>CM071633.1:15519945-16719945 GCA_036419045.1 Scirpophaga incertulas
CCTTATAAAAATACTACTAACTTTCTTACCAAGGGGTATATTCGAAAACCATGGCTTATTAGGTACGTATGGTTGAATTTATAATACTTGCCCTTTAGTTGTGATGAAGACACTCAACATATCCCATGACTTCTGCAGATCAGTTTTAAAGGTGGAAATTAAGTCCGAACAGTAATATTTATATGGAAACAAAGCACCACACGAAACAGCCTCTTTTGCTAATTGATCTATTTGGATATTTCCTGAAATGGTACTGTGAATTGAATTGAAGAGCATTAATAAGGCTAGATTTTATAGCACCAGTTATACGGCTTTAGATTGGACAATATAAATTTTTTTATGACTAACCACGCTAAAGGGCTCCAGTAAGAAAGTGCCATAATCTTGCAAGCTGAGAAGCTTGCTTGAAGCATTGTACAGTAATTTCATAGTATTAGGATGTAAGCTCCACTATATACCAGATAAACATCTTAAATTTAATAGGCATTCGCATATTGCTTCGGAACATTCTTTATCTTAGCAGGGAGGTGTTGGGATAGTTTTAGATCTTTCTGCCTCATAGGGAATAATTAATATACTGAATCAATCAAAATTTGTGAAAAAACTTTGTTACAATAAATTATTCATACAGAGATATGATAAAGAATTGCTAAAATCATAATATTGTCTTCAATTGTATGATTTCTCCTTATCCTTCATCTCATAAAAATACAGGAAATAATTTTTTTCCTCTATTACCAAAAGATAATCGTATTAATTAATTTATTGGTTTATTAGTAGAATCACATGTAGTAACAAATATATATGTATTAACAACTTCTTGCTATGAATTTTAATTTAATTTTAAACTACTATGTTTATTTTATATGTCAATATATATATATATATTATATATATATATATTATATATATATATATAGAACATTTCGTTATTCCAATATGCCTACAATTTACAATACACGATCATTTCATATCTTCGCCAATCAGGACGGTCCTCACGCGAAACGATTGTTTTCGTGTCCTCGTCAATCCTCAACGAGAATCAAAATACTTTAACCTTATTTAAAACGAGTTCTGTTTGTTGTCTCGTGCTACTGGTGATAAAGAACTCTCGGGTTTGATTTAATAACATTGCTCTATTTACTATTAGGTTCAATGAGCTGCGTGCTATCCTTAAGAAATAAAAAAAAAACAATGTCCATTGTTTCATTCACGAAACAATCTTAGTAAATATTTTTTTCCTTCAAAGTAAGTATTTATTACTTATATTGGTGTACATTAAACAAAAATAAAATGAAACTTTAATTATATTTATTTGATAGAGCTTTACTTTTGAAATTGGCATTTAATATGAAGATTTTAAGAATTAATACTTTTCCATACTAAGGGATTTATTTTTTGCGTTTTATTTTTTGCTTTAAGAATTAGTATGGAAAAATATTAAGAATTAATATTTTTCCATACTAATTCTTAAAGCAAAAAATAAAACGTTTTGAAACTTTAAGCACAAAATGAAAGATCGCATAGATAAATTAAGTTTTAGTTAAAACAATTTTGAAAAAACAAGTTATTGTTAATAAATGGTCATCCATTTATAAATATATAATTTATAGTGATAATTTTGTACCAATAAAGTACAAAATTATGACAAAAAAAAATTATCCATTTTTTAGGTTGTTTATTCAAAAGTTAAGATTGTGATTGTCAAATATTGTACTGTACGGAAAATGCAAAAATAAATAGCTATTTATATGTATTAATAATAATAAAAACAGATGCATGAACAAAAACCTATTGTATGAAAGTTTATATAGTGTACTAGCGGCCCCGACTGGCTTTACCCTATACACACTGCCATAAGGTTTTCATTTGGGCCCCACGGCCATAACTCTAACCTTTGGGCGCAAGCACGGCAGTACCAATCAATGTAGACATCTTTGGGAAGGCATATCCTGCAGTAGGCAAGCGTTGTTTTGCAAATTATTGTCCATTTAAAAATTGTATACAGAAATACAGATTTTACATATCTTACGAAATATAGTAGACATATACTACAAACCACTAGCCAGACGGTTTACTTTAGGATATTCATGCGTATAGTTAAAACTATCTGTTTTTATATAAATTATAAGAAATTAATTGACAGAAATATTTTTTTATAATGTTGCTATTTCTGTACCCGAATGTAAATTTGTACCTATGGCGTTGCTATTTCTGTCCGCCAGTTACCTAATAATATTTACAAATTTAGAATTTTCCTAGTAAAATTACTGCGCAAACGCGATGCAACGCACAGTTTCTGCATCGAAACAAGTTTCTGATCCGGTTTTAAATGAATAAGTAAGCGTGAATGGAGACAGCATTACTGTGTACATATTATGGAGTTACCAAACGAACGGTCAGATATAAATAGTGTTCCTCTTCTTACGTTGCGGTTGAAATATTAATACGTCTGTACCTACCTTTTTGAAAACATGTACTTGTACAATGTTTTACATTCTATTTATTGTATTGATAAAATTCTAAACGTATGAGTGACTCAGTTACATATTTGATAACTTTTTGAATGTTAATTGAAATAATTCTATCAACGTTAAACAGTAAATCATTCTTTCTATATTCAATGCAGCAACAACCATATTTCATAAATTTATTTACGCAATCAACTTTAATTATATACACTAAGAATCACTTACTTAATCAAAGGAGTTCTATCATTGATTTTGTTATTGGATTTCAATAGCTTCTATCAGTAGATATTTATTTCTTATAATTTATGTAAAAACATATTACTGCGTACAGTTAAGCTAAACAAGTATACAAAAGTACACTTATCTCTTGAATAAATCTCTGTCAACCAATCCACACAATAGCAAGCTTTCAACCAAAACTCTGAAACTTGAATAATATCCACTATGCGGCTGCTGAACTAATAAATGGGATTGGTTGTGTAAGTAGAAACGCTTTGCTACTACTAAAGTAAGCACTAAATAAAAACTTGCCGTGGAACACAGACCACAAGCAGAAGTCCAACGATAGGATCAGTTAAAGATTCAATAGAAAAAAAAAAAAACAAAATAACACCTTCTACACTGTGATATAAGAGTATGGCCCACAACACTAAATATTTTCATACAGATATATAGTGATCGCTTTGATATCTATAATATTTATAACCACGACATAAAGTACGTTCGATATAATTTAACTGTTAGATAATTTTGAAAAAAAATTTGATCAGATTATTTACATGCGTTTTATGTCCTTCTACACTAATATTATAAAAAGGAAAGATTTGTATTTTTGTATGTAACGAATAAACTCAAAAAGTACTAGACCGATTTTAATCATTCTTTTTTCATTAGAAAGCCACCATTATCACTGAGTAACATTTAGTACAAGATTACTGTACTAGGTTACAGTGTAGAAATCTTTGAAAATTCTTATTAAAACCAACCGAAGGTGTAAAAAAAATTGCCATAAAATGTCTTTCATCGCATACGTTGCGAAGAGTATTAATAATAGGACAAAAAATTATCGACAATATTATAGAATATATCAATTGTATGTGGCACTTTCTCGAATAGAGCTTCTGAAAGCTTCTGAAAATCAATACGTTTTGTTGCCACCTACAAATACCTTAGTCAACGTAGTGTAGGTACAGGGAGGCTTTAAGATAAGCATACATTTTTTTTCTAATTTAGTGATTCATGGTCGTTTTAGTTAGCATGCTTTTTTTTTGTGAAAAAATTAATTGCAAGTCCCTATATCGTTCTATATTAGTTTTTCTGTTATATATATATATATATATAATATATATATATAACAGAAAAACTAATATAGAACGATATAGGGACTTGCAATTAATTTTTTCACAAAAAAAAAGCATGCTAACTAAAACGACCATGAATCACTAAATTAGAAAAAAAATGTATGCTTATCTTAAAGCCTCCCTGTACCTACACTACGTTGACTAAGGTATTTGTAGGTGGCAACAAAACGTATTGATTTTCAGAAGCTTTCAGAAGCTCTATTCGAGAAAGTGCCACATACAATTGATATATTCTATAATATTGTCGATAATTTTTTTGTCCTATTATTAATACTCTTCGCAACGTATGCGATGAAAGACATTTTATGGCAATTTTTTTTACACCTTCGGTTGGTTTTAATAAGAATTTTCAAAGATTTCTACACTGTAACCTAGTACAGTAATCTTGTACTAAATGTTACTCAGTGATAATGGTGGCTTTCTAATGAAAAAAGAATGATTAAAATCGGTCTAGTACTTTTTGAGTTTATTCGTTACATACAAAAATACAAATCTTTCCTTTTTATAATATTAGTGTAGAAGGACATAAAACGCATGTAAATAATCTGATCAAATTTTTTTTCAAAATTATCTAACAGTTAAATTATATCGAACGTACTTTATGTCGTGGTTATAAATATTATAGATATCAAAGCGATCACTATATATCTGTATGAAAATATTTAGTGTTGTGGCCATACTCTTATATCACAGTGTAGAAGGTGTTATTTTGTTTATTTTTTTCTATTGAATCTTTAACTGATCCTATCGTTGGACTTCTGCTTGTGGTCTGTGTTCCACGGCAAGTTTTTATTTAGTGCTTACTTTAGTAGTAGCAAAGCGTTTCTACTTACACAACCAATCCCATTTATTAGTTCAGCAGCCGCATAGTGGATATTATTCAAGTTTCAGAGTTTTGGTTGAAAGCTTGCTATTGTGTGGATTGGTTGACAGAGATTTATTCAAGAGATAAGTGTACTTTTGTATACTTGTTTAGCTTAACTGTACGCAGTAATATGTTTTTACATAAATTATAAGAAATAAATATCTACTGATAGAAGCTATTGAAATCCAATAACAAAATCAATGATAGAACTCCTTTGATTAAGTAAGTGATTCTTAGTGTATATAATTAAAGTTGATTGCGTAAATAACTTTATGAAATATGGTTGTTGCTGCATTGAATATAGAAAGAATGATTTACTGTTTAACGTTGATAGAATTATTTCAATTAACATTCAAAAAGTTATCAAATATGTAACTGAGTCACTCATACGTTTAGAATTTTATCAATACAATAAATAGAATGTAAAACATTGTACAAGTACATGTTTTCAAAAAGGTAGGTACAGACGTATTAATATTTCAATCGCAACGTAAGAAGAGGAACACTATTTATATCTGACCGTTCGTTTGGTAACTCCATAATATGTACACAGTAATGCTGTCTCCATTCACGCTTACTTATTCATTTAAAACCGGATCAGAAACTTGTTTCGATGCAGAAACTGTGCGTTGCATCGCGTTTGCGCAGTAATTTTACTAGGAAAATTCTAAATTTGTAAATATTATTAGGTAACTGGCGGACAGAAATAGCAACGCCATAGGTACAAATTTACATTCGGGTACAGAAATAGCAACATTATAAAAAATATTTCTGTCAATTAATTTCTTATAATTTATATAAAAACAGATAGTTTTAACTATACGCATGAATATCCTAAAGTAAACCGTCTGGCTAGTGGTTTGTAGTATATGTCTACTATATTTCGTAAGATATGTAAAATCTGTATTTCTGTATACAATTTTTAAATGGACAATAATTTGCAAAACAACGCTTGCCTACTGCAGGATATGCCTTCCCAAAGATGTCTACATTGATTGGTACTGCCGTGCTTGCGCCAAAGGTTAGAGTTATGGCCGTGGGGCCCAAATGAAAACCTTATGGCAGTGTGTATAGGGTAAAGCCAGTCGGGGCCGCTAGTACACTATATAAACTTTCATACAATAGGTTTTTGTTCATGCATCTGTTTTTATTATTATTAATACATATAAATAGCTATTTATTTTTGCATTTTCCGTACAGTACAATATTTGACAATCACAATCTTAACTTTTGAATAAACAACCTAAAAAATGGATAATTTTTTTTGTCATAATTTTGTACTTTATTGGTACAAAATTATCACTATAAATTATATATTTATAAATGGATGACCATTTATTAACAATAACTTGTTTTTTCAAAATTGTTTTAACTAAAACTTAATTTATCTATGCGATCTTTCATTTTGTGCTTAAAGTTTCAAAACGTTTTATTTTTTGCTTTAAGAATTAGTATGGAAAAATATTAATTCTTAATATTTTTCCATACTAATTCTTAAAGCAAAAAATAAAACGCAAAAAATAAATCCCTTAGTATGGAAAAGTATTAATTCTTAAAATCTTCATATTAAATGCCAATTTCAAAAGTAAAGCTCTATCAAATAAATATAATTAAAGTTTCATTTTATTTTTGTTTAATGTACACCAATATAAGTAATAAATACTTACTTTGAAGGAAAAAAATATTTACTAAGATTGTTTCGTGAATGAAACAATGGACATTGTTTTTTTTTTATTTCTTAAGGATAGCACGCAGCTCATTGAACCTAATAGTAAATAGAGCAATGTTATTAAATCAAACCCGAGAGTTCTTTATCACCAGTAGCACGAGACAACAAACAGAACTCGTTTTAAATAAGGTTAAAGTATTTTGATTCTCGTTGAGGATTGACGAGGACACGAAAACAATCGTTTCGCGTGAGGACTGTCCTGATTGGCGAAGATATGAAATGATCGTGTATTGTAAATTGTAGGCATATTGGAATAACGAAATGTTCGATTGGAATAACGAAAAGTTTCATTCTTATGAACACAGTTTCCCTAGACCCACTAGGGTTGGTTGGTAGTAATCTTTCATAGACATTAACACATATACGTACTCTTCAAGTTGTATCAACTTGAATGTTGTATACTCAGCAGAAAAATTGAAGAATTGGTGCACTTGTGTTTTATGGTAATAAGATGGAATATAATAATTATAAACAAAACAATAAAGGTTCTGTGTTATATTATCTTTTTTTTGTTATCGTTGAGGTAAATGCACTGAATTGCACACCCTGCACCCCGGGAAAAGCGCAGAATTATGTGGGGCTCTCCTCCCCAGGAGGGGGTAGGCCTACCCACTAAAAATCTCAGCGATGCCCCTCCACTGACGCCTGCCGCGGGCGCTCGATCGACGGCGCGTCCGACATCGCCGCTAGACGCGGAGAGGAGAACTGCCCGCGGCGTGACAGGGCCATGGGATACCGTGAGGAAACTACCACGACCCTATCGGGGTCAGCTCACCAGAGGTGAGCCGCTCACTCGCCTCCCCGATAGACTAGGGAGGCCGTCGATCTCCGGGGCAATGTTTTATATTATCTATGATATAAGTAACTTAAGTCATAGACTGGTAAATGTGTCTACTTTTATCAGAATAAAACATTATTAGCTTAATTCATTTTTTTATATTATGTTTTCTGCATTTATTTTAATATGTCATGATGATAATCTTATTGCAACATATTATAAAATATATTTAATATATAAAGAAAAATTACTGCTTGTCCTATTATTATTAAAATCTCCGCCGATAGAAAAAATATCGACAAATGTCCGCTGCTTTTGTCACATGTTTATCTTAGCATGCAGTTTAGCAATAAAAAAAATTGTAGAAAAATTTGTCATGAACGTAGTCTAACGGACTGCTTGTTACACAATGGGTGCCTTAGTTCGTATCTATATATTTGTATGAACATAAAATAGTAAAAAAAACGATCAATCACAGTCGTTTAATTACATTTATAAACCAGTGATTAGAACGATGTAATTGATTTATCACATTATTACACTAAAAATCATAAAATTTTTATATATACATTAGGTATGGTATACCTAGTTATAATGAGTATTGTTGATAATTCAAGGAGAAACTTCATCTAATTATCGCGTAGCGTGACCCGGGCTCTAGAAGCTGAACATTAACAACGACACTTTTTGTTATAAAGCGACCTTGTATAATGCAGCAGTATTTGTTCAGGTTGTGGGATGTGTTTGCGGAGTTGTCCGTTCGTGCGCTGCCGATGTTATTCCGTATGGTTTGACGCGTAGGCTATTGCACACAAGCTGTCGATTGATATTTGGCTAATTTTAGACTTGGATAGCATATTTATCTCGAAACGTTACTAGACAAAATTATATACCTACACATGGGTATATACTAATTATAGAATAACGAACAAAGAACTTAATAGTTTTTCAAAGCGGCTCTTTTCTTACCATTTAGTACCTATTTTAAATTACGTTATGAAGACTTCTTATTCATAATGTTTTATTTAAAGGATAGGGCAGCAAACGAGCAAACGGATCACTGGATGGTAAGCGATAACCGTTGCCCATGGACACCCGCAACACCAGAGGAGCCACAGATGCGTTGCCTGCCTTTTAAAAGGGAATAAGGGCGAAGGGGGGGTATTAATGTAACTATAAAAAAGCAATGTCCTCTTAAAATAATCTAATTAAAATTCTACTGGACATAAGCCTTCACAAGGATGTTCTTGTCACACTGATGGGTCCTGCTGCTAGTGTCTAGCACCTTCCTGCGAACTGCGAATCGTTGGTCTACCATGTGAGAGGTCTAGCAACGCTGCCGTTTCCCGCTTATGTCCGACACTGTAGGGTAACTTCTAGTATCGCCTATCTGGGTATATCCGTCTTACTTATTTCTACCTCAAAACATCGGTTTTCCGGTGTGAAGGGTAATAGGATGTGAAATTACTGGGTATGACTTTACTTCTTATGTTACAACTTGACAACGTAGGCTGTTTAACAGCACAGAATAATTTGTGGCCTTATAAATTTCTTGTGAATCTAACAGGAACCACATGTCTATAAACGACTGTGACTACTTAACATTAGGTCTGCTTGTTTATCAATATCAAATATTATAAATATATAATTAATAAACAAAATTATAACACCTTTTCACCATTCAAAAGCATTCAAAAATCTGTCAAATAACATGTTTACGCAAATCGGTGAAATCTATAGATTCATTGTATACTGTAAGATTGATGCCCTAAATTGCGTAGCGTATGATATTCAAAAGTGAAAATTATCTTTTAATCTTAATCTTTCATCTACGTCTATTTTCTTGCCCTGTTCCCAATTTTATTTGGAGTCAGCCCAACATATTTTCCTCTTCCACTCCCCTCTATCACACGGTTTTTCGACACTCACTCCCTTCTTTAACATATCATCATTCATACAGTCCATCCATCTCTTCTTCGGTCTTCGTCTCCCTACAAGTCGATGCACTTTCATAACTTTCCTAGTAACACGATCATTATCATACCAGGAATGTCTCCTTATATATTCGTATATTATGATTATTAAAATTCTTATAGAGTTTACGTGTTCAGAAGAAAGAAAAATATGTTATTAGTTTTTGCTTCAAGGCAATTTAATCTATTGTAAAAATTTGTGGTAGATTGTATATATTGTGTAATCATGTGAATTTATAAATAATCGATTCGCCTTTTAATTTTCCAGCATTTCTGACGTCTCGATGGCAGATGATTAATTTATTTACGCTATATTATTTTAGTAACACCCTTAATTTCCTTTAAATGTTTATGATAATTTTATTCCTTAATCATCCATACAGTATAAAATGTGGATACAAAAAAAAATCTCCATATGATTATTTTACTGTTTATTAAGCCATACACAATTACGGTTAAGCCGGTTAGACTATATAATTCTTATTAATTTGCTTAATATTCTTTAAACCACATTTAAAACACACTATTATACGTTAACTATGCATTGTCATAGACACTAAATATGTATACAAAATTTCAAGCCCATCGGTTGAAGAAATCAGCTTCTAAATTGACTTATAAGATTCCACCATAACTTATTCAAACATAGATTATGTAACTATGTAAGTTAAATAAAAAATTGTAATAGTTTTTTTGAAATCGATCTTTAAACAAATTTGGGTGGTCTAAATTCAGTACAAATTCGTAATCCTTGTTACCAATATCACATGTAAATGTACACGTAAAAGTACGGTATTCAGTCATTTCTGATCCTCAAAACGAAATACAGCAATCCAATTAATAAACGAAACAGGCTGTTTGCAACAGAAACAGGTTAACTAGAAGTATAAACAAATGATTCTAGACCTTTTAGTACGTATTGAGTATTAATATTTTTTGAAAAGATATAAAAAGAGAGTCACCGTAAATTTATGTAAAAGTTGGTATGAAATTGATTTCTAGATGTAACAACGCAGTTATTAGTCGTTACATTACATTCTCTAAGTATAAATTAACATTGGTGTTTCTTCGGGTCTAAAATCAGTTTCCACCTAATTCATCCTGTAGCTATACCACATTTAGATGGCACCGGCGCAATATTTCTTCCCCTTTTCTTCCTCTCTGTCATGCGTCATCTTCGTATTGACATAAACTTTTCTCGTTAAGTCGTTCAATTTTAATATTTTTTATTAATTAAAGTACGACTAATGCTAAGTACTAATGCTCTAAGATGACATGACTCACAATTATTGCCACAATTATATACATATATATATAATTTATTTTATCACAGTTAAGCAAGGGTTATCAACAATCGTGCGACATAATGCAAGTGCTCTGTAAAATGAAGATGCGGCGTGCCAAGCCTACTATTACATAGTGTTGTGATTATAATGTCCTTGCTTACGTGGCAGTTAAGCCTATTAGAGCTCATCGCTGTCACTCGGTTACGAAATAACTCATTCATCAATAGCCAGAGTTCATGAGTTGATTCAACTATTACGTATTAACATGTTTTATTAACTGCGTACTTTATTCAGAGTAAGCTAGTTTACTGTATTAAATGAAATTTACGCCGATTTTTTGTTTGTATAAGTTGTACCAATCGCTTTATATATTTAATTGACTGCCAATATTTTAAACAGTTAAATGTAACTTTTGGTGCTTATTTATACAAAGCAGTAGTTTATCTACTTTAACTTGAATGTTGTGTATTTTTTATGTAATATTGTCTAATTTATTTAACAAAATTCTAGATATAATATCGACGTTTTAATGTTGCTTTCTTCACATCACTTAAATACCAATAATTTTAATCATACGGTAAGATTTAATTGGTAGGCGTATTAAAATAAAACTTAGATAAATTATAAATAACGAACTTCTATTGAAGCTGTCAACCCCAATTTTCTCCCTTAGAAACAGAATTTCCAGAAAACCTTCTTCTGGTGCTATGAGATTAATTTGAGTTATGACGAATGAACACACAATACAATATCGATTATAAAGAAAAAGTAACTTTTTACACATACAAATATTTATGCATCATCATTCGCAATTGCTTTAAATAGGCATATTGGTTTTTTCCTTCCGGAAGTACGTCTATTTCGCGTACCTAATCAGTATAACGGACAGAGCAGCTGTTTGTCTGTTTGCTGATGTCAACGCGGCAATAGATGCTGCGTGATTTCCTGACACGTATTTTTAAATTAATTTATTTTACCTAATTATAAAATCTAAAGCAGACTTTGAATACTTTACAAATAGAAATTTTAAACTTCAAGATTGTGTATGATAAAATATTATTAATATTTTTAAACTAAGTTACCTTTTGGGAACATTCACAAATATTCTAAAAAAGAAATATTTATATTTCTGTTTGTTTATAACGTATATATTCAAACACTACGAGATCAATTTACTATGGAGATAGATTTACCCTTCAAAAAATATCTTTGTGAAGGTCAATCCGATACAACTTGAGTAAAACTATGAATTGAAAACTATTACTAAAAATATTTAACTAATAAAAATGAAATTAAGGCCATATGAAAAGCATAATAAAATCAGACTACGTACAAAAACTAAAATAAAACTGCAAAAAAACTAAAGAAAATAAATTCATATACGTTCTAGAAAATTAAAACAGTCGATCTGCGTCTATCAGACTTAATAAATGAATAATTTCATAAATGTCGGGGCGGAAAGAAGATCGCAGATTTCTCACGAAATTTTTTTTTATTTACTAAATACAGTATAAAAAATATTGATATGAGATACTCGTAATAATATGAGCTCGTTTTTCTAATTGGAAAGAAATTTATAAAAAAAAATCATTACGACAGTAAAATTAAACGTTGCCAATAAGTAGAGATAGAATCTGAAAAATTGAACTTATTTTAAAAAAGCATCCATAGCTTGTTCTTTTTTTGAAATGGGAGAATAATTTTTCTTTCTTTGGTGTATCTATTCTTTTGGCGGCAATTTAGAGTTTAATCTGAATTTTATATTGTCCAAATGGCAAAGAATTGTTAATTTACATATAGATTAAAATGGGTGTTCAGAAGAATAGCTAAACATTTAAATTGTTCTGTTGAAAAAGTTTTTAATACAATTGATCATTATAAAACACGTGGAACAGTTGTAAATGTTCTTAGAAAAGCTCGGCCAAGAAAAACCTTTTTTACTAGGAAAAACTTCCGTTTATGGACGTTGCTGCCCTAAGGGCACGACACTGAACGGATCTCATCCCAACGGATATTCGCTAAAAACATCCTGGATGGCCTTTCTCAGGCATGTAGGGAGCCCCCGGGAACGATAATCCACTTCCGGGAACCCTCAGCCTCCGCTCCCATACCGATGCAGGGGAGCCCTTCTCGGGGGAGGCTTCAATACCTCCCCCGATCTCCTCCACCGACGATGCTCCCAGGCCACGGGAGGGACGTGGTCCCTCTCGGGTCACCGTACCCGCGGGCACGACTTACTCGCGCCGCCGGCGACCCGCGGCCGGCCAAGAAAAACCAATCGCAGAGAAGACACGCTAATCGTTCGTATTGCTAAAAAAGACCTAATTAATCAATTAAACTTCTTCAACTAGATTAAAAATGAAGTTTTTTATCTGATAACCCAAGAAACACGTCGTCAAGACTGATACACCGAAGATGACTGGAAGTTAAATTGTTTGGAAGAACCTATCGAAAGGTATAGCTTCTTACCAAGCAACGGTTATTATTCGCTAAAAACTCCGATAGAAATCGCTACGTTAGATGATTTGTAAACAATGTTTTTAATTATAAAGACACAAGAAGTATAGTCAAGTGGGCCACCAGGTAACATTAAAGTTGTGGGGTGATTTCCCGAATATGAAGTTAGACTCGTTCACAAGATTGAAGGTAAAATGGATCGAAGACAATACAAAAATAGCTTAGAACACACAATAATTCCCTACTCGGACGATCATTTGCCTGCAACCTGGATCTTCAAGCATGACAATGAACCTAAACACACGTCCAAGAGCGTCATATGTTTCCTTAGCGAACAAAGTATATCCGTTTCATTCGTTTTTATTTATAAAAATTCGTGTTTTGCATCCATGTCCAGTTCTAAACAATGAAGCATGTTGTCATTGCAAAGGGTTACAATGGATATCATGTGAGTGTAGCCACGGCCATGAGTGTGATTATAATAAACGTAGAATCGAAAAACATAGAGTGGTGATTGATTTTCGCCCATTAGTAGTGGTTTAGAAACAGCATTTCTTAATACTCAAATAATCCCATCAGTTGTCATGTTTCTTAAAAAAAAAATGGGAAAATATATTTGCAATATATAATTATTTATTTAGAAAAATAAATATAATATATAGTTAGATACAGGACAAGGATAGAATTTATAAAAACAACACATTACGTAATATTACGAAAATAATAATAAGATTTCAATATCAACAATTCATCAGAGCTTACGTATTTTTGTCGGTAATTTGTATGCGAAATATGTTAGTAAAACAAGTATTCGGACTGCGTTTAACTAAAGCAAATCAACTGGTGACTGACTTTTAGGCTAATAGAATATGAGAAATATAATTATACCTGATTTGTACTTAGGCAGACAATAAGTTAGAAAGTCCCACATAATATTTCTTAATAATCTAATAATGACCTATGTATATCATAACTCCATCGTACTTAATGTATAGCGTTGGGTAAATTATACTTTAACTTTGCTATATGCTATAAGTATTATCGTTTGTGTGATTTATTTTTATTACTCCAATTTTGCAGCTAAACGTTTTAGAATATTTTATCACATAAACAATGTATTTACTACCCAATTAAAATGTTCCGTAAGACATTAAATAATTGCTGTATTTCGTAAAAAACAATGAGGCCGCTGGTAGTATTAAAAATAAAGTTTCAAAGGAACATGCACTAAGAAACACCATTTAGTACTCGTGGTAGACATTTTTGATATTAGAAATCAGTTTGATATGAATTATGAATTTAACTTTGAAGCGTTGTTGCTACTGTGATTTAGCGTTGTGTAACTAGATAAGAGTCAATGATACACCGATTAGATGCGTATAAAGGGTCTTAACAAAATTGTAAGAACGGCCGCAATACTTAGAAACCAGTTTGCAAGTATTGTCACCGTAGAGCCTGGTGACCTCCGGCTAGCTCCGGATTCCCGACTCTCAGTGTAAGGGGTGTAGGTAGGAAAATGACTTACGGTTTAGTAATGTGTGTATTCCAACTTCACAATTAATGATTTCATATATAATTTCAAAAAAAATGTTCAAATAGTACTTATTTCGATACTCGAATATTATAAAATTTTGCTTGAAAATTATAAATTTTGGTATTGTGCGTATATCATATCTCTGGACAATCAAATAATAATGAATTTCCAGGAACACTGTCAAAGCGTGACATGTCAGTTTTTGAATTTTTGGTATGAGTCATGGAGTAATAAAGAAATAAGCCGAAAATCTTAAGGTTGGACAGCGTTCTTGTTACAGTATTTTGTGGCGCATTGTGTCAAATGGTCCAAAGTCTCTGACAGATCGGTTAAATGACTGGTTCCTGTGTCTGCTGGTTATCGTTTTACCGTCACTGGTATTACCCAATGAACAGACATCTGCCTAATCACAATTTGAGTGCACCAATTTGAATTAGACAGGAAACTAAACCATAACTGTTGATACTCTTTAGCTGTTGTACTCAAAAACCTGTTTGGAGTATTTGAGCAAGCAACACGACCAGCTTCGTATACTTTTTGTAATTAGATGTGATCATACATTACCATTCGTACTACTTATTCAACTTGTTTGTCTAAGTTAACGATTACTAGTAACATATCATGGTATATTTTTGTAAGTAGATCATATTATAAGAAACCTTTCTCCTCAATTTCTCTTGATAGATGGTAAACATATATGTACGTGATATTTTAACGGTAATTAGAAATATATTTTTATTTTATATACAATAAATTGTATCTAAGTTTTGGTTTTCTTATCTTATAGGAAGAAGGTTTAAGTTAAACGTATCAGTTTCTCCTAAGCTGATTTAAAGTATAGTACCTTCAGAGCTTACTCGCAGCACAAAACTATACTACTTTCTGATGTTCATTTTGACCTTTATTTGGACCTTTAACTAAAAATTGATCTCGACTCTGGGAAAACGTACAGGTTAGTGTATAATATATTCAATATTCGAAATAAAATATTTCTTTGCTATGCCTAAGCCTGTAATTTAGTTTTCATTCCTCATGCTCGGAAAGGAGCGTTTACTTGATCTGAGTATTGGGAGGAAAACGCTAGTTCCCACCAGCGGGCGGGAAATTCTCATACAATTTGGTTCCCATCTTAGGGAGTAAAAGTAAAATTTTAAAAATAGAACTGAATTAGGTTACGTACATACAATAATAATAAAAGTATTTGGCTGAATGGCCAGTAAAAGTTAACGCGATGTGTTAGAAATTTAAAAATACGTTTTCCTCCCAATATCAAGATCAAGGAAACGCTCCCTTCCGAGCATGAGGAATGAAAAGATATTTAAATACATATTCCGACTTTATGAAGTGGCGAGATGCAACGAATATAAAATCATTTTTTATTTTCCTTGCATTCGAAATGAAAAGTACAGTGCTACACACGAAGAGCGAAAATTTCATTCCTCTTAAACAATCTGAGAAAATGATAGAGATATGCGTTCTTGTTGGGCAACCTTGTTCAACAGATGAACATACAATTTATAGTCCTAACCTTGTAGATAATTGCACAATCGCACATTTAAGGATCATGGGACTTTTGTACATGAACGTATATTAACGTTAATTTTATTTACACGTGCGTACGTGCCGAAACTAATGGAATACCTTTTTTGCAAGTGACGTTATCTTGTGACATTACATTGGAAACATTAGCAAATCTGTGATAATTATATGATCATTTTGATATTTTTTTGGAACTGCTAAACATGATCGCTTTGTTTATTTGTATTATTATCATTAATAAAATAAACTGAACAAACTAAAACAAACAATAAAACAATCATTAATAAAACGCACATTTAACACACAAATATAAAGTTTAGAATCATAGTTTATTTTATGAAATGAGATAACACGACTACCAGTCAAGATACAGATTCTGTATGCCATAACAAAAAAAGCTACAGTTACTTCCGACTAATCGGAGTTACAACACTTCAAAGATTAGGTACTGTAATGCACTATGCGGTGCTTTGGGAATGATAGGGTTTTTTTTCAACAAAATTACTTGATACCTTAATGCTCTTGGGCGTCGATATTATTTCCTTTATTATTTAGCAAAGCCACGTTATTTTCTATCTTTGAATCTGCACAATCTGGCACAATCGCCATGAAAGAAGGAATACTACCGACCTCACAAGGAGTTAAACATAGCACTTGCAGCACTAATTAGAGTGTTGATTTACGAGCAGATATAAATTATTGATCATTACTGTTATAGCCACATGAACCCAGGAAAATACTTTCTCATTTATCTATATTTTCCTTTCTTGAAATTATTTTATACGTTATCGATACGATAGCCAATACGATGGAGCCCATGTGTTCTGAGATAGAACCCATACCATTATGTAAATACCTAATATACAGGTTTATTATCTTTAGATATACCGCGCTTTAGTATTCAGACGAAACTGATGTACTTGCTGTATATTGTCTTGATGCGGAGATAAAGTTTTATTGTTTTCTTGTTGCCCATGCTCCCTGCATGATACCCGATAGGTATATCCTGCACGAACCTGCTCCTGACAGAACCTGCACGATAGGTATATTCTGTACTGCTGAGTTTTGGAGTAGTTATAGTTATTTTGATGCGGTGTAAATTTGCTTGGATGTTGTTTTGCTCGTTACGAGTGGTGGCTGTGGTGTGCCCTTTTTTTTTTTTTTTCCCCTGAGGAAAATGCATTAAATTGCATACCCCGGCTGTGGCGAGCCGGCGGTTATGTGGGGCTCTCCTTCCCAGAAGGGGGAGGCCTACCCACTAAAAACCTCAGGGATGGCCTTCTTCAGGCATGTAGGGAGCCCCCGGGAACATAAAGCCACTTCCGGGAACCCCCAGCCTCCGCTCCCCTTCCTAGAGGGGAGCCCTCCTCGGGGGAGGCCACACTACCTCCCCCGGTTTCCTCCACCGACGACGCCCCCGGCCACGGAAGGGGCGTGGTCCATCCCGGGTCTGTGGTGTGCCTATTGAAGTACGAGACTTCCTCTCTTGCAACGACATCTGATTCTTAAATTATTCTTAATACCTTGTCACGTAGCGGAAAGCTACTGAGCTAAAATAAATAAGTTAAAAAAGTATAAAAATATGAGATAAACTACATATTTGATGAATTATTAAAAATTATAAGGGCACGACCAAACGTTCATTAAAAAAACTTAAAATTAAATACAAAAGAATAGGTATTGATATAAAATATTAAAATTTAAGAATAAAGCCATTGAGACTAAGAATAGGTTAAAGGAACTACAAGGTAGGCAGTAGGTAGACAAGTAAGGTGTGCAGCAGTAACAACGGTAAGGTAAGCAGTAGTCGCGGCAGCTGGTAGCGGAATCTGCATAGAGATCGATATCCTGGTCCGTCTTTATACTAGCTTCAGACAGCAGTCTAGAATTGACACAAATATTTGTAACTGTGATATAAATTTTATAAAAAAAAAGAGTTAAAATTGATATAAAAAGTAATAAATTTCTCGTCACGTCTGATTGTTGTCATTAGTTGTCAAACAAAAAAATGTTGACAGTTAAAACTAGTTCTTTACATTCTAATGGAAATTATTAAATGTTTTGGGTGCTTCTATACTGATGGAAAATGTTTATAATCATTTATAGCATTAAAAATATGCTAAACAATATTAATGCAAGTTCTACATTTACATGTATTTAATGTTAGTTCATTTAACTTTTACTTATATCCATATTTATTTGTAAGTACATATTTATCACTGATCAGACTTCTATTGTTACACATTACAAATACTGTATTATTGCTTATACACAAAGAGTACAATATGAGGCATTAATTTTATATTTGCATTTCTATTTTACGGATAACATCATTAATCGGCGCAAAGTTAATAAATTATTGTCATTATCTTTATTTGCATTTTCACAACCTGTGTGCATCTAATTCGTAACCTATTCATTATCTCACATAATTTAAATCAACATAATTATTAAACATTGTTGATATTTTCTTTATTAAATTATATTTAAATTTCTAACACGTTGGTGTATTTTAGTATTCCATTATAAACTGATCTCGATTGTTTTAAATGAATCAAATCAAACACGAATAATATTAAAATCATTATTCGGCAGAAAGACATTAAGCGACTTCCTATGATTTTCACCAAATCGTTGGTCCACCGAGTGCTGCATTTCGCGGCATATACTAGCCACTCAAGAATCTTTTCTTGCCTCTAGGTCACCCATCGGCAATGTTAAAATAAACTATTCTTCATCTACTAATACTGTAGATAGAAAATAGGTGGAATTTAGAAACACTTTAAAAATGGTATATATTATCGATGATAAAATAAGAAAGAGAGAGTATATTAGGCTTATTCTCGTGACAACAAATCCCTGAGATTGTGTTGTTCACATTTAGTGTTGCTAAAATAGTACAGATAATAAAAGATGGCGGTAGGTACAATAACAAAAGAATATTATTCGTATAACTATAAACATTTGTACTAGCTGAGATCAATAAATAATATTTTCTTGAGAAGGGAAAAAATATCGATATTTGTTTAAAATGTTATATGGTTTAGATATTAATATAGCGACATTGTCAAAAATTTTTATTACATTACGTAAGTGAAGAAACTATGATATTTGACTATGTTGAATATTTTAAAAAGTGGACATTTGTAATTTTCAGGAAAGTGTTTATGAGTTTTCACCTCATTTTATACTCTCATATCAGTTTTTATTATACAAAATCATATAAAATTATCACGATATAATAGCCAGTTATAAATTAAGTGTAAAATGAAACACACTCATAAGAAAAGGGAAAATTAATTCAGAACTTTCACTATATACTAATATTAAATTACGTAATTAAAGGCATGCGGAGACGCGTAGATCATTTTGCATTAGAAAATTATAACTAGTTTTTAGAACATATATGTCTAATTAGTAATAAATTGTCTATTATAGATTCTAGAATTAACTAACCTTGTTGTGAGATTTATATTGTAGGATATTTTTATCAAATGCTTACATAGCAGTAGGTTATAAAATATGACTGCTAAATTGAAAAGACTACATGATTTAAACATGTGTGTTATTAGTTTCTCATCTATCTTAACAGCTGAGGTGTATTATAATACTAATATTGATTAAATTAAAATATGTATAATTAATAAAAAATCATTGAAATCTGCTATTATTATGCAAAAATGTAAAAATGTACATATTACAAAAGCATATATCTACATACTACAATAATGCACATAATTAGAAGGTATAAGATAACAGTTAGAAAGTTTCATCTGCAAAGATGCACTCATTGCTATAGATTTATACCAGCCAACCTGCGGGTGTGTTGGGTATGAACAAGTAGTTGGAATCATGAAACCATAAAACATTTTTCAAATGTAAATGAACAAGAGAGTTAATTCAAAGCAGAGAGCACATCAGTAAATTATTAAATATGGAGAATCTACAATTTTTTAAATTTTTATTTAAAATTTTTGTTGGTTAATGTCCTTTTTTTAGTTTTTTTTTAATGCAACGAGTTTCTAATGCTAAAAGTCCAGATTATCAAACAAAAAGTGCAAGTAACACCTCATTACCATAGTTCCTTATTGCTTATTCGTGATTGTTAGGTACATGACCTAACTTGTTTACATTGCGAATTTTTTATATGGTTATTCTAACGGAGATTATTAGCTATATGTCCATGCTATGTATTAATTATGCGGCTTGCCCGTTTAGTTGCATATTATGTTATTTTCACTGCATTCTCATTATGAGTTGTGGTTGATTCACGTATATGGACGTTTGACGAGAGATAAATCTAGAAGGCTTGCTAGCGAGGATTACCTGACTCTGAAAATAGACTTCGACATAGCCAACTAATGAGTGTACTATTTCCAGTTTATAATGAGAACGCGCACAAAAAGTAGGCAAGTGCTCTGCTTACTTGCTTAAGCTGCTTAGCGTTCTGCCCGCGCCTTTTACGATATGTATAAATTTTATGGCGTGCTTTTTTAGTGTGTCCACCTACATGCAAAGTGCTTTATATTGTGCAAGTTTTATGTAGCTACTTCAAGAAGATACTAACCACATTAAAATGAAAATCACTTAATGTGGTATGAATAACAAAAAGTGACACTACCTAAAATTATTTTTTATGTAGATGCCATATAGTTACATTATTATATAGTGGACATTATTAAAGTTTACAAATAATGAATAAAAAGTCGATCTCCTACCTAAACGGATGTTTTGCGAGTTAAGACTAGTGTCCATGAAGCAGTCACAAACCACCAGATTCCCGCTATGTCTCGGCGCCAGCCGGTTTAATGCAGATGCAATAATTTAATCTTGTCTGGTTGTATAAATAGATATGTCCTGAAGGATGGGTAATTTTTTTAGTTCCTAACGATAGCGCAGGTCTTTTAGTATATTAATGGTGGACGTGTGGTAAAAACGGCGATTTGCAGCAGATATGTGGCGCCAACGTCTAGTATGATGCAAGAATAAGCTGTCGCATAAACGACAAACTTATACAAACAGCGTGTTAGTTGTTTTTTTTTATTATGTCTACCTTTTATAAAGTTAATTTATTTAACACGTTCACAATTTATTTATAGTTGTCACTCTTTGGAAAGTAGTAGTATATTGTAACTAAATTCAAGTACCTAATGATTGAGATTTAGATACATATCTTCAATTTAAATACAGTGATAGTTAGTTATTACACTGATAAACAACAACTTGTACTTTTCTATTATTATCTTATATTTAACACTATTTATATATTTTTAATTCATTTAGGATTTCATTTCGGATGGAGACTTTGTGCCAAGGTTGT
Organism: Scirpophaga incertulas; assembly: GCA_036419045.1. Lineage (NCBI taxonomy): Eukaryota > Metazoa > Arthropoda > Insecta > Lepidoptera > Crambidae > Scirpophaga > Scirpophaga incertulas. The sequence continues at coordinate 15,541,259 of CM071633.1, forward strand.
TTGATTGGGTGCTCCCGTCTTATACTGCAAAACAGCAGTGATTGCATTACTGTGTTCCGGTGTGATGGGCTGTGATATTACTGGGTACGATAACTCTACACATCCTGGTGTCACATGTTGGCAACGTGTATTGTGGTTTTTGTGGGGGTTGCAGGTTGCTTGGCAAACTCAAGGAACTGCGTATGCTTTGACGATTGTAGCCACGTAATCTTGTAGGTGGTTTGATACTTTGTTAATATATATAAAATAAATTTATTTTACTGGCCATAGCTGCAAAGGCCTTCAGCCGGTTAATATATATGTCGCGGCATTGCAATAGACTATATAACTGTCGCAGCATATCATAAATTATACAGACATTTTTTTTTTGAGGGAGGGAATGACACCGCGCTGGCAAGGCGCGGCTGTGTGTGGGGCTCTTCGGTCAAGAGGACCGGCCTACCCACTAAAACCCCCCCGGGTTCGCTAGTTCAACCGCCATAAATTATATAGCCATATGATTATTTTCTGGTTTCATTTAAAACGTCCGGTTAATGTGTCCTGGGTGAAATCATAGTTGTAGTAACTAGAGGAAGTGACGTTTTGTTGACGTTAACATTTTATGTAGTGGGTAATTGAACAGATGATGACTAACAGAAACTTGCCCTCTATTACACTCGGTCTATAAGAATTAGTGAAGTGTGAGTGTCTATACTCTTAACGTTTAAGGGTGAGCAGATGCATTTATATGTATATTGTATGTATAGTATATAACTATCTAGATATGATATATAGATATCTATCAAAATATGGTAATGTCTGATTTTTGTTATTAGCAATTTTTTGGATTCGTCTCGGTCTAGAATTGCACAATAACTACATAAATAATAGAAAAAGTGGGGAAAATAAATTGTGAAAAAACGATTTACTAAATTTCGTAGTTATAATAATCCGCCATTTACTGTAGTTGATAGCTCACGTTATAAACTGTTAGACGGTACAGAGTTGGTCGAGCTAGTGATGAGTTAGCCTGTAGCCTGATGAGCCTGCAGAAGATAACTATTGCATGTAAGTAAGCTTTTAGCAGCGTTAACTTTTAGTGTAATACACTAAAATTGTATTAAATTTTAATAATAATTGATATGAACTTCTGAAGCTTAGTATTATGTCAAATATCTACTGAAACGAATAGCAAACAACATTGTAAAACCACAGTTCTAATACAAATACAAAGTTTGGCACTAATATTCATTCATCACATTCATATATTTCATAACCATCTCTAAATTACACACACTCACATTTTTGTTTGTATTCAAAAATAAAAACCAAGCCTCTGAAATAACATATTTTACACACCTTTAAAATAATTTATTTTATATTACTATATTAAACAGGTTGTATTTTTTTTTCTACACAGGCCTTAATACTACTTGCTTGCTTGATGAAAATGTGAATTCCAACATGTCGTGTTCCTCTTCCAGTGACCAAAGTACTGTATTTTATATATCATTAGAGATGGAAATATCGCAAATTTTAAGTCGTTTCAGAAAATTTGGCAAAGCAATAACGTATAATAATGAATTTAGCAACGTGACTTAACCAAATTCTTAGAAAGTATCGAATCCATATTTTAAGCAATTTTAGCGTATAAAATAAAAATATTATGTATATTATACATTCGGCAAATACTTCTACACTATTCGTCGGTACGACTGAATGTTTTTTATTTTACTTAAATGTGAATATTAGTCAATAACTTCGTATGACTCATTCGCGTCACAGTGAAGTATAATTTAATACCATTTAGCAAAGATGTTTGAGGTCGTTATGATCACCGGTTCTTATTGAGAATTGAATAAATTCATTATCATCGTGCAGGCTTGCTATAATAATTTTATATACGTTCAATACTGTTCTTATAAGTCCAATCACGGAATTATCCTTTTGATCACCTACTCCGTTAATGACGTGGTATCTTTATTATATGCAATAGCGTTTGTTGCGATCGCATAGATTTATTAATTTATATTCTCTATACTTCTTACTCTTGCCCAGTACTGAGTAAGTGAATAATTGATTTAAAAGAGTATCTTGTATCGAAATTCAAATTAACCGTAACATAGACATATTGTCATACATATCAGCACAGAAATTCAATTAATAAAATATATATGTTGTGATTTATATAAAAGCATATAACAATTAATAATAACATTTTAATTTATATATAAAAATCTAAACAACACTTATTAACGGTCAAGTTTATTATGTTTGTGGAAAATTCAGTATTTTACTTGATGCAGTATCTTGTTTTATGTTGTAAACAATGTGATTACTAGAAAGCTATACATGGCATCGAAATATATTCGAACCAGAATTTCATGTCTTTCTGTCAAACTTGAATGTCTTATGTTAGGTGATGGCATGTGTAAAAAAGATTTTATCAAGGCTTTGGTAGAAAGGCTATTTATCAAAGGTGGGTGGAGATCGCCATCTACAGTAGTCACTTCGTAAAAAAAAATACAAACATGATATTAACTACATAAATTTATTATTATAATGTATTTAGTATTATGTTTGTATTTTTTTCTTCGAAATAAAGATTATTATTATGTTGCTTATTATCACTGTGCGCAGCGATATGAATCTAACGCGTAAGATTTAATGTAATAAATGTATTATTATTTACATTTTAAGATAATAAGGTAATTAATTATTGTGATAATAAATTAGTAACAAAATAAACTACATATATAAACGCAACGTATAATATAATACTAATTACTTTATATTACGTGTTACTAAAAACTAATAATCTCACTTTATTTCGTATTTCTGTTAAAATATGTTATTCAAAGAAAGAAATTCGATACACTTTAAACTTTTAATACATAAAAAAAGTAAAAAATGCAATGCAATTTGTGACTTTTATGGACTGAATGCACTATCAGTAACTGTAGTACAAAGTTAGGTGTTTTTAATATGCGAACTTTGAACCACCTCGTTTATGTCGCCTAGTTACAGATAATAGAGGAACGGCTATTATTGGAAAAGTGGAGCAAGATCAGCATATCGGTAGTTACAAAGTAGCTGAAAGATTGAAAAACAACCACAAAACGGTTTTGAATCTTTTGTGCAATCGATATTTAGATGCCGTATGAGTTTACTGATATAAACCTGTTGAATAGATTGATAACTGGTGATGAAATGTGGATCACGTATCACAAAAACGTGGAAAAAAAGTCGTGCTCAATAGTCCGTCAAGCTTCGCAGAGAGTAGCAAAGCCCAGGTTCGCTTGCAACGGTGATGCTGGTGCGATTGAAAGGCCAATGTTCCATTGTTCATTATGTGCTATTACTACTTCTTGCCTATAGAATTTTAACTATTTTGGTCTCTATAGTATAACGGAGATTAGACTGCCAAAATTACATAAAGGATAAATATTAATTTGCAAATTATTTCATTTACTCCTTATTTACCTACTGTTTAAATAAGTCACATTCCACACATTAATTATTAAATTATGTAGGTATTCGAATTAAGGATCAACAACCTTGTGTAACCTTCAAATGGATCTCGCGTGTGTACCAAAATAGCTATGTCTTTATAGTAGTGGAATCAGCTAATAAGTAAAGTTGGTGCTTTGTCAAATCTTAAATTGATATTACGAAAAAAGCCGATCTTAAAAGTGATATAAGAGCTAACCAGAGTTCTAGAGTTTAATTTAATTGCGCATATTGTATTTTTTGATCAATATGATATTTTATTACATTATTTAAGATTGAATATAAATTACTTATTTGAAATTGTAAAAAATCTAAAAGTGAAGTTGAAATGAACATGCACGGTTTAGAATATGCCATTCATACTTTACGACGTGAATAAATAATTTTTAACGTTATTTTTGTGATATTTATTAATTTATTTAATTTGATTTTAATTTCTAAAATATTGTTCTATAGTAAACCCACTATGAGATTTATGAATAGGATAAAGATAAAACAAATTATATTTAGTAAGTAAAGATTAATAGTAGTAAGTATAAGCTACTACAAATACTATATTTTCGCTAACAAAACCTCTATATACGTATTTATTATCTAATTATATATAATTGGGTAACTGACTTCTTTCATTATAAGTTTTACTTTATATTTTAATTTAAATATTATTTTTATAATGAAGCATACAATATTGTTATTGACACAGCTGCAAAGTAATTAAAAGGAATTGTATTATAAAGAACTAGCTGAAATAGAATAAATACATTTTATAATGTTTTGCTATTAACACAGCAGTTCCATAAAGTATATAATATAATGCGTAAAATTTGAAACGAATTGCTGTTTAAATAAGATTTATTGATATCGCATTTTTTTCTTGCATTCCCACCTAGCTTAATTTTTATTACCCACATAGAGACGTAAAATATTATTTTATGAATTTGATAATAATATATAAAAATAAGTCGAATATTTATAATATTTGTAATAAGAAAACAAATAAGTTGTGTATGTTTTTCTATGTGCATATCTTAAACAGAGAATACGATACTGAGAGAAGAACTCTGAATAATTATTAATAATATCAAACGAGGCATAAGGCATTTATTTTTGAAAAGATAGTAATCAAATTGTACCCCTTGCCTTGCAAATATCCATGAGTGATGGTTACAACTTACAATGGTCATTTGCGTGTCTGCTTCTCACATCAATAAAAAAAGATAATCTCAATTAGTATGTTAGTTTCATAATAATATGTCTTCATAATCATTTATCTGTTTGTGTTCGCAGCTTTATTCGTAATACATCATATTTTTCCATAGATTAGAATCATTAGGTACTACTGAAAATTACTCCGAACATTCAAACTCACAAAATTTACTTTCAAATATTAATATAGATATTAAAATAAAAAAATTGCATTTGTGACTGTGTATTTTATTTAAATAAATATTAAAAAACAAAGGCAAACAAAATTCGCGAGTCGGGCGGAACTCAAATTCGTGTCTTCAAAAACCGTGGTATCAATCGGCTTAAACCCAATGTTTCAACTGCATTATTCACCTTTTATTTTGTCAAAATATATAGGTTTAGTTCGTTAATGCATCATTGACTGACCTCCACCTACCTGGTGACCTGCCGTCACCAATCGTCATCGTCAATGTTACAAATGTATATATTTTACTTTCTATGCGAGAATATTATCTAGGTTGAATTTGAGGACGTATTACATTGCTCGTAAAATTGGGGACACAACCGTCAATTGCTGTCAAACCTACTATCAGAATCTGGTTACCAGTTTTAATCTGTGCTGATAAATGAGGCTTTGTTTAATCTTTTACTGCGCAAAGTGGCACAAAGCTAACGCAAATTCATAAAGTAGAAGTACTAAGATGCCAATCGTGACATCGTGTCACGCTAATCATGAACTTTGTTTGCAGAATACATCGCACCTAACGCTGATTATTAGTGAGTACTTGGAACGGCCGCACGTATACTTAGTTCTATTGGAGTTTTACTTATAATTATTCCTGCAATCATTGACAGATTCTAGAAAATAGAAATCATTATTTTTTTTGTTTTTTTATCAATTAATATAACAACTTTATAATTTTAATAAAAACAATCGTATAATATTATTAATTATTAATGAAATAATACACGTATGTATTTAATTAAATATATTATAAATAAAAATACCGATTTATTCTATTAGGAACGTTATATAAAGGCGAGTGTGAACGAGTTTCTGAGCTATCTCTATGCTTGGACTTAAACGAGTTAGTCGCAGGAGTACTAGTTCTAAAAATGAAAAACGTGATTATAGAAATGTGTACAGACTGGTCTATAAAAGTAATGTCTGTGAAAAGAACCTCGTCGGAGCAATGTGCACAGGCTTATAGCTGTATTTAGTAAAAACAAGTTGACTGAGGTTATTCGTGTGCGCTGAATGTAAAGTAAACGTTAAAGATTTTTTTTACGCGGAAAGAATATTTTTGTACGGCTTATTCTTCGAGAATAATATATTGCATTATATTCGGAGTATGTAAATTAATACCTCAAAAGCAATAAAACACGATTGCGTTGCGTGTCGTTGCAAGCAGGAAAGTTTTGTAGCGCCTCAGTAAATTTTGTGAGAATGCCGTTAATTTAAAGAATTAGGGAGTAGGAGCTAGAGTTCCGTAGTTATTAATTTTCCTTTACCAAGTAACCTTTACAAGTTGTTGGTAAAGGAAATTTATATTGCAGTGTATTAATATAATAAACATATTTGTTACTCGATATTACTCTTTAATTAGTGTCGTCCTTTGCTGAGATATTTTCCATTAATTTTGATAAATCTACTACAATATAATTTTTCATTTAACCGTTTGAGTGCTAAGCAATTTTTATAAAAATCTATTGGAAAACGCTATGCATATTTTGATTACTCTAAAGGGAAAAAAATATGGTGTCAAATAAAACACTCTCATTTAGACAAATATTAATCAATTATAATAAATCTTTTTGGATTATACAGAAAAAAGTGCGTCGCACTTTTCGATACAAATCGCCGCAGCGCGAAATCGCTGCTTAGCACTCTAACGGTTAATATTTCACACCCTAATCCCACCATATGGAACCACGTTATTTTTAAAAAACCAACGACATCCCACACTATAGAGTAAACGTGAAAAAATAATTGCTCTCTCGTTACTTGTAAGGAACTAGGAAATATAAACATAGTACTGAAAGAATAATTCAATTTTATTGTTTGTTTAAAGTGATTTATACATGTATGTATTTAATTCCTTGGCTATACTTTTGGTATTTAGAGTTACTAAGCTAATACGCGGATAGACTAACAAGCGAACATTTCGAAACTATAAAGTTTCATTATTGCTTACAGAACCCTAAAATAAGAGCAAGGTATCCTTTTTATACATATTTCTGTTAAATATCTTGCAGTTAAAAAAGGTCAGTTGTGTAAATTAATCATCATCTTGCAAGGTAAAGGATTATGACACTGTGGTTTATTTATATTCGTCATTGTTAATAGATAAAGTTTTACTTTAAGCGACAAAAGTTTTTGCGTCAAGATGTATTTTGACGTCTGAAGTACGAAAAAGATGTGGGTTCAAATCTCGTCCTTAGCGAAAGATTTTCTCGTGTTGTTTTTTTTAAATGTCGTTTTTCCAAATTCATCAAGGACTTTTATAGTTATACGAATTGTAAGTTGCATTAAAGTTGAAAACAGAAGAACCGCTACAACAAAAGTGTTAGGCGAAGAAGGTTAAAAGCTAAACATGTAGAGTTATGATAGAAGTTTAGAATTCAAGTGTAATCTTCCCTTATTGTCATTACGGGTGGAGCTTATTATTTTCGACAGTGTAATTGTATAGATTTCATCATGTCTACTATATAATTAACTCACCTCTATTTTATGGTTCAAGCAATTTCTGATATTTTGTGATTACCTACGTAGACATAATCCTTATGATTCAAAGCTCGATTATAATGTGTATAATTGTATTATATTTTCCGCATTAATCGTAATTAATGTTTCATTTACATTTCACCCTACAATAATATGAATTTCTTTTAAGCAGACTTGAATGTTATTTCTAGAGTACAATTTTTCATATTTTGTTAATTTTACTGTCCATAGATAATAATGTGTTTTGGTTTATTTATAATATTTAAACAATGTATTCTGTGACTTCAAGTATTGATATTGAAAAAAAGAATAAACTTAAATGTGCGATTGGTTAGTAAATGAATATAACTTACTTTTCTAGTCGATCGCCGAGTTTATCAGAAAGGTGGTTGTCTTTTGGTTTCGTTAGATCTGAATCATACAGGTCCCGCTTGTATCCTCGCCAGAATGTTGGCATCATCCAGACGAACCATGCTCTCGAAAAAACATTTGCTCGCAAGTAGTTGTTGCTTTTCTTCAGTCGATCCTTTGGCGGTATCTTTTGCGGGTCACTCGGATCTTTGTTTCCACTAACCATTGCGTCTGTTTAAAAAAAAAATGGAAATAATAAACTAACTTATGAACGTTTATAGTTCAATATTTCACTACATCAATTCTTAGCAAGTAACATGTTTCTAAAATTAAATCGCATCGATGCCGCCAACGGTGGCTGCTATGCGCGCGCGCAGCTCTCAGGTGCTTACACCTCGCAATCGTCCTGCCTACTGAGTGTGCGCAAGTATTTGCAGCATGAGCGTAACTGATCTCTGTTACGGTGCTGGTCCCTTAACTACTTTGTTTTCTTCTCCGCCCTCATGTGTACCCCCTCGCAGCCTTTATAATTAATGGCATCGCGAGCTTCCTGGAAGCTTTTGCATTTTGAATTAACGGAAACTATTCAAAAGCCTTTTCGTTATAAGCACAACAACTGTCGACTTAGTATATATTATATTCGATCATACATTATTTCTCGGCATGTATTTCTTAGTTACGCAAAATCTTTTATTCTAAGGTAGGTAGGTAAGTATATTAATATGATTTTTATTAGCGTATTCCATTTTTTTAAGTCAATTGCACCTACTACAATTCATTGGTTGTAATTTATGTTAGCGCCTCTATATTTGTTTTTGTTTTGTTTGACAAAACAATGTTATTATACAAAAATACTCTGACATTACAAGTCAATATAGGATTAAAGTAAATTTTAACACTTAGCAACTTTATTACAAGCCGAAAATACCCGACATATATACACTATAATAAGATTTCAAAAACTTGATAATATAAATATTTATAAATGGAATCGCGAGGCATTGGCCATGCCTCTGCCTTTTATCCCAGCTACGGTCCATATCAGATTAACTATTTACAATATGTTTATTTTCTCTAGCATTGAAATCGTTACATTTTACCTATAGGTTTTTTTAGATTCCCAGTGCATAAAGTACAGTAGCAGTTTTTGTACGAAGACAAAACACTACAATATATATATATAATATATATATATATATAGTAATTATAATAGATTGAAATAAAACGTTCTGCCTAAATTAGAAAGTAATATGTAAAGTATTGAAATTTAAAGCACAAACCAACATATACTCTGAATTTCCATTTTATTTACCTTATCTTAAATTATAGTGTGTAATCAGTGACTTACAAAATATATTACATATATTAAAAATATAAAAAATATATAAGGTAAGCTAGGTAACATTGATATCGAACAATTATTTATTCAACTTTAAATTATTATAACTAAAAATTATCTAAGTACTACTTTGTGTACAACACTTCTCGTTAACCTGTATTTCGTTAACACGAAGAGATTTTATGTTTTAACATATAGCTGTATATATGATAAATAAACATGTATTTTCCAAATCTAAATCACAAATAGACATTGTTAGGCCTTGAGATTTAACTACTGTATATCTTGTAAATGTGATCATAATTTTGCTTTAAATATATAGGTAGGTATTTAGAAGTTATGGGGTTCTGATGGGAAGTGGTAAATCATTCCTGCACTTGGTGGCTTTAAAGCAAAAATTGCTTTGAAATGCCATAGTGTGCAAGATTATTACTGCAAAAGCATCCTCGCCAACCTAGCACCATATCTATCCCGTATAGATAAAAATTTAAATTTATTAAACATAATTATATTCAGGTTCTCTGTGTTTTAAAACATAAAATACGAAGCAGAGAAGGAGCATGCGCCATCGAGATTCCATTCTCAACATTGCGTTAGACCCCAAATGGGGTGAACCAAAAGGTCTTGGTGGAATATTGAAACACATCCTGCAAAATGCATTATGATCTCGTTGCCGTAATTTCTGTGATTTTGACATTCAAACAGGTTTAATCACTAAGTCGCCATAATCGTGTTTAGATAAAACTAGAAACTTACATAAAATCACACGAGCTTTTTCACTAAGAATACATACATATACTCACGTCTCTTACCCATGGGGGTAGGCAGATATTATAGATTTCCTTCTTGCTATGTTCTAATCATGCTTCTGCAACTTCCTCAACTTTCAATAATATTTTCATGTATGCCTGTCAGTTACGTGTACTCGTGTTCTGACCTTTGTTTCTTTCAGAGTAACTCCTGTTTGATCTAGATCACCTTTTACCAACTTGCCCATTTACATTTTCCTAATAATTATTTTACCGCAGGTATTCACTTCTTGATTGACAAGCAGCATATTTTCTTACCTTTGTGTCAATTTTGTTAATTTTACATTAATGATATAAGAAGTATTAGAATTTTATTTATGTCGTAAACTTGTTTGGTAATAACTATTATAATAATATATAATAATACTCTGGAAACAAATATTTGAAACCTGTGCACTAACATTGAGGCTCTTAAAGTTGTAACGAATAAACGCATAACTAATGGCTCGATTATGATGAAATATGTTATAAACAAAGCTCAAGCTTAATAAGTGATATTTATATAATAAAATTAATTGTATAATATAAAAATAATATGTGAATTGATTTTTCAAAATATAAGCAAGAAAAATTAAAATCGTTTCGATTTTCATTTATCTATCATGATTGCTAAACGGAATATTTAACCAGACGTCCTTGATCTGATTGGCTAAATGACACTATTGATCTACTTGATCTCGCTGCAACGAGTAAACCGAGGTTATATAAAATTATTTATAAGCAAAACCTTCCAGATTTAACATATTTTTTAAAATATGAGGGAAGTTCTTAGCGTTTATTGCGGATAGTCAATGACGATAAAGCCATAGGAAGTAAGTTTTACCTGTTCTGGTCAAACAAGGAATCAGCTTCTAACTGTAATTAAAAACAAGTAGAATAAATTTTGTTTCTATAGGAAATCAAACCCTGTATTTTCGAAATAACTGTAACGTAGAACGCCTGTGGGATATTGAGTACGTATGTCATGTTTAGGTGAGGTGATAAAAATTCAATAGCGCGCAAAAGAATATCGGGGGTTTGTAGTTTCAATACTACTAAGCTAGAGTAACTTCTAACTGGGAGATCTAGGGTACACTTAAGCCCTACACGCATCGTATATACATAAAAGCGATGCATTAATGTAGAAAATAAATTTAAAATAGAAAATAACACGTTATCCAAAGTGAGCGACGGAAACCTACACGACGTCATGCGACACATGCTATGCGATACGACCAATTCACGCGACGTGTCTCTTTAGCGTAGCAATACGCCTCTTACCGTTGCCTGACCTAGGAGAAAGAAGATGACATTCATTACTGTTTTAGTGTGGGATAGTACTTACTTACTTACATACTTTTTTATGTGATATTATTAAAGAAAACGCGTTTTACTTATATGGATCGAAATATATAGATTTATATTAACACATATCAAACCATATAAGACATGACAACACATATATGACATATTTAAAATATGATTGCATTTAGACAAACAAAATAACTTATCTTCTCTCTACTAACTACAACAAAACAACTAATACAGATTTATTAATTCTCATAATAACTTAAATATTATATTACCCAATAATATTTCTTGTTTTATTTAATATCATTGATATTACCCAAAGCCTTTGTTGATATATCCGTTAGTTGATAATGGACAACATTTCACAATTCTAAGCATATGTTTTTATTATTTTATAAGAAAGAAGACAAAAAATTAAGGGACCCATATTTTTTCTTTTCATTTTTAAACTTGTTTTTAATACATAATTTATTAATTGAATTTTTACTCATTCTAAAAGAGCGTATGTACAAAGTCAGGAATAATAAAGGTTTTTTCAATGCCTCTTCTCTAAAAAAAATATTAAAGTGACATTAGCATAGGTACTAGCAATAATAGTGATGCGAAAAGGAATTGATCGTATCGATATACATGTTAATAAAGCATCTATCGATGCAATATAACACAAATTACTTTATAAATATTTTATTGCTCTTCTGTTTATATTTTAAGAATTTCGTATCATTTTACTTTTATAATATCTAGATCTATTGATCATATTTTGATTGACGGTTCATTATCAAGCTATAGGTAAAAATTTGTGTACAGAGGCGGACTTAATGCTTGAGGCATTTCTCAGTAAACTTTCAGGTGAGATAGATGTACGGAAAGACATGAAATATATATGTTATGTGGTTTTAATAAATGGGTTAGCTGCTGGCCCAACTGCTTAATATAATAAAACTATTGTATTTGGTTATTTAATTAATAACATGGATATTATTTATATAACTTATTTTAGTTTAGTCTATTAGTTATCCGTTACCACATATATAAGTCACGCCATCGAGTATAGCTTTTTAACCCACGAAAAAACAGAGGATTTTTTTTTATGTATGATCACTCATATCTTTTTATAGAGTAGTCCGATTCTAATTATTCTTTTTATTTTAGATAGCGTAGACTCTGGTTACACAAAAAATTGAAAACAGCATTTCATCCCTAAGGATAAGAACACAGGAGATGATTGACTGATTTTAATGTACCCCACCCATAACTTCTCACAGAGTAGTTCGATTATGATAATTCTTTTTTTTATTTTATTACATAGGACATGTCTCTCGAAGTTGAACTGGAATTTGCCTTCCTGGGAATTTCTGGAAAAACCTACCTCAATGGTGGGAGAATACTGGAATAAGTGTGATTAATTGTTTATTTAATAGAACCTAATGCAGAGTTTTATGCTCACTCGACCCCTGCGATACGTTTGGCACAGGGATCGAGTGATAGGCTCCTACGCAGTTGCGGGTTCGATACCCGTACGGGACAAATATTTTATATGGGCTACAGAAATTTGTTTCGGTCTGGGTATGTGTCAAAATATGAAATAAAAAACTCTAAAACTTTAAAATTTATTTTTTTATTACAAATTTTTAAAACTGAAAAGCAAGAAATAACCAAACTTTTTTACCTTAATAATAACCGAGTGCTAAAACTAATGTAAGTATACCAAAGTGATTTTGTGGCAACGCTGACAATAACTTCGTCGACGCTTACGTAATGAATTTCTGGTTTAGTGCCGACTGTAAAGTATTTAGGTACTTTGGTATACTTACATTAGTTTATGCACTTAATTATTATTAAGGTTAAATAAAAATGGTTTATTTATTTTTTATTTTTAGTTTTTTTGCTGGTTATTTTTTTTTCCACTGAAATTCTCGTGAGGAGTTGTCGAAACTATCCTTTTCTTATTCAAATTATCTGTGTTTTAGTGCTTACCTGCGCTGATATCTATCGATATCACTTGAACAAAACTGAACAATCAATACAGCCCTAAGTCAACAAAACATAACCAACATAATAACAGTAGTGCTACATATACCACAGATTATAGTTTTTTTTTTACAGTATCGCATCACGAATACTTGCTATAATTCCTGGCTTTCCCAATTTGTATTAAATTTCAGTTTTTTTTAAATAATTCAAAAAATACTGCATCAAAATTTAAAAAAGTTGATATACGTGTTTAGAATCCTTAGCTCTCGAAACGTTTTTTGAATTTTAGTATGTTGTCAAAAATGAAATGTTGTCCATTGGTTTTAATTTTATTTACTGTAATGACATCTTTATTTATATAATCGTTTACAAAATGGTAACTAATATTAATATGTTTCAAATTTTTGCAAAATTTTTCTTTTTGCGCATGAACTTATAGCGCCACTATTATCATTTATTGACAACAAAATATTGTCCTATAAATCTTTTAGTATCTCTATCACTGGTAGAACTTCACTAACGCATTCAGCTAGAGCATAGAACTCTGCATTTGTTGATGCTCTTGAGACAATACTTTGTTTACGCGTTTTTCATAGTTTAATCCTCTATGGTATTGTGGCTTACGTCCATGATTTGAAGTTTGTAAATATCGATTGATTTGACATAAAATCATTGGTTAATTTCTTTTAAAATAACCTTCTTGGTTGCACTCAAAACTGTTGAAAAGGTTGAAATTTTGTCTTTGGTAGGTTGAGAAAAAGAAAATGTGTTTGGCATAAAGATTTTGTTTGTTGTATTTGAAATTGTAGTGCGAGGGTTTTTGTATTGTTTTATGTTTAAGTTTTTTATGTGTGAAGTGACACTTGCCGTTGCGGGGGTATCCTGGTAGTACGTTTCGTACTCCTTGTGAGGATTCTCAGCCTTCCTCTCCTGAGGAAAAAAAAAATCTGTTACTTCCTACTTGCATATAATATCATTGGAAGTACCTAATCAGACGACCCTGCTTCAGAGTCTCCCTCAGGTAAATTTCTTAGAAACTACACTTATATAATATTACTTAAAGAAGAATGATTATAAAACTGCAACGAAATAAATTTTGAGTTTTATTTTTCAGGAAGGGGTAGGCTCAGACCCTCATGGCTACCACCGCAACCAAGTGTCATGGTTATGTCCGACTCCAGACTGATCGACGCGGCTTGATTGGTGTGACCTACCGACCAAACTCAGCCTAAAGCTTCCCTAAGTGCCCTAATGACCCTGCGGCTTGAATTGAAAGCGACCGCTCCTCAGTAATTTAGAGTGTTTAGTTCTTTATATTTAAGAAATAGTTCAGTCACACTGGGTTGTATTTTGTCAAGCAATAATCAAGCCCGAAATTCGTCGAATCTTGTAACAAATTGATTGATGCGACAATTTAGGCTATCTATTACTTTTTTAAAGTTTCGTATTGTATCACTTCGCCTTTGACAAAATAATTAAAAGGTAATTGATTATTGAGTACAGAGTATTCTCAGTTCGTATCTAGTTTCTCTTATCGCTTAAATAAATACTCTACGTACGTAATTGATGCTTGTAGCAATAACTACTATTAAACTGTCCTCGTAACTTGTGGTTTTACTTGCAAAACTAGCAACTTCGATAGCTCCCGAGTTCTTATTAACAATAATGAATATGTTTGAAATTTATAAATTTCATTTTACTAGTTCTACGCATTCAACACATCATAATCCAAGTAAAAACCTAAACAAATTACCAAAAAGGAATGTACGAATAATGAAATAGTAATTAGGTAATAAAACTTGCGCGCTTAAACTTAGCGTATGAGTTAGCAGAAATGAGTTGAGGTATTCAGTGAAAGAAAGTCATAGTCGGACTATACATTTTTTCTATGCTGTATATATTGTGAGCGAGTAATGTGACGTCACATATTCATATCGATGTCAAGTTAGATCACTCTGTCTAATAAACAACTTAAAAGTTTTGTAACGTTGTGTATTTTACAGGCATTAAAAATATATGTAAAATAATATAACAGAATGATAAATTGTAAGATAGTAATAGAAAATGTGCATATCCTCTATTGTAAATCAATATAGACAATTTCTCTTCTTTTTTCAAATACAATAGGCCCCTCGTCAAGCTGGTTTTATTTTACAAAATAAATGATGTTATTTATTCATTACTCACACACAATATATTTAAATCACTCAATTACATATTATAAAACTTTAACAAAGAATTATCCTATAAAAGTTAATGCCAAAAACGTCCAAACCCCACTTCATCTTCCAATGTATCTAATATAATAACAGAATACTACATTCTTCTTAAACTCATAAAACTATTTGAATTTTGACAAACAGCTAATCATAGACAAAATTCCAACCTCTAACAAAAATAAATCTAGATGCAAATGAATCTATATATTTATTTATTTATGACTGAATAATAATTACTTATAAATGTAACACATGTACACTTATGTCAAGACAGTGAAGAATATAAAATATATTGTTTACATAGTTCTCAAATATATATCATGAGATTATGTTGAGTTGATAACACTAACATCCGCCATGAAAATTCAGCGACTACTAGTACAGTGTAAATTTTTATTTGTACGTACTACGTACGACTGAATAAGACCGAGTAAAACATAACAACATTGTAGTCATTCAATTTCTTGACGGATGTTATCCATAGCAATAGCTGGTAAGTGTTCCGGAATCGTTATTGTAGTGTGCAGTGGACAATGCGCTGGCACAATACCGCCCAATACAGCTTATTGACAGGCCGATACTGACCGATCTTTTGTCACGTCTCTCGCCTTGCTCGGTGGTCCTTGTGGCTAATTTAGCTAATAAAATATCAAACAGCTTGCAACCGGCGACACGTAAGTCTGTGCTAATGTTTTTATCAACAGTCATACCGGAATTTGGGAATAACAAGTTAGCAACTCTTATGACGAAAATTCCCAATAACCGATCATAAAATATAAATAGAATAGTGGGCATGTTCAATTATGAAGCTGTCTTGAAGTATATATTTACTACAATACTACTTATAATTCTTAACTCTGTTGACATTATATATTTACTACTTATACAGAAAGAGAAAAACAGTAATATTTGACTGACCTGACCTGACTGACCTGACTGATTAATATTTATTTTCACACTATTGAAAACATGTTCACGTTTTGTTTATTTCTACACTTAAATGAAGTAATGTTTGTCAACTTAAATGAAGTAATGTTAGACAAAAGAAGTAATGTTTGTCAAATGTTCATCATGAATGAGGTGATGGGATAGTTATTTTTATCTCAATTTGTAGTATTCAAGCTAATAAAAAAAAATACGTTTCTTTGTTATATATGGGCTGTCTTGAAGTCAAAGGGGTGTTTTATAACTGTCTTTTGCATATTTTTACTTTTACTTCCTAACAATAATTGATAATACTTTATGAATAATATTAACTAGCCAAGTCCAAGACTTGACCAATTCTCAGAGTCAATGTCAATAACATAATAACTATATACTCCCTCAGTTGTAATTACTTTACAAAACGGCTATTACGTTTGGATTTTCCAAACATAAAACTAAAACAAATCTTCTGTACAAAACCACATAAGTAATAAAACCAAAAATCCATAAGTATTAAAATACGTGTCAAATGTTGTCTATGAAGTACTCGTAGATATGCTTAAGTAAAACTTGTCTCCATTTAATTCAAAACAAACTGAAAATCCGTGTGTAGTTGTAAATACACTTTATTAACCAGTTGACTAAAACCATTTCTGCTCCCTTTCATCTGTATGCAGATGATTTGCAAATTTACCGCCACGCAAATATGTCTGACCTCTGCTGTACAATCCAAAAGATCAATGAAGATCTTCTTTCTATTAAGAACTGGGCGGATTCTTTTGGACTACTCGTAAACCCTATAAAGTCACAAGCAATTATGTTGGCTAGCAACCGTATGATTAAAAAGATTGATTTGAAGGTGCTTCCTGAAATATTATTCAATGGGACTAAGATACCTTTTTCCGATAAATGTAAGAATTTGGGGTTGATTATTGAGGGTAATTTGTCTTTTTTTTTTTTTTTTTTCCCACGGGGGACGGTAGTGAATCCTCATAGGGGGCGCGCCACCACAGTGGTCGCTATTGACAACCCCCTGGTGCTCGGACGACCTCGCACCGGATACCACCCGCAACCGGTCTACGGCGGATGGTTATGTTGGACTCCAGCAGAAGGCCAGCCTACCAACTAAACACTACCTACAGCCTTTGGTCGGGCGGAAGGCCTGGGACCCTATCGGCTTGAACTAACGCTCCCGCCCTCCAGAACGGGGCGGTGCACAGCGTAGCCTCAGGAGAGTGCGTACGCTCTTAAATGGGATCGGTTGCCAGAGTGGTCCGAATGGTATAAAAATTTGTCTTGGTCGGCTCATATTAATAATGTGAGTCAACGTTTGCATTTTTCATATCACTTGCTCAAGCGCTTACAATATTTCCTACCGTTCAAAACTAAAGTTATGCTGGCTCAGTCCCTTTTACTTCCTATTCTCGACTACGCTGATGTCTGTTACTTAGACGCAACCGAAGAGCTACTTAATAAGCTAGAGCGCCTTCAAAATTTAGCCATTCGCTTTATATTCAGTCTGCGTAAATTTGACCACGTGTCTGATTATCGTAAGCAGTTAGGGTGGCTACCTATTCGCTTGCGTAGAAATCTACACATGCTTTCCCTTGTGTACAAAATTCTCCACTATCCCCAGTTTCCAACTTACCTTCGAACCCGTTTTAAATTTTGTGCCGAAAGCTCCCTCCCCAAGCGATCCTGTGTTACTAAAAATGTCCTTGAAATTCCTAAGTCCAATTCCGTATTTTTTCAAAAATCCTTTTCCGTTCGTGCTGCCAAGCTGTGGAATAGTTTGCCCGCTTCCATTCGTGAGAGACCATCCCTTACATCTTTCAAATGTCTTCTGAAAGAGTACTATCTGTCTAATTAATTGTATTAAATTATATAATTATTATATTATATGTATGTATGTATTTATGTATATATATATATATATATGTGTATATATTTATTTATGTGTAAGTATGTATTTGTATATATATGCTTAATGATGTGTACATTTGAATACCAGGTTAAACACTTAATTACCCCTGCAATTTTAACGTCTTGCACCACTATTTGGGTTGGCTGGAAGAGATCGCTTTTAGAGATAAGTCCGCCCTTGTACACTATGAATAACTACCGCCGCGAGGTGCAAGCACCTCGAGTAAGTCGAAATATTCCAGAATTATTAAAAATAACGATCATACACCCGGTGTTCAAGGATGGGGACAGAGACGATTTGAATAATTATAGACCTATTTACGTATTAACGGCTATATCTAAAATCATTTACTTTCGACTAATTAATTACCTAAATAAATATAATATTTTATCTAAAACTCAGTACGGTTTTCGGCAGAGTAAAAGTACTGAAGATGCAATTGCAGACCTGACACAAAACATCACAAAACATCTGGATGAAAAAAAAAAACCTTATGTATATTTTTGGATCTTAAAAAGGCATTTGATACTGTCTCTATTCCCATTCTCTTACGAAAGCTTGAAAACGTTGGCATTCGAGGAATGTTTTTGTCATTACTCACGACTTGTCTTAGTAACCGCTCCCAAAGAGTTATACTTAGTAAAGACATAGTAAGTTCCGATATTCAGGCAAATCAGTTTGGTGTTCCGCAGGGTAGCGTTCTGGGGCCTACCCTCTGTCTAATATATATTAATGATCTGTCATATCTAAACTTAACCAATGGTAAATTTTTCTCTTATGCAGATGACACTGCCCTTCTTTTTCATGGGCGACCTGGCAGGATACATTCTCTGTGGCACAGGAGGGGCTGAATAGTGTAATTGATTGGCTAAATCAGAATATGTTGACACTTAATACTAAAAAAACTAATTTCATTACTTTCTCCATCAATGATTCGATGCAACCTTGTAATAGTTTATCAATAATTGCGCATAATTGTACATTTGATTACCAGTTAAGTACTTGTACATGTATTTGTCCAAAAATAATGAGAGTGGAATGCACTAAGTATCTTGGCATAGTAATTGATAAAAACCTAACTTGGTGCCCTCAACTAGAGGCTTTAGTGAATAGACTAAGAAAACTAACTTGGATATTTAAATATCTTAGAAATATTACAGATAACTTACTAATAATATACATTTATAAAACTATTGCACAATCGATTTTATTATATTGTATTACTCTATGGGGTGGTACTTTTAAAACAAAACTTATAAACATCGAACGGGCCCAGAGAAGCATATTAAAAGTAATGCTCTATAAGAATAGATTATATAATACAACGAAACTGTACAGAGACGCCAAGGTTCTCACTGTCAGGCAATTGTACATTTTGCAGAGTATTCTAAGAGTTCATAGAAACACACCAATAGACAAAAAATAGTCGAAATACGTAACTTTTACTCGATAATAATACAACCTAGAAGTAGAACTAAACTAGCATGCAAACAGTACGGCCGACAAAGTGTTAAAGTGTATAACAAAATAAATCGGACTTTAAATATCTATAGGCTAACTTATGGAAAATGCAAGGTAACCGTTACTAACTGGCTACTGACACCTAGATTACGAGCAATCGGAAACGTTACTAATATAAGGTTAATGATAATGATCACACACAATATATGTATAATAAATGAAATGAACATGCTTTAGCTCCTAAATCTCATAAATACGTCACACTCGCAACATACACACACCCACCCACGCACACACACGGAAGCACACACACACACACACACAACACACACCCACAAACACACGACATGAAAGTATTAAGTGCACTGTTCACAATAATTCTAGTTTTATGTTGTATATTAAAAATATATACATGTGTGAGTACATGTTTCTATACTCTATATATATATATATATACTAGCGGACCCGACAGACTTCGTCTATGTGTCTGACGTAACGTAAGAATATGCGTGCACATATCTAAATGTTCAACTATGTATTTATCCAAAAATAAAAGAGGAATTAAACAATATAAATGGGTTATGTATAGTGTTCAATTCAACTTTTTCTCCTCTTACACTTCTACTGGATACCGACGTACAAGAAGTGCTTAATACTATTTCTAACCTTAAGCCTGATACTGCCCCTGGTTGGGACATCTGTTGAGGATGCTATATAATAAAACTGACATCAAAAATATTTAAGCAACTAGATACGACAAACAATTGCATCATAGTATATTTGGATCTTAAAAAGGCGTTTGATACTGCTATTCTAGCCAGTCTTATGTAAAAGTTAGAAAACATCAGAATTAGGGGAATACCCCTAAAACTCAAAATCAAAATTAAAATCAATTCAAAATTTTATTCATCAAGGAGGATTTGTCGATATGATCACTTTTGCGCGTCAAATATGTTACAACAATAAGGGCAATAAGAAGAAAAACAATAAGATCTTATTTTTTTTCTCCTTGTGTTTTTACAACCGTCAACTGTTTAATGAATACTCTTTGGGCGAAGGCACGGGCTACGCATTGGGGATTGTGTAAGCAAGGACAGGAAAATATTTCATGGTTTACTATAGGGGAGTGTGCTGGGTCCAATCCTCTTTCTTATTTATATATGAAAGAGGGTTGGAGCCAGCTTTTCTATAGATAAATATTGGAAGAGTTGTTCCAGATGCTCATGATACTGCCATTATATTTGAAGGACCTGTGTGGGTCAAAGTATTCCACAATGCTAGTGTAGGATTAAAAAAAGGTTTCTAATTGGTTGAGATTAAAACTACTGTCAATGAATATTACAAAAAAACTACCCGAACCTAGGTACGTACTTAAAGTCCATTAGTGTGACGAAACAGCTATCGCGCAGTATAACTGTAGAGCATTGGAGAAAGTGGAATCAATAAAGTAGGAAAGTCATTTTTGGTCAAAGCCTGTCTTGGCACCCACAAGGTGAATATGTCAATAAAAAAAAATCGATTTGGATATTCAAAATACTTAGCATGTTACAATACAAAAACTACTAAAACAAATTCATATCTCTCTAGCCTAGACTGTAATAAATTATTACACACGACGGTACAGATAAATTTATAAGTGTTCTGTAGGCTGACACATAAAATAAAAGAATAGTTTCGTACTTTTTTTACACTTCTTTTTTACATGTATTTTTTTATAACACACACATTGGTTTTTGTTATCCTGACAATCATATGAAGCAAGGATGTCAAGAATATAGTTATCTCTTTTGTTCGTGTATGGGAACTTAGTTTATCCACCCCCGCACCAGGAGTAAGACAAGGACATTTAGCTATCGCACAGGCTGGAACTCAATTACGACAAAATACTTTTCTTAACGCAGAGAACGTGTTAAACAGTCATCCATGAATATATTACACAGCCAGGGCAAGGCTTGTTACTTGTCTAATACTTGCAATATCAAATTAGTTTGTGTGCTCCCTATTTATCCTAATGTGGGCTCTGGAATCGTTATATAGTGATTTCCGTGCCCGCATCATGTTGCTGCACGTTCCACACACGGATAATGTTTTCCACAATTCATCCTTCCTCACTTTATAGTAGGCCTTTTCCAAGCCCACATTAAAAATATAAAAAATCATCGTCAGCTAATTGTTTATGGGTGTAGAGATTGTCAGTTTATTTTCCAAAAAGCCTATGCAGCGCTCAAATGTATTGAACATGCAAAATGTTACTACTTTGTGTGTATAATAAAAATAAATCCAATCGATAAATTTATTGAGCGGTTCGATTTTAGTGGGAAAATAAATGAGTCAAGTTTATTTTAATTAATTAATTTATTTAATATTTTTGCTTATGTAGTTAATACAACGACAAACATAATTAAAAACAAACTGTACAAAGTTACTGTTTATTTCATAACTGAATATTCCTCCAGCAGACCTGCGAGAGAAGTTTTATATAGGTAGTTAATATAAATGTACGCGTATACAATAGACAAAAAAGTACAAATTACAAAAATAGAAATAAAAATAATAAATATTTATTTCAATAAATTAATATTATTATCACAAACAATATACACAAATACATAAATAAATATTTATTGTATTATAAGAAGATCCACGCTATTATTAAGAGAATGACGTAACTTTTTACAAAACACTAAATACTTAAGGCGCTGAATTAATTTATGCAAAAGAAACTCTACTAATATTTAATAGAAAGCTATAGAGGGTAATTTGAAAAACATGTGTTCACTCGTCGACTAGTAAATGAGAAATGAAGTCGCCACAAAGCCTCTGAGCTCAAGAGCGAAGATAAATTCGACTGCTGTCGAACGCACGAACGCTACATAGCACATGTAGCGCCATCTGTTTTTCGTCAGCGATAACACGCAAAAATGACGGACAGCAATGCCCAGGAGACCTATTTTTGAATTACGAATGCGATTTCGAAATCACCGCTGACTAAATATAGTCAGCGGTGACTTTGAGATCACGGATTCCTAAACATCCAATTTTTGAAAGTCGATCGCAGAGCTGCGACATAGATAAAGTACACACATAAATGTAAGAATTCGGTTCCACGCAGAATGTAGTCTCTGCCGGTTATTGCCGGCTTAACCATTGCGGTTATTATATACATATATGCTACATTCATATATATATATGTATATATATACACACACATATATATAGACTGAAAAATCAACACATTAACTTCAGACTTGTCAATATGTTCTCCAAACAAAACACAGATAACATTTCCATAAGTATGACTTGATTACGAGTGGGTGAGGGCGCTCGTAATGAAATCACACCTGTGACTAAGGTAGTCACATCAGTGATATTCAAAAATAAGAATTATTGAAAATCGGTGATTATTAGTCACATCGGTGATTTCGAAGTCGCATTCGTAATTCAAAAATAGGTCTCCTGGAGACCTATTTTTTATTATTATATAGAATTATTGAAAATCGGTGATTATTAGTCACATCGGTGATTTCGAAGTCGCATTCGTAATTCAAAAATAGGTCTCCTGGAGACCTATTTTTGAATTACGAATGCGACTTAGAAATCACCGATGTGAGTAATAATCACCGATTTTCAATAATTCTTATTTTTGAATATCACTGATGTGACTACCTTCATCACAGGTGTGATTTGTTTACGAGTGCCCTCATCCACTCGTAATCAAGTCATACTTGTAGAAATGCTATCTGTTTGATTTTTATTTCAAAAATTTCCGACTTTCAAAAATTGGATGTTTAGGAATCCGTGACCTCAAAGTCACCGCTGACTATTTAGTCAGCGGTGATTTCGAAATCGCATTCGTAATTCAAAAATAGGTCTCCTGATGCAAAAATATTAGAAATTGTTAGTTATGGTTTTTCGTTTTGACTTTGTCACTTGATTTGATGTTTATAGCAGATAATTATAGGAATATGTTTAACTGAAATAGTTATGTTTTCACAATAAAAAGAACATGTGCACAAACTGGGTATTTCATTAATAGAAATGATATTGACATATACTGATGTATATTTATGTATATATTGATATATATTTTCAAAATTTTCCGTTATCTTTTAATTATCGTGTATAACTAATGATTCAAATAAATATACTTTTCTTAAGTTCATAAATAATACATTTTATTTATATTAATCAAAATTGACAAAACTCAAAATCCGACAAAGACAATAATAAATAATAGTAGCTATACAAGGAGTTTGTATAGCTACTACACGTCGTCATTTATCCGTCAAATGTTTAAAATTGTGTACGCTAAAACGTCATCATAAGGCCATGTCTATACTTTGGTCCTTGTCCTAGAAGATAACTTATAAGAATTAGTACATCTGTATAAGTACGTAAGTAATAATCATAATGCTATAACCATAGATATACAATTACAAAATAGTTAAATGTATTTCTGTCAGCTTTACAGTTAGCAATTTTCTTCTCATCCCGATAAAAAAAGCAAATCACACTTATGATAATGTCAAATATGATAAATCAAAATTTTCTGTAAACTACGGGAAAATATTGAAATTTATAGTAAAAGTTAAAGTGCAAAATGTTCAGATTCAAGTATAAAAGAAATGGATGAGGTTCGTCTAAATGACTTATTTAGGTATTCTAAATTAAATTAAAAAGCAAATATTACATTAGATGAATAGATTACAGAATATTACAATTTAGACATAAAATATATTTAAATTATTATTGATTCACATGGTTTTATATATTAAAAAAAAATATATATATTAATCATTTATCAGGTTGATCTTTCAGGAATCACATATCTATACGACTAGCGTATTAGTT
The DNA here is from genome assembly GCA_036419045.1 of Scirpophaga incertulas. Classification (NCBI taxonomy): domain Eukaryota; kingdom Metazoa; phylum Arthropoda; class Insecta; order Lepidoptera; family Crambidae; genus Scirpophaga; species Scirpophaga incertulas. Next base: position 15,565,803 of record CM071633.1, read on the forward strand.
TATTTGTAACAGACTTTCACAATTGATCTTGCTGGTTTCCAGAAATATCATATACTAGGGGTGCCTTTTAAATTATGTCGCTTAAAATAAGTATAGACAATCTAATAGATTATTACCATTTATTATTTTTCAAAGAATTCTCCGCGATATTTTACACACTTTTGCATGCGTTCAAACAGTTATGAAAACATTTATTCCACTCCGAAGTAACAAAATGGCCGAAATGTATGCATCAACAGCTTCTTCGGGTGAGCTGAAATGTTGACCACGAAAACTTTGCTTAATTTTGGGTAGCGTAAAAACTCGTTAGGGTATAAGTCTAAGCTGTAAGGCGGATGGTCTAAAATTTCGACATTTTGGGTGCTCAAAAACTTCTTAGTTTGGCGGACGGTGTGCGAACTTGCATTGTCATGGTGCAGTATACGACGTCTTGGATTGTTTTGTTCAAAATACGGCGATGACATGTGGCAAATTAACTTTATTTTTAACTGTAAAACGTTAATTTTATAACGTATCGATAATCCTCTTTGAAAGTTGTAGAAAATTAACGCACTAAAATTTTTCATAGACATTTCCATTTGGACCACCTTTTTTTTGTTCCGCAAAGGAAAATGCATTAAATTGCATACCCCGACTGCGGAGAGCCGGCGGTAATGTGGGGCTCATCTCCCCAGAAGGGGGAGGCCTACCCACTAAAAATCTCAGCGATTGCCTTCCTCAGGCATGTAGGGAGCCCCCGGGAACGCTAAACGACTTCCGGGAACCCCCAGCCTCCGTTCCCCTCAGATGCAGAAGAGCCCTCCTCGGGGGAGGCTACAATACCTCCCCCGATCTCCCGTCGCCTCCCGGCCAAGGGCGGGGCGTGGCCTCTCCTGGGTCGCCGTATCCGCGGTCGCGACTTCCTTGCGCCCGCCGGCGACCCGCGGCGGCGCCGCAGCTGTGCTACCGAGCCCTTTTCGGCATTTAAACATTCTTTTGTTTTCGAATTCTACATTCAAAAATATGAAACGCAATACGTTTTTTTTTATATAATTGCGCGAGGTTGAGAGACGACACAACTTAAAATACAGTCCTTGTACTATAAGTCGCTCAAATTTTTAATTAACATAGAAACGCACGATGCTATTGTATTAGGAAATTCAGAAATGTAATACATTTTATATTCAGAAAGGGTGTATCTACATATATATTTTATCTCTATTTTGATAGTGTATTGTAATAAATAGAAATTAAGTTATCACTGATTAGACATTGTAAGTATTATATTATTGTTCCTCATGATAGACCGTTGTTTAATGTAGTATATCAATGTAGTATGTCTATGTATGTAATGCGTGCAAACCAGTGCATTGCCTGTTGCTGCTTATACTGAGCTGACGCATTGTGACATCGCACGCGATATCACAGTTTGCTAATGTAATTGTCTTTCTGCATCTCATTTGTTAATTGTGTACTGTCGTGTGATGTTACAATAACTGGATTTCTTTCTTTCTTTCTTATCTTAAAATCTGCACGTGGCTTATATATGCAATATTCATACACATATATAAGGGTTTATAAACGCAAAAGAGACCACTGTAATAATTAATAGTAGCTGAAAATCGTTTGAAAATAACGAAAACATAAAGAGATTTCTATGTCTATGTCGATGACCCTGGTTTTTCTGCGGAAATTGTAATATTTCGGCCACGTTGCACTAGCATTAATTACATAAAATATTTATCCGCACCAAATATTTGTTTTAGGATAACATTAAAAGATTTAAAGATATGGATGAATGCACACGGAAGAGTCTGTCCATGACCAACCTTATCATGTGGAATATTTTCAAAATTCAAAAGTTAAATCCGTCTATTGATTTAAAGGTATATTTTAATTTGTTTATTGAACAAATTTGTTGAATGCCTTAGCAACTGTTGTACTATTTTTTCCATACAAAGGCAGCATTGCAAGAGATGCAGGAGAAAATCGACAACATAGATGATTTGGAATCATGGCAGAACCCCGAGCAACAACACATGTACTGCGCAGTACTCGCCTGGCGACAGCTGGATCATAAACAGACTGTCAGCTTATATGAGTAAGACAATTATTTTATGGTAGTACCACCAAAACTTGTGAAAACTTACAAATCACCAATGGAGTTATGGCAAATGTTATAGTTATTGTTGTGTATATCTGTTCCGCTTCCTTTAATTTTATGCTGTACCTCAATAGGGTGTCGTGTGTACTGATTTTTTTGTAATATCATGTTAACTATCTGATAAGCGAATAAATAGGAATAATCATCATATTTATTAAAGAAGAAATAAGTAGTGGCTCTTTCTAGTCATAAACTTATATTCTTAGATACAAAAATATAGGATTGATGTTGCAATTAGGTATGTTAATATTAAAAAGATGCGGGCATGTGTTTTAGATATTGTGCACCACTTTCACGTGACTAAACTAAGCATAAATGTGAAATTGCGATTGTAATTGTTGCTTGTGTTCTTATTTCTCGTAATAGATTTATGGCAAGGCCACGAGTGGTAAGGTTAAAGAGTTTATAGTCAAGACCATGAGTGGTACGGTTATATAGATTAAAAAAGTTGGTAACATTTCTCGTAGATTTGTCCAGGCGAAATTAAATGACAAAAAGAACGAAGAAGAAACGAGATTATTCGTAGAAATGAAAGATATTGAGGTTGAAAATTGTAAGGTAAATTGTCCTGGAACTTCAAAACGTCAGAGCAAAGCCAGACCTGTCGTTATATTGCCTTTAGATACAAGAAACGTTGCACTGCGTATAGATAAAGATCGTCAACAAGCGCCAGCAAAAAAGACAACATTAAATAAAAATTTAAGGGATAAAATTGATGCAGTGAGTAGCCATTTTTTTTTATTTCTAGCAAACAGCTTTCATTTGATATTTATCTTGGTAGTACGGTGCGAGTATTTATCCTCTTATTATTTTGGAATTTTTATTAATTGTTTTAACAAATATCAATATATAACATTTTAATGTTTTCTAAATATGTAAGTTTAAGTGATACAATTCTACGTATAAGCAATAAATTGAATTCTTTCTCCAATAACTGTTTGACTATTAAGAACTAGTTAAATCGAAATGAAAATAAAACAAACTTTGTTCAACACGGAGTTTGAACCCGAAATCATGTGAATCTTAGTCATTATTTTCGAACAAATTAGAAAATTGCAGGAAATGTGCGCATTACGCTACTCTTTGTAGTTGTCCGTTCCCGAAAGCGGTGGCTGGTTGTAGTTCAAGGTAAATACGAACCCTTACGAATATGATGGTAAGCTACCTTTAATGAAAATAACTAGCTGTATAATAAACATAATTGTTTAGATGGAATAACAACTTTTACAACATCCATTTTTTGTTTGATTAATTTAGGCTTGTTGTATGGAAACAGCGTGCTTAGATCGCTTGTCTAAGCTTGACAAGGCAACGACGGAGTTGCGTTTACGGGCTCAAAGACTAGCACGTCGTGAGGCTGAGAGAATAGAACATTTAGAAAGAGCCGAGGCAGCTTGGAGAGATCTAGAAATAGGGTTTCAACGACGACTGGCAATATCAGGAGAAAAAGAGGAGGCTATGATGAAGCATGTAATAACTGTTTTAATTTAGTCAGAGAGGTAGTGGCCGCCTGATTATGTAACCTTGTGCTAACAATTCTTTTGAAACTGATAGATACTGCAGTTACATTACTACTATATTAAGATTCATGACAATATCGTTAAAAAGTATCTATGTGATTGCTCTATCTGTTAGTTTCAATCAAAATGTCATAGTTACTAAGATACATAATCAGCCTAATGGTGGAAGGCTTTTTATTGCTATTTATGTTTAGTCTGGCCATAAATATTGTTATTCATTTAAGTTTTGTCTCCAGTTATCACTGGAAGCACGCACTCTACTTCGACCAATCCACAACATGCCAGCGTGGATGACAAGTTCCTAATCACACTAATATTGTTGGGGTAGTGGCGTTTAAGGCATGTCATAAATCATAATCATAATCTAGCGGATTTGGAAATGGAGTAGAGGACTACTACTAGTCTAGCCTAGTCTAGGACTTCATTAGAGCTAGACTACGAGTAGTAGTCGTTTACAACTAAGCTTATCTTGATCGAGCTTAAGGGCCTGGCTCTGAGTCTTGCTGAAAAATCTTAATACCGGATCTTAATACACTTGTCCCGGTGGTTTCGTCTTTTCATACAATAATAAGGATCAGTAACTGCTTCACAGCCAACACCCCAACTAACCATCACTGAACTCGGAGAATGTCCACTTGGTACTCTTTTGACTAATTGGAAAGCTTCTTGAGAACTTTGACCATAAATACAGATTAATCAATAGTTGTTCTTTTTTCAATCATAAATATTTTTTTCTGTAATCTCCCTTTGCGTACCTCTTAAGTAGTATTTTATACTTGGGTCTTTTATTGGCTGCAAGTCCTAATTCATCTTTTACAATGCGCGACATAGTTGTGTGTTAATTTCATCTCACGAAATTAAAAAGATGTTTCCGGGCACGTTTTCTTCAAATTATTTTCTGTATTCTTTTTGTCCGAATAATGCGATATCGAACAAACCTTTTTCTGTCTTAAGTAGATTGCATCTGTCTATAGCCATATCCACAAATACTTGAGGAATACCAAATAGAGGAAGAGTTTCAAAAATTATATTTGGCTTTATATTTACTCAGTGTAATGCCATCTCAGCAATCATTTACTTCGTTTTAATATTATAAAAATATTTAACACAACCCATTGGCATGAAAATGGGAAAACATAATCAAAATTTGTACAAATATGACAGATTCTAATTTCTAAATATTTATGTCCAAACTAAGTATATTGACAAACAAGTAGATTGTCCACGTGGTGTGGTGTGGTTACAGTTGCTTACAGGAAAATTGCAACCCCTAAAAGCTATTCAAAACCAATTTTTCAACTAAAATTGATTTAGTTTTTATATAGATTGTATTCACAGAATCGGATTGAGTCTTATTATCATCACTTTCTTAATACAAATCCGTATAATTAATCGTAATTCAGATGAGACATTATACTTATTTCATGGATAAGACTTAACTCTCTTCCCAATGAGAAGGGTACTATGACACAGTATCTGTCCTAATTCTACGCTACGTGGAGTCAAACAATATATCAAAACGAAGGAGAGAATATTCCATACTTCATTTTGTTATTATGCAAGCGCTTGTTTAAAAATATTTGTGAAGAAACGTCTAGTAGTAACTGCTTTTCGTTTAAGATCAAAAAAATGATAGAAGAGCGCAACGGCCACAAAAGTGCTTGCACAGGGTTGGCACAAGAATTACGTGCTATAGCTGAGGTGGTGGAAAAGGATCGCGTACAGCTTACCGAGGTAGAAAAAGTGAATGGTGCCAGCATGTGCGAACGTTTACGTCTCAGCGAGGAGGTCTCGCATCTCGACAACAAACAGGCAGAGCTGCAGTGCTTTTTAGCGCAGCTGGATAGAGATCTTCAGGTACCCATAATAACACATTCATTCATCACTATTATTGTTGTCCATGAAGCTATTTACAATTAAAGCTTATATAAGGTGATTAAGAACATAATGTTTTGAAAATATTATGCTTTGCGATTGTAATATCTTGACAATATTATAATCATGAAACATTATATTCCCAAAACATCTTATTATCAAAACATCACAAATCATTCCATACTCTTATAAAGCACCATTCAAGGTACAGTCGTTAACATTACTTAAAAGTTTACCGAGTTATAAAAAAAACAAAAAGAATAATATATGGGCGGTCTTCCGTGGATGTTCTTCCCATCTTAAACTCCTTGCACCAGCGTGCAGTTGTAGAATATGGAGGCGCAGAGTCCCCTAATGTTTCCACCAAGTCTGTATGAATGTCTTTGGTGAACATTTTTTTCAAGCAGAAGTATTTGATGACGCTTCGTACTTCTTGTTTCTCCATTTTGATGTTATCACTCCGACTGCTCGTATTCAAATGAATGTAACTTTTAAAAATGACGTCCTATTTATACCATTTTTTGTCCGGGAACTTGTGCAGGACCAGGGAGTTGAAAAATATTTTGTCAGAATTTTATTATATTTAGAAATATCCGTTTATCATTACTTTTTGATCACCCCTCGTATATTTTTATAATTTATATAATATGGCGAATCTTGGAAATATTTTTTTTGTTAATAAATGTAGAACAAAAAATATTTAAAAAATAAAAAATGTTCGTAAGTTACATGCTTTTGAAATTATAGAAATTTCTATATATATATATATATATATATATATATATATATTATATATATATATATATTATATATATATATATATAGATGTTCTTCATATTACAGTTTAAACAAGAAGAAGTACGGCGCAAAGTACAAAGAGCACAGATTGACGCGGACTGCGCTCGTGTAATGAGCTATGAGGCCGAACGTACCATGCACGCGGAACTTACCTCGCTCCGTGATCAGATTACCAGTATTTCCACGCAGCTCCTAAAGCAAGACACCGAGAACGCCGCGGTCCAGGCTGAAGTAAAATCCTTATTCATTATTTCAGTAGTTTCCAGTTTAATGCAATAACGTTTAACCTATATTTGTGTTTTTGCTGCATATAGTTGGAAGAATTGCGTCAACAGAAAGCAGAAATTATCGAAGACTTGGAGAAATGTCAGCAAATGTGTAAAAATAGCATTCAGGCTAAATTTGACGAAATAAACACGAAGAGGGACCAAATTAAAGAACTCAAAGATAAGGTGATGGAATGCAAGTGCAAGCTACATGTTGATGTCGCCATCGAGGTGAAGAGGACTCCCTCTCTAGTAGTGGCTTGTAAATGTGCGCCTGACGAAAAGCTTCCGGTAATCACGCTAAGCATCAGATTTACTAATATTTGTCTAGAATTATTTTTCACAATTTTTAGTATTAATTAATTAATTAGTAAATTGTGCAGAATATTATTTTATACTGATTCATCAGTTTAGTTGAAAGAAGTCCACTGCAGGGCGTAGGCTTCCTCAAGGATTTTATACAGCACTTTCCTACGAACTTCACTAAATCATCGGGCTCTATATTAAAAAACCTATGAATGGTGCGTTTTCGCGTATATACCTTATAATTAAAATTGTTATACGTTTTCTGATATTAAAATTGTTAGATCTCATATCGGGAGCGTAATTAGTCTGAATGAATATAGTCGAAATTAATAATTGACAAACATGAATATAAAAACTTACTAGGGTAAATAAAGAACATCTAATTTTAAGTGAACAGCTTGTTTCGATTCCATGTGTCTTATTCGATTATAATTTTTATTCCCACTTCATTCATATATAACATATAGATGTTAGGTTAAAAAACAAGACTTCTCGTAATTTAAATGAATAAACTATTTATTTCAGTTTTACAAAACGGTACACAGAAAGTTATATATTATTGATAAGCAGGAACCGCCACCAAGCGTTACAATATAAAAGTACAAAAGCAAACGAATCAATAGCATACAGTATTACTTAGATTTTTGTAACCAATATAATAATATGATAGATCTCACAGTACAGGACTTGTGACAAGAGAATAAGTCATACGTCTCAAATTGATAAAATGTTGAAAACGTGATTCCAACGTGACCGTCCCGTTACCGGACTCCGACTGGGGCAGCAATTCATCCATACGTAGGCCACCAAGCGTTACAATATAAAAGTACAAAAGCAAACGAATCAATAGCATACAGTATTACTTAGATTTTTGTAACCAATATAATAATATGATAGATCTCACAGTACAGGACTTGTGACAAGAGAATAAGTCATACGTCTCAAATTGATAAAATGTTGAAAACGTGATTCCAACGTGACCGTCCCGTTACCGGACTCCGACTGGGGCAGCAATTTCATCCATACGTAGTAGACATTGCAATGACATGCTTAAGATGTTGTCCTGTTTCCTTCTTGATGCGTCCTTATCGCTAACATAATTTCAGTTGTATTTCTAAAATTAAATAATTAGTAAAATTTTTAGGACAACTGTTCGTGTACTTCATTACGATCTACACTCCTTTCAAATCTTCTCTCGGATCTTTTTGAAGGACTACAAGCAGAAATGGTTGGATGTTCAATGCCTTGCATGCTACTTAAGTGTCTAGAGGATAAACATAACTGGGACCAGTCTAGTGTCATCAAGACTAATCTTCAGAATTATTTTTCAAAAATTGTGGTGGGCGAGTTGGAAATAGCCATCGCAACATCAATAGAGAAATATCACGCTCGTGTAAGTTATTACATTTCTAAATAATGAATTAAATTTCTAAATTAAATCTATTTATTATGCTCTTTTTATCAATACTAATAGTTTGAGACTCATTAATGTATATACATATATCATAGTTGAATGATATTTGTATGAAATGTCTTGGTATGAAAAATCGATAAAACGGCAATTCCGTTTCTGATATATAATTTGATATGAGATTAGTTTGTGACTAAGAGATGAACTTAGGATAACTTTTATCAGGTTAAAAGAACGTTTCTTATAGGTTAATCTTATATAAAAACAAATGAATAGAAAAGGGGCAAAAGTTAGTTGCTTATATAAATTTAAAAGTAGTGTGTTAGTTGCTTATATAAATTTAAAATCGTGGTTCATGTTTCAGTGGGTGGGATCTTCGTGTGTAGATGCACTACGACGAAAGAAAAGCAGTGGAGTTCTGAGAGCAGGTTCTGAATGCAGTGGTGGGCAAGACCGCGCTGTAGAGCGCCGGGCACAAGAGCTGGCTACGAAACTCGCCGAAAAACTGTTTCAAGAGAGAGCGGAGCAACTGACAGCTAAGGCGAAAGAGGTCTTTAAGTCGGGACCGCCTCCATGTAAATGTCGCCCATCATCAGGTGTGCATTTTTATACAAGTTATACATACATATACACGTACACATACACACACATATTAATTTAACTACTACATTATTTATACATTTACTATGTATAATTAAAATATTACGTTATTTAGGGTTTTTTTACGTATATCTCATCAAGACTCAGATGTATAAATATTTTTATACGTCGAGCAACTACTTCGGTGCATTACCTACCAATGTCAATATTTATGAAATGGGACATGAAGTACTTATTGACGATTACGATACTACTTTTATACTCGTACTGTACGCACTGCACAATAATTTTGAATTAATTTACTTGAATGACACATGTGATAATATGCTACATAGTCGTTTTTGCTCTTAATAGTCATCATGTAAGCAAAAAAATGTGTAAAAGTTTGTATTTCGCAATGGTTTATTCTTCGCATTTAACAATATATCTTTTGTGTTATATGTTTTCCTACTGAAGAACAAGAAAATCCTGAAAGAACTGCAATAATTTAAATATGCTCTCCTTTCTAACGGTCATAACCAGTTTTCTCTAATTACTACAGAATTGTTCATGCCCACGGCTATGTTAATTAAGTAAATAAATACTTTTGGCCTGAGGCTGATCCTCTCTAGAAGTACCAAAAATATCTTTCAGATTTGAGTCTGTTACCAGTATATGAGCTGACTCCTCTCGCTAATATGTAATATTAGCGAGGGGAATAATAATTGGACCATACTGCATTGAAAATTAACAAAGAGTTGCGAGTTAACAATTATTAGTGAATGCTGTTCTTGGTCTCAGCTATTGTATTTGAATTTAGAATTACATACCATATTCACAGTATTTAGGTCATATTTACAGTATTTAGTTTCAGAAGGTTGGAGTCACTTCTTTGCACAATCCAGTTGGAAAAGATGTTTCCAACTGAAAAAAAAATATATTGCATAACGGTGTATTAAATTAATTGCAAAGGGTTCTAAATTTAAAATATTATTTTTGCCAAGCTATAAAAACTCGACCTTTTTTGAGGACAATCTTATGAAAAATGTATATTTCTGAAGTCGAAGCGAAAAACAATGAATGAAGTATCAGTCAAGAATGCATCGATCACGTTAAATTATTACATCATCACGTTTAGTTAGAAGATACTGGTTTCTGTCCAACCTGACTGGGAAACTTATTTGTAAGAGGCCAGGTTTCAATATCATGTGTCACATGTCATGACTTCTCAAAGACTTCTCTTTTCGACAGTTAGACTTTCATAGTTGGACCATTTGTTTGTTTTAGTTAAACTTACTTGTCAATAATCTTCAGTGAAGTCTCCAACCTTCATTGAATTCAGGTCAGGTTGCAATATGAGAATTGGGAATCAATACTATTTATAGAAATCTTCAAGCATTGTGTCCAGGCTCTTCATGGTATTAGTCGTATTGGTTACGTGTTCTGATCTTGACTGTCATGGCCCACCGTTTTCGTAAACTGATTATAATACTTGGATGTATCACTTAGTCTATAGCCCTCTGGAGAGACCGAAGCACAGCAAGAGTTTCGTGGAATCAAAGGTATTTTAATACATATTCCATATTCCAAAAACTGATATGTAATAAAGGAAATACTTTTCATAGTATTTTGTGATAGTTTTACTATCACTTTTGAGGAAAATAACAACTCGTCTGCGAAATACTCAAATGATACTATGTCATTCGTTGTTGTACTATGCATTTTTTGAAGTTACATAAGTAATGTTTATTTTTTATCTTGATGATGTAATAATTTGTAGGCCTGAGACATCATGTTTACTGTAGCCACTGGTGGGACTGACTCGTCTGCGGTACCACCGCATTACCTATTTCTACCGCAATTGTGTTTGTATTTCTGTGGCGTTAAGGGTACGAGTAATATAGGTAAAGAAACCACTGGGTACTGTTACGAGTATTTAACATCTTATGTTGACTACGTACACTGTGGTTTTTGTGGGTATTACAGATATGCTGCTTCTCACAGGAACCACACCACTTACATGTAGTAGTCTGCTTGTTTGTCTACATATCACATAAAAAATGAAACGTGACTGTACAACATATTGTTCAAATGTTTATGTTATGTTTTGATTTTATATAGCAGCAGTATATCCTTGCTTTGTGAAGACAATTATACCTGCTGTTCAGACTGGAACAAAAGAAGTTACAGCTATAGATTATTGGCGACGTACTCATCGAAACGTCACATTACTCAGAGCTCAGCTAGAGGATCTGAAAAAGGTTAATAATATTATTATTGGGTAATATGACTATATCTGATTAGACATGTGTTAACGGGTTCGAGGCTATCATGCGCTTCTATTGATGTATTTGCACTCTTCCTCCAACGGCATTCTGAAGAAGTTTTCAGGGATTCTGATTTACGCAGATTGACTCAATTTCACACGAAGTTAATGAAATAAATAAATATTTTTTATAGAATTTAGCAGATTGCTGTTTTGACTAAATTATTAAAAATAACTACAAACACTATTTTAAGTCATATGGTTACCAATAAAATATAAATGTAGGTATACGAAATAAATATTTTGAATTGAATTTATAAAATAAAAATCATAATCATGCATGCCTTTTACTGTACAGGACTCAGTAAAGAAGGAAGACCTGAAAAACATGGAGCAAAATATTGTGAAAATTGTCCAATTGTCGGTGAGTTCAAATTATTGTATCGTTTCATGAACTTTCTTACAAAATGAGGCTTGTTTGAAATTAATGCGACTATATCATTATTTGTTTAGGATTTAGTACACCATATAAGTTAGCTTATTTGATATACTCGTATGATATATATATACATTGTAAATTTATATGTATATACATTGTAAATTTATATATATATATATATCCTTTATTAATATAACCTTTATTAATCAACAATAAAAACATGTCGATTTCAATAGAAGTGTTTTGTTTGTAGGTGCCAGACAGTAATACAAATTTGACAGGCACAACGAAGTATGTCGAGAAGAAAAATAAGGATATCAAAAATATTACACTTCTTAGATCTATGAATTTTCAATCAGTTAAAAATACGGTCAACAAACTTAAGAATGTGTCAAAAAAGTGTAATGTTAGTTATCCAAAAAAGGTAAATTCGCATTACATTGTCGGGTTTCAAGTGAATAAATCTGTTAGACATTTTAAAAAAATGGGTCGTACTTACGCAGCCAATCTCTGTTTAACTAATCAAAACAGGAATATAAAAATATTACAAGACCAAGTTGTAAACAAAATAAATGAGGGTAATAAATGTTTAACAACATGTGTATTTTCGAAGAAAAACAATAATGCGAAGGACACAAAACCAATAATCACAGATTCTATTGAACTTAGAAAAAAAAAGAAATGCAAAATTATAACACATCCGGCTTGTGATAGCGCCCTTGCTTGTTTTCATAAGTCGCCATCAAATACATCACTAGAAAAGCTTCTCCAATACTTAGTTCAATTCAAACGTGACTTAGTCAAAATTAATAGTGAATTTGAAAAGAATCAAAATAATAATATAGATGATTTAAATTTAAACAGCAAAGGTAATAAGAATATTCGAAATTCAACGAAAATTGGAAAACCCATAGTGACTAAGTATGATAGTACTAGTATAAAACAAACAGATCTCAATGTTACAAACACAGAAGACCCGTGTATATCTGGTTGTACAGAATCAATATACATGGGCGCTATTAATTTAGATAAAAGCAATGATAACTATTGTGAATGCCAAAACGATCAAACAAAGTTTCAAAATCAATTAATAAATTCAAGAACTTGTTTGTGTAATTCAAAAATTACGAAAGATATTTCGGACATCAATAATTCGCATGTTAAACGAATTCTTGATGAACATAATAATGAATCAATTAAATTCAAATCATCAAAAGATCTGATATCACAACTACCAATGGTCACCGAATCGGATTCAAATACAAATGACAAAAACAATGGAAACCCGCTAACAGAAAATGCAACCATCAAAGATACAAACCGAAATATGAAATCCCTTTCACCGTGTACTAATGAAGAGTATTGTATTAAATTTTTAGGTGTTACCTTAACAAATGAGAAACTCGTAAAAAAGACAGCAGATGAGAGTAAAAATGATGTAAAACTCTTAAAACAAACTTTTGGAATTCCTAATAGTAGTGATATTATAAAACAATCAGATATTCTATCAAACTATGAAGATAACAAAAAAAAAGATATTGATGAAAATTGTAACTTACATAATACTTTTGTGTGTGAATCGCATATGAAATTATGCAATTTGGGTGAAAACTGCAAACATATTATTTCACTAGACAAAATAGAATCTAAGCACCAGGGTGACTTTTTTCACAAGGAAACTGTAAACTATAATAGTCAACAGTCTTGTGTATGTTGTGATGGTACTAATTCCGAAGAAATCGTAGATTTGGAGCATAATGCGTTTAATTTATTGCAAACACATTTAAGAGAAAGATTAGACAATTTAAAAACATTATCGCAGATAGATAGCTTAACGTCACAAGAAGAAGAAACATTGTTTTCAACGATTTTGGAACGGGTTAAACAAATCATAAAACAAAATACTAGTGATTTATCTTGTAGATGTATTAAAACACCTCAAAATGGAAGTTGGCAACGCGCATACGTACTTTTGCAAGAATATTTAAGAATGAAAATGAAGAAAATTCAGTGTTTTTGTGCATCAAGTGATAGAAATAAAACAGTTTTACCGGACATAATGGGGAAAATATGCAATTCTATAGAAAGTGATTTTGATCGTTTGAAAAATATTTGTCAAAATTTACCCAATAATCAAAATATAAAGAGTGATCTTCCAGAAAGGGACGGTCACTTTTTTTATAATCACACTAAAAATCATAATGATACACGTGAAGAAAATATTGAATTTAGTGAACATATTGTTTCCCAAATGCCGTTCTCTAAATTTGACAAAAGTACAAAATCCTGCGATGTTTTAAAAGCAGGTTCTAGGAAAATATCAATGAATTCTGGAATAAATGACAAAAACCATGATGAAGTATTTACATGCACTAGTATTAATGATATGATAGAAAATAAATGTATTGGCACTAAAGTAAAATCTTTAAATAAATCACTTAACTTGAACTGCAAGGAAAATACATGTTTTCAAGTACTCGATAAGGACTCTGGAAATAAAAACCATGTTCCATATTTAGGCTGTACTATTAATTGCACTTGTGATGAAAACACCAACTCAACTACCTGTCCAAAATTTATAGCTCTGAAAAATGGTGAAAATATTAATAACATATGGAAAAACATAACTCAGAAAGCGATTTCTAATAATCTGTCGTATATGATGCAAACTGTGATACCAAGAAACAATCATGTGGCAGGTTATACAATTGATTGTTCTTGTGATGGACCACCTGAATCATGTATATGTGCAAAATCGTCCATTTTAAAAAATAGAGATAATATTTATTCTATGTGGAAAGAAATAACAAATAAGAAATTACAAAATAATAATCTGTCTTATATAATGGAAAATGTATCACATAAAAAATATATTGATAACGATACCAAGAAATGTATGAGGAAAACTAATGCTGTGGCTGATAAATGTGTGTCCGATGCCAACACATGTATTCACGAAGAAGACAATATCATACTGAAAGATTCGATAGACAAAATTGGTAAAACATTTGAAAGTTCAGGTACTTCATTTACAGAAAACGAGGTGAAAGGAAAAAAGCCGTTAAACCGTTGTTATAAAAGTGTGGCTAATTTAAGCAACAATTATGACCAGGACAACTCGTTAAACAATGTTATTAATATGAACCCACAAGGAGATAACGTACATTTAAAAAGTAACTTAATTCCACTTGGTGGCCCCTTGTCATCTAGCTGTGAATGTAATATGGTTCCTCTGTGTCATGTTAAAATGTTAGTAAACAATATTGAAAATAAATTATTATGTTCTAAATGTACGTGCGATTCAATGTGCCCGAAAGTGTGTCCATTACATTCGAATAATAATAATACAACTATTTAAGATAAATATGATTAAAATGTAAGTATCTATGATTTAATGATAATAGAACAACTATATAAATTTATGTGTCCTCAGTTTATTAAACACTATTTCGATTTAAATTCTTACAATAGACTAATATATAAACATGTATATGTTGTTGTAATATTGAATAATTTTGTAGGTTATATTAGAACTAGTATAAATAAAAGTACACGACTATAGGTGCACCAAATTAATGCTTTTTATTCAACTACCATACTTCTATTACATTTACTAAATGCCAATCCGAGCAAAATCCCTGATGCGGCAGTCGTGACGAAGGAAGAGACCGGGGTGGGCTGGCTCCGGCTGCCAAGGAGGGGGGGGGGGGGCTATGCCGGTCTTTGTTTTTGCATCGCAAAACTGCCCTCTTAACAATCGGCACAACGAATCCTCTTTTAACCGATTAAACCCCCTGCATATGAACTTGACGTTTTGTTGTATTGACCACGTTGATCTGAAATATCTACGCTTTGGTTAAGAATTCCAAATTCAAATTTATAAATTTATTTAGCTAGTACATTAACATTTATAAAGGGGAAAAAAATTGCATTTTGAAAACAGTAATTTATTTGACTTTTCATGTTTTTTTTTTCTTTGGCGTCGCTTATTACCGCACAATGGAATCCATGAAATATATTTATGCATTAGTTTATTAGTTCTACCATGGCACCAATGCTGCAAAAACAGCTCGATGATAAACATGTAAGATTATCGTACACATGTACGGTGCTGTTATCGCATTAGCTCACAAAGTGGCCTACCGACGCGACGCTGCAATGTTTTGGCAAATTCGAGTTTTGGCAGATAATTTCCTGGATGAGCCACGTCTGAAGTGGCTCTGATTCCTAAACCTCTAAACCGAACTGGTAATGAAGCCTATATTTAAAATAAAAGAGTAGTTTTTAGAATGCTGTTCATGGTTCGAAGTAAGCTGGAATGTTTTCAAAAATGGCAACAGCGTAAAAAGTAAGGCAATTTAGGAACAAAGAGACAATGATTAATTTTGGCTAATGATTCGAATATTTATAAAATTTTTGTATCAGAAATACTTGAAGTTATAAACAGTGATCACAACACCTGCAAAACTATCATCATTTTACTTCTGCTACCAAATGTTTCATTTTGATCGAAGACATTGTATAATGAGATTGATAACTAGATTGAAAATTGCTGGACCAAGAAGATCACCTTGTTGGCAGCTAACCGCAAATGCCATATCATTGTTATGATATGTTAATTTAGTGGTGGCAATACAATATTGTCAAATGAAATTATATGATTCTGAAATAGAATTCTTTACTTATGTGAATAAGATCCTTCTATCTACGGAATTAAAGACATTTAGATCCATCTTCTGCAACACCTCTGTGCAGTTATCTAAATATGTTTGTACAGCATGAACGGCGGCTTCACAGCACGCAAGCCAAAACCTAGCTATAAAGATTGAAAGCCATCTAATCATCATCCTTATTTCTTATGGTACATAGATTAGCACCATTTCATATTTCCCTAATGTCATCGTGTATCTTGCCCGATGGCATTAGAATTATTGTTAAAATACTTCTTAGTACAGTTTTGATAGATGTCTTTTGTAATCTCTATAGTTGTCATTTCTATTTTTCAAATAAATTTATTCCTTTAGAAATCAACACCATGACAACAAGTCTTTTATTTTAACACGTTATCAGCACGAAAATATAAGGAATCAGTTATTTATTTCCTCAGATTGAGTATTTTTTAAAAGTGTTACGACATATTGTGAAAGAAATTTAAACGTTCGATTATTTTTCATCAATATTGTGAGTGCGAGTTTTTCTTTGTGTCTACATTGAGGATCTTTATAGAATAAAGAAACGATTCGATTGAGTCCCAATGGCTGCTGGACAAGGAGATTCAGGTAACACTTTAAAAAGAAATCTGAGTGTTAACGGAATTAACCCGTTAAGTGGTCGAGAAGGTTACTCGACATGGAAGTTTAAAATGCGGATGCATCTGATGCATGAGGATCTATTAGAATGTATAGATGGGTACACGAATAATGATATTTCAGATAATGTCAGAACTAAACGTGACAGACTAGCTTTATCGACAATCTGCCTTACTCTTGATGGTGCAGCTATTACTCACGTCAGAAGAACTACTACTGCTAAAGAAGCTTGGGATGCTCTAGCAGCTGCATACGAGGATAAAGGAATGGGTAGGAGATTAGCCCTAGAGCGTCGTTTGTATAGATACTCGCTAGATGAATTTGAGAATATCGAAAGCTATATAAATGCAATACTGTGTACAACTCAAGATCTACATGATATTGGTAAGGTAATAGATGATGCGTCTATTGCGGCAATTTTGTTAGGAGGTTTGACTCCTAGGTATGATCCTCTTGTTATGGCGTTGGAAAATTCTAATATTAATATCACATCCGAAATTGTGAAAAGAAAATTACTTAATGATTTTTCAAAGAGCTCTACTGATGCTGAAACAGCTTTGCGTGTGAAATGCAGAGAGAAGCAAAAACCGTGTAGTTCACAAAAGAAGAAAACTGTTGTTTGCTATAACTGCAAAGAGCCTGGACATAAACGTCCGGATTGTCCACTTTTAAGGAAAAAGAAATCGCAAAGCAGTAGTCGCAATTCCACTCTACTAAGCGCACTAAACGTAAGTTCAGATGACATTTTTGACAAAAGGTGGATAGTGGATTCGGGAGCTACTACGCATATGACATCGAGGATGGACTGGCTTGATAATGCTCAGCCATTTGAATCTGGTAAGGTGACCTTTGCTAATGGTGAAGTAACTAACAGCAAATTCATAGGTGACGTTCAATTGTGTGATCAAAATATTCGATGTATCAAAGACGTAATATATGTACCAGATTTAAGAGCTAATTTATTATCCGTTAGAAAAGCTGTCAGTAAAAATTTTACAGTAGTTTTTGATAAAAAAGGTTGTAATTTTTATAATAATATTGATTTTTCTTGTACAGGTGCTGCTGTGTTACATGCTTCGGAGCATGGTGGATTGTACACATTAGACGGTACAGTAAATAATCCGAAAGATCAAATGTCAGCTTTTAATGTGCACCTTGACTTGTCTCAGTACCAACTTTGGCATAAGAGGATGGGCCATTTATGTCGGATAGGTATGCAAAAATTAAAGGAACAAACTGTAGGTGTAATTTTTGATAAAGTTGGCACGGATCCATGCATAGCCTGTATCGAAGGTAAACAACTTAAAAAGCCTTTTAAATCAATATTGTATAAAAAGGCGACAACTCCATTAGAGTTAATTCATTCTGATGTAGCTGGGCCAATGTCAGTTTCATCTTTTAACGGAAATAAATATGTTGTTTATTTGATAGACGATTTTACAAGAATGTGTTTTGCATATTTTGTTGATGCGAAGAATAAGATTAAAAGTAAAATTTGTGATTTTATCAATTTCATTGAACGACAGACAGACAAAAAGATAAAGATTTTCAGAACCGATAACGGTACTGAATTTGTGAACAAAGATTTGTCAAATGTTTTTGTTACTAAAGGTATATTACATCAAACGTGTGTTCCATATAATCCACAACAAAATGGTGTTGCAGAACGCACTGGTCGAGCTGTCATGGAAAAGGTTCGTTCTATGCTTTCAGAAAGTTCACTACCTAAAATTTATTGGGAAGATGCCGTTAAGTGTGCTGTGTACTTGAAAAATAGATCTCCTCATTGTTCGCTAGATGGGATGACACCATTTGAAAAATGGTTCAAGGAGAAGCCTGATTTGTCCCATGTACGTATATTTGGATGTAGAGCACTGGTACATGTACCATCTTGTTTGAGGAAGAAACTTGATGTCAAGGCCACAGAACATGTTTTTGTAGGATACACAGACGATCCAAAAAGCTATTACTTTCGTGACGTACATAGCCCAAGGCGTCTAGTCAAAGGTAGAGATGTAACCTTTTTTGAAAATTGTTTTACAAATATAAGATTCCTAAACTGTGTCAAAGCAGATAATAATACAATATGTGACAATGAAATGCCTATTGATTTAAATAATTTTAGAAAGGATATAACGACTGATAGCTTGGGAGTACAGGAGCTGAGTGATGAGAATTTACCGGCTACAATAGAAGGAACAGCGCAACATAAGAATCCACAAGATGTAAAGTCATCTATTGAAATCGTTGAACCTTCAGTGGTGCCTGGAACCGCCCCTGTTGTCGATGAAGTGGTTGGTCAGAACTCGTCTCTTGAGAGTGATGTTGTTCCCGAGAGAAGATATCCAGAAAGGGTACGTAATAAACCAAAATATTTTGGCATGGATTTCACTTCCTGGATTGCTACATCAGTCGAAGATGTCTGTGAAGAACCTACAACTTTCGCCGAAGCAATAAATGCTGACGATAAACATAGCTGGTTTTCTGCTATGGAGGAGGAGTACAAATCCTTACAGGCAATGAAAACTTGGATTTTGGTTGATAGACCTGACAAAAAGGTGATACACAGCAAATGGGTATACAAATTAAAAAAGGACGCACAAGGAAATGTGAAGAAATATAAGGCCCGCTTGGTTGCAAAAGGGTATACTCAAGAAGCCGGAGTTGATTACAATGAAACCTTTTCACCGGTAGTACGGCATTCTTCACTGCGTACGTTATTGGCTTTAGCTGCAGAGCTAGATCTTCATATTCATCATTTGGATGTTAACACCGCTTTTTTATATGGAGACTTAGAAGAAGAGGTGTATATGGAGCAACCACAAGGTTTTATCCTTAGCGGTGATGAAAATAAAGTGTGTCTCCTAAAAAGGTCATTATACGGCCTAAAACAGGCACCAAGAGCGTGGAACATGAAGTTGAACAGTACTTTGTCTTCCATAGGTTTTACGCGAACACTTTCTGAGCCGTGTGTTTACACGAAGAAGTTTGGTAGCAATCTTGTCATTTTGACAGGATATGTTGATGACATTTTGGTGATGTATAATGAACATAAACATTTCGAAACTGTCAAAACTGATTTAAATAAATATTTTTCTTTGATAAATTTAGGAAAATTGAGCTTTTATCTTGGAATAAACATATATAACGAAAATAATGAAATCACGTTGAATCAAAAAACTTTCATAAATACGATGTTAAAAAAGTTTAATATGCAAGATTGTAAGATTGTTGAAACACCACTTGTATTGGACAAAATACAAACTAATACCCAGCGATTTGATGATAGTCGCTTATATATGAGTTTAATTGGTTCTTTGTTTTACGTCGCAATGAATAGCAGACCTGATATTGCGTATACACTAAGTTATTTGAGTACTTTTAATGCTAGTCCTACTGTTGGAAATTGGCAAGCTGTGAAGAGAGTATTGCAATATCTAAAAGGTACGTTGGATTATAGTATAATCTACAAGAAAACTGGATGTTATTTGAACGGTTTTGTAGATGCCGATTGGGCAAATGATAGTGTTGATCGTCGTTCATATACTGGGTTTGTTTTCAAATTAGCAGGAGGGCCAATATCGTGGGAGTCTAAAAAGCAGCCAACAGTAGCGCTGTCGTCGACCGAGGCTGAGTATATGGCATTGTGTTCTGCAGCCAAAGAAGCAATATTTTTGAGGCGATTCCTTTATGAAGTAAGTGGAATGATTGATATTGTCTCATTGTACGGTGACAGTCAAAGTGCACAGAAAATTGCTGCTAATCCTATCCACCATGGCCGAACAAAACACATAGATACTAAATATCATTTTATACGCGAAAAGATTGTCAACTTAGTATTGACCCCAACTTATTTTTTCTGTAACAATGTGAGGGTTGTCAACGTAGGGTTGCCCTCTATTTATTTTACTTTTATTGTTACATTTTTTTTTTTTTGTTTAATGTCCAACTATATAGATTAAGGGGGCATGTTAAAATACTTCTTAGTACAGTTTTGATAGATGTCTTTTGTAATCTCTATAGTTGTCATTTCTATTTTTCAAATAAATTTATTCCTTTAGAAATCAACACCATGACAACAAGTCTTTTATTTTAACAATTATTAATGCTTGTTAATCTCTCAGAAGGATTCTCCCAGTTTCACATCACACTACATATTTTAAATACTGCGGTGTAATGACGCTCGTTGTCTGTAAGTGATTCGGGGAGTAAAGGATTTGTAGCTGGTGGTTAATTAAAATAGTTTTCAGTAGACTCAAAAAAGTTTCGTTCAATTTACAGTTTGGTAATAAAAAATAAACAGTTTCGTATGAAAGAGTACTATTTTATTCTTCTTCAATTCTATCTACAATCTTAAACTTATTTCTAAAATAAGTAATTTTGACGTTCACAAACACTCATCATTAATGTTAAATATTATTCTGCAAGTTGATCAATGACGGCTGGTAAGGACGCAGCTAGCTTCATAATGTTGTTGTGGCAAATTTGTACATAATTCAATAAAAAATAACAAAATACACTAAACAATAGCGCGCGTTTAGATAAAATATAAATGTTATTTTAAGTCATAGTCACTAAAGTTTTATTTTTGTTTTATAATAGTTTGTAGGACACTGGAAATTCCTAATCACACATCAATAAGGTGCAATTAGTTTTATGATCAAAGATATAGTGCGGCTTTAACTGTAAGTTCTAGTTCTAACAAACACATTAAAAACCAGTTTCAACTAGACAAATGCGTTTCAGCTAAAGGTTTTTATTATTACCTTTGAAGAAATAATAAGTAAATGTGTGTACAGGTTCCATTCACTTATATGGAATTTAAATACAGATATTGGACATATTTCATATTACAAATATTAATTTAGTATTACAAACCAACAACCCTTAACTTATACAATAAAACTAGATCACTGTGGATTATCCATAAAATATTTGGTTTTTGCAATTTCATAAAGTGTTTTGCTCATTTTATCGCTTGTCTCTTTAACGAGGAAATTGAAATGACTTTCAGGCTTTGAGAGAAGAACATAAGGATAATCAAACTCCACAGCCTTGCCATAATTCATCACCAACACGCGGTCTGAGTCCATAATTGTAATCAGTCGATGAGCGATTGTGATTACAGTGCAGTCACTAAAAACACGGCGTATAGTCTTTTGTATGAGCGCGTCAGTTCTGTGAAGAATAAATATGTTAATGAATTAGTTTTCCTGTCATTATAAATTGATGACGTGTTATGGTAAGAAGAAATATAATATGTTTCATGTGACTGTCAATTGTTTTCATATTGTTGTGTCAATTATGTTCAAAATACAGTTCACGTATCACTTGAAGCCATGCTACGCTTGACAGTTTCCTTGTTATATTCCTTGATGTGGTGTGGAACATAGTAACAGGTGACAAAACATAGATTTATTACTACGATCATAAATCAAAGCAGTGGTACAAATGTTTTTGAAATTAATTTAATCGTATTATAAAGTACTCGTACATTGACCGGAAGGGAAACGATAAATTTATTTTTGATCATTTATTTTTTTGATTCCGGAAACTTTTAGTGCACACCGTAAACAACTATGGACTGATATGAATTGTTAATTTTATTAGCTACCAGTGCTTCGGTCTACACAATTTTAGTTGAAATGAAAAATTCTTGACGTTATAAAATTTTAAAGGAAGCTTTCTATGAGTAATTTATTAGCGTGGCCAATAATTTCAACATAAATGTTATGTTAGTTAACTTACATAGTACTTTTTAAATAAACCATTATAATGATGTTATAATTCAAACATTAGGAAAAACTTTAGGAAGTTCGGTGGCAATCTAGTTTTTCAAACGTGGAGATTCTGGAGATTCTACCATGAACCAGTGTGTTTTTCTACTTTCATATGTAAATTTATCTGATATTTCTACCGTGAAGGAAACCTGCACACCTGTTTTATTTGGTGTGCTGTCCTACACTTGGACCAAAGGTGAGTTAGGGTATTAAAAGTAGGTGACGCGGTGGTCCCGGTGGGGCGGTACATCACCTCACCCTGGAGCGCCGCTGGAGCTTCGAGAAGCACTTCGTGCCGTTGGCCCCCGAGCCAAAAGGGTGGCGGGCGCGTTGCATCACCTGCTGCCCAATCTCGGGGGACCGAGGAATGGAGTTCGGCCGCCTGTACGAGGGCATCATGCGATCCGTGGCCATGTATGGGGCCCCCGCGTGGTCGCGAGACTGCGCGAGATCGGGGGAACCTCCGTAGCAGAGATCTGCAGCGGGGGGCTGCAGAGCTCTGGTACGGAGCCTGCAGCGGATAATGGCTATACGGAGCGTACGAGGCTACCGTACCATCTCGTACGAGGCGGCGACGGTTCTGGGACGCTCCCCCCCATTCGACATCCTGCGAGCGATGGGGGGAGCGCCCCGAAATCCGCGCACGAAGTGCCTAGCTCGAATTACGGATCTGCGCGCGTCAGCGGGCTGTCGGTGCCGTAGTCCCGCACCTCGAAGCTAGGCTCCACGGGAAGGAGGAGGTCACCTACCGATTGACTCAGATACTCACCGCCGGGCACGACTGCTTCGGTGAGTATCTGTGTCGAATAGGACGGGAGGGATTGACATTGTCACCACTGCGCATCCGTCCTCGACTCGCCCCAGGACACGTTGGCGGAGTGCCCCGCGTGGGCCTCCGAGCGCCGAGTCTTGGTCGGGAGATCGGGTGAGATCTGTCTCCGTCGGCATTGATTGCGGCAATGCTGGCAGACTAGAGAGATTGGAGGGTTGTGGCCTCCTTCTGTGAAGCGGTGATGCTCCAGAAGGAGGCCGCCGAGAGGGGTCGGAAGATGGCCGATCCCGCTCGAAGAAGGGTGCGCCGGGTTTGATAGCACAGCTGCGACGCCGCCGCCGGTCGCCGGCGGGCGCGAGGAAGTCGCGGATACGGGCGACCCAGGAGGAATCACGCCCCTTCCGTGGCCGGGGGCGTCGCCGGTGGAGAAGATCGGGGAGGTAGTTTAGCCTCCCTCGAGGAGGGCTCCCCTGTATCGGCAGGGAAGCGGAGGCTGCGGGTTCCCGGAAGTCGCTTGGCGTTCTCGAGGGCTCCCTACATGACTGAGGAAGGCCATCCCTGAGGTTTTTAGTGGGTAGGCCTCCCTCTTCTGGGGAGGAGAGCCCTACATAACCGCTGGTTCGCCACAGCCGGGGTATGCAATTTAATGCATTTTCCTCAGGGGAACAAAAAAAAAAGTTAGGCTTAACTGCCATAACATAAAGTAGGCTCATGAACGTAATTATTTTAGAAAGGAGTATAGAGTACGGTAAATAATATAAAACACTGCCCATACTTACTGAGGGTCCACATTAGCGGTAGCTTCATCCATAATAAGAATTTTATTTGATCTCAGCACAGCTCGTGCCAAGCACACTAACTGTCGCTGACCCATAGAGAAGTTATTTCCCCCTTCAGTTACTTTGTAGTCTAAAGCTGGGATAGAATCTTTTAACTCCACCTATCAAACATATTAAAATTTACAATAATATTTTTTATAATAGGTTCTGTATATAAATTGGTGCTTGCAACCAATTTTTTTCTTAAGTTTACAATAGTTATATTTTCTAATATTATTTGACAATTGCAAATAATGTTACGAATAAACACTATTTTATTAATCAAATTAGTAACATTGTAAAAAATAACAATCATACCTGTTCCAAGGCTTGCCACAAATCATCGTCGCTATAGTCGTCAAATGGATCCAAATTATATCGCACTGTAGCCGAGAACAATACCGGTTCTTGCGGTATAATGGATATCTTGGATCTGAGTATCTGTAAAAGTAATTATATTCTGGTATGAGTATTATTGGAAATGAAGTTGCATTAACTGTCCTGAATGTCAACGATGGTTAGGTTACTATGTAGTATCGATTATACTGAATGAATCAAAGACCTCAAAGATTGCAGGAAAACTATACTGTTTACTATACCTGTGTAACTATACCTGTTTGGGAATCCCGTATGTATCGATGCCATCAATAAGAATTTTACCTTCAGATTCTGTTAATCTAAACAAAGCTGCTATCAGTGACGATTTACCAGCTCCAGTACGACCAACTACACCAACCTGTAAAAATGAGGGAAGATCAACTCGCAAATTAAAACGGTAACTAGTTGAAATATTTAATGGTATACGTAATAACATACTTTCCATCCACTGCTGATTTCGATATTCAATTCTTTAAGAACATAATGATCTTCGGGACTATACTTCATGAACACGTTGTCAAATCTGATGTGCCCCGAGTTAGGCCAACAAGCCGGCGGAAT
Organism: Scirpophaga incertulas; assembly: GCA_036419045.1. Classification (NCBI taxonomy): domain Eukaryota; kingdom Metazoa; phylum Arthropoda; class Insecta; order Lepidoptera; family Crambidae; genus Scirpophaga; species Scirpophaga incertulas. The sequence continues at coordinate 15,591,024 of CM071633.1, forward strand.
AGTAGCTGGAGACAATATAATTACTTAGTCATCTATGAATTCACCATGTAAAAGCGGCGTCCAGTAAGCACGAACTGTACCTGGTTCTTGCAACCCTTTGGTTTATTTTCCAAAAATATTGTTTGTATTCCTTAAATTGTGATACTTTAGAACTTAAAATTCACTACTCTCTTGTTGCACACTTACGTCCATTGTCTATGTAGTTTTCTTTCTGGAGTTTTCCATACTCTAGAGTTCGTTCTACCGCTGTCATTTGTGCAAGGAAGTCAGCCGTGAACCGCGCCGCCATTTGTATAAGGAATGTTAAAGCCGTTGATTGGCTCACGGCCAATCCGACGCTACCCACAGGGATAATATTACCTTTGCAACAAAAATAATAGATCTACATATTTTTTATATACTATTCTGTTCAATAGTATATAAAAAATACGAGATTGAATTAATAATATTGATACATAATTTAGTAGTAATGTTTGTTTTATTCATCAAGACAAATGTTTTTTGGTCTGGCAGGTTTATGTTAGATTAATACAAATTAATGTAAAGTACCTAAAATTGGCAATTATTTTTTATACAAACTTCGATCACACTATTGAAAAAGTGATTTTAATGTTACACCGCTGGGTACTTTCGTAGTAAGCTTGTTTAACGAGCCGTTTGCTTGTTGTCGATATTTCGATTAAGATAAATAATATTGGAAGTAGTAAGTATAACTAAAAATGTTTTACCAAAATCAACTAAAATAAACGTGGCCATCACAACAGACAGGTAAGTTAGACAGAGCATATCCAAATACATTCCAAACGCCGAATTTCCACCAACAAATGTATAATATGCACTAGTATGGAGATTCTGGAAAGAATATGAAAATTTAATCAAATTATAAATTTATATTAATTCTTCGTTTTTTTTTAATTTTAATCGACTTACCTGCGCATCATCAAATATCTTTTGTAACTTATACTCGGAATTTGAGCTTCGTATAGTTGATATGCCAGATATGGTTGAATTAATCATACTAAATACTGGACTCTTTGCTGTTCGTGAAAAATAAATTGTATTGTTAAAAGTTTTATATTCTGATGTCAATCAAATTAAATACTTTTTAATTTCTGTTTTTTCATACATACTAGTTCCTTCCAGTCGTTTGATAGCTTGAGCTGCTTTTAAATACCATTTAAGTAAAAATACAAAAATGGTTACCAATAAAAAAGTGGGGATAAGAGTCCATGGCAATGCAAGTGCGTTTAAAATGAGGACGCTGGTCATAGATAGGTACATTTGAAACGTCTCCAACAAACTTCTTGGGAGCATTTCATCTACAGCACCAAGATCTTTAGAAATCCTATTAAGAATACGCCCTGAAACGGTATGTAATTTAATAGTAATAAAAATTAAACAAAGAAGACCCTATCACAGTGCGAAATCAACATCACAAGTATTGTGACTTGTTTATGTAAAATATGTTGATTCATATTTGGGCAAATTGACATGGGAAGAGGTAGTCAATGTAATGTGGCAGTATACAATGTTTTTAGAGAAACGCTGCCAATAAGTTTGTTTCAGTGATGTGGGCCTTTGACTTGAGAATATGAACATCTACTATAGTATCCCATAATCACTTAACATCGGATAGAATGAGAGTATGTGAAATATGTATATTAGGAATTAAAATTCAAATGTAAGAACAGAACAGCTAAATGATACCTACCAGATGGACTTGTATCAAAGAACCTTTTGACAGCTGATATCACATTTAAAAATATTTTTTCATGTATGAACTTAGAAGCGCGCATCGTTGTAGCAACAAAGAAAATCGTACGAAACTGGGCTAAGGCAATAAGCGCCAAAACCACGCTACCGTACACCGCCAGGAATTGACCAGTAGTTAACCATCCCAAATTTGTGTCTAGTCCAGGGTCTGCAAAGACAAATCAGGATTAGTAGGATGTGTTGTATTATATTGACAAAGCTTTATAAAAACATTTTTTTTATAATATATAATATAATTATACATCCGCACCTGGTTCATCACCTTCGGGCAAAGAGTGTATGTAATTATCAACTGCATTAGTCCTATAATAATGAAAGAACCACGTTATTATAACAAGAGAATTACATATAATAGGTCAAAAAGGATAATGTAGAACATTGTTAACTAATTGTTTTAATAAGTAAATATCACTTGGTAATATTGATGGTCTTTTTAAAAAATAGATTAAATCACACATGAAAACAATAATAATACTTACATAGTACTTAGCCAGAAATCGGCGAAAGTTCCAGCAGCTTGTGTCAATATTAATGTGCACAACGAAACTAACAATAATGTTACGGACTGTACGGAAGAGAGGTAGCTAATAAAAATTGAGAATTTTAAAGTTCCTTTAGCTCTCTCTTCTGCTTGCATCACTTGCTCTTTTCGTTCTTCTGAAGAATCATCACTTCTCACGGAAATTCCACGAGTTGTCGAACGTTTTATATCCTGTTTTATACATTTCAAAGTTATTATCATAGGTACTAATTCTTATTTTTAAAAAGGAACATCTAGTGTTAATGAATACGAACTTCTTCTGGCGCTTCTGGTTCGGTCTCTTCGAACTCGCCTAACAATGAAGAAAAGTCTTTTCCAGACTTCATCAATTCGTCATAGGTTCCGATGTCATCAATGCGACCCTGTAAAATGCAACTTAAAAGGTATTTATGGGTCTAGAAATACAGTATTAACATTTAGTTAATCTGTGAAATTATACGAACCTCATTTAATATAACTATCATATCTGCATCTTTCAAGTAATGCACTTGATGCGTAATCAGTATACAAGTTTTGTCTCGCAGGTAATTTTGAACACAACCTTCGAACAGGAGGCGACCGACGTTGGCATCGACAGCAGACAGAGGGTCGTCTAACAAATAAATGTCTACCTAGTACGGAAGAAAGAAATTGAAAATGGTGTGGTAGCTAGAGATAAGTCAAAACTAAACTAATTGCATTATTTAGTAATCGATATAATAATTTAATCACAGCTACATTGATTCGTATATTTGTATATTTCTATGTTTATAAACATACATATATGCATATATGCATATGTATACTCACGCCTCTACCCCATGGGGGTAGACAGAGATCATAGTTTTCTTTCTTGCTAAAATCCAAACATGATGTGTATGTTTGAATAGTTGTATTCGTATCTGTTCTATGTTAAATTCACATAGATATGCTCACGCCTCCGTGTATCTCATTCAACTCCAACCCGTCTATTAAAATCTCCTAATATAACAATCGTTTTATTTTGTTTTTATTCATTCAAAATATCCCTAACAGACTCCCAAGACTTCTCTCTTTCACTTTGTGTTTATGGATTTGTTTGTAACAAAGTAGCTACTTGTGAGCCACTTTTTGCCCCCGTTAGTACCAAGACGTGATGGATGGCGAAGCGAGATTGCTTTCCCATGATCAGAAAGGGAAATATCTGAACCGCATGCCTATTCCAGCCATATAAGACTATCAATTGTCTGCGGTCGCTCATCAAAGACCAAAGTGCACGCTAACAACTAGGTACACAGTGGCATGAGCCGTACTAGTGAGCCACGAATCGGCATAGCGCGGCAACCGTTAATTGACAAAAGAGTACAAGGGATAAGGACAGGTTCAGGATAAGGGTAAGCTGCAAGATTTGTTGATGTTGATTTTTGAAAGAAATAAATGGGTTGCTGAATACTACTAAGGAAAGTGAGTCAGTGCTTGGAGTTCGGGGTTTGCATAGCCGATGTACTCCACCACATTTACCAACAGGTAATCAATTTGGTTTTTCAACTTTATAGGAAGTGATTAGATTTATTTAACTAAAAAGCTAAATATGTTATAGGTATTTATTTTGTTTTTTTTTGTTATCACGGTAAACATGTACGGCTAAGCTATATTTTTATTATTATATATATGATTTGTCGATATGCACATAGCTTTCGTAGCGACTCGATATTTTGAAAAATTATCAGAAGTGAGCACACAATGTGCATGTTACTATTCAAAGAAGCTCTAACCTTTAATTTAACAACACTAGCATAGAAATTATAGTGATCTTATATATAAAAATGAATCGCAAAATGTGTTGGTAAGCTCATAACTCAACAACGTCTGGACCAATTTGGCCAATTCTTTTTTGTTAATGTTCGTTGAAGTTCAAGGATGGTTTTTACAATGAGGAAAATTCGAATAATTATCGGAAATACCCTAAAAACAGCCCTTTTATTTTCCCATGCAAACGTTTTCTAACTAAAACGTACAGTCGAATTGAGCTTTATTGTTATTGTATAAAGTTCATATTGCAAGCACTCACTGTTGTCTAAGCAATGAAGGTGTGTTCCTAACATCAAAGAGTCAATTCGCGCTTTATTAACGCTACATATAGTTGAAATTCAATCATATCTATCAAAACAGTGTGCGTGCGTGCGTTGGAGCACAGAATACATCGTTGGAGGATTTAATGTCACGTTCCAAAATTGAATAGCCACAAAATGTAATAGGTAATTTAGACTTTTTTTGCGATTTGGTTGGCTATGCGACATTATCTATAAAATAATTAGGAACCAAAAAACTGCCACTGTACAAATCTTTTTGACAGGACGAAGTCTGTCGGGTCCGCTAGTATATGTATAAATATCAACAGCCTATGTTTGGAATATCCTAGAAGTTATTATAAAGTACCATCTAATGAGCAACAAATAACATAAGAGTATAAGATATTACTTTAGATCTTACATCTCTGTAGATTGCTCGCGCCAAGCTTATACGAGCTCTTTGCCCACCAGATAATGAAACTCCACGCTCGCCTACTAATGACAAGTCGCCATAAGGAAATTGCTTGAAGTCTGGCATCAAACAGCAAACACGACAAACCTATAATATTTTTTATTGTAACTTTAACATATTACATACATCAATTTTAATTAATTTAACTGAATCTGACTATTGCTTTTATAAAAAGCTTCATGAAAAAAGGTAAATTATAGTACATAGTAGAAACATATTGTTATACTTTACTACCGCCGGAAATAAAAGTAAAGCTACTCGAGTTCCTATTATTTTTATCTATATAATTTATGTTAATTTCTTTTACAAAGGAGCATTAAATAAACATCACACATTTATTTAATTTATACTTGTATAATTATATACCTCTTTGTATCTTTGAGCTTCATAAGTTAATCCAAATAAGATGTTTTCTCGCACAGTTCCTGGAAACAGCCAAGACTCTTGGCACGAGTATGACATTTGTCCGTTAACAATAACGCTGCCAGATCGAGGGTTCAATTCGTGGAGTAATAACTGGAGCAATGATGTCTGGAAAAAAAGCAGTATGTAACTTCTAATCGGATAATAGTAGATTAGATAGTATATAATTAGTAGATAGTCTTATGAATGATATATTATTATATACCAAAGCATAATGAAGAATTCTGAAATAAACTCCAAGTGCAGCGTAGGATTTGAAGAAAATTAAGACACATAAATGTGTAAAGTATACTTTGTATTAGGTAATAAATAAAAGAAAATAATAATAAAACAGTTTGTTTGAGTTATAGCTATGTTGGTCTCAGCAATAATTTTTCATTTTAATGCGTTCTATTGCATTATAATACATTATGTATTCTGTAATGCATTCTAGCGCATTCTAATACATGGTATTGCAATCTAACAGGTTCTTATGCTTAGTAATTCTTTAATGTTCATTCATTCCTATCAACTATCATTTACTTTTCTATGTGCCAGCCCAATATCAGATCTTTATAATATCAGTCTTTTTTAAACTTATAGGCTTACCTTGCCACTACCAACAGGGCCTATGATAGCACAGAATTTTCCCAGGCCCACACTCATTGTTAAATCTTTGAGCGTTGCTTCTTTCTCAGATGACTTATTCCACGATGCTGTCACTTGCTTGAGCTCAATTGCAAATTCACTTAATTTTTTTGGTTCCGATTTACCTATACCTAAAAATTATTATACAATATATTAACTTCAGCTATTCCATAAATAGTGATGATTAAAGTTTAATTGTGATAAGTTCATTCGTACCTGTTCATAATATGTAGTACAGATTTACTCTATCTTGTGTGATGTGCTTGATATGTGGGTCATGCCAAGCCATACATGCATAGTACATATCTATTATTTTGCGATTCTTATTAATAGTTTTTTCGAGAAAAGCTTAATAGATTATATAATTTTTGAGGTCAAAATAAAATTTATTTCACTTTAGAGTTCAGAATCAGAACGTAGAAAGCATTTATTTCCTGAAAAGGAAAGCTAAATGGGAAGCTACTTTTCTAAATTCATCATCCTGAATTGTAATAAATAAAAATGTAAAAATGTAATAGCTTCTTTTAAAATTCATAACTAATATTAGAGTGTTATTGATTTGAAATTAGGCTTGACAAAATTTTGTTAGTAACAAGTTCAGTCCTTAAAGACAATTTAAGATAATATACTTTTTTTTTTTTTTATAGCATAGGGCAGCAAACGAGCAAACGGATCACCTGATGGTAAGCGATAACCGTTGCCCATGGACACCCGCAACACCAGAGGAGTCACAGATGCGTTGCCAGCCTTTTAAAAGGGAATAGGGGGAATAAGGGGAATAGAGGGGAATAAGGGGGGTTGGGCCTCCGGTACCCTCACTCACTCGGCGAAACACAGCGCAAGCGCTATTTTACGCCGGTTTTCTGTGAGGCCGTGGTATCACTCCGGTCGAGCCGGCCCAATTCGTGCCGAAGCATGGCTCTCCCACGGTAAAATACGTGTGAAAATTATTGAGATGCCTATAAATTATTATATATAAATATTATAAGTTACTATATTTACTTATGTAATCTATGTACGTGGAAATAATACTTAAGGGACGTGTTTTGAAACATTTTGAACTATAGATCAAAGTTATTGGTATCAACTGCTAAACTAAATTATCAAGTAGGTAATAGGTAGTGTTCGCTTCATTATAGAATCACTCGCATATATCAATGAGTACATTAAGTTTATAACTAAGGAAATAGTCAAGCCAAATTAAATATTTTGCCAATCTCGGCCTGACGCTTTTCTGTTTCCGTATATCTATAGTATATTTATGGTAGTTCCGCTAGAATTACTTATTAGTTCTGTTGGATTCCATAATATTAATATAAGACCATTTTTTTTTACCATGGGATAACATCTTTTTCCAAAAACTAGTCATACTAGTCATCACTTAAGTAAAAAATTGCGATGATTTAACTCTTACCTTTTTGAATGTTGTCAGCGGCATCGATGGGTGCATATTTGTTCGCTGTTAAGTTTGATTGCAATTGTTTTTCCTTAGTACCAAATGTTACAGTGTTGGTTTTCCAGTATGTATATTTGTCACTGTTACTTGTTTCTTTTTCATCTTTATGAGAAATTGTTATAATTATAATATTACATTAATAATAAAACTATTAAAAACCAAAAAAAACAGTATAATTTTAAATGTAAAGAGAAACATTAATCGTAACCAGAATTACATTCGATATTACTTACCCAAGATCAGAAAGTTTTGTATACGTTCCAATGTCACTGTCATCTCGGATATCGATGCGATGGCAAGCGGTAGGATCATCGTCAAATTCAATTGTATTGTGTTTATGAATTGAATTAATGGATATACCTAAAATGTTGATTTATATTCTTATTAGATGCAAAATCAGTAATATTATTTTAAATCTATCAAGATACTTAATATTCTTTACACTTTTCTATGAGATTGGATATCAAATAACTCGATAAACTAGTCAAATGATTAAGAAGCAACAATGTATAAGTGAAAATGTATAATATCCATGACCAAGACTGTTAGACCTGAGCCTTCCAAATATATATGATTTAGTTCAAACGTAAAATATTACAACATTACCGATGTAGCAGACACCATATCTCCAAATAGAGCGAGTGTCAAAACAGTAATAAATATTGTCGTCCGTTCCGTAAAAATTATAAAACTGAGGAAAATGCTCCGCACAGTGAGAGCTTTCTTGAGAGCTTTCATTTCGTACGCCCGCACCGCGCTCACTACTAATTGAAAGGGTTTCTCCCAGGCGTACATTTTTATGACCTAAAAAGTAATCATCTAGCTTTATTTTAAATGTAGGTTAGGTTGGGAAATGACACTAAGAAACAAAAGAATTTTAATAAGGTGACACATGATAGGCATGTCTTTAAGCTACTTTTGATTATATATGTAATTATTAAAAAAAAGTTCGAGTTCAGTGATAGACAAGCGCATACTAACCTGGATTCCATTAATGATTTCGCTCATTAATTTAATTCGTTTGTCAGTCCTCATAGCCACTTCTCGCCGCACTGCTGCTGTTAATTTGGTAAGCCAAGCTGAAAAAAATCAGTGCTAAGGAAAATAACAAAGAAATTACGAGTATATCGAGAAATCACTATGCCAACAGATCAGCGTCATCGCTAAGACTAATTCTAAAGTTAAAAATACCCGTGAGTTGGCAGTTAGCCTTATAATTATGATTTTTCTAGACCTTGGGGTTTAATGGTAACCTGTCGTCCTTTTTGGCAGACTAATTCACACAACACTCAATAGTCTTCGATAGCTTTCCTACTTCTGCTCTATATTTTTATTAAAATGTTGGAAAAATTATAAAATAAGTCGTATTTTTTACTAGCTGGTCCCCGTGGTTTCGTCTAAATTATACTATAAATTACTATAATGATGTAATTATTGTAAAGTTTCATAAAAATCTATTGAGTAGTTTTTGCGTGAAATAGTAAAAAACATCCATCCATATAAACTTTCGCGTTTAAAATATTTGTAGGATGTCAACATCACAAAGGTTCTTTTACTTCATTTTCTTAAAAGTATGACGATCGGTCGTTATTGACAACCAACTGTCAATTCAAAGTTTTAGATGCAGCACTGTTACTATAGATCAAGATCCCCTTACTTACGTCATTTTAGGAAAGATGAAATATTTTGGGTTGGTAGTACAACATAAGCTTCGAAAGGAATGGATACTCGCTAAGGTGAAAGCGGAGCCGTTTTACAGGTAGCAGATATCAAAGGTGGTGAAAAATCATGCTAACTTACGTTATTGACCAGCCAGATTGTCTGGCTCATTAGAAAATATTTTGAAATATTATGCTTATTAATATAGCCTTCCTAAAATGACGTAAGTTTCAATATTTTTAATGACTTTTAAAGTGTCTGTCAAAAGTTATGGCCCACAGGAAGTGTCTGGCAATTATGTTTGTTTGTTTATAACAATATGATATACAACATATGTGAAAACCAGCGTCCTACTTTAACGTAAATTAGCATAATTTTTCACCACCTTTGATACCTGCTACCTGTAAAACGGCCCCGCTTTCAGCTTAGCGAGTATCCATTCCTTTCTAAACTTATGTTAAACTACCTACCCTAAAAATTTAATCTTTCCTAAAATGACGTAAGTCAGGCGTGACTGGGATCTCACTCTATTAGTGTTTCTTTGCAATAGGGTAGATGATTACAACTGAATATGGCCGTTTTTATACAATAATTATCTAATTGGAGCAATTTATATCCTATGAATTTCATTTTAATTTTTATTATTATAGTTTTTAGATTTCTAAAAAATGTGCAATTCATTTTTACGTAATTGTGATGAAACGAACACATTTCTAGCATTCTCACATTAAATGTAACATTTTTTTATATAGAAAGTATACCAATAGACATACAAATTACAAGCTTATTTTGAATTTTGTTTATACGCTCATACAAATTAGTACGATTTACTAAATTCTGACGTCATGATTGCAGTGTTTTTAGTATAGATCGTTTTTGACAAACATATTTATGTATCTTCAAAAGTAATAAGCGCAAGTATACTATTGGTTCTATAATATGTCTCAGTTAAAAGAGTACTCTTATTTTATATAAAATTAAAAAAAATGTAATCTACTTAATTAGGCCAAAAGTTATAAAAAAATTAAAAAAAATTATTAAATGTTACATTAAATTTTGACCATTCTTAACGATTATGTCATTGTGATATTATTTTATCCCTTTTCAGGTAACCCATAATAATCTCATCATTAAGGTTAGTAGGACACTTATCATTTATTTTTACATTTTACCGGCATGACAACGTCAGATTTTTATCACAGAACCTGATAAGTAGTAGAAGCGATTCATACTATACAAGTAGTTTATGTGTTTATAGTTTATCAACAATTAAATAAAAAAAGAACATTACAATTGTAGTAGCAAAATTGTTTGTATTTTTTTTCCTAACCAGCAATAAACTTTTGTATTGTTGAACAAACACATATCGATTTTAGGGCATATTATTATTAATATTGTGTTACTAAGTATATATTTGAATCAGACCCAGTCATTGGATATTGCGGTCATTTGTAATTGCACAACAAAAGACAGTAAGCACAATCATACTATCGGAAATCTACTGCATAGAAAGAATTAGCTAGCATTTCTTCTTTAGTTTCTATTATAGTATTTACAGCAATTTTTACCCTTAATTTAGACATATTTTCTTTGTTAGTTTAAAATGTCCTAGTTAAAAGAAATGTTTTTATTCAGTACCCTAAACAATCGTATAAATAAAAACAAGCAAAAAAAAAACAGAAAACCTAAAACTATATGACTATTGTTTAAAGTTCATCAACATAGAGCAAAAAAAATAAATTTTAGTGACCCTTCACTAAGAGTTGTTTTGCTGACCTTGAATAGGGACGAGGAAAATCAACACCCCGAAGAGGCCAATGAAGGGCGCATACCCTCCCACGTTGTACAGGAAGTAGAGTACCACGGCTAATTGGATCGGGATCAGCCATAAGTGGTGCAGGAACATAAACGAGTAATCGAACCGCGCTATGTCATTGGAAAGCAAATTCACGAGTTTTCCGCCGGCTTCTCCGACTGACACTTGATTAAGTCTCAATAACTAAAATTCGAAAAAAAATTATTTCGTGTATTTTTTATGAAGTATAGTAAGAAATGTAATATAGTATTTAAGCCTTGATTTATATGTATAATAAAATTGATCAATATTGAGTAATCCCTGACGATACCTGCTTATTGATTTCCATAGAAATGTACTTGAACAACAACAATTATACAACGAATTGTCATTTTTTGAAAATGGACTCGACATCTAGACTATAGACATAAATTCATATTTTTCCTTTAACATGTTTTTACAGAGTTGTATGGTTCCGTAAGCAGAACACCAGTGTTTTAATACTTATTGTAGTTATTTGCCTATTTTAATGTGTGATAGGATAGTGAACCTATTTTTTTAGTGACATTATTAATATATTTCAAACTCTTTGGCTGGAAGATTTTCTATATCTGTATGGTTTTGTATAGTCCGTTTTTTGAAGAATATTTTCAATTTTTTCTTTATATTGACAGATGATATTTTCAAACTGCTTTTATATATTAAGGAGACATATTTTTGTTTATCCAGCCGGTGTGTAACGAATGTGAGACGAATATGAAGCCGCGACGCCATGTTCAACGATTCCAACTTGTTAAGAATAGGAGTTATTCAACTTCGCGCGTGCATTTTGTGAGCATTTTGTACCCACTGTATACGATTACTTTGTTTTTCACTATTGCCATATATTATTTGACAATAACTAAATTGAGACAGAGGCTTTGAGTCTAAGACAGTTACGATAAGTGTAACTTATCCTCGGTTCAGATAAGTGGGTGCTTGCCTTTTCATTTTTCTTTTTAGTTAGAGCCTTTTTTCTTAAGGACATTAGGACAATATCCTTTAGTTATAATAAACATAGACCAGCGCTATGTTCACTAACACAGAATTCAAATAGACTATCATAATCACAGCCCATATACGACCCCACCGAGGAGAACGACCCTAGGAGCCTACCCTTAATATGTTAGAGCGATTAGGCCTTAGTCAATCAACCATGCTAACCCAGCTGTCAGCAAGGTTGTTCGCAGTTGTTGGCAGGTTACCTCACGATATTTTCGTACACGTATTAGAACGTAGCAAAATCGACCCCGGTTTCCCAGAATCATCCGATTCTTAGACCAGTGCCAAGAAATACCTATGTTTATTTTTTATTAAAGATTTCTTATTTTTACGCCACTTTATGCATCGTCAAATAGCTGACAATAAAGACAATAAAATACGTACGTATAGGTACGTTAAAAAAAATCTGCGAATACAAATCGATGAAAGCGATTCTGAGGCGTACGTTATCTTTCTAGGATTAAGAATTATTAGAATATTTTAACACTAAATAAAGAAAAATCTTTAACTCTCTCTAAATAAAATAAAATCTTTCATTTTGAATTACATAGGTATAACAATTTTGTTAAAATTTTGGAAGTAATATTTGTCGTTATGTTTCGCTCGTTATGCCAACTCTAAAATACGATTTCTAAGTCGCATTCGTAATTCAAAAATAGGTCTCCAGGTACCATTTTAAAATTTTAATGATACGATTCAGGATATATATAAAAAAAGAGGCTTATATAAAAAAAAGCGCTAGTTACTCTATTTTTTAACTTTGAGAGCGGACATTTATACTTGCAAAATTAGATGAATTCTCCCTTAAGCAAAAATTACTATACTTCCACTGTGTCGATCCTCCAGGAGAAATATGCTTGGCGCAATTTATTTATCGAATACATTTATTTCTATTACATATTTATTAATATAACATATTATTATTGTAATATGTTGAATAGAAATAAAATATCAAATAATATATTATTAAATAAAATATACATAGTATGAGCATTTTATGTATTTTTTGGAATGTTTTGTGTTTTTATGGAATTATATAAAAAATTTGGATTTATAATCAAAGGTAAACAAACCTTTCTATACAGTAATCCCGAACATGCAATCTTTATTTTCAAGCTGAATCTATGTAGAAACAGCATATTGTGATGCTGACACATCAGCGCCACGAAGTTGAGGCCCAACATGGCCAACGCATACATGCCGGCGTCAAATTTATCCATAGTACTGTCTGTTGTCCAAAAACTTAACAAAGACGCAAAAATTATTGGTTGGATAATCCTGTAAATGCAACACATACCGTTTTATTACCACAATAACAATTACAACATTATAGAATATTAACATTCAATTTAGTGAATTTTCTATCTTTTCTTCTGTTTGTATACCTCAATACTATTGTCAATAATATTAGATATCACTAAAATACATGACGATCCTGAAACTAAAATCCCGACGATAATAATAATAATAACTGCAGCATTATGACAGCCAAATACAAATTAAATCTCTTAGGCAAAACTCGAATGCATTGATTTCCATATACTATGTTTGTAAACCTAGGTCGGCAACGCTACGCACTCGAATTCTCACTTATATTAACAAAGGAATCAAAACTACGATGAGATACGACGACGAGAAAAATACTACGATTACTTGAGAAACTAATTCCATGACGTAGAGAAAGTTGTCACCACGTTCCTTTTTTACTTTGTTTTTAAAAATATAGATTTAAAACCAACTATATTTTCAAATATGCAAGCAAAATAGCATACAAATTGATTGTAATGTAAAATATCTCATTAAATTGGTGTGTTTTTGCAAATACTTATTGTAAAGAAACGCATTAAGATAACTACCTGGCAGCGGCGATGATGCTGATATAGATAGCACTTGGCATGTATTCCACCCAGTATGCTGTCCTCAGCGCTTTCCGCAAGGACGGCTTCCTATTTTCCCTTTGAGCTTTTTCTAATTCTTGAACCCAACTCCTGAATAGAAATATAAAATAATAAATAGTAAATAACTGTATAAATAGTTGTTTCAGATTTTAATGCAAGGATATAATGAAGAAAGTAACTAGAAAAATAGGAGATATGCATGAAATACACTTTTAATTCATCTAGAAACATAGAACTTCACTTCACTTGAAGGAGGTAAAATTTAGTATATGTATAATGTGATGAAATCGTGATCATACATTTTCGTATGTTTGATAAAATAGTAATTTCGGAATGGAAATTATAAAATACATTACGAAAACCTACCCTCTTCTTCATGCTTATATCAATGTTAAAAGAAACAACAAACAGTTATAATCGCATCATTTGAGTAAAGTTACTAACGGGACGCTTGTACTTAATATTACTTATTACCGAAAATTCCTTAACTATAGCCATTGCGATGCTGAAATCTTTGGCTAAATATGTACTACTATACTATCCACATATATATATATATATATTATATTATATATATATATATATATTATATATATATATATATATATATATATATATATATTGATGTTTCTAAAAAGTGTCTCGATCAGAATCTGGTTACCAGCTAACTTTTTTTGATATTGTGGATAACTCGTACTTATATATGTACTACTTATATATAACTACTCATATATGTGATGGCCATAACAATATTCAACAAATTGCCAAACAATCTGATAAACGAGAAAAGTGATAAGAAATTCATTGCATTATTAAAAAGCATGCTATTAGCTAAGGCTTACTATAATTTAAACGAGTTTTTTGATGATAAATTTTAATATGAGTCTCCCTTCCTTCTCCATGACATAAAATCTATTTATTGAAATCTATTTAATCAAATTAATTTTATTAAATCTGTATCATTTATTATTATTTTTGTATTGTATAATTTATATGAAATGATAAATAAAATATTTTGTTATTCTGTACCTAATAGTAAGCACAATTAATGTACACATATATATGTATATGTATGTGTGTGTGTATGTATATATATGTGTATATATGTATATGTATATATATGTGTGTGTGTGTGTGTGTGTGTGTGTGTGTTATTTTATTGACTTTGTTTTTGTAATTATTTTAGTTATGTTGTATTTGTAGCAACATACCTACCATATTGTTGCGCCCAACAGGGTACAAAATTGTGTGACCATCTTTTAAAATTTTGGGTATAATAAAGTATTGAGTATTGAGTATCTTACGACTCTTACCCATACGGATTAGGAATGGTCACAGTTTCCATTGCTACGATCTAAGTATACTCGTACTACAAGTTAGATAACTAGCTTCCTCAATTTTGACTAATACTTTCATGCACCGTTGTCGGTTACGGGTACTCTTGAACTGTTCTTTCTTCAGGATTTTTTTTTTTTTTTTTATACTACAACGGTAGCAAAAAGGCTTACGGCCTGCCTGATGGTAAGGATATCTTCTATTTGTTTCTAGTTCGTCTAGGTAGGTCTTTACTAACTTGTCCATTCGTGATTACCTCAAACATTTTTTCATCGGTCGTCTAATCTAATGTAAGTATTCTCTTTCGTTTCATTTCGTTTTTTGGCACTACATTTTCTATTACACTACACTATTTCGCAATTTATTCTTCATCAAATCTTTCAGCTTTACAACATTAATTCCACTTTTACCCTTCTTTTGCTATAACAATTCACCCTCATAGATAAGTGTAGGGATCAACATACACAATCAGACGTACCTTTCTTATATAGGCTAATGGTAAGTCGTATCTAATCTTGACTGCCAATGAAGCCATTCATAGCCCTATTCACTTTGTTTCCTTCTATTACTCATCTTTCAATATCAAACCTACCATCTTTTATAAACATAGATCCCTCATACACAAATTCTTTCTCTTGCTCAAACATCTATTATTATAATTATTTAAAATGTAATTGCATATTACATTTTGACATCTTTTCATCGCTTTCAAATATTATCCCTATCATTTTGCTTACATTTACTTGATTTCTTTTATTCTAATGCGACATACATATAGTAATCCACGCCTTGCAACTTCCTCAAACAATGCCAAAATTATCAACTCATCAGCATGTAGGACGCACTTGACAGTTATAAAAAAACTACAAAACTACTTATTCATTTATTATAAAACCTCTCATAATTTTTCATAACTTTCTAACAATAATCCATGAATAGATTGAACAGCCACAGCAATTCTACACATACTTGACTGGCACTTTTTTCTACATCAAACCATTCTGCGTGCTGCCCATATTCCTAACGCAGGTTCTCAAACTTTTATATTGATTTCAATGATCGCGTTAGACTTTCGCAGACTGCTAACACGAATAATATTTGACATAACTCATCCTTCTTAAGGTTAGCGTAGATTTTTCCAAATTTATGAAAATGCAATAGAATTGTTAGTTTTTCACCAAACTCCTCCACCATTCTTCAAATATGCATTGCGAAAAAAAGATCTGGAGACCTATTTTTGAATTACGAATGCGACTTCGAAATCGCCGATGTGACTAATAATCACCGATTTTCAATAATTCTTATTTTTGAATATTACTGATGTGACTACCTTAGTCACAGGTGTGATTTCATTACGAGTGCCCTCACCCACTCGTAATCAAGTCATACTTGTGGAAATGTTATCTGTGTATTGTTTGATTTTTCAGTCTAATATAACAATATACATATAAGAATGTAGCACAATATATATATATATATATATATATATATATATATATAATATATATATATATTATATATATATATATAATATATATATATTATGTGCAATGGTTAAGCCGGCAATAACCGGCAGCGGCTACATTCTGCGTGGAACCGAACTCTTGCATTTATGTGTGTACTATCTATGTTGGCAGCTCTGCGAGCGACTTTCAAAAATTGGATGTTTAGGAATCCGTGACCTCAAAGTCACCGCTGACTAAATAGTCAGCGGTGATTTCGAAGTCGCATTCGAAATTCAAAAATAGGTCTCCTGGTCTATCTACCTCCTTCCGTTCATATAACTCGCTTATTTCCTATGTTTTTTTTCTATCGCTCTTTTAATCTACTTTAGCCCACATAATGTTATGCTTTTTTGAATGTACTCATGCAGAGATTTGGGTTTGAATTTTATTTTAAAATACGATCCATAAAATCGTAAGTTACGATATACGACATCGATATGTCCACACATCTAGCTCTAACTTGAGTGAGATGTAGCTCGCAAGTGTCAACATTTAGTCACAACATGACAACATGACGTATACAATAATCTTGTTTTATTAAATAATAAGATTTGTACAGACAACTTTCTCAGCAATACAGTTTCTGTATTCTAAGTGACTTTCAAACTATAAAACTAAAATCGTTATCAGTAGATAGTTTGACTTTGCATTTTTGTAGTTTTTGAGAACAATTCAACTAATTTGTGATTTTACACATATTTAGAAGTGTGATAGCATTAAAAGTTCTATGATCAATACGATGGATGATGTATATCGTTTGCTTAAGTATTAGACAATAAGCCTCATGCGTGAATAAATATAAAAGGAACTTATATAAACTTACCGCTCTAATTTGTCTCCTTGTTTTTTAGAGCTATATATTATACTGGGCACAATAAGGTCATCTTCCATAACGTCTCTTTTGTTACCATTAATTAATACCGGACATATCCACCACAGAAATATATTGGACAAGAAATTTGGCCTTCGCCTTTTTTTATGAAACTCATTATCATCAGAAGTATTTTCTGCTGTGGTTCCCATATTGCTAGCTCAAGACTGTTTTAAATTTAATCACTTTCAATAAAACTCGATACTTTATGACACCGCCTGACGCAATGTATGAAATAAGACTGCTACATTGATATAATTCAGTGTCTGATAACAAGGCGTCACACATCGCTTGATATTAATTATTAAAGATATTATCGACGTCGTTGATAGATGTGTGGATTTTTATTTTAAGAAGTAGTGATATTTAGTATTAAATTGCTATTAGTATATCTGTATAATAATATCGTTACAATAATTACGATATTCATGTGTGATTTTTACTCACTACTACTAAAGAAGCTCAAAGACTAGGTCGGACATTGGATCATAGATTCGGTTGAACAGGCAAAACCTTTCACTATAAAGCGACTGAGAGGTACCTCAAAATCATTATATACATGAACAATAGTGGTTTTAGTTACATTACATAACTCAAGAATGGTAGAAGCCATTTAATAGTTGTTGTAGCAATCGTCTACGTATATGAATCAGTACATTCAAATCAAATATTTGAAACAGCATCAAATTACGATAATATATTATGTATTTTTGTTAAAATGCTTTAACTTTGGAATTCTGTCATTTTAGCAATTGACATCTTCCGTTATTAAACTAGCATTATCTTCGAAAATATCAGTTATTCTACTGCGTTTAAATTGACATAACATGAAAACATAGTCATTTATAACTCGACAAATGTGGTTTCTTAGGTAGTACTCCAATACGCGAATATCATACGCGAATATAATCTAGGAGGTAGACTCTGTACCAGGGTCGTCTGCATGGGTACCTCCGTCTTACTTATTTCCGCCGCCAAACAGCAGGGTTCGCTTTGCTGTGTTCCGCGTGAAGGGTAGATAGGCAGTGAAATTACTGGGTACTGTGACTTTACATTTATGTCACAAGTTGGCAACGTACACTGTGGTTCTTATGAGGTTTGCAGATTTGCTGCGAATCTCATGGGAACCACATGTACTATAGGCGACTGTTACCACTTACCATCAGGTGGGCAGCCTGCTTGTTTGTCAACTTTAGCAATAAAAAAAAAAAAAAAAAAAAAATATTAATACGCGGAAGAAGTTTTTCGAGAGAGCTAGAATTAGATTACATATTAAATTCAAATAATATTTGGTCTAAAATAAAGAAATCTCATTTATTTTCCTGACAATATATAGGTACTTTTATTTTACACGGCTAACTTAACATAACATTGTTTTTATTATTACCAGTCTTATTATATTTTTTATTTTAATTTGTCTATATATTATTAACTACGCTTCATTAAAATATATAAATTATAACAATAGTCATATTTATTTTATGTAATATGTATATGAAGTCATTATCACTTTTATATTGAGTAACTGTTATACAGCAATGTTCGTTTGATACGTATATATAGATATGATAAGATATTGTTAGATATATAGAGATTTTTTGCATGGATTTATTAAATTTGGATTGAGTCACTCCAACGATTTGCATTTTAAGTATTCCATAAAAATATCTATAAAAAGATTTGTTCTTTACACTTTATCCCTGCATAGCAAAATAATGGTTTATATATTATTTTGTTAGTTATATATTCATTCTAACATTAAGGTAACATTTCTTGGTGCGTAGAAGATGAATACCCGTGATGGATAATGTCATGATCGCGCGATCATAGACCTACAAGTATCTGCTGCACTGCACTGCACGCTATCTACTAGACCACCTAACCATAACAGTTTAATAGTACCTTTCCGACCTCGGCTTTTCCCATAATATACCATACTTTCACGTGGTATGAACTTATTTTAATCTAAAGATTGGTAACCAATATAGTTATTACGCAGGTTACCCGAGGATGTTTCCCTTCTCTATAGGAGCGTCAGATAAATGCACAAATGAAATTCTAAAAATGACATACGATCGACCTAGGGCCCCAAATTTTCCGATTCTAAGACTAGTACCAGACCTAGACCACAGCGCCACCGATGTTCACGTTATGTATAGCGTATATATTCCTTTAGCTAATTAATCGAAAATAAGTGACTTATTTATACAGAGCTGCAGTTAGATATTGGTGTTTATAGTAGCGTTTATATATTCTCAAATTACCAATTTTCAATGTCAAATCATTGCAGTGTAATTTCATCTGATATGCTATTAATGTACTGTTATCTCTTAGACTTTAATTACTTGGAGCGATTTTTTATCTATTTTATCATCTTCAATCTAAGAATGAATGGAATGATAATTTCAGGTGATGAAATACTTAATAGATGAAAAATAACAGCAGTACTTTAGCTAACAAAATGTCTAGCTGCTGTAAAAATTATATACTGGATGATGCATCACCATGAACATGTTGATTGAATGACAAAACGGCGGTTGCAGTGTCCTATAGATAATAACCTGAACTTTTAGTATAATATGTTACAGTTTTAGTGGTTGTGAGTAGTCATGCTTTCTACATGCATTCTTGAAAGTCTCTTTGGCAGTGTCGTGTGAGGCGGGTCGTTGCGGCCCTAAAATACGGTTGATCGAAGCGATGGCTGGCTCATACGTCATGCTCGTGAACGGGTGCTTCTAGCGGAGATGAGTCTAATCTTTACTGCTTTTTATATTGAGATTATAAATAGTTATGTTTACTATTATTATTTGAATTTTATATTTATTCTGTATGACACAACAACCAAAATGTGTATGAGCAATTATTTTGTTACTTGTATCATAATAAATAATTTCTAGTTCTTAACTGATTGTATGCGCGTGTCCTGCGGTTGTTTTTTTTTAGTTGTGATAATGTACACGGGTACCTGCTTTTAGTAATTTGTATCCTTTTGTGGCTTAGGGGTAGTCATACTCTCATTAAAATCTCTTCGGCAGTGTCGTGTGAGGTGGGTCGTTACGTTCCCTAAAGCATGGTTGAGCGAAGCGATGGCTGGTTCATGCGTCATGCTCGTGAACGGGTGCTGCCAGCGGAGATGAGTCTGCTCTTTGCTATACTTCTTTGCTATTATTCTTTTAAAACTCTATGACACGGCATTCCTAATATAGGCATGTTTTCAAATTATATTTTTATTAATTGTATTTTCTATATTACGTAATGGAAAGTGACTTCATGAATTATCAATATTGAAGTCATTTTCCAAATTGAGGACTCTGTATCTATTTAATACAGCGAAAAAAAAACAGCCCTTGCTGAGTTTCTTGTCGGTTCTTCTCAGTACAAGGTCTCCCGCCGTAGATTTGCGAACCGATGGCGTAGCTTTTCGACTTTCACAAGTGCTTGTAACAGCCTAGACTGAATAAATGATTTTGAATTTGAATTACCGCTGTCTTTTGTTCAAATGCTATATTATAATATCGACTCAGATTTAAGTAAATTTTATACGTGGTATAAAAAGGATCATAATAAAACAATTTTTTCAATACACGTTTTTGAATTGTTATTATTATTACAATATAATATATTCATAGCGCCGTCTTCTTTAGATTGTTTTGGTAGAATGCATCTTTGGCCATCTCAAAAAGCATGACTGCATTATTATCTCCCGTTTCATTGACCATTGCACTCAAATAGCTATTGGGGTCTGATAGTAAAGTATACGGGTGATCGAATTCTACAGCCTGACCAGAGCTCATGACCAGAATCTTGTCTGAATCCATAATTGTATTAAGACGATGGGCAATAGTGAGAACCGTACTCAATGCAAAATGTTTCTTGATAGTTTCTTGAATAAATTTGTCAGTTCTGTAAAATGATATAAAAATAAAAATATTAAGATCGTAATTAAACATGAAATAATGATAATTTAAGTAGCAGTATGTAAGAAAAAATTAAAAGTATCAATATATTATGGAACAACAATCGAACTAGTAATTCCTAAGAACAGACCAAAAGTTATGTTTCATAGGTAAACATAATTTCACAATTTTTTATAGACAAAACTGTGTTATTTCGTACAGTAACACGGCAGACGTATATTTATAATAATTTAAACATATTAATAAAGAGACAGAAACAATACAGAAATCAATAACAGAAAAAAGTGGTTTTATACTAACTGAGGATCGACGTTGGCGGTGGCCTCGTCCATGATGAGAATCTTGTTGGAGCGGAGTACGGCGCGCGCTAAGCACAGAAGTTGCCGTTGGCCCACCGAGAAATTGGACCCGCCTTCTGTTATTTTGTAGTCCAGAGAAGACACGGTATTTTTCATATCAACCTAAAATACCAATTTACATAATGTTTATGACGTAATGAATTATAGTAATAGGTGAAAAATGTAATATAGAAGCACAAAATGAGGTATGGTTCATATTCTTGCTTGCCTGCTCTAATGCTCTCCATAATTCAGCGTCACTATAAATTTCAAATGGGTCCAAATTGTATCGGATAGTGGCTGAAAACAGCACCGGTTCTTGCGGAATGATAGAAAATTTGGAACGGAGTTCCTGCAAAATAAATATCAAACTACATTTTAAAAATTTGTTTCATTGCAAGTTAAACAATAATAACATCTCAGCAGCTGTGAAAATTAACATTAGCTCCATTGAGTAGTACTGGTCTAGTCTAAGGTATGCCTAACGCCTAACTAAAAGGAAAGAGTTTTGTAATGTCTAATCCATAAACTATCCATCTACAGTACTACGCTATACATATAATACGCTACTGTAATTTTAAATTATATGGAAGCTATATTATGTAGGAATATAAAATGAAAATATCAAATTCGAAATCACTTCTTGACGTCATACGTAGAATAACTTAAGAGTTACATAAACTTGTACATGGATTACGTACATGAAAAAATAAAGTACTTAACGCCTATACAAAATATTATTTTTATGATTACCTGTCTGGCTACTAAAGCAGTGTCCACACCGTCTATGGATATTTTCCCATCAACGAAGGCGAATCGGAACAATGCTGATATGAGAGAGGATTTGCCAGCACCTGTTCTACCTACGATACCCACCTGCAAGTAATCAGTTTAGAGGGGTGATTGTAAAACTTAGTCTCTAATCGCTATTGATATAATTTAATAATAGAGTAGCGGTCTTCCCTAATTAAATATGGATGTGGATGATTATATTTTCAAGAGTAGGGTAGACGACTACAACTGATTATGGTTTTTATACTATAATTATCTGATTTGAGCAATTTATATCTAATGAAAGTATGTCAATATAGAAATTTCAGTATAATTATTAATTTATATTGTTTTTAGATTTCTAAAAATGAGCAATTATTTTTTAAGTAATTCTAATGAAACGAACACATTGCTAGCATTCTCACATTAAATGTATCATTTTTTTTATGTAGAAAGTATAAACGTACGAATAACAAAGTTATTTTACAATTTGTTTATACGCTCATACAAATTAGGCGAGTTTACTTAGCTATGACGTCACGATTGCAGTGTTTTTAGTATGGAGCGTTTTTGAGCGACAATATATATACATACATGTCAATATATCTTCGTCAGATCGTCAGATAATATACATGTCAATATATCTTCAAAAGTAATAGGCGCAAGTATACTGTTGGTTCTACAATATTTCTCACTTAAAAGATTACTCTTTTTATATATAGAATTTAAAAAATTGTCGTCTACCCAGTTGTGTACTCTGTACCAAAATAAAAACAGAGTACAAAAAATACAGGAGTGAACAAGTTTACATAAAAATATCAAACTGTTTAGTAATATCATTCTTACATATAGTATGTATATTATAAAACAGTTTGTGCGGCGACCTATTACGTTCACCTTTTTCACATAATTATCATATTCTGCATTCATCATCTAAGCAATTTATCCGGTAAATAGAAAAAAATGAAAAATTGTAAGAAAAGTACGCAATTTTAAAATATGAAGTTTGTAATTATTTTTATATAGTTTTTTGATTAGATGTAATACGACATTCAAAGTTGTAAGAATTTTACCCTAAAGGGAGTAAAAACCGAGGTGTAGTCTTTCTTTGTAATTGTAATAGGCTCACACACTTACTGAACCAATTGATGAAATTTTTTTTTGCACCTACCTTCCATCCACTTTTGATAACGACGTTTAGATTTTTAAGTACAGGAACTCCTTCGGGAACATACCGCAAACTTACGTTGTCGAACACGATTGTGCCTTCGGAGGGCCACGTGGTACTGGGTTCTATTTCTGTAAAATTTTATCTATAGATGTCTTAAATGTTTTTAATATGCTGCTGTCTTAAATGTGTGGCCAAAATCTAATGAAATTAATATAAGTAAACGACCTAATATAAGTTAATTATAAAATATAAGTAATTAAACGATTTTCCCGAAAATTTGCTATTATAAAAATGAAAAAATGCAGATATTTAAAAATTTCTGTTGTATTTTATTATATACGTATAAAAACAAGTATTTAAGCATAATATTTATTTTGTCTTATATACATGCAATTATTATTTCCATTTAGATTTAGAATTATTTTAGACATTGTAGTTGTTTCTCTCCGTGTTTCTCGTAAGAATCATCTACGGAGTAAAGAATTCTATGAGATAAAGGTTCATCCTTTACTAGACTAGGATTTATAGGCGAACTCAGAGTAACTATAATATCCTTATCCCATTGGGGAAAACAGACAAATCTACCATTATTCCTAAGGAATATCTACAATGTTTTTAAATAGCTACACGAAAACATCAGGTGGCTCGGATGATGAAGAGTTTCAATGCTAAATTGTCTTAAGATGTAATGTCAAGATATCTACTAAATTATTTACTCAATCTTCTAAATAACATAACCAGGAAAATATACCGGTAGAAATAAGTAGGTATGACGGGAATACGGAAACAGACGACCCTAGTGTAGTTTCTCTCCTATAATTTGCGGCTTGGAAGTAAAATATTTGTATCAATATATACGTTATAATAATCATCACTAGATAGTTATTGGAATATATCGAAGTATATAAAAAAATATACGGAAAACGCAAAATAGTGTATATGCTTTTCAGTACGCAACAGAAAATAATGTGATTAACTATGAAATAATATGTTTTTAGCGAGTTCTCAGGAAAGTACTCACGTCCATTCACTAGATTTTCTTCAGTCTTAACGTGTGTGTACTCCAATATTCTCTCAACGCTTGTCAATTGGGCTATGAATTCGACAAACATTCGCGTCCCATACTGTAACTTAGCAGTCAGAGTAGTTGTTTGGGTCACGATCAGACCCACGCTTCCCACGACAATAACGTTGCCTGTAAAGTAATTAAATTACTAATATAATATTATTAAAATAATAGTAGAAAAAAGAAAAGAATGCTCATCGCCATCATCACAAATCATATATACCCCCCAAATGAGGGACACGGTAATTAACGGACACTAGCGTAGCACGTATGATGGACTTCATATACACCATTGAATTTCCTCACAGCACATACAAGCTGCATCGCAATGTTTCCATTCATTGTAGATACATTGGATGAATGTACATACAAAATTAGAAAAACTATAAATACGAGCCTCGGACATTCTGGTTAGAAAGCTAGTGGTAAGACCACACCTCTTTTAACGCTTGTTGATGATAGATATTCTAGTCTAATTTCTATTGATAACAACATAATAAAAAGAAATCTGCTTTTTTAACTTTCTACTGTTAAACTAATTTCTAGAGAATCAATAACTTCTAAATGTAATAATCTCGCTTTTCACTATTACGTATAATAAATATTACATACTTAGATATATAACAACACATTTATTTGGCCTTTAAACAGTGCTGTATACATATATAATTATTATTGCGGAATAATGTAAAAGAAAATGAAGTGACAAAAAGCGAAAAGGGAACGCTTAGATTGGACACGTAGACAGGATGGACGAAAGACGACTGACGAAAGAAATTTATAAGGCAAATATGAATGAACCATGGACCTAGACGATCAAATAGGTGATACTCGTATATTGAAGGAAGGTCAAGTCAAGTACCCGTAACCGACCACCGTTCATGAAAGTATTAATGAAAATCGAGGAGCCTAACAAATAAAAAATTATAAATATTTCTTACACTCGCACCAATTAGTCTAGCCAAAAGTAATCACTATAAGGTTTGTGTTATAGGATCTAGGGCAGTGATTCTCAACCACTGTGCCGCGGCACTTTTGTGTGCCGCCAAATTTCAAAAGTGTGCCTTCAAATTTTACAAATATATAATATTATTATTATTATATTTTAATATTATTAAATTATATCATTTAAAAAGAAAAATATTTTTAAGACAACATTAGAGGAGAGAAATATTCATTATTTCCCAAAATTTAATATTAAGAAATTTCATTGGGTTCGCAATCCATTTCTCACAACGGATACTTCTGTATTTGACTTAACTTTGAATGAATAGGAAAAACTCATTTTGTTTTCTAATAATCGAGATTTAATTTTAAAACATTCAGAAGAATCAATTAATTCATTTTGGATTAACATCAGATGCGATTATCTAATGATAGCCAAAAAAGCTTTAAACATATTACAATTTTCCACATCTTATTTGTGTGAATTCGGATTTTCAGCATTAGCCAACATTAAAACTAAAAAAAGATCAAGATTGTTAAATGTAGACAATATGATAGTAGCATTGTCATTTTTACGACCAAATATAAATGAAATTATAAAAAAACATCAACCTCAAATTTCGCATTAAAAATATATTTATTATTAGCTTGTAATTAATCCCTTAATGAACGTTTAGTTATTATTGTAGTATATATTAGTTTATTTCGTATATTTAAAATTTTTGTCATAAGCTATTTATGCAGTGTGTTGTAGTAAGTAAATAATTTTTACCTTTTTCTGTGTGCCGGCAAATTTTGAAATCGTTAAATATGTG
The DNA here is from genome assembly GCA_036419045.1 of Scirpophaga incertulas. NCBI lineage: Eukaryota > Metazoa > Arthropoda > Insecta > Lepidoptera > Crambidae > Scirpophaga > Scirpophaga incertulas. The sequence continues at coordinate 15,617,473 of CM071633.1, forward strand.
CCGCAACAAAAAAAAAGGTTGAGAATCACTGATCTAGGGTCACGCATAGATATACATATAATAAACATATATTTTATATAAATATATATTAACAACTATGACTAAGGTATAAATGCTCACATTGATCATATAAGCGTCTGCCCCACCGAGACTCGAACCCAGGACCTCAGAGATGGCAGCACCTTCAAGCCGATGTACACACACAATCAACACAGTGACTACAATGACACCAACACACAATGAACACACACGCACGATAAAACACTGCTATGGAGGTCGTCGAGCTAAGCAAATATATTTGAAGCATAGCAAGTGGAAAAATGTGGTCTGTGCTTATCATGGGAAAGAGGCGTGAGTATATGTATATTTAATTTTATTATATGTATATTTGAAATTATCTTTCAAACCCCTATACATATTTTAGTCATTTTGGTTTTATATATTGTTATAATGTCGGTAAATATAAGATAAATACATACAGTGTGATAGATTATTACATTTTTAAATTATATATGATATACGATATATGATATACCGATTATAGTGAAAAGCAAGTTTTAAGCTAAATAGTTCGATTTGCAATTCTATTCTATTCTATTCTAATTAGCTTAATATTCTATCGCTAGACGTAATTTTTTACTTACCAAAATCAAGATAGATAAAAATTAATATGAGTATTATAAGGTAGATTTGGCACAGGCTATCCAAATACAGACCAAGGGAAGTGCCTCCACATATAAAAGTGTTCCACGCAGCAGTGTGTAAGTCCTGAAATCATATAATTGTTATAAAAAATTGTTTATTTGTTAACAATTTATGCACGAAAAAAATTATATTATATACAACACAAAAAGCAAGATGTTTTTGGTTTAGTATGATTAGATGTGTTTGATTTGGATAAGTAATAAAAATAGAATTTCTGATATTTCCACGAAGACGGGAGCCATAAACGGTATTTTTTAAATATTTAATTAATTTATTAAATTGTCACAAATAAACGAAATACGCGTATAGGAATTTCCTCAATTTGTGCATATTGGTAGTCGTTCAATGTCCAATGTTCATGTTTTTTGCTTTTATCAAGCAAGATAAACCAAATCCGTGAAATATCGCCTTATTAGACTAGTTAATTTTATATGATTATATTGTGACAACTTTAAACCCAGTCATCTCACAGAGAACTAAGAGGATTAAGTTCCGTTCCCAAAGATGTTGCTTTAATTTCGTTCAATTTTTCACCTTTTTTGTCTCGTTAATTCGTCGGAAAAGTGAACTAGTACTAGTTAAATGCAGTGTAAGCACTTAGTGCAAAAAATCTTACTTCATAGGAAGTATTGCTGGATAAATTTTAATCATTTTGATCAAACTTCATGTGATCATTGATCAAATACAATTGGCAAAGTCTGCCAAGTACCTACACTCAGAGTATCCACATCTCACCTACAGTCTTACTTTTATTTTCATGTAAAATTTACGGCTCACATAACATCTAGGCAATTTTTTAATGACTTTTAGATTTATACGTACTCATAGTTTATAAAATTTTTAAAAATAAACCTTTTACCCTATTATTCTCTATTAATTTATGTCAAATAACTGATAATTACATGCAATTTTGATGTCTCAATTTAAAAATAAAATCTAATTATGATTGTTATATAATTATACGTAAACCACACAAAGTACATTTATTCTTTCAACGTGCAAATAACACTGCATAATAACTTAAATAAAGACTTAAGCTATTTAAAAGAAATATGAATACGCAGGCGGTTGTATGAAATTAAATTGTACAAATTAAACTATATGTAATGTGTAATTACCTGGTGGTTATCGAATTCATTTATAAGTCGTCCTTCGGCGTTACAAGATCTGATAGTAGAAATTCCACTCAACGTAGATGTTACCATACCAAATACTGGACTTTTTGCTAAAAACAGTGTAAGTAATTTATACAACATATATCGTGGATAGTACTATAATATAGCGTAACTAATCAAAGTCGCTAAAACGCGACACACCCGAAAAAAAAAACAATCAAATTTACTCGTATACATAGATCTTGATTTATTGGTTAAAATTTGCTAAATTAAGATTGAATTTGATTAGATGTAACCCATGTTAAATAAAAATATAATAGCTAATTTTACAAGAAGACAAGTAGTGTATTTTTTATCTCAGTATTTTTTTTCATAACCAAGTTACACGGCACCATATAACAATGGCGCATATACTGATTGTCAAACTTACTGCCAAACATATTCAAGATGTTGTTGGAGCTGGGCCGAATCATGAGTATCAGAGAAGCATACAATTTCTTTATGATGATGGTGAACCAAACTGGGTATATGTGCAGATTTCCGACTTGTTTCTCTCTGGCTTGTTTGGAAACCGCATAAGGTTAGGATGCGTGGAGGAATTCTTTTTGTTCTTAAAATAAGACCAAAAGTTCTTGGCGTTGGTTTATATGGCTTTTTCAATATTCTCTACGCAACCATCAAAACAAGACCGTTGAGAGGTCTGCTACGTGGAAAGGAAACTGAGTGATAGTCGGAAGTGTTGCCATAAATTGTATCTACGATTAAATTTATGTTTCTGACTGAGTTATACTATGGTAAATGAGATGAATGGCATATTGACGGACATATGAAACATGGATAATGTTTTTCTTTTCTTTCGATCTGTAAAATTGAACAAATTAGTCCTGATAACCATGGTGGGAATCTACATGTAACGCCAGTGGTTCATAACATTCATCAACAATAACCAAACCGTTACAAAACACAAGATCAAACAATCTATCGTTTAAATTTCGTACCCTGTTGTATTGAGTTAGATAATATCCTAGCTGAGTACCAGGTAAAGTCTCAAACACATAACTAAACTTATCGCACACGTCACCAGCTTTTTTCTTAAACATCTGGCATTACCAGTCTTCATTATATCAACAACAGGTAACAAGTTTCATATAGAACTGTACTTAAACAGAGATTTAAGTTTAATCACAAAAATCTCATCAAATTTAATCACAAAAAAGAAAAAAAATTGTTAAAAAGTATGATCGAACGATATACGTAATTATATATATATATATATATATATATTATACGTATACATGCGTTGCGAAAATTAATACATTCATTAATTTTCACACGTTAGAATTAACAGGTAAAATACGAGTTAATGCTTAAGCTTAAATACGGGACTAGTTAAGGACTAAACACACATAACGTTTAAATTTGCTATGTTCTGATTGTCTACGAATATTAATATTCATATCTGCCATTTAACAACAATCTACAATTTATTTGATTAATTATATTTATTTTTAAATATCAACATAATATTCAAATCTCAAATTAATAACAAACGTCTATTTATGTTAAACATGATTTTCATTTAATTATTTTTAAGAAATAGAAATTTATTCAATAAAACATGTTTATCACCTAGATAAGATATATATATCTTTTGATGAAAAAAATGTTCCATGAATGTAAAAGGTTATTCCGACTTTTGACATACATGAGTTTGCAGTATAATCCAGATAAGAAGGTAGTATCACAATGGAGGCGTGTAATAGAAAATTACAGACAACCTCTGTTTCACCTTCTCTTAACATCCAAGGCTTATGATTTAAAAGTATCGTTTAAATAATAAAAAATAAAACGATTCACTGCAAGTTCAGTGTATCATTCTGGTAGAGTATATGTCGTTTCAAGACAATATATTTACCTGGCTAGTTGCAAATATGAAAGTAATGAAGTATTGAAATAATACTGAAAAAGTAAAATATTCAGAAGTTAATTGTTAAGTTTTCTTAATTTATATATTTTAATAATAAGCAGTAAAAAAAATAAAATAATTTGATTGCATTATAAACCACTGATCCTATTTCATTCTAAAAAAGTTCTTTAAGCTCATTGATTTCCTGGAGTTATAATAATATAACTTATGTTATGAAATAACAGACTTAATTGTACCTGAAAAATACATACATAACAACAAAACAGGTTTTTGTGGTTAACATCAAAGAAACGATATAACAAAAAATAAAAAATATTGAACAGCAATATAGAATATCCGTTTCATATACGAGTATACTCACTTGTACTTTCTAACCTCTTAATATTTTGGGCAGTCCTCATGTAAATTTTTACAAATATTAGAAATAGTATTACTAAGATGATAGTTGGTATTATCGTCCAATACAATGTGATGACGTTCAGTATAAGCGTGACAATAATGTTACTGTAGACCTGAAGGACATCAAACAGAGTGCGTGGAAGTATCTCATCCACGCTGCCCATATCTTTGGTAAATCGGTTCAAAATGCGACCTAAAAAGAGAAAGTTATATTCTCATAAATCTTATTTTTATCTTTAAAAGTAATATTGCTTTATTAGCCAATATTAGCATTACAATTAATATCGGCTTATTAGTGTTTTGTTGAGCTAAATCTATTTCAATAGAACTCTTTAATTACAAAAAAAGTAACAAAAAGGTTTAAGAAATCTTTAAAACTCACTAACAAAATATTTATGCTTGAGTTAATTTCTTTAATACTTTATTCGAGGAGGAAACGCAGGAGCAAGATACTGTACAATGTATGTATATAATAAAATAGTATTCATAGTTAGTTTTTTGAGTTGTCAAATAAACGAAACATAAAAATACAGGGCATGAAATGTAAAGAACTAGGAGGAGAAATATAGAGCGTTAGTATTATTGACATTGGCGCTGTAGTATTGGCACTGGTCTACGAATCTGAAGGTTCAGGGGGTCCAAATTCAACCCTACTATTTACTAATGTGTACATATAGTACATATATATATATATAGTAGTATATATATATATATATATTGCGGTTGACATAGGCCCAATCGCCTTAACATAGTTATGGTAGGCTCGAACCCCTTGTGAGTTGTATATGAGCTGTGATGATGAGTAGTAGAAAAAACAAAAGAAATTAATAATATCAATATAAATTGCTAGCCGCTGCCCGCGACTTCGTCTGCGCAGGGTCAGTATTTCGAGTAGTTTATATTAGCGTCAAGTATATCCGTATAAATTCTAGCCGTTGTTTTATTATGTATAAGCTATATTATTATAAGGTTTCATTAAAATCAATGTACTAGTTTTTAAGCGAAAGAATAACAAACATCCCGTCCCTACAAACATTCTATTGTTTTAGTCTTAAAGAAGATTGGCAGGAAACTGTACATTGTTGGTACCATAGTTAGACTAAGTGTACGGCGATAAAAATACCATGTATTTCTTCGTTTTTAATAATATAACAAAAAAGGTAATCGCACCATATGTCTGCAACTGCTAAATAAAAAGATAAACTCATTTAAAAAATAGAGTATAGAGGTAACGAAACGTCATAAATCACTTATGTTTTGACTTTTGCGACGCTTTGTCGATAACTAAGTGTTATCAAAACGTTGTAAATGTCAAAATATGTGATTGATTTAATATTGACATAATCTATGCACGGTGATTCCATTAACACGTGAAAATGGCAACAGTAATTCTCAGTTTTGAAGAGAAGTAAATTGCCAGTTACAAAAAGAAGAAGAATCTATGCACGACACGACCATAAATGATATTGCATGTGACCACAGACAAAGTAGTAGAAGCTACGTACGTTAACATAATATACTAATCTGTGACGTTAACTTGACTTTGCCAGTTGACATAATGGTGAAAGATTTTTCATTTATATCTAAAAATACAAGACTCAGCTAGGAATAGTAATATTACATTAATAAATTCTAGTGATATTATCGGTATTCTAACTGTCATTAATCAATTATCAGAATATGTATTAATCTATAATCGATATATCTGTAACGAATGAAAGTTATTTTTCTTATGCATATTGCGTTTTAATATTGCTTGGCACATAAATACGTTTTGTTATCAATATTCCTGAAATTGTAACTTCAATTTTTCTTTATTTACAAATTATAGATTTTTCTCAGTTAAAGAAAATAGGTAACCAGTTACCGTTTACAAATATTAAAAAATCAGAATCGTACATTTAACAATGTGGTGGGTACCAGGCTTGCCAATCTTCTTTCAGATGTTCCGTGTCATGTGTCTCACCGTACATCATTATACAAATGCTACCGAACCACTGACTTTTGTAATACAGGCTTGACCTAGCATAAAAGTCAGGGGACTAAACCGCTGTGATAAGCTATAAGTATAAGCCATTTATATTTTAATGTAACTGATTGACTGTAACTTAATTATTGTAATCTGTCTTTGGGGCTTGAATATCTAAGACTAGAAGCCCTATTTAAGCGTATGAGTTATTTCACTTCCAAAAATTGATCTATCTGGTCAATGTTGTGTACAATCGAGGTTAAAGTCCTAGAAACTTAGTAAATTTTGTAATAAAGCTTAATCAATAAGAAAGCAAAAAAATTACATTATAATTATGCGTACTTGATATAATAGCAAGGGTCAAAATGATTAATTAACCTATCATTTATTTAATCCATTTACAAATGTCAGTGTGATATTCTTTTTGGTTTGTAATGTAATGTTGGAAATAATGACAATTAATTGTGCTAGTACAAAGGTTCACTTTAACGTGACGAACCTTTTCCTACACCTGCTGCACCGGAAATTAACTTACCCGAAGAACTTGTGTCGAAAAAACGCATGACTCCTTTTATCATGGTAGAGAACATGAAATCATGCAACTTCTTTGAAGCGTTCATACTAAGTGACACCAACGGGAATACTTGAAGGTTAGCAATGAGAATACAACAAAATAATAGACATCCGTGAATAATGAGGTATTGACCAGTGGTAAACAGTCCCACTTGTACATCTAATCCTGGCTCTGTAAAAATAAAATTAAAATTATCTACAGCATTACTATAATAAAATTTCTACCAATCTACAGTACAATATTTACTTTAACATAACATAACTCTTTATTGTAAAGGCGGCCTTATTGCTAAACAGCAATCTCTTCCAGGCAACCTAGGACCAGGGAAGTATTAAAAGGAGATTTAAATATAGGATGGGTGATTTTATTGTTGATTGAATACGTATAAAAGTGTGATATGTGTAAACGTTATCAAATATTATAACTACATACGATTACTTGAAAACGTAAACTCCATTGATAACTAGTGACTAAATCATTCATTAATCGCAATTACAAACCTGGTTGAGCACCATCTAAGGAGTCTTCGTATGATGCCATACTATTAGCCCTGAAAATTTGTAAAATAAGTAGCAGCACAATTCTAACATTAAAAAAATATTAAGTGATTTTATACTATTCTCAATATTTTGATTTAACTTGTATATAACTTCTAGCTATAGCTACAAGATAAAGGAAATATTAATATTTCTGAAAAACGGTATAATTATCATGAAAGTTATCGAAATGTGATTATTACAAAATCTTAAAGAACAGACAATTCCGAGAGTAACATACCAGTAGCTAACCCAGAAGTCAATGCTTGCTCCAATCGTCGTAGACAATGCAACCATACCGATACTCAATGTTATAAAACATATATTGCCACCGGAGCGAAAGTAAGCTTTGATGACTGACCATCGAAGGTTACCGGTTCCCCTTTCCTCTGCCTGCATCTTTTGGGCCTCGAATTTATCATCGTTATCTTCTGTTTCCGATAGATTTCTATTTCGTTTGTCATTATTTTTGTTATCAATGCTCTGTTATATAATATTTTATATATTATTGAACTTTGTATAATTAACAAGGATTAGCAATTAAAGCTTGTGATAATGCGATTTCTAATATAATAGTAATAATTAACGACAATTTATACACAAAACCATAAACACTGACATACCAAATAATCGACGTTCTTGCTGTCTTTATCGTTGTCATCTGATATAGATGCTAATATTGAGGAGAACTCTTTACATGAGCTAACGAGTTCTTCATATGTTCCCATTTTTATAACGTTACCCTGTGAGTGGTACAAAGGTATACTTTACAAGTTTTTATATGTTAAATTCTGAAATTTGTATCATATATAATCATCATATATAACATCTCAATACTATGATACCATTAATTGTATACAATAGGACACATCTGACATATCATGGCACAGTCATACAACATACAAATATTTTATTCAATAAATAAATAGAATATACAATACATGTCATTGAGCAATTAAAGGATAGAAATAGAGTATTGATTAAAATATGAGTTAAAAAGATTGCAAATAATACTTCTTTGCATGTGATAAATAAAACCTTTCAACAGTCCTTCCGAATATCGACAGGCGAAGCATTATATTATGATATAAAGTTATATTATGATATAATAAAGTTATAGTATAATATAATATTATCTATATATAAAAATTAATGCCACTTTTTGTTGTTATTTTATAACCCAAGAACGGGCTCACCTATCCAAACCAAATATTTAGGCTTTGTTCGGACTATTTAGTAGACGGTTTATGTGAAGTTTGCATAAAATCAGTCGAGCGTGTCTTCATTTATCGCATTTTTTGTAACAAATGAATTCAATAAATGGCAGATAATTTTGTTAATAAGGATTTTAGTGTCAAATTGAAACTTTTTTGAGATGGATATTGTGCTGTCAAATTGAAATCTTTTTTAGTGTTGACAATATAATGTGTTATGCCATTTCATTATGGACATACATTGATTAAAGCAAATTGTCAGCGATAATTATCGCTTTGTGTTTATATTTTTAAACATATTGTTGAGTACATTCATACAAACGGTGAGTAAAGAAATTTCAACAATTCAAGAAATTGTTGAAATTTCTTTTCTCAGTTTTTTAGCGAGTCGTTGGTTGTATCGTTTTCAACTATCGAAGTGAATGAATGTATACATACATCTGGGTCATACACAAAACACTCGAAAAAGAAAACGCACAAAATAAAAGTCACGCAATCGATTCAAAATGTTATAATTTTTATATTATCGCACGCCCGTGACTTTGCCTACGTCAACTTACCTCGCGGAAAATTTTATATAAAGCAAAACAAAGCTAGTTTTGAATAAAGTTGATAGTTAGTTGTCGGTAATACTCTAAATCATCAAAATTAATTCAGTAGCATTCAAGTGAAAAGGTTATAAACAATAAACTATGTACATTTATACTTGAAATTAATAAGTCAAGACATATAATAAAGCTTATTTAAATACCAACTTATCAAAAGAATGAACACAAAAGTCTAAATTTCACTTCTGTAGAATTTATCTTTTCTGTAGACATGATATCTGCAGAAGAGATTTCTACAGGAGAGACAAACGAAACAAAAAAAAAATAATACAATCAAAATTTTAAGGTTAGAATCTTAACAATGGCACAGTTATAAACTAGTTCTTAAATCACATAATGCCAAAGTAGTTTAACATAAGAAATAGTCATAATTACTTTGCAATAAATCACTAAGAAAAGATGCACTGATGTTTGACAAAAACTTGTGTATTTAATTATGATAATATTTTATCAAAACGTATAGGACTTTCTTCTCAGCATTCAACCGGCAACTGATGGATGCGTGACTCAGTGTTACCAACACAAAAAAATAAAAGTTGAATATGCGATCTGTTACGAAAAAAATAATCGTTTATTTTTTAGTCTACAGGAAAGATGTCAAAATTTAGAACAACATTTTTATTTATTTTAAATGAATAATTAACACACTTATTTCTGAAAATCTTCATTAAGTGTGTACCTACATACATACATGTCATTATAATAAAAATACCTGTTATTTTAAAACCACAAAAGTATTTTTTATTGCCCTCCAAAGATCAGTACTCGGTATCTGAACAGTCTACAGGAGGAGAATTTTATAATGATAAAGTTAAATTTAAATAACTAATTGAATATTTTTATTTTTCCTTTTTATATAATTAAATGGACATAAATGTGATTTTCATAAATTAGAAAACTAAGCAAGTTAAGTAAATACTAAGTTAGTGTTAAAGTAAGTGAACGCTTTTTTTTAATTTTTGTGTATGACCCATCTGTGTTTCTTTATTTGAAAAATCTTATTGTGTGCAAACGGGTGTTTTATTCTTTTGTAACAGATGGAAACACGTCGATTTAAAAATGAATTTGATGTATTTTTTTTATTTCACTTTATACGTAATACCAGGCCGCTAGTTATACTATTTATATGCATATAATTCCATGTTAACATGTTAATTAGTTTCATTTGTTTAATGGTCTAATATTATTTTAAAGTGGATCATAGCTACACTAATAGATTTATCTATTGGGATCCGTTTGTTTTTTGCAATTTATATATGTTAATCTTATTCCATAATTAAATAAATCGTAAGTGATTTTTTTAATATAACTCGCAGAAGAGGCGTTCCGCTCGCGAATCAGAAAAACAAAAAGAAAGAAGATTATATTATGTTAGATAATATATTCTCCAATCCGCATTGAGTGATTAAGAACATAAAAAAGTTAATATAACTTACATTATCCAAAATAACAATGATATCAGCTGCATTGAGAAAATGTATTTGGTGCGTGACAAGGACACGCGTGCGCCCTCGCAAGTACCCGTTGATGCACTCATCAAATAACACACGACCTACATTTACATCTACAGCGGACAATGGATCATCTAGCAAGTATACATCTGACTGAAAAATAATGTTATAGTTATCCTTCCATTCAAATTGGTAAAAAAATGCCCTATCATTAATTATATCTACATACATACTTCTCATCAGAAAAATCAAAACACTTCGGTTTTTATAGTTTTTGTTCCTATTGAAGACGAAAGATTTTAAATTAGTTTTTATTCCATGAAATAATGCATGACTACATGCTTAGCAGTAACTTTAGCTTAGCTTAGCATAGCAGTTTAACCATTACAGTGGTAGCAAAGATGAAAGTAAGAAAATTCTATATTAAAAAATTAGAATTTTATTGGTTTGTCTATAAATAAAATGAATCAGTGTTTTGAAACAAATATGTGTTTAGAGTTGGAGTATATTTTAACTTTGAAAATATATACACCAGCATTTTGGGGTGCCTAAAAACATATGGATTAAATTGCTGAATTTCGGACTTAGAGTGTTATGGCTCGGACATAGAGTCTACAAAGGCTTTCAGAAGACTGGTTTGTTAATTTTGCTGTATGGTAACGACGAAAGGAATACTTTGCAAAATGCTGCTTTAAAAAAGGTCAACTATGGTGGCGATTCGGTGGACTATTTGAGGGAGAATCAGCGCTGACGTTAACACACAGCTTGCTTTCATATTTGGGTTCGCTTGCAACTATTATTGATACGTAGTGTCTTGAGCCTCATGTCGGCATGGCAACGGCTTCATATTCATACGAGGATATCTTATTGAAATCGGTATCTCCATTATGGAATGGTCAGTAAAATGCTTAGATATGAATCCCATTGAAAATTTATGGAACGAATTCAAAAGATGAATTCGTGCAAGAGATCCTGTGGCAGAAATATTTAGCCAGCGGCAAAATCCAATCCAAGAGAAATAGAATAGAAACATTTGATCATGATTCTTATCCGAGCAAAGAATAACCATAATGAAGGCAGTAATAAGAGTTCGGGAAGGTGAGGAATACAATCAAACTATTCGTGAGTTTTTTTTTCCATTTACATGTTTTTATAATCCATTTCCTTCATAGTCTATACTGGCAAAAATAACTAGTTAAACTAAACCTATGAAATTTTAATTTGAATTTAGCACATTAACTTTAGGGTTTGAATAACACATATTATTCACTATTAAACTAAATATACACTTTTTTCTGATAATCCTTACAAAACATAAACTTGCGAGGTGTTTCAATTTTTTTGATGAGAAGTGTATATAAATAACGTTTATATTTATTATAAGATACGGATTTATTGAGTGCCAAGTTTTATGTTGATTGTGAAATTACAATATCTGAATATTGCTTTTAATTAAAATTACGTTATTTAATCTATTAAATTATACTTAGGCTTATACATAATCCACGTATCAAATAACATACGATGATAAAAATTAAATTTGTACCACCAAATAAGAAATAGTTATTTGTGCAACAAGTGAGAAAAGTTGATGTTTGCTGCGCGTGCTGATTTGAGTCCCGAGCAAGCGAAGGATTCTGTTTGAATCACGAGCGAAGCGAGTGATTCTAGAGTAGAATCCTGAGCGTGTCGAGGGATTCAAAGGCACGAGATGCAAACAACTTTGCTCTCGTGTGACACACATAACTTTTCACTTCAGCAGCGAGAACATTTTTTTCTCGCCGATCGTCTTTTGTTTTCCTTCGAGTTCGAATTCCAAATTTTGATTTTTTTTTTGTTTTGCTCTAAGGTGATAATTATGCCTGACACTTCTCGTTTTTCCGTGTTACGCATACCACTTTAAACAAATGTAAAATAAATTGTCAAAAGAACAGAAAAATAATTGTTAAAATATGTCTTCAAAAATAATAAGTAAGTAAATTATTGTTATTATTATTCCCTGTTAGTAAATTATGCGAATTAAATAAAAAAAAAATATTAAAATCTCAAGAATGTATGATGCGTGGAAAGGAACTTCTGTCAATAGTTCCGTTCCGCGCATCATTCTTGAGATTTTAATAAGTACTTATTATGTTCCGTTCCGAAGAGACATTTTTTTCACAATTATTTTTCTGATTTCTTGCCAATTTATTTTACATTAGTTTAAAGAGGTACCTATGCGTGACACGGAACAACGAGAAGTGTCAGGCAGATCCAATGTCCATGGGCATATTATCTTAGGGCGAAACAACATAGTCTGTATGGTTATCCCATTAGTTACTATACATAGGTTACTATAATCTGTGGTTAGCTTTGTCTCACTAGTGAGTAAAAATCGATTTTACTCACTGATTTTAAGCAGCAAAACCTTCATGTTTGAGCTACTGAAGTGAAAAAGTATATGTACGTTATAAACTTGTGTTTGTGCATCAAATATGAAAACTCGCCTCTTTATAGATGGAGCGAGCCAAATTGATTCTGGCTCGTTGGCCCCCCGAAAGGGCCACCCCCTTTTCACCGACCAGCGTCTGGTCGCCATATGGAAACTGCTTGAAATCTTTTAGCAAACAACATACTTTAGTTACCTGGAAAACAAGTACTTTCGTTAAATTAGATCCCATATGTAATTGTAATATTGTGTTCAACTTTACATATCGTTTTTAATTACTGACTACAAATGTTAATCATTTGTATACACACCCTCTTATATTTTTCTTTATCCATGGGTTGACCGAACAGAATATTCTCCCTTACAGTACTTGGGAACAGCCATGCCTCCTGGCTTGCGTATGAAACGCTTCCGTTTACAGAGACAGTACCCGACAATGTTGGCAGTTCCTTTAGCAATAGTTGTAGGAATGACGACTATAAATAATACACAATGAATTGGTAATTATTACAATAGTAAAAACATTAATTAAAAATTGGAAAATTAGATCCATCTCTATTATTGGATGGATTGCTCTCATATATTTTCTAGAGGATGTTTCCCAGGAAATCTACCAATGATAGGTGTTTTCTATTATTCAAATACAAGATATACTCAATAATTATATAGCTTTTCATTTACGTTATGTGCTCGCATAAAAACATTGGGAGTGATTCTGACGCTAAACTCTAGAAAAGGCATAGAAACTCTTTAGAAATTTCCAATTTAGTCATATAGAATTTGTTTTCTGAAATTATGTATTTCTTTGATTCGAAAAGAAAATCGGCAGAATAGGTCTTTTCTAATGAAGATTTATCGAAAAAAGCAAAACAGTATAAGCGTATGAAAATGATAGCTTCCTTTTTTGGTTAATCAGACAAACATCAATGACGGTAGAAATCCAAAGAACATATTGATACATCAACAGTTGCAACTATCTTGGATTAAGTATGTGAAATTCGTCTTCAAAGTAATATCGTTCTTTTTTACTCTAAATTGTATGTAATATATATTTTTAAAATGGACTGAAAACCCACTTAAAACTGCTTAAAACTTTTCCAACGTTATAAATAGAGGTTAAACGTACAAGTAGAAAGCCAGCGTGGTAAATACATCTATGAAATAATACTTTGTAAAATAATAAATTTATTAATAAGATTTTTTATTATAATGTGTAATTATAATGTGTATCAATATATTAATATAGCAGCTACAATATATAAAATGTTTTCGAAAAATTAATTACGACTTGATTGTAGTACGGTACCTTTCCAGATCCAACAGAGCCGATGATAGCACATAGTTTGCCTTGTGGTATCAAGAGAGAAACATTTTTTATAGTACAATTATTTATATCATTAGACCAGCTGCATGACACATTCTTAAGTTCAATGGCTATGTCGATGCCAGGATGTGGTAGATTTCTAACTAGTTTGTCGTTTGTTGTTCCGTTGACTTTTTCCTCTACAACAATATTTATTACTATACTAACATACATCTCACTTCTTTCTCCCATAGGGGTAGTCCCTAGCTTCCTCAATTCACATTAAATATCATAGAATTATTACTTTTTTTATTTGATAGTAACATGAAAACTTGTACATATTTCAATGAAAACCTTGAAAGGGTTGCCTATTAAAGAGAACAGTAAATTCTTTTTAGATAATTTAATATTGCGGAATATTTTAATGTTTTAACTCTATTTCTAGTTGTTGTAAAACATTTTTTATCGGAGTACTTCGGAGTACGAAACTTAGGTACCTATAGCAAGTAATCAAGTTTGCAGCATTCCATTTAATTATTTAAGTAATCAGAAACTAGTTAATTTATCTTTATACTTCCATGAGCATGTCTCACTAAACCTTTACAAACAATGAACTAAATAGTTCACACACTTGTTTTTCACTCTCATAAATATAAATTATTTATATATTTCAATTAGTTATCTATATTTCTAACATTAAGTATTTAATAAATAAACAAAAATAAACTGACAGCAGATGGCAGAGGAGGACCGAAGGTATCACTAGTTAGGGCTACCGAGGAATGTCTGGGCTATTGCCCTTCTTTACTTTCCTGGGTAGTCCGTGCTGGTAGTGCCATGTTCTCAACACTTTCTGTATCAGATACTTTATTTATTCGTCAAGCGAGAGCCTCTCAAAATGTCGGTTGAGATTCTTTTTTCTATTATGTTATTTGCAGCGAACAAACAAATCAATGAATAAGGATCGATTGGACTCTCCACATGACAGCTACACACTACAGTCTAGACTAGTAAAGTAAAAATAATAACAAACATAGATGCAGAATTTACGCAGAAGAGCCAAGATCACTGAGAAGGCCCGAAGAATTGCAAATCTTAAGTGGTAGTGAGCAGAGCACATTGCTTGTAGGACTGGCAGCCATTTCGACGGAATGGCCTTTGAGTGCACGTTTATACAAGAAAACGTTGATAGCCCTTCCACTATTTACAGAAAGACGCTAGCAGCTCAACTGTGCTGTGTTTGACAATGGGCGACTCTCGAATGTAATGATGTTGATAATAATTAAAGATAGTTAACCATATGTTCCATTTACATCGCGAGTGGTCAATCCCTTGCTCTGAATTGAACATGTGTTATCACGGGCTTGATAATCAGATAGTTTAGTTGTATAAATTAACAATGTAAAATTGTAAAGGAAAAATTACATGTTTTTTCAGTGAAACGTTTTTTAATTTCCAATATTCCACATAATATTAACAAAAAATAACAAAGAATAAAACTTTTTCGTTTCTTCACTGTTACTACTGTTTACTACTATTAATGTTGGTTTCTCTAGTATCTGTGTATCTATTATACAGGTTATGTTACTAAAAATTTGCGAAGAATTTTCCTACAGAAAGAGGATACGAGTATATATACTAAGTTTTGCAAAAGAACTTTTACACCGTTTTTTTTCTTTTTAAACCATGATGTTGGTAAAAGACGTACGGCATGTCATATAGTAAGCAGTCGCTGAATCTTATGCACGCCTGCAACATTAGAGCTACCAAAAACGAGTTGCCGCCTCATTAAAAAAAATATTTCCTATTTTATTTACTTGTAAATGTATTATCATGTTAAATTCATCTTTGAAACACAGCCAATTGTAAAAGCGGTAGTGAACAGAATGAGGCTATCATTAGACGTAACGGCTCAATACCTGTAGTCACTTTTTAGTAAAATAATTTTCCAGACAAGAAACATCTTGTTAGAAATTTCCGTGTCTTTAATATAATGCATTAAGTTGTTTTTTTTTAATTTTGACTGGCTCATTAAAAGAGCTATACCGAATTCTGTGTCTATAAGCGAAGAGGCCAAAAATGCAAAAGCTCTTTCGTTTCTTAAAAAAAATTGAATTACCTACCTGTAATCTCATGTTGGTATGTAGTATGTTTATAAGAGGTTCCAAGTATTGGCGAAAATCTCTGATGAAAATTATCTCCTGGGTTGCTGGATGAATTCTTAGATTTATCTGGACGGTCCTCTGCAGTTTAATAACAAATAAATATGTTTATTATTGTTTATAAACATGCTGTGTTAATATATTTTACTTTTTATGTATGTACTCATCTCCAAAATTACATTGATCAATATAATAAAATACAAATAAAAAAATATTTATTAGAAATATTAAAAGCAAGTACCTATATACCTATAGGTATATTAGATAAAAAAAAATACCTTGGCAAAAATGTTCCCTCCAACCGGAACACAGCAATATAAATGCTGCTGATTAACATCATTAATAGCTTACAATTAGTATAAAATTAAATTCTATCGATCCGACAAGAAAAAGCGTTATATTTAAAAATACTGTACTGTATACTGACGTATTAAGAAGAAAGATAAATAATGTGACATCACTCTTAATCCAATATGGCGGACTTTCCCAAGATGGCGGACAAATTATTTATAATGCACCCCTAAAATATGGGTATCAAATGTAAGGGTTTGATAAGCTTGGTTTTTTAATCGGAAAATAAATTAAAAGTATTTTTTTTTAATACAAGCTTTTATTAAATGCGCTAAAAAGAACAAAATAAACTTTTACATATAAAAGCTTGTCGTTAAAAGTATTCCATAAGTAAGAAAATCTCGCGTAAATTGTGATAAAATATGCGTATATTCATTAAATCGAAATAGGTATATAATATTTATTATATCTTGTTTTAAAAGGTTACAATCTCTTATTGTCTCTGTATCTAAATTCATATAAATACTGTTATCTAACAAACTATTGACCGATAGACAGGACTATTTCAAGTAGTGAATCTATATTAGTACTTAGAGACTGCTTTCAATGAACTACGCTTTAATAAATTAGTGTCACTTATTTATAACTAACCTAGAATCATAAAATCTCGTATTCTCCTGATTGATACGATGACTTCTGCACCAAACGAGAGCGCTTGTGGAAGCATCACAGTCACAGTCAGTTGCACTATGAAAATCATTTGCTGCAATGGGTATATCTGAAATGGAATATCCACCTTTAATTTTAAACTCTTCAGTCAGTACAAGATTGTGAATATGGATTTCTTTCACAATTGTCGTACAACTGGCCCATTAATATTTTTGCCTTATAAATTTCTTTAGTCAGTTGTCTTTCGTCAATTTTTCTATGTATCCAAAGCCTCTAAGTATTTCTTTCTTGATTTTTGTGACTCTCCTTTTTTCACGCCGCACATGTCCCTTAACATACCTTTTTACAATTTATCCTTCATCATTACTTCAGCCATTTCCCTCAAAACTCATTTCCAATGCATTACACTTGCTTTTAACCTTCTTTTGTCACTCGCAGCACTCACCTCCCATACATAAGCGCAGGGACAGCATACCTCCACGCCACCAGCCAAACGCACCTTTTTTAACAAGGTCTGACTGATAATGAGGCTGCCCTGCCCTTACTCTTCTTTCAATATTAGAATCATACTTACCATCTCTTGTACATATAGATACACAAACTCTTTCACTTTATATAAGCAAAAATTATTTCATTGTCAGTACTCGTATATAAAGGGATCTTAATAATTAACTCTGTGCGAGCCCTTTATCTCCTAACGCAGGCTCTTAAATCTTTGTTTAGCGATTTTAGTGCCCGCGTCAGGTAGCAGCCTAACGCGGGTACTAAAATCGCACAATCCATACACGGATAATATTGTGTACAGTTCATCCTCCTCTCTTTGTCGTAGGCCTTTTCCAAACCCACGACAGCAAAATAAACGTTTTAGTTTTATGTATGCGCCACTTACAACATTAGCAGACATGACATTTCCAAATAGTATATACGCCAGAATGGTTAAAAAAATTGCTGTACGCTCCAAATAAATGAGGAATGTGAGAGAAATATATCTCAATGTTTGAACTATCTTGATTTCCTTCAGCTCGTCAATCCTCTTCTGTCCTACAACTTTCTGAAACGGTATCTCCCAGGCATACATTTTAATTACCTGTAAAGAAAAGAGGATAAATTAACATTTTTTTAAATCTATGAAATAAAACACTAAATATAAATAAAAGGATGATGATCTACATATAAAACATCAAATATACGAAACATTTTACAAAACAAGTAGACAGAACATAGATATATAATCAACATAAGTACTGAGTGTTTATCTATTTAAGCTTTTATGTCTACTACGACCATTACTGGAGGTACGGTTAGCAATGTGACTTGCACATTTGCTTTAAGAAATCATTGTTACGAGCGCTAGTCATACTAGGTCAGCGTGTAAAATCTGACGTGTTGACGTGTGTAAATATATAATGCGGACATAATAACGAACATTGTATAATGTGATAAGGGAAGAAATATGTGATGGTGATGGGATAAGAGAAAAATGCGGTGTGAAAGAAGATGTAATAACAAAAATCGATAAGGAATCCTTAGATGTTTTGAACACTTAAAAAAGATGGGCGAAAAACGTTTGACGAAATGTTAAGTTGGTAGGGAACGGCCTAGACAAACGAAAACGAAACGAAAGGCAACAAGACAACTTGGACCAAATAAGAGATATCTTACAAAATGTCTAGGTCAAGAGAACCCGTAACCGACCAGCATGAAAGTTAAAGAAGCTAGGGATGTATGTTTGGATCGTAGCAAGTAAAAAACTGTGATCTCTGTCTACTGGGAAGGAGACGAGTCTATGTATAATTCATATAATATTTATTCTTATATGAAATCCAGGAACAACATTATAAGCATTATATTATTAAAATTATCAAGTTATGAAATAGTTGTAAAAGTTCTTTCGCTCACTATTGTTTGTAATCAATCATCTGGGAATATTTTAAATATCAAAGACTTGTTGGAATATGACAAATTTAAATTATATATCCTGTTAATGTCAGAAATTTAAGAAGGAATACCAAGAAAATATCATCACTTACTTGTATACCGCTGATTACTTCCGTCATAACTTTGATCCTCTCATCCGTTTTACCCGCAACATGTGACCGCTTTTTGCCGATTGTGCGGCCAAGTACTCCTTAATAACGTGCAAATTTGAAATATTATTTAATAGGAATAGTCTTTATGTATCATAAATAGGAAAATTGTCCAATTGCTGTAACATGACTTTAAAATATAAATACCTAATATTATTTGGCAATTTATAAATCTTCTGTCGCCTTTTCTCTTACCTATGCATACAACTGCACTATCGCTCTAACGACTTCGGTAAGATGCGATGGAAACTACATAATAATATGTCGTTTAGTGGAGAACTTGTTGATATAAGGAACAGTGGCGAAACTGCATACACATTTTGTTGATATGTTATTAATGGGTCTATATACGAAAGATCTCTCACAGAACAGAGCTTGAATTTTTTAACAAATTGAGTAAGTATACGAGTGTGTTCAGTCTAGGAATAAAAATATTTCTATTTGAAATTTTTGAAGTTGTCATAAGAAACAGCCAATAAATCTATACAATCCATTTACAATATACACCGATTCATATTTAAATGTATATTTTTCGATAATTAATAGAAATCACCAATTATCTTTTGACATATTTTACATGCCAGATTGTCAGTTATTTATTTAATTATTATTATTTATTTTTATTACTCTTTGACTATCTCGCCGTTTTCTTTGAGGTTCCGAGAATTTGCTTACATATTTCAATAAATCATTTTTTGTTTATAATTAATATATGTATGTTAATCCGTTACTTTAGATCCTGATAATATCATAATAAGTCTCACTGTATTTACTTTAGGTTAGGTTAATTAATAAGTCTAAAAAATATATATTTATTTTGACATTTGCGCCATTTAAAATACCTATATCAGAAAGTACCTCCCATTAGATTAATTACTTAAACCTTGAATAGGTTATTGAGAGAGTCAATCGATAGACTGAACATAGCAGCACGTGGTCTGGTAACAGGTTTAAAGAATTAAAGTAAGAAAAAACAAAGATCATGAAAATACTAAACAGATTTTATTACTAAAAATACGATATAAATATGAAAAAAACAGTAACTGACAATACTTGTGAGTAAGTTCAGAGATGTTAAATATGAACTATTGTACTCATCATCATGAGTCAACCTATGTATATGCTTTGCTGTCAACCTATATGACAAAGGGCTTTGTCTGTAACTTATAACGTCTTAAATATTCCATGTTTAATTTAATGTTTAATTCAATAGCTCGCTTTATTTGGTCAATAGAAAATACAAAGCCACAGGAAAACACAAGCATTTCACATCACTGACACTATTTATTTATTGCATCAAGAAATTTATAAGAGCATACTTTTAGGTTATGATTATATCTATGTGTACATATAAAGTTATGTTATGATACTTACTGTACACAAGCTACATTAAGTAATATTTGTTTCTCGTTTATAAATTTATTTCTTATTGTTTTTTTTTCTCTCAATATTTACTACTCCTGCTATAGAATAATCGCACAATTGCCAGGCTTGACTGGAAGAGATCTCTTCTAGAGATAGATTGTAGATTTGTTTAACCATTATTTATACTGATGTGTTTGTGTACAATAAAGAATTATATACATATAAGTATATATACAACACAAATGTTAATCCATAGTAAAAATAAAATATTCTATAAATATTTACCTTGGATGGGTAATACAATGATAACTAAAGTGGCCAGCCCTATAAGTGCTGCTACACCAGCGTCCTTGTATCCAAAGTAACTGATCACTGATAGCTGAATAGGAATGATCCACAAATAGTTTAAGAATTGGAAAGTGAAGTCAAATCTTTGCATATCATTGGATAATATGTTCACCAGTTTTCCAGAAGCGGTTTCTCCCAAAGAAGCATTGTTTAAACGCATGAGCTGCAAGTTTAATACAATTTCATCAGCAACGATATTCCGCATTTTTAGTCATGCAAATAACATACATATATCATCATCATTAGTGCTCGGAATAGGTAGCTTAATTTTATGTACTTGCGATTTTGTGACATCAATATTATGGATATGCCTGGAAACTTACTATACTCGTATTTAGATATTGTAAAAATATTATATTGAACCATTGACATATATTCTATCGATAGACAAGAACACTAAAGGTGACAAGAAAACTAAAAAGTGTGTTCAAATACTGGTGAATGTTAGAACTATAATCAGCTAGATCGCTAAATTTATGTGACCTCGTCTGACCATAGAAAAAAGACGTTCAACCAAAGCGTCGTAACCGCCGCTTACTTACGATGTTTTGCCGAGCGCAGTGAAGCATGACGTTAATAAGCACATTGCGACACCTGCAGGGAAGAACATCGTAACTCAATTTTTGGTGGTTTTGAGTTAAAATAACATTCTTATTCAGCAAAAAAATGCTGATTTTTTTACACTAACCATCGTAACTCAATTCCTTATAGATAAAAATTTACATGGAGTAAATACATTGTAAGTAGGAATCAACTTCGGTTACTAAAAATGTATGTTTAATTACAATTGATTTATTTATTTCCGACATTATTATTTTAAAAGAATAAAATTGTAGTACTACATACATTGCTGTTCTTTTAAATTACTATATGGTAAAAACAATAATTTCATCTTAACTTTGGTTGCAATGTTGTTTTTACAAACAACTATTTAGTTTATAATTAAATTTCATCGCAACTTTAGACACAATTTTTTCATCCTATAGTAATAATCAAAATATTCCATTTTAAATTGTAACATGAGATACAATTATTTTCTTTGCAATCGCGTGCACGGCCGTGCGTATTGATATGCTAAGTAAGTCATACTTACAATGTTTTCATTCCCGAAAGTCTGTAGTCTTGAGCAGGTTCAGACACGATCTTAGCTGCGCGAGTTTAGTGTGTTATTGTTTTAATCTTAAATGATTGATGGTGTATTATTGTGAAAAACGCAGTATCGAATGTATATAATGAGTCGCCGCAGTAAAATTATAGAGTTAGCTTTAGCTAAAAGTGAAATAAACGAAAATGCTGGTAAGCTTGCATATGCCTAATATGTTTTGTAGATGTTTTAACGTTTATATATTTTTATCATTTGAGTTATACTGAGCTACAATTTGCCTGTTTCGTTTTTTAGAGGAAATCGTTATGAGTAATAGTGACAATGGTAATGCAGTGGATAAAGAAGTGCCAAATATACTACCACTTTTTATGGAAACAGGTACGAAATTTGTAGTTAGTTTGTATAGTTTATTTGTAACATAGTTAAGTCTTAAATGTATTTTTCATAATGCTATTATACTGCATAATTATTTATTTATAATGTTTTTATTTTCAGGAAATGAGTTATTAAATTTTAAATATAATCTCCGGCAGCGATCTCCGGTAAAAAGTCAAAATGTACTTTCAGTGTCTAAAGAAACAGAAGAGATTTATTCACCAATTGTTTCGGAATACCTACCACCTGATGAGATCGGTAAGAAATTTTGATAATTATACAGGATGACTGTCTCGAAAATCGACGTCAAACCAGAATCCGGCAATAGATTAAGTCATAAATGTTAACAGGAAAATATTGAAAAACTATTTGCTATCTATTTAAAAAAATTGTCAAGTATCAAAAAAATTACTTCGATTACCGGGACACTCATGTTGTAAGGTTGTGTTGACTATTGTGATATATTATGTAAATTAATTGTCTATTTTGTTTTAGTTACTTCAGCTCTAACGCCTGAAGCCGACACAGAATCAATTAATGATCAAATTGTAGAAAATTACATTAATCACCAATTGGAGGATGTTGATCATGAAATCGGTAAATTCTACTATTTACTTCATTGCTAAGATGCTGTATTTTTGTGTATTAATGCAATTTATTTTTATATTTTAGTACAAGGTGAAAACATCGAAGAGCAGTTGGTTCCGCTTAGTGAAGAACAGCCTATAATTTCTTCATTTTTGATGAATGCGAATATATTGCAAGAAATTGGTAAGTTTGTCTACTAGATGGTTATAAAAAATATTTTTTTTTTAATAAATACTTTTACAAATATTTGTTCTATATTTTAGTACCAGATGAAGTTCAAAATGGTAACCAACAGGTTGACATAGAATCTGCTAATAATGAGCAGACCACTTCAACAAATAAGACAAAAAAAAGATATCCCAAAAAAAATACCCCAGGAAGAAAAAGAGTTCTGAATAAAGAAAACTGGAAAAATTCTATATGTAAAAGAAAGAAAAATTTGGGTCAACAATATATTAATAAGGAGGGAAAATTAATACCAAAAAAAGAAATGAAGGCGAGCTGTGGTGATAACTGTTCACGTAAATGTCGTGAAGCAATAACCGAAAACCAAAGAAACTTACTTTTCACAAGATTTTGGGAACTGGGCGATCACAATAGCCAAATGGAATATATTAGTCGATTTGTCAAAAGAGTGATAAAAAAGCAAGTTACCGTGAGCACAGCTTCCTCAAGTAGGCGTAATTGGTCTTTTCAGTATTATTTGTTCGTAGATGGTCAAGAAATTCGCACATGTAAAACAATGTTCTTAAACACCTTTTCTATAAGCGATATGTGGTTGCAAACTCTTTTAAAAAAATTGATAGGGCTGCCACGGGTTTTATTTCTACTGATAAGAGAGGTAAACACGATACACGAAAAAATGCTATTGCGGTTATAGTAAAGGACTCCGTACGGAATCATATTTCACAAATGCCATTAATAGACTCGCATTACGTTAGGAGCAGGACATCTAAAAAATATCTTAATGAAGAACTAAGTTTGCCAATACTTTATAAACTTTATTTGGAATGGATGAATAAACACCATTCTGAACAAGAAGTTGCGACTTTAAGACAGTATAGAGAGATATTTAAGACTGAGTTTAATATTGATTTTCATAAGCCGAAAAAAGATCAATGTCCACGATGTGATATATTTAAAAACGCAACTGGAATCAACAAAACTGAGTTAGAGTATGAACAAGCTCTTCATATTGCTAATAAGCAAGTAGTACGGGCTTTAAAAGATTCTGATAAATGCCGGCCATGAATTCTGACTATGTTGTAACAGCTTGTTACGATTTACAAAAAATCTTGAACACTCCGCAATCAGAAGTATCAGTTTTTTATTACAAAAGGAAACTAGCAACCTATAATTTTACCATCTATGATATGGGCAAACGTAAAGGATATTGTTATTTATGGGACGAGACTATCGGGCGTAAAGGATCTAACGAAATAAGTAGCTTTGTATTTTATTTCATAAAAACAAAGGTTGAGGAAGGATACAAAGAGTTTAATTTTTATTCTGATAGCTGCGGTGGTCAGAATAAAAACAGAACAGTTTTTGCAATGTATGCATATGCTTCCAAACTATTCAAAATTAATATTAATCACCACTTCTTCGAAGTTGGTCACTCACAGTCAGAAGGTGATGCTATGCATGCACTCATAGAGCGTAGAAAGAAAAATAAAATTATTTACGTTCCTCAGCAATGGGTGACGTTGATCAGATGCGCGAAATCTGTAGGTGAACCTTATATGGTTCAAGAAGTTAACCAAGACATGATATTGGACTTTAAACAGCTTCTGCCTTATTATAACAATTGGGAATACGACATTAATAATGTAAAAGTCTTCTGGAGCAAAATTATGCACGTGATTTATACTAATGATTTACCAAATATCATTAAGTTTCAATATCAATCCTTGAGTGATTGTGATATGATTATCAATCTTCTGCAACAGAAAGTAATTCCTCTTCGGGCAGCCAGACGACGCCCTGCCAAAGGACCTCAAAATGATGGGGGAGAAGAGCTACCGTTAAATATTTCAAGGGCTTATAATATGCCATTGCCGATATCTTCAGCGAAGTACAAGGACTTGGTAAGCTTGTGTAAAAGTAACGCTATTCCAGCCATTTATCACAGTTATTACATGGCATTACCGCACATAACGGCCACACGGCGAAATGATGAGTCTGATTCTGATTAAGTTCACATACTAATAATTTTAAAATATTTCAATTATTAGTTGATTAATAACTCTGATTTACAACACTAAATGATAATAATTGTTATTAAAATATAATTACTTATTTCATTCAGACTATTTATATTTGTGTTTTTATTGTTGTTCAAATAATTCATTTATTTACTAAGTTTAAATAATTAATACCGTCACCTGATGTTTGATTATTCAGTTATTTTGTGTTTAATAGAATGATTGTCTTTGAAGATACTTTGTGTTGAGTTTCATGTATGATACAGAAAATTTGTAATTTATACATTTAATTCGTTGTGATTGCAAGTAAGAATAATAAAGAACACTAACTAATAAAACTACATATTATTTCGAATGGTAACTCAAAAACCCAAATTTCTTTTATGTGAAAATTGTATCTCAGACATACGATTATTTCATTTAGTGAATTGAACAATATGGTACAATTTATGATTGTATGTCTTAGTTACAATGTTGTTATTTTATATATATGTACGTAAATGTGATGGTAACTCGCAAAAAGTCAAAATAAATAATAAACTATAAGTAATGTACGGCATTTAATAATAAAATATGTTAGGACTTTCCTCAATTGTTTACATTTTCAGGATTCGTTGGCATTTGAATGTTACAGAAATCGACAATATTTTTTTTAAACTTTGTTGAGCTCTCCTGTAAAATGAGTCAAAGTGAGTTACGATGTGTTCTTCCTTGCAGGTGTCGATTGTACCTCATACACTGATTATGTTTTATAATAGAAGGAATGGCAACATAAAAAAAAACAAAATATTAGGACTTTATTTAATTATTACTACTATATAAATTTGTACTAAACAATAAAAAATTACGAACTAAACATTTTATAATCATCCCGTCTATACATATATTAACCTAAAGTCGCCGCGTACGCTTAGGAATGGAGGAACATCTGTATGGCTTTACTCTATGCTATTGCTAAAAGCAAGCACGTGACAGCGCGGCGTCAATAAATACAAAATATTGTTTACGTTGTATAATTATAATATTACTAGCGGACCCGACAGACTTCGTCCTGTCAAAAAGATTTGTAAAGTGGCAGTTTTTTGTTCCTACTTGAAATGACATATGATGACATTAAATTTGTTTGACAGAACTAACGTCACTTTTTTGTCTTGCCAAAGGTTCAAATTGGCTTTTAAGTATTAATACAGATTGTTTGTACAAAAATGTTGACTTTACACTTTTTCAAATTTTATTTTTTATTTTCTCTACGTACAAACCTTCTCTGGACTTCTACGAATAATTCTAGACCAAAATTAGCCAAATCGGTAAAGGCATTGTTGAGTTATGCGCTTACCAACACATTTTGCGATTCATTTTTATATATAAGAAGATTATCCTTTTTTCCACTTTAACAACTAGATATTTTACTCACTTAAATTTTCAATATATCTTTTTTTCAGGTTGACTCTTTAATCACTGTTTTAATTATGTTTATTGTCGGCTTATGAGCGATGCACATTGCGCGAATGGCGACGACTCACTGAGCGAGGTGCATAGTGTACCCTGCACTTCACTTAAACGTAGTTCCTCTTATTACAAAAACTTTCCAAGAACCAGGTTTAAACCAGAACTACTAAGTCTAGGATTAATCGGTATTAAAGTTAAACCTCGGACTAAATTGCATTCTTATTACAAATCTCGAACCAATCAAGAACTATTTAGTACTAAGGATCGTCCCTGGTTTAATCGTAATCATAGATAAAAACAGCCAAATGTCATTATATCATTGAATCATTCATTCTTATTTGACGTAACGTTCCATTACACAAAATATTTGTTATGTTTAAAATGATATTTATTTTTATATTTAAGTACAGAGTTCAAAATAGAAATTGTTTGATATAAAAGTAAAGGTTATTGTAATATAACATCAAAATATAACGTTTTTATAGCACGAGAGGTTCCACTATTGTAAAATAGTATAACTGAGATTTTTGATTCAATGGACGTATGTACGAAAAAATGGAATTGTAATTGTTGTAATTTTTTATGTCAATATTGGAAAGTTGCATATATTGACCATTTTTGTATTGCCATCCAGAAGAGTACCATCTTCAAAATATCTTTTAATGACCAGTATCTCTTCCATACGCTTGTAATTCTCTTATCTACTTCATGTTCCATCTGGTCTTTAAAAGATATAAATAATTCCAGGTAAATAAATATTCAGTAATATATTTACCTGATACAATACACATATCAGATAACCAGGGTAACCACTATCGCCTAAAAGTACATTGGAAAATGCACCTGCCTCAAAACTTTGCTTCAAACGGCACCCCCGATAAATTCTTTAATCATCAAGACTTCCAGATCTTCTAAATCTATGATATCAATTGCGTTCATGTCCATCTTTAACGATTTATTTAATTTAACACTAAAAAGATTGCTGCGAAATCACAATACTTGCTGAATTTTGAGGTTAGTACCAAAGATAAACTAGGGGTCACAGAGGTTTAACTTTAGTACCATAGATGATCCGTGGACTAACGATAGTCTTCGTTTTGTAATACAATTTATTTGTGTTCATGGTTTAAACATAGCACTAAACCTGGTACTATATTTAGTCCACGTTTTGGAATAAGGGGGAGTGAGTGTTCGGGCGGGCGAATCTTGTAAGTAGTACATATATATCGATGTATTGAACTTTCAAAATAGTATTTCATCTTTTAGCTTATTGTTGTAATAATAAGTTGTAAACATAAAATTTTACAATAAAAGCGTAAAGAAACGAATAGCAAATAATAACAGAACAAATCACGCTGATTTTAGATTTATCCATGTTACGCTTACATTGACTTTCTTTCTGCAAGTACATAAAATTAAATACCTATTCCGAACACTAATCATCATCGTCATTTCAGTCGAAAGACGCCCACTGCTGGGCATGCCTTTCATTGTTATAATATTCAACAGACAATTAACATATAATAGACTAATACTATATAATATACTAAATACCACATACTACGAGTACATCGATTTTCTTTCTAACATTTATGTATTATTTTATACATCCCTACTAATGTTATAAACGCGAAAGTTTGTAATTAGGGATTTTTGTTACCCTTTCACGTAAAACTACTGAATGGATTTTAATTTAACTTTATAATAATATCGCTTTTATGTACATCAGAATAACATATAGGCTACAATTTATAAAGATACCAGCCGGTGCCCGCGAGTTCGTCTTCGCAGGATTAATATTTCGAGTAACTTATATTAGCGTTACGTAGAAAAGAACTATCATAATGACATTCAAATTATCACATAAATACTAATCTCGCGCAGACGAAGTGAAGAGCGACATAGCGCTCATTTATCTTAAATCTTGAACAAATCGTGGTACCTTTCTATACATGAGCGTGCTGGTAGCAATGCGACACATCATTCCTACTTGCTGGCAGTTCAGGTTGCCATGGTGGTTGCAGAAGGTGCCAATCCAATTGAACGCGAACAAGCCAACCGCGTACATTATTGCTGTCTCCTTCGTCATGGTAGAGTTTACTGACCAAAATTGTAGTAGTTGTGCAAACAGAAGCGGTGCAAAAGTTCTAAGTGGAACGAATTATTAAGATAAGTCTTTCGCAATACAAATATGGAGCCTATAAAACCTAGAGCCTATAGAATCCTATAGAACCAATTACTTATTTATGTCCTATTTAAACACTATTATTATATTAACATCGGAATATTAACCTGAACATTTTCTGAACTATCAACTCCAGAATACAAACACTATAAGTAAATTAATATTGGTATTCTTCTTAATAATTATAATCGCATAAACACACATTTATAAGCAGCTTGTACAAAATCCATAATTAGTATTTCACAAAAAAATACATCGTATTGTACGCTAGAGTTCTGCTATATAAGATGTAATTAGCACATTTATCTTATTGTCCTTGTTTATCAGTTCACAACTGCCTTTTGAGCGCAGGATATACCATAGTTTTGTATTTATAATCATGTTTATCTTATGTGTGAGTTTACACCTACATAAAATACTTATAACACGTATTTCTTTATTAGTTTTAGCTGGTGCTGAAGAACATTAACTGACAATGAAATAAAACATAATAACAGACCGTAATAATAGTGTCCTCTAGGCCCGTATCGTGGGCCCGTGGCGGGGTGTGCTTTCACGCCACGACGCCCGCGGGCCGGCTCGACCTGTTGATGGTATGGTCGAGCCACCGCCAAGGGGGGTTGTCCGAGAACACTAGGACACCCCCCAACTGCCTTCTCGGCAGGATCACTAGGCGGGCGCTAGCTCCTTGGGGAGCTCGATCACCCGAGCTCCCGTGATTCCGGTACGGAATCGAGCCGGGCCCATCCCTAGGTCGTCGAGGCTCACCTGCGACTTCGCCTTGGCGATGATCTCAGCGTACGTGGCCTTTCTGGCCACTGCTTCTGGCTCTAGTGTCAAGACTACCGCAAAGGTTCGCGGAGCCTTGGGCACTTTGGGGGCGGCCTTGTTGACGGCCCCCGCGGTCGTCGTCGTCGTTTTAGAGGCCTTATGGCCCCTTTTGACTACTTCCGTCCAGGGCTCTAGTCTAGTCAGGTTCTAGTCCTCAGCCGGCGCCGCGGGCGAAACCGGCGCCCGCCTGCTACTCACCTTAGCGGCCTTCTTGACCCTCGCCTCCTACGGCAAGTTAGCCGGTGGGGCGAGAGTTGCACCAGTCTGGTACGCTGCGGTAGACGCTCCTGGCAGAACAGGGGCGCCTTTGTTGGCCTTTAGTGCCGGCCGTCTGTTCGGGGCCGGTCCAATGCGACCGTCGACCTCGAGGCCTTCAAATCTGGCCTACACCAAGGTGCCGACCATCTCCATCATCTCCTGTTGGAGCGCCCCGAGCGACTCAAGGAACTCACTCCTTGTGAGTGACCCGCTCCTCGCCCTCCTCCTTTTTCTGAAGTTCCCTCTTGAGGGCTTTCAGCTAAACCTCCACTTTGTCAATTTTTGACAATACCCGTTGGTTAGTATCCCGCAGGCGTTTCAGCTCGTCAGATTCATCCATGTCAGACTCAGCCTTGTCAGCCAGCTTCCCTACTACATTGATCAGAGAGCTTGTGGCCTCCCTAATTTCCTTCACATATGTGCCCTTGAGGTTTTTAGACCTAAGGCCACCTGGCACAGTATTTGTGCATCCTCCTCAGCCCTTGTACAGAGCTGATTAACCATTAGGTGGGGGCCTTTTCCCCTCCTCCTCCTCTTTGTCCTCCGCCTCTGACTCTGGGTCGTTCTCCTCGTCCGAATATCCCTCGCGCAGCTCGCACCGCGCTTGGGACATCCCTACGTCATGGGACCCTCCACGCCCTCTAGCAGCACGTAGCACGTGCCACCTTGGCTGCATACGGCCTCGCCAGGTCAGTCTGTGACCGGCGCTTCTCCTCAATTTCGTCTTCATGGTACCAGATCTGGCCCTGCCGCTTACGGCTAGGACCCTCCGAATCCTTCACTGATGACGCCGCAATCTGCGGCCTGTCACCCTTTGACAATCGGGTCCGACCCGACCTCCTGTGTTCGTCTCCCAAATGGGAGACCTTCCTCTAACGAGGGCACTTCTTACCAAAAACAACAATCACCAACAAAAGTAATAAAAGCAAGAACAAAAAGCACAACAAAATAATAAAATAAACACCATGAATATACAAGTGACAACCCTAAATTACTAAAATTTACAAAAGTTTAATTACCTACACCAAAAAACCACAATGTGGCCAAACCCTCACACCCCAAAAATAATCACAGCTCGGTCTTGACCGCTACTCGGTCTTGGCCAAAAAATAGTAACCTAACCTAATAAAAACAACATACCAGATACAACACCTAAAAACTATAACATCAAATAAAATCACCTTAAAAAATAATAAGAAAAAACGTCAAAAGTGTAAAAACAAGATATGGCGTCCCCAGTACCTCGAACGGTCCGACCGAGGTGTGGTGCGCGATCTAACGAAATTAAGAATATAACAAAAAAAATAGCCTACACAAACTATATACGAGAACTATATACGCTACTTAAGTATCCGGAATCTGGGATTTCAACATTTTTAAACGCAATATATGACCTCCATGGTAAAATTCGTTCTTTTATTGAAATACTGGCCGCTATTTTTTTTTCTATTGTACGCTAGTGTTTTGTTTCTGATGGGTTTAAAATGTCATATCGCTGAAATGATGGAACTCGCACGTGAAAATATTCGTGCTATGATTTATTACGATTTTAACGCAACAACAGTGCGTAGATGAATTAACTTTTGGTGTTGAAGCTCCATCAAAAACCACTGTGTATCACTGGTTTAGTGAGTTCCCCGGGGATCGCGGCTCCCCCTGCGGTGAACAGGCCGCCGAAGGGGAAGAAGGGTGGAGCATCAGGGGGCGGGCAGGAGAGGATACCCGCTCCCCTGAAGTCTCAGTCACCCCGGGAGGAACCGGCTGGGCCGGCCTGGGGCGAGCTCTCCTCCATAATGGAGAGGGAATTCGCCCGATTTCAGGCCGACGTTATTCGCCGGTTCTTCCCAGAGATGGGAAGGCAACCCCAACCGCTGGCGCATGAGCGCCGCCAGGTGGGCACCGCCTGACGCGCCGGGCGGGAAGAGGAAGAAAAAGAGGGGCGGGAAGAGGAAGAAAAAGAGGGGCGGGAAGAAAAAAAAGAAGAAGGCGACTCTCCCTCCTCTAAGACTCGTCACGGTGGCCCCGACGACAGCTCCATCTGCGCCGGCGCAGGCGCCTGAGATCCCCAGGGTAACCACCTGGGCCACCGTGGCGAGACGCCAAAAGAAGGTTACCCCCGAGAAGGCCCCGGCCCCCAAAAAGGCCCAGGTCATCAAAGTGGTGGAGACCGGTCCCCGGAGGCTACCGAAACCACCGGCCTGCGCGGCGGTGGTTGTTACGGTGCCTCCGGATTCGGGAACCACGTACGCCGCCGTGATGGGGACCGCCAAGTCCAAAATTAGCTTGGCGGCCCTAGGGATCACCGGCGGCGTGCGCAGCAGAAGGGCGGCGACCGGGGCCCTCCTATTAGAAGTGCCGGGCCCGGAGAGCTCCGCCAAGGCTGATGTCCTGGCGGAGCGAATGAGGCAGGCTCTGGAAGGCACGGGCGCGAAAATTACGCGCCCGTGCAAGAAGGCGGACGTGCGGGTGATGGACCTCGACGAGTCCATCGCCCAAGTTGATGTGGCAGCAGCCATATCCGCTGCCGGCGAGTGTTCCCCGGCCGACGTTAAGGTCGGGGAAATACGCGCCGGGCACGCCCGCCTGAGGACCGCCTGGGTTAGGTGTCCGCTCGCGGCCGTCAGGAAACTGACGGCGGGGCGGCTCCTGGTCGGGTGGTCCTCGGTCAAGGTGCAGGCACTCGAGGCACGCCCCCCGCAGTGCTTCGGGTGCCTCGAGAGGGGGCGCGTTAGGGTTAATTGCCCTAACCGTCAGGTGGATCGGAGCACTCTGTGCTACCGGTGCGGAGAGCCGGGGCATATTGCCCGTCTCTGCACCGCGAGTGCTCCCTCCTGCCCGGTCTGCAAGGACCTGGGCAGACCGGCAGGCCACCGGGTGGGCAGCAGGAGATGCTGCGCACCCAAAAGAAAGGGGGGTCGCCCAACCTCCCGCCCCGGCCCCGGGGGCGAGCGTAGCGATGAACGTCCAATCTTATTCTCTATTTCGTGTGAAAGTCGGGGCTGATATGCATCACTGCGACCTATTAAGATATATTGTGACCAGCCAGTGAGATGTATTGTGACCAGCCTCCTATGTAGGTTCTATGTAGGCCCTACAGTAGCTCCCTTAACTGGGCACTGACCAAGAACGATAGGATGTTCCCAGTTCGGATTGTTTTTATTTCATCTGGGTCAAGGATGTGTTTCCCCAGGTGTCTGTTTCTTTTGTGAATCAGCGGTTCACAGTAGCACAAGAGGTGAATTGGTGTTTCACGCTCTTGTTCGCAGACTCTGCATGTGTCAGTGTCCTTTAGTTTCATGTTGTAAAGGTGTCTATTCAACTTGCAGTGACCGGTCAAAGCCCTAACCATCACGCTCAAGTTACTCCTGTTAAGCTTTAGTAGCTCGTCAGTGCGTTTGCGAGAGTATGGTTCGATTAGTGCTTTTGAGTGTGTCATCCCGGACATACTGTGCCAGTCTGCTTTCGCCTCGTTAAGAAGGCGAGTTTTTAGGTATTGCATGGCCTGGTTCTTTGAGATACCACAGATAGGCTCTGGGCCGAACTGTATTCCTTGAGCCCCAGCCCTGGCTAGTTCATCGGCCTTCTCATTGCCGTTTATTCCAGAATGACCTGGCACCCATTTGAGAGTGATTTTGTTCTTTTCTCCCAGGTCATTGAGTTTTTTCACACAGTCTTTTACTAGCTTTGATTTAAGTGTGATATTGTTTATTGCTAGTAAAGCTGCCTGACTGTCTGAATTGATTACGATTTTTGGTTTACGTAGTTTCGTTGCGCGGTTCGCTTGTACACATTCAATTATGGCACAGACCTCCGCCTGGAATATAGTGGCATACTTTCCCAGGTTTATGCTTTTGCTAACCCTGGGTCTGCCCCCATATATGCCACATCCTACGTTGGCCCCCATTTTGGAGCCATCGGTGAACCACACCAGACACCCGTCATATGAGGGATCTCTATGTCGGCCTTGCGCCCAGTCTTCCCTCTTGGAGATTTCCACAGTGAAATTCTTGTGGAAGCTAACTTCTGGAGGCAAGACGTCTGTCGTCATTGCAAGAAGTGGACATTCAAACACTTTTTGATATAGTGTCCTAATTGTCTGGATTTCCAGTGTTCTATGCCAGCGTTAGTCCTATAGATGCCAGCCATCATCTCCTTCTCAATAAAGAGGTTTAGAGGTGGGAGGCTGAGGATTGCATTGAGGGCTATGGCTGGTGTTGATCTAACGGCTCCTCCAATCTTAACATGGACGTCTAAAGCACAGGGTGCAGGGTGCTCCAGGGCAACCTCAATCACTGCCGCGCGGCGCAGGATCTTATGATCCAAACGCTCGCGGAGGGTGAGGTTGCCCTGGCAGTCGTCGCAGAGCCCTACTCTGTCCCGAACCACTCAAGGTGGTTTGGGGACGACCAGGGCTTGGTCGCCATTTATTAGGCGACCGACCGCCCGCACTGCACCCTGCTCGCTACGGGGCCGGGTTACGTGGCCGTGGAATGGGGGTCCACGGCCACGATAGGCTGTTACATCTCCCCGAACTGCGGCCTCGCCGCATTCGAGGCATTTCTGGACGGGGTAGCGAACTACGTTCGCTGTTGCGCTCCCCGTCCAGTCTTCGTCCTGGGTGATTTCAACGCCCACTCGCGAGAATGGGGCGACACCCGGGACGACGTAAGAGGAGAGACACTCCTGGAGTGGGCGGCGGGACTGGACCTCCGGCTTTTAAGCCGGGGGTCAGTCAGTCAGCACCTGCGTACGGTGGCAGGGGGAGTCGATCGTCGACCTGTCATGGGCGACTCCCTCTGCGCACCGCATGGTGTCAGGAGGGTGGCGGCGGAGGTGGTTACACTCTCCGACCACCGGCACATCGTGTTCGACGTGTCGGTGGCCCACCGCCGCCCTTCCCGGAGGACAGCCGTCCGCGACGTTGGTCCATCAAGGGGCTGGACGGGCATGCGACCCTAGCCGCTGCCCACGTCGCGGACTGGGCGGAGGAGGCACGGATATCGCCCGACCTCGATGTGCATGCGAGGACCGCCTGGCTCTGGGACACGATCGTCGTCTGCGACGTCGATCTGCGATGTCCCCATGCCCCGAGTCAGGCCGCTCCGGCGGCGCTCTGCGTACTGGTGGAACGAGGAGATCGCGTGGCTACGGGTCGTTGTAGTAGCCGCGCGCCGCCAGTACCTCAGAGCCCGTCGAAGACGGCAAGGCTCAGTCGACGAAGTCCAGAGCGCCAGAAGCGCGTACGGAGCCGCGGCCAAGGCGCTCGGCGTTGCCATCGCCGACACCAAGGCGCGGTCCTGGCGCGAGCTGCTGGGGGGACTGGAGAGGGACCTATGGGGGCGCCCGTACTGGA
The DNA here is from genome assembly GCA_036419045.1 of Scirpophaga incertulas. Lineage (NCBI taxonomy): Eukaryota > Metazoa > Arthropoda > Insecta > Lepidoptera > Crambidae > Scirpophaga > Scirpophaga incertulas. Next base: position 15,652,972 of record CM071633.1, read on the forward strand.
TGGTACTGGGCAAGCTCTGACCGTGGGTCCCTCCGCTGACGGAGACCCTGGACCCTCTCATCATGGGAAGAGCGGTAGATAGATAGTAGATAGTCCGCGAGGGTCCGGGACAGTCCCCCCGCCGCCCCGTCGCCCAGCCTTTGGTCGGACGACCTCCGGGTGACGGAGAGCGAGCTCGCCGGGGCCGTTTCGCGGCTCTCTGCGCGCAACACTGCCCCGGGACCGGATGGGGTCCCGGGAAAGGTGCTAGCGCTGGCGCTCAGGGCGTTCGGGAGCACGGTGACGCAGCTCTACACGAGCTGTCTCCGCGAGGGCGTGTTCCCCGTCGACTGGAAGTCGGCCAGGCTGGTGCTCCTCAGGAATGAGGGAAGGACCGGCGACGTTCCGTCTTCGTTCCGTCCGATCTGCTTGCTGAACGAGGCGGGGAAACTCTTCGAGAGGGTTATCTCCGCTCGTATCAGTGAGCACCTGTCGCGCGCGGGTCCCGACCTATCGGACTGCCAATTTGGATTCCGGCGAGGGCGATCAACACTGGACGCCGTCCAGCGTGTTCGTTCCCTGTCGGAGTCCGCAGTCCGATCGGGGGGGGGGGGGGGGGGGTGGCGTTGGCGGTGTCTTTAGTCAACGCCTTCGGTACCCTCCCTGGCAGGCCATTAGGGAGGCACTCGTACACCACGAGCTGGGGTCGGTGTTGGGACCCCTGCTATGGAACCTCGCATACGATGCGGCGTGAGTGTCGTCGTGACACTCTCGTCGTGACGACTGGGGCCGACTTCGAGCCGGCGCTCAGGCTTGCCGAGCTTGGGGTGGCATGTGTCGTGCGGGCGATCCGCCAGCTGAGTTTACAAATAGCGTCTCACAAAACCGAGGCGCTGGGGGGGCCATTGGTTCCACGGCCTTCCGAGGCGCCGGGAACCACCCAGCTGCCGGATCCGGGTGGGTGACGCGGTGGTCCCGGTGGGGCCGTACATCAAGTACCTGGGCCTCACCCGCCGCTGGAACTTCGAGAAGCATTTAGTGCGGTTGGTCCCCCGAACCAAAAAGGTGGCAGGCGTATTGCATCGCCTGCTGCCCAATCTCGGGGGACCGTGGGAGTTCGCCGGGAGGCGGCGGCCTGTACGAGGGCGTCGTGCGATCCGTGGCCATGTATGGGGCTCCCGTGTGGTCGCAAGACTGCGCGAGGTCCCCCCGCTGCAGAGCTCTGCTACGGAGCCTGCAGCGGATAATGGCCATACGGATCGTACGAGGCTACCGTACAATCTCGTACGAGGCGGTGACGGTTCTGGGACGCTACCCCCCATTCGAAATCCTGGCCGGCATACGCATACGCGGCGACGTATGCGTCGCGGCGTATCGACCGGGGGAGCGATGGGGGAGCGCCCTGGAACCCGCGCACGAAGCGCCTAAGCGGGAGTGGCACCGACGGATTGTGGCGGCCTGGCGTGCGCAGCTCGAACTACGGATCTGCGCGCGCCAGCGGGCCGTCGGTGCCGTACTCCCGCACCTCGAAGCTTAGCTCCACGGGAAGGAGGTGGTCACCTACCGATTGACTCAGATACTCACCGGGCACGGCTGCTTCGGTGAGTATCTGTGTCGAATAGGACGGGAGGGATCGACACATTGCCACCACTGCGCATCCGACCTCGAGTCGGCCCAGCACACGCTGGCGGAGTGCCCCGCGTGGGCCTCAGAGCGCCGAGTCTTGGTCGCAGAGATCGGGCGAGATCTGTCTCCGCCGGCATTGATTGCGGCAATGCTGGCGGACAAGGGAGGTTGGAGGGCTGTGGCCTCCTTCTGTGAAGCAGTGATGCTCCAGAAGGAGGCCGCCGAGCGGGGTCGGGAGATGGCCGATCCCGCTCGAAGAAGGCGGCGCCGGCTCGGTAGCACAGCTGCGGCGCCGCCGCGGGTCGCCGGCGGGCGCGAGAAAGTCGCGACTGCTACGGCGACCCGGGATGGACCACGCCCCTTCCGTGGCCGGGGGCGTCGTCGGTGGAGGAGACTGGGGGAGGTAGTGTAGCCTCCCCCGAGGAGGGCTCCCCTCTAGGCAGGGGAGCGGAGGCTGGAGGTTCCCGGAAGTAGCTTGATGTTCCCGGGGGCTCCCTACATGCCTGAGGAAGGCCATCCCTGAGGTTTTTAGTGGGTAGGCCTCCCCCTTCTGGGGAGGAGAGCTCCACATAACCGCCGGCTCGCCACAGCCGGGGTATACAACTTAATGCATTTTCCTCAGGAGGAACATAAAAAAAAAAAGGTAGGTGGACGTTACGATGCCTATGAACGAAATTGATTGAATGACTAACGCGCGGTCGCGCCGGCCGCGCACGCACAGCGCGCGACGGCACTCCGCCTAACGATGTACGATATGCAATGTAATGTAACGTGCTACGAAATGTAGCGTGTTGCAAGAATTATCGCACCTGCTGGATGCCCACGTGCTTTCTTATTTAGAGCGCTATCACATGTGTATTCAATAGCGCGCTAGAAATATAATAGTTTATAGTCTGTAGCGTGCTATTGTTTTATAGCCGTTTTGAACAACTCTAGATCTTACACGCCGACTGAGAACCTTATGAATGAAAGATGCACCTTCTCAAAAAAGAAATATGCAATGATAGCGTTACTCGTATCTTGTATACAGAAATAACAGGCTAATAACCTTGTCATTTCTTTTTACAGTTTTAAGTGTAATAATTTAACTTAATAAGATTTGGATTTTTAGTTAAATAACTATACTTTAAAATAATTAAGTTGATAAATATAGTATACAGGTAATCAAATAAATAAACATTAATATATTAGCACCTCCGAAGTGTATGTTTATGTTTTATGTTACGTTAATATATCGTTATTTTTCGAGAGTTAATAAGTATTTTGAATTAAGTAAAATAATTAATAATAAAATATTAATAAATAATTATAAACAATAAACATAGTAAACATTTAAATAACACTCACCGTAACATTATGTTAGTAAATTGCATGATACCTCCACGTAGGAATTGACACCAATAAGATTTGATCAAAATCTTTAACATAGATGGCTCTCTACCTTGAACTCTGGCAATTGTTTCTTCTTCGTGCCATTTTCTGAAGACGCAAAATAAATCGCTTGAATGCGTAGGAATTATTCGCGAAATTTAAAATAATAATTAATTAATAATAATTTTAGTTCTAGAGATTAGTCATAACATATATAAATAACATTACATATATATACATTAAGTAAAGTAAAGGCTTGTGTTTTGTTTTTCTAATACAGTATGGCAACATTGTTCTTTATTGATTGTTGTTTGTCTTACTTAAGAACCCAGATTAAATGTTATTTTTAGTGTGGTGCGATTAATTAATAGATAGCAATAATTATTGATGTGTGTTGTAATAACAGAGGATTGTGAATAGTGTCTCAAGTCTGAGGACAGACATGATGTTAGGAATGGCCGGAACTGTAGTAGTTAGTCCTTGTGTAGCTATAAGCCATCCATTTTAAATATTGAATGACAGTACGAAAGAACGTGAGGGAGAGGTGGTGTAGTTATTTATAAATATTCGCCCTATTGGTGGTTCTTTTTTTCATCCCTACATGTATATATTTATCTATCTAAGTGTGTATTTGTGTATGTAATTATTAGATTGTAAGTTTTATTTGCATTTGTGTCGAGTCACTCAGTTGGCTGGTAGAGCATGCTTTGTTGCATTAAGTTCGCCTTTTATACTTTGATATACTTCCTCATGGTGCATGTATATACAACCACATTATAGATACCCACCCATGCAGTAGGACAGATCAACTTCCGTTAAAAATGCTTTGCTAATTTGAGATCTAAATGAATTGAGACTGGTTAATCAAATGTGTGGGTTTAAATTTTTCACTTAATTCGTTATAATATATAAAACTCCGCGGTGACCATGGAAATTAGCCCACGCAGCGCCACACTGACAACAGTGCCGGGCACAGCCCGATTCCCGATCGCATTGAGAGAAGATGTCGCCTATTAAGATATCAGTGTAGAAGAGAGCATAAGCCGGATTCAAATTCTGCTGCTACCAGAGAGCTTAGGCCAGTCTCCCATTTTGGTGCTGCTAGATTCAATTTATTTATATTATTTATAAAGGACTTAAAAGCAGAGAGAGCTACCTCAAATATAATCTTAGTCCTAAGCCCAAACCATCTAGACGCTCGGGAGGTGAGGCCGAAGACCAGTAATCCCCTTCCAAATTTTCATTAAAGAAACTTTGTTTTAGATGTAAGTCCATGAAAAAATCTATTCATGAAAAACAAATAAATAACAAAGTAATTTTAGTTGGGTCTTAATATTCTATCACATATCATGATATATTTTTCATAGAAAATCAATCTCAAAATTTTATAAAATACTTAAAATTATTTCTCTTACAACATTATCGATGTGAGGCTATCTGCATAGCCTCTGTCTTAACATATCCGGTGCAAAACAGCATACTTGTATTGTGATGTGAACATGCTGAAGTGATATCACTAGTAATAACTTTACTTTTTTTTTAACAAGGTGAAAATATATAATATTTTAGACATCCATTTATAAACGAAATCCTAAACTAATTGCGACTAAGTTTGGAAAATTTGAAAATTAGTGATGTTGCTAATTACTTTTCATGGCATACTGCACAACATTAGAAAGGGGACAGTGCAGAGATTTTTTTAAAAAATTGGAAGAACATGATCACTTTTAGTTTTTTTTTTAATTAAAATCGAAAGTTGACGTTCAAGCTTATTTTTTAAGTAGAAAAATCTTTACGGGTCTATAAAAAAAAACTAAATGTTGCTGGCGTGTATTTTTAATTTCAAAAGAAGTGTACAACATTACAAATTAAATATCAAGAACAAAATTTAGTAAAACCTAACAACTTTTTTTTTATTAAACTTTAAATGTAGACTTTTGTAAATTTTCACCCAAAACCATTTAAAATCACTATAAAAAAATCCGGTTGGGCAAGATTTTTTATTTGGGCCTAAGAGGTAGCCAAAGACCCCTCCAACCATTGAATTCAATTTGGCACACGATGCACCAAACATCCTGTATATCTTAAGCCCTGTAGATAGTTTATGCCAGATACTATGGATATTACTATACTATAAATAACTTTACACATGTACCTTAAATTATTACTTACTTTTCTAAAGCATTACCCGCTAACTTAGATCTGTACATAGATTTGGCTGGCACTAAATCTTCTTCTTCTATATCTCGCTTCAAACCATAAAGAGGTAATATCCAACAAAATAAAAATCTTGATAGACTGGGCGGGACTTTCTTTCGGAGAACAGGGTCATTTTTAAAGTTTGTTTTAATTGAATCTGCACTATTTTTCATTATTGTACACTAAGAATATATTTTCAAATAATTATATATTATGTGAGACCTCATCGAAATAATTGACGTGTACGCTCAAAGCAATCCTTCATATCAATGATGATAGTATTTGCCGATATTTTTTTTATAGAATACAATTGATCATTATCTATTATACGTACGTTACAGTACAAATGTAATCTATAAAAAGGTAAAGATTGTAAGATTGTGAATTTGGATAATGGGCTTAATTTTCAATTCCACTAATGCGATAATATTAAAATTTAGTATGCTGATGGTTTTGAACTCGGGAAGGACATAGTATGGAATTGTTACCAAGATGCAATATCTTTTCCCTATATGAATCGTTGTCCAAATACATATAAACTAAGTTTATTCACCATTAACCTTTACAGACGATTACTGAAGTTACTCCAAGTATATGAATAATAAAATACAAAACCTTGCACGTGCATGCAAACAAGGAAAAATAATTATTAATTACTGTTCGGAAATTGGGATAGGTCTCAATATACGTATGGAAATAAAATCACCTCTTTTCAAACTTATTGTCAATATTATGGTAATACATGAATTAAAACAAGCATACACAATCGAACGCTTCTATAGACAGCTTTACGAGACTTAGCGACCACTTGTTATAGAGGCTTCATACCTTAGAGTAAATTAATCCGACATTACACAGAAGACATCCCTGATGTCAGCCTATATGAGATTAGTGTGGTTCGCAGACAGCCTGGAAGGGACACATACATATAGGGTGGGACTGGAGGGGGAGGGGGTTAAATAAAATCTCACGACATCTCACCATACAGAAAATTTCAAAAAACACCTCACGTAATTTATGGACGCCCCCTAAGGTCTCCTTCGCGCCACACTTCGCCTGTCTCCGGGTTCAAATACACCTCTTAGTGGGCTCTTTTTGATCCTGTCACTATTGGTCTGAAGAGCACGGCCCTTGTAATTGATGACGCGCTCACCGTTCTAGCAGAGCTTGATAGTTGGCTGCACTAAGTCCGCCCAGGGCAGGCAGCCATATTCTTTGTAAAGCTCGCCATAGCTCCTGAGCCAGTACCGCTACAGCCAATTCGAGCGTTCGCGCACGCGGATTTAGTATTGATTTTATGTCGCTGGTTGGAAAATAAAAATAATAATTTATAATTAAAAGTAATAAAATGAATATCATAAGAATTATCCTTTTATATAGAATCTATATAATAAAGTAAATGCTAAGCCTATCCAGTATTATTGATTACTTAACAGTATTATTGATTTTCTTTTACTGCGTTATAAATTTTGTATGCACGCCATTCAGAGAAAATTTTATTGTCTTTTTTCGAATTGAACAAACGATTACATTTATTAGTATGCTAATCTCAACAAGACGAATATATTTTAAAAATAAAATATTATATCGTATTTCTTGAAACATATATGATAACAGATTGCTGATAAAATGAACTGATTTGTTTACTTTATCTTTGAAAATTATCGGTGCAGAGAGAAAAAGATTATATTTTAGTTTTGTAACTAGCAGCATCTATTATATAAAAGTAAAGATTAACGATAATATGAAATCCTGATAAGCATGGGTATGAGTGTTAGATTGTTTAGATCACCTGTACCTACATGTAACCGTTTTTATCTTACAAATATTATAAAAGAAAGATTGGATTAACGAATAAACTCAAAAAGAACGAAACTCAATAAAAGTTGGTAGTTTGAGACTCAGAAAATACAATTAGATTATTACTGCCACAAGAAAATATCTCTTTTCGCTGGAATAATTCGATTCCCTTGATTTATTCTCTAGAATATATCACAAAGATGCGGACGGAAAGCGATCAAGAACATTCAAATTTTAGAATAGGTAAGGTATTTTAGGGTGAATATTTGCTAATCAACATATAAGACAATTTTAAAAAATGAAAAATTAGTAGGTACTTACAGAACTGTTCTTTAGATATTCAAAGCAAAGCTGATAGCATACACATACAAAAAAATGTTGAGACCAAAAAATAAGCCTTTATACACTTCACAATTTGGATCTGAAATTATAGTGCAAACGGTAATAAGAAATTAAACAAATGGTAATTTGTAATCGTAACAGAGATCGTGAGGTGACATGCACCAAACAGCATTGACCAGGAGACCTATTTTTGAATTACGAATGCGACTTCGAAATCACGGATGTGACTAATAATCACCGATTTTCAATAATTCTTATTTTTGAATATCACTGATGTGACTACCTTAGTCACAGGTGTGATTTCATTACGAGTGCTCTCACCCACTCGTAATCAAGTCATACTTGTGAAAATGTTATCTGTGTTTTGTTTGATTTTTCAGTCTATATATACAATATATATATATGAATGTAGCACATATATATATTATATATATATATATACATAATATATATATGTTATTATATATGTACTAGCGGCCCGTCCCGGCTTCGCACGGGTAGACATTAGGTACTCTTCGCAGCGTATGCGATGAAAGACATTTTATGCCAAATTATTTTTAATAAAATAATTATCATAGCAGCGCCATCTATTGATTACTTACTCAACCCAGTCGAAAGGTATCGACATCTGTTAGAATCATTTGGAGTTAACAGATAATTGTGACTGTCAAATAATAACAGCAAAATAATTAGCAATAAATTAAAATTGCAACGATAATTTGAGATTTAAACTATCCTATCTCTCAAGTTGGATCGAACTGCACATGGTGTGCGAAATAAGTATAGATAAAAAAATTTCGACCAGTCCTTTCTTACGCGTGCCCGGTATTTGCACATACCGAGTCACAAATCCTGAATTTAATAAGTGTTACCCCAAACCCGTTAATACGTGAGTCAGCGAATTACAGTTCAATACCGCTTTCAGCGAATTTATTTAATCAAAATCGGCAAAGACTTCGCAGACCTCAATCAATTGACGCAGGACCTTCAAGACCCGCAAGCGGCGAAATATGAGCCGTCGCGCCCCTTGCCATCTCCTTCAAGGCAGCCTTCTGCTTAGTCACGAGTAGGTTCCTTTCAATATAGGCCGGAGCCATTTGGGTGTACCGTGCTTCATCTAGCGCATATTCTCTCTTTATAGGGCAACGCTGACTGTGCCTCTCATGAGGTGCGATCTTCCTTGTCACGTCACGCCATAGGGTCATTAGGAACAACGGCTTAGGTTGAGTTTAGTCTGTACGTCCGAAAGACGTACGACGTACGACGTCGAGTCGTCTCGATTCGTCAGGAGTCCGACATAATCACCGTAGCACTCAGTAGCGGTGTTATCCATGAGGATTCTCAGCCTCTCCACTCCAGGGGGGAAAAATAGAAACAAAAAAAGCGATGATAGAGATAATAAATATTTAATACAGCTGTACCATACCACCACCAATATCAAACCACTACTGTAAGAGAAGATTGGCAGTGACAGTGACAATCTTTACACCCATAAACAATTTGCTGCCGAGGCTGACGATGATTTTTTATATATTTAAATTATCTTATACTTCGAATTCAATAAGTATAATATCAATTTAATATAAAAAAACACCACATTTTATTTATTAATTTTGTGTCGGTTTCAAATTATGTACAGAAATATATATTCATTATTATTATTCTATATATTTAATTTAATTAATATGTAATCTTAAATTTAAGATTTATTGCACGCAATAGTCCTGTCCGTGATGATAATATAATAATATTATTCTTATTCTACTTCTTCTGCTGTGTCATATCTATCACTTTCCTCACAACTATTATCGGAGCTGTCGATGATGAGGTTCGGTTCTTTTTACACGCTTTTTATTGACTTACTCTGTCCGTTTGTTTGTTTGTCATGATCAAATCTTGTAATCGATTTTTCGACCACTTCTACTGCTCCAATCGAGCTCAAATTTTTTTTACATGTGTATTCTAGATGACAATACAATATTCAATCATTTTCGAATCATAAAAATACATAATTATGTTGTAATAAATTAAAAACTTTTTAATATGAGAATTGGTTCAATGAAGCAAACAGATAGAATTTGATATAATGCATATGTTTAATTCTAATACTACATTTTCTGAACAATTATGTACATTTCTTTATGTTTGTTATAATAATCACGAGACTAAAAAGTAGTAAATAAAAAAAAATTAAAAAAAAACTTTTTAAAAAACACGCTTTTTACGCAAAGACTAAAAAACGTTTGAAAAAACTTTTGTTTGTTATAAAGACTAAAAAACATTTGATCTAAAAAGTAGTAAATAAAAAAAAATTAAAAAAAACTTAAAATTTAGCAAATTAGTCCAAGAACTCAATGACTATAAAAGCGTGGGGTGTAAATGTTAAGACCATTAAATGAGTAATGTTTAATTTTGAATACCCCACGCTTTTATAGTCATTGAGTTCTTGGACTAATTTGCTAAATTTTATAGACAAATTTTTGAGTTACATTTCTTTTTGTCATCAGAAATTTTTCTTGATATGTACCCAAATTTTCTAAAAGCGTGACTTTATTTTTATTTTCAAGTTTTTAGATCGGTTTTTAGTCTTTTTAATAAAAGCGTGTTTTTTTAAAAAGTTTTTTTTAATTTTTTTTTTTCAAATTCTTCTGCATCATCCTCTTCGATATCGTTTGATGTTTCAATAACATCGCTTTCGACGTTTTCTGTAAATAAAGTGTACTTATTATATGTTTATCCACATGACTTTTATTTAACTTCAATATGTTATAAAAACCATAAATGAATAACTGCAGGATTCCCTTTGATGTTAGTAATTCCAGTTACCGATGGTGGAACTTGGTCGCCGTCGAACCATTTGAAAGTGTATTTATTATTTTCTTCCTTCCATCCGTAGTCTAATGTAGATAATACTGACGGAACTGACTGATGAGCATGACTCCAAAGATGCGCTATATAGGATGTACGTTAATACATGCTGGTATAATTCTGATTGACATGGAGGGAATATTGCACCATCAATTGATTAAGAAAAGAAAAGAAGAAGAAAGAAAAACCTTTATTTTTGGCCACATAAAAGTAAGACACACAAAACAACAAAATTAAAACTACTTAATTAAAAAGAAAATTAGTAACAACAGCACAATTAAAAAACAACAAGAATGGGGTGTCTCACAGCTGCGCCAAAAAAGGGATCCAGTTCAGCATATGCCAGACAGGAGTGCCTGACGCTGGTTTTCAACTAGTCCCTGTTTCTGGTGACTCGCGGATTCGAGCATGAAACCTAATTAAAATATTTAAAATATGGATACTATTTACAAAAAAACATGAGTGTCCGTAAGTATTAATCTAAAAATCTAAGATAATTATATAAAATTGTACAATTATATTTATATTAAAAACAAGAATTACATATCCGTGCATATAATGAAAGAAATGAGGAATGTATGAAAAATAAAACATAACAGGAATTAGAAACATACCTAAGTTAGACTAAATGAACAATACAGAGAAAAAAAAAATAAGTTTAGCTATTATACATAAATCAAATTAAAATCTACCTTTTATACATAATTTAATTTAAAATTACCTACAGTAAGAACAATACATTTATTTACTAAGTATAGAAATGGACCACAATGCCTTACTTCAAACTCTACAGCCCAGAGACCACCAAAGTGCACCCATATCGAACAGGACGTCATATACTTGAACGGGTTCAATACGTACGTACCATTGTTTGTTTGCCACAATTCAAAATGTCTAAATTATAGGCCTTACAATCGTTACGGCTTAACTGTAACGATTTTTTACGCCCCAAAATCAATCAATGTTTTCGTGGTCAACGTTTCAGCTCACTCGAAGAAGCTGTAACTCCGAACCACCAAGTTCCGAACCACTTCAGAGTTAAATAACCATTTAAATAACTTGTTTGAACTCATGCAAAAGTGTGTTAATATAATATCGCGGAAAATTCTTGGAAAAGCAATAAATGATAGTAATCTATTAGATTGTCTATACTTATTTCAAACGACACAACTTAAAAGGCAGCCCTCGTAATGACCATGTTTATGCTCAAAGTTCTAATAAAGTTTCCCGACTAATAAACAGAATAGAACGTGAAAATTATATTATTCCGAACTTCATCAGAGCTTAAGGCTGGCTGACATCTAATTCAGGTCCAGATCCATTGGTATATTTTGGCCAATGTAGATAACTTCGAAAAAGCTTTATATATTTTTAATGTTTATATATTATGTATACTGCAAACAACATAATTACGACTGTATATTTCTTTGTAACAATATTTATGGCATCAATACGTATATATGTAGGTATCAATTAGTACTATTTAATAACAAAACAAGATCTAGATTGACTTGTATGAGTATATTTAAATAAAATACTGTAAGACATACAATTGTATCCCAATTTTTTGTAGCTAGCATACATACTACCTACAAAAATCTACAAGCAATGCAAGTTGTGTATACAACAAAATTATGCTAATAACAAAAATTCTTATTAACTAAGTACAGTTTGTTTGAACGGTAAAAAGTAATCTACAAAATTGGTTCTGAATTTGGTTCTTTTAAATTTTGTCATTTCAATAAATACCAGACGGACAAGCTAATTGATAAACTAACTTTAAATTCAATTAAACTTAAACTACATATTTAGTCCTATCTAACATGATTATATATTTATGTTAATAATGTCACGACTACTTGATATTATTAGACAACGGTTTGAAATTAAAATGTTATCGAGACCCGTTTCACATCTCTTTTTGTACGCTACAACCAAAATGTGAATATCAGCTTTAAAATACAAAACCACGTGTTAAAAAAATATTAGTTACATGGACAATTAGTTGTAAAATCAAAGTCAACTAATTTCATTTAGAGGTAATGACTTCATATTTTTTATATTTTATTTCTTTATATTTTAAACAGCAATAAACTCTATGTCATATAAATAAGTATATATGTCAATTCATCTAGCTGCCTCCTTGAGATTGTTCTGAAAATATGCTTCCCTAGCGACTTCAAACAATATTGCCGCATTTTTATCCCCGGTCTCCTTAACCATAGCACAGAGTTGGCTATTGGGATCTGATAGCAGAATATAGGGGTGATCGAACTCTCCCACTTGACCAGTGTTCATCACCAAAACCCTATCTGAATCCATGATTGTGTTGAGTCTATGAGCAATGGTGAGTACCGTACACGATGCGAAATGCTGCCTTATGGTTTGTTGGATAAAGCTGTCAGTCCTGCGAAAGGTAACATTTATTAATTCTTATTTTACAATCGGTAATCAATATAGAGTTAACGAATATAGAGTTAACGAATTATGAATAGCAGTTTTGATATCTATGGTCGTAAAAGAAAATAGAAGGGGACCCCAAGCGGGAATTTCGTAATTTACTAAAGCTCAGTTGAATAATACGATACAGAGGATTATCTAGTACCTGGTTAAGTACCTCTACCAAATTCGTACCACATATACATGGCTACCCGGCAAGGATTAAAATATCAGAAGAAAAATAGTGTTTTATTTATCTGAGTGACGTAAAAAAATACAGGACTATTAAAAAACGTAATCTCGACATTCTTGAGAAACAATTTTTTATTTATTTTCTAGAAAAATTGATTATAGTGAAAAATATATATCTGTCGACTAAGTTCTAATTTTGAAAGTATATGCGTTATGTCTACATTGCCACCTTTTTTACGTTTCTATTCTCCTCTCACTCTTTTTCTATCTATAACCCTCTCACTGCATCCCTACTCTGGTAAAAACATACATATTCTTACTTGCATGCTATTTTCTAAACTTCTTAATTAAGTTCAATGTTTTAAAATAAATATATTGTCGGTTTAGGCGAATCCGTCTAGATAATCGTCAGATTTTGAGACAGCACGTCTAGGATATAAATATGAAAGATCACATCTTAATTTGACGCGCTTGAGTACCTATTTCGAAATGGCCGTGAGTCACATTCCAATAATAGCCGTGAGTTTGCATCACATCCAAATTGTCAGATTATAGAATAAGAACTTTTTTTATCAGGCCACTTTACATCCCCTTAATAAATCTGACGCGCTCGATTATTATTTATGTTTTTAATTACCAAATCTTACGTATAACTTCCCTCAACATTCAAAAGATCAGGTTAATATACGCCTGCTATGATATGTAACACACAGCATGTCCATGCGACAGTTTTTTACAGGTGTCTATGACGCGCAAGTAGAAAGAAGGTACTAAAAGTGGTACTTACTGTGGATCCACGTTGGCAGTGGCTTCATCCATGATAAGGATCTTGTTAGAGCGAAGAACAGCGCGCGCCAGGCATAGCAGTTGTCGCTGGCCCACCGAAAAGTTAGAGCCGCCCTCTGTTACCTTGTAATCGAGAGATGTGACTGCAGACTTCATGTCAACCTGTCATTCCATTTATTTTATATCAATTATGAAGCAAAGCAAGAAAAAGATAAGATAGGTTAAAGGTAAGTAACGCTATACACCGTGATTCGTATTCATAATACATTATTATACTTACACATAATAACATAATTATGTTTAATTATTTAATACAAATATAAACCTTTTCGGTACGGTCCACTTTTTATACCTGATACCCGTATGTTTCAGCGCGATTTTAAAGACGTTTCACATCAAAAATAAGACATATTGAATACTATTGCATACATACCTGCTCAAGAGCCTTCCACAAATCAGCGTCATTGTAAATACCGAATGGATCCAAATTGTATCGAATAGTGGCAGAAAATAGCACCGGTTCTTGCGGGATGATTGATATTTTTGACCGAAGTTCCTAAAAACGTTTTCTTTAAAACAGTTTTGTTTATGTACAAAAAAGGGTGAATATCATAAGTTTGATCTGTCTATTTTAAATCAGAGCGATCCATATATTTTATCTTACATAATTTATGCATATATTTCCATTCAACGCATTACATTTTTGAGATTTTTGTGTGCTGTCTTATGTATTTTATGTATTACCTGTCTAGCGACTAAGGCAGTGTCCACACCGTCTATGGATATCTTCCCGTCAATATAAGCAAATCGAAACAATGCTGATATTAGGGATGACTTGCCGGCGCCAGTCCTGCCTACAATACCGACCTGCAATAAAAAACGTAGTAGTATTTAATAAGCAATTTGTAGATTTATATGGAGTAGAAATAAAAAAATATTTTTTGAATGAAGTTAAATAATAGTAATTATAAAAATATAAATGTTATAATATTAAGATTTCCGTGGGTTAGCTTTTATAATACGGGATCTCTAGAAACGGGGTTTTATTTTTCTTATTGTATTGACAGCTAGACGTGGTTGCAACAGAATCACAATCATTGTTGTTCTGCGCCCAACTAATTCACGTCCTATGAAAATATATGGAGGTCATGTAGGTATTCGTTTTTATGTAAAGCTAACTATACCATGTTAGATCCTTAAACATCCAGCTGGAAATACAGAATATCATACTAGTGTACGTTTGTCTCCACCACATCTGTGTCCTTTTAATTGGTGAAAGTGCCGGGTATATTTCGTTCGTTACTAACCGGGAGTAATACGGACTAGTAACTCACGTCGCAGTAGATTAAAAGGAATATGAAGGTTAAGAAGTTGGACTGTGTTACGGGCAATGTGAACGAATGCCGAAATCGAAATTTTCTTCACAGCGAATATACTGCACCATTTACTCCGACGACTCAAACGAACCTCTAGTCTATCTATCTAGGGTAGTCACGCCAGAAAAAAAAACCAGGTATCTATTTATAATCCACCTCGTTACAATTTGAGTGACAGAAGACCAGGCAGCAACAAGCACGAGGTGATTGTCGATCTCACCCAAAATTAGAAAGTCCTGTCAGTTCAGAAAAGAGGTCCACATTGATGCCGTCCAAAAATGAGAACCATCAGGCAAGAACATGTGAGTCACAATTCTCTTAAATTAAAATAGTATATTTAGTAAGCAAAAGTTAGCTTTATATGATATTTAAAATTATAAAATATTATTTATTTGAGTTAGAATTATATGACAGTCAGGAGACTATCATATAATTCACCCATTGTTTCCATAAATCAAACCAAAGTTCAAGACAAGCCTAAATGTTCTCCTGAACATTTAGGTTTGTCGTGAACTTTGGTAAAAATTTGTGTTAGGTGTTTCATGAAAAATGCAGTTAAAGAAGTTGAAAAGTATGTCATAAGTTGTCTCACCAGCGTAAGCAAGTGAGTTGTATCACTAAATCACAACTGATTTCAATCCATCTTTCTCTCTAGTATCTACATCGTCTAAGAGGAAGAATTTATATGCCAAGAAGAGTGAATCAATCATGAAGTTAAGTCGGTTATATCAGGGTTTATTTCAAGTCAACAGATGTACCATCTTATATCAATTAAATACTCTAACATAGTAAGTAATAGATGATGTAGAGACATTGTACATACATGTAAATATGTTAAAAAAGTATAATGTTTAAGTTTTATGTAAAGAAATTAGTGAAAATGTACAGGTGAAAAAATATTTTTTAATTTGATTCATATGAGAGAAATAAGTAAAATTTATATTTAAAAAAAACGAATGAGAGAGTAGTAAGTTTGTAAATGTATAAGAGTGCGAGTTCCGTTCCCGAGTTTACTAAAAAAAATAGTAAAGGATGACGGGAATGTTGTGTTTTCTGTCAATCGCGAGAAGGATCCTTACAAAATTCCCTGTAATTCGTACTGTAGACAACTGTTATTGTTAATCATATAAAACCATTCTAGGAGTAAGTACCACTTAAATACTGATGAAATATATTTGTATATCTCTGCTGATATCTAATACCATCAAAGATATGATGCTTTATTTCTAAGATACAAATTACTAAGATTCTCTGCAATATTTCACTTGTCAGCTTCATGGTAACTGAATGGGAGTGAACAAGGCAAAATTTTGAAGCACCTGTTTAAAAGGTCAGCTGTAAATCGAGAGCTATAGCTTAAAATTAGTAAGACCATTATTTTATTGTCTTAAGATATTACACCGTATTTGAAATCTCTTTATAGTGGACATTCTTAAGACTCTATTATGTGGATTTAGTTTAATACCCTCATTTGCTTAAAAAGACACGACGCCTTATTCTTCAAATGTTATTGCTATTGTTGCCATAACATTTCACCGAGTGTCATATTAAACCATACTTACGCAATATATTGACCATTTTTTTTTATTAATTAAATAAACGAATTTTAAACTACTAAATTAAGTTTTTAATTCTCCACATATGGGAACTGCTACGATATTCGTAACATGCGTGCATGGCGAGTTGCTTGCATATTACCTACGAAATATGGCATTGAGGGGTACTTTCCATTTCCTTTCAACATGTTGAAACAGTATTCCTCCAGAGTATTATTTTGAATTAAAATACAGAAACATCATGTTAAAGCAGCAAGAATACCACAAAGTTGGTTGTTCTTTTGCTTTCTGCTTTATTATTAATATATAATTTCATTTCCTTATATTTTTCTTTTTGTTATTTGGTATTCTTGTGTAAAAACCCCTTTGATCATCATGTTGCATCGGTGTCCTTCCGTAACGATCCGACGTCCGACGTCCTAAGGTAGCGATGGAAGATCGGTATTCCCTCGAAAGGGTAGGGGTCAGACACAGTTATAGCCTGTTTGCCCTACAGCAACAAACACAAATTCTAAAACATGTATTATAAAAAATAACAATGCTTAGATAACTCATCCGTCAAACATATACCCGGTACCGTCACGCACCGGGTAGATTCTCACCCTCCACCCTAACGACCCTAACGACTGCGGAACGGTCGCCGGTGTCGTTAGTCGGCTAGGCGTCGAACCTTCTGTTCGTGCGCCTTCCACAAATACACTCATTGCAACGGACCTGTGCAGAAGCCTCAGATGGCTATGAGGCTTCAGCATAGGTCCGTCAAAAAAAGCTTTGATATCTGTTTTAATTTATTGTTATTTGTGTGTGTCTTTAAACTTGAGTACAAACAAACTTTTACCTATAATTATATATCCTATATAAACTGTATTTCTAAGATCAATCCTTCTTCTAATAATTAGGTCATCGTTTTTGTAAAAATGAAATAATTTTAATACAACAATTCAATACTTAAGTAAATATTTACAAACTAGATTTTTTTACCTTCCAGCCGCTTTCAATTACGATGTTAAGATTTTTCAGTATAGGCGCCTCTTCTGGAGCGTAACACATGCTCACATTATCAAACACGATCACACCATTAGATGGCCAGGCCGGAGGCGATATCACTTCTAAAAATTATAAGGTTTGGGCACGTTAATATATATATATATCCTTGCAAAACAGTAAAAAGATGTAATAAAATGTATTACACTTACATTTACCCTATAATTCTTACACGATAATTAATTACGTAAGTGTAACCGTGGTATGTGGTGGTAAATTATAACTATACAAAGAATCAGGGTGATTTCATTATTTAAATGAAATACGCTCTCATTTCTCACTTCAATTATATTTTTTTTGAAATATGTATATTTCATACATACGCTTGTCGACCTCAATTTCTAAAACAGACAAAGTAGCTTCTAAATACTGGTGATTTGCGGGATTAACTCCACTAACCTGCGCACCATGTCCTGTATTTTGGCAGTCTGCATATTGTTCTACGTCACCGCCAAATCCACGTTTCACATTTAGATCACATTATTAGCAGTACTACTTACGCCCTTCAAAGAGGTTAGCCTCGGTCT
Source organism: Scirpophaga incertulas (assembly GCA_036419045.1). Taxonomy (NCBI): domain Eukaryota; kingdom Metazoa; phylum Arthropoda; class Insecta; order Lepidoptera; family Crambidae; genus Scirpophaga; species Scirpophaga incertulas. Next base: position 15,671,077 of record CM071633.1, read on the forward strand.
CGATGCGCGTATAGTCGAGCACCCTTTCAACGCTGGTGAGTTGAGCAATGAACTCCACCAACATGCGCGCCCCATGCTGCAACATGGCGGTAAGCATGTTGCTCTGCGTCACCGCTAGTCCCACGCTTCCCACCTCGATGACGTTGCCTATATAACATCATCCTGTCACTAAGCAGCCAGTTGAACTGCAACTTGATCATACTGAAGAATGATCATACAGAATACTAACTTCGTCTTCTATGTGGTCTAATATAAAATTCTGAATTTGTTCATTTTCACAGCAGTTGCACTATTATAATTATACCATCCAAACTTTAAATCAAAGAACTCTTTTAGGTCTCAGTCACCTTCGATACATACTCAATTTCCTTATAGATAATAAATCCCAAACGCTCCCATAGTGACAGATATTCTATTTATACTTATGGACTTTATATATCTTTGCGTACCTATATTTGTCAGTTTGAATCATATTAGGTATATAAAAAACATTCATGGATGCACATCTTTCATGCCTAATGTTTTGTAAATGGCGAGATTATTTGTAAATATGTTGCAAATAATTCTGGTCAAACACAGTATTATTTATATTAACAGACATTTTCCCTAGTTATTAACCCTTGTACGCCTTAAAGATTCCAAAACCGAGTGAATCTAGATTTAATAAAGAATCAACATATATATTTTTTCTTTCAAAATATAAACAAGCAAACTATATTTAATATATTAAAATGCTACTAAAATTTACAATTTATTTACAATATGTAACGATTTTCCTTAATGATTTGATATAGAGGATCATGACTTAAGATGTGGGTCAAGTAAAATAAAACCTAGGTAAAGTTCATAAACTTGCAGAACTTTTTTAATAATTCCTTTCAAGCCGTAGGGCCTTTCAAAGATTCACGCTGAGTTTAATTGGTAGGTCATCCTGGTCGAGCCGCCCTGTTCGGTTTGAAGATCTATATGTATGATCTATATGTATTTTCAGCCTCTCTTCTCCAGAGGAAAAAAGAACAAAAAGATCGGTATAGATCATAAAAATAAGTTACTAATCTTAATTATTATTATACAATATATTAGTATTTTAAGGTAATATTCAAAATTCATTTCTCATCAGATTCACTCTTTCTTTTTATTTTGACACTTATCATGCCCATTTTAAGCATTTTTGTTAAACCCATATATATAGCTACAAACACAATAATTATGTACACATGTATAATTGAATTAGTTCACAATATATACGGTAAAACATTATATGTACAGTCCACAAAGAGATACGGGGTGGGATTCTTAAAAATAGGGTTATAAGATCTAATAATTTGACGTGCGTACTATTACAATTCCGTTACCTCCATATTTATGTATCTCATAAAATAGACTATCTTAGGAATAAACTAAATAACTACAACAGTACTTTATAACTTAATTATTAAAAATGCATTTTTAATTCAAATTTTAAAAACGTATGTCATAAATTACAAGTCTTACCAAAATCAAGGTGTAAAATCTTACCAAAATCAAGGTAAATGAAGACAAATATGACTGTAGCTAGATAAACCAAACACATGGTGTCCAAGTACAACCCAAACGAAGAGCCTCCACAGATGTAGCTATTCCATGCGGCAGTATGCACGTCCTGGAAACATGAAATTGGTTAAGTAGGAGTGGTTTTTTACTGTAGATAGGTGGGTAATATAGATAATTATAACTTAAACACCTGATGATTGTCAAACTCTTCGATGAGTCTAGATTCTGCGTTTGAAGACCTTATAGTGGCGATTCCGCTCAAAGAGGATGTAACCATACCAAAAATTGGACTCTTTGCTGAAAAGAAATATATACATAAATGTATTTTATACCAGAAATGTACACATACTTTTATGTAAATGAATTTACTTAATAGATCCATTTTTCAGTGCACATACTCACTTGTGCCTTCTAATCTCTTAACGCTCTGAGCAGTCTTCAAGTATATCCGGACCATGAAATAAAACATTACCAGCAGGATCAGCGATGGTATTAGCGTCCAATACAACGCCATGGCATTCAACACAAGTATAGCTACTAGAGTGCTGTATATCTGTAGGACGTCGAGCAAAGTGCGAGGCAGAATTTCATCAAGAGCACCCATATCTTTGGTGAACCTATTCAAGATACGACCTAAAAGTATTTACAATGCTGTTTTTAAGATCATAACTCTGAATTTAATACTCACCTTCCCCTTAGATAAAGTTTTAATTTATTTCCTGCCGTAATACATTATTATATACAATTTATTGAGTCGAATTGTAAAGTTGGTTACTATACGGAATAGTGGACAAAAATGTATAAATAATGGATGTATACAAACGATAGTTAACTGTGAATATTATATATCAATGCAAAAAATACAAACTACATATATTATTCAGACACAGGGCTATCCATCCCAATCGAATACTTCACTTTGTCACCTTGTTGAAAAAAAGTAAACTTTATTCATTGTAAATAATTATGTATCAATATTATTCAATATTTGCATGAGGTGTGACCAATGAGTTTAGAGGGCCAAAGCATCAATACGGTTTTTGAAGATGCGGGTTCAAGCGCCTTCTCAAACATTTTAGAGCGAGTACAGAACAAATTTATCAGATATTTGTATATGAGACTGTGCGGGGTCTATCCTTTTTATCCGCTGAAGTATCCGACGCTGTTTATATTAGGAATGGTGGGATATAATGAGCTGAGAGTGAGTAGGGAACTCGCTATAGTTTCATATATATTGAAATTACTCAGAGGTAGAATGGATAATGCTTATTTACTAGAAAAGATGAAACTAAACGTTCCGGATAAATTCGTAGAGCGCCGGCGGCGGCCGCCACTGCTGGGGGTGCCGCACGCTCGCACGCGACTTTTGAGCGAGGCGACGTTCACACGCGCACTTCGCAAACTTAATTCAATTGCGGAAAAAATTGATTTATTTTCATGTTCATTGACGGAGTTCACAATAATGGCGTTGTTTGTTATATGATATGAATAGGATTAGTTTTAAGAATAATTAATTTAGGTGAGTGCAACTGTCGCATTAGGTCAGGCCTGTAATGATAGTTGTAAGCTTTTGTTGAAATAAATAAATAAATAAATTTTGTTTGAATCATTTTATATTTATTTCACATTTTTAAGTTTCTTTCATTTTAAGTATTTATATCACATAAGTAAATCACAAACAAATGTGTATCATCGTTTCAACTCATATACGTCCCAAGCGAGGGGCTGGAGGCCACGTTAACTTCGTTAGGCCTTTGTTGACCACGCTGGCTATATTGAATAATTAGGCATTAAATAGGCGGTGCAATCATATCAATATAGTGAGATGGACTAAACGAAAACTGCTAGGCAAGTCCCAAGACAATAACATCATATAGTTACTGCCAATATCAAATAAGCATTTCACAGCTGGGCAGCAATAGCACTAGTACTGATAGAGAGCCGGAGATATGGTATCCGTTAGGGCTTTTGATCATAAATCACCGGACGATTGAAGGCCGTGGAACTGGAGTAGTCCTATAATGAACTTTCATAAAATAACGAAGAAACTACCACACTAACAATATCCTTAAAAAAGCAGTACCTACTGGACAAAGAATAGGGAATATTAGAAATAAGAAATAATTTTCTTTCAAGTTACCTGATGAACTGGTGTCAAAGAAACGCATGATTCCTTTGATCATTGTAGAAAACATAAAATTATGCAAATTCTTGGAAGCATCCACGCAGAGCGATACAAACGGGAAGACCCGAAGATTGGAGATGAGTATACATCCTATTATCAGACCTCCATGTATATATAGGTACTGGGCAGTTGTGAACATTCCTACTTTCACATCCAATCCTGGTTCTGAAAACATAATAAAGTTCCTGATAACTGTTGATACGTGTATGCGAATTGGTATATTCCCGCTTCGGACCCACTATTTTCGACTTTTCAAAATGACACATTTAGATATGTTTATAAGCAGACTTAATTCTGCTTGATATGCTATATATAAAGTACGACAACTAACTAACGTTGAAACGGCAAGATTCAGTTATTTTCATAGTGTCATGACGTATGGCATACTATTGTGGGGATCTGCGGCGAATATTAAAAGTATTTTCGTGCTCCAAAAAGAGCAATTCGCGCTATCTATAAATATAAATAAGAGAGAATCACTCAGAGATTTATTTAAGGATATAAATATAATGACATTAGCGTGTCAATATATTGTATTATATCCCACCGTAGACTTGTGAATCAATGGCGTAGCATCTTTGACATTCAAAAGTGATTGTAAAATCCTATTTGAAGAATAAATTTTTGATTTGATTTTAATATGTAGCAAGTGGAAAACTACGATTACTTGCCCACCTATGTATAAATTTTATTGCAACATTTATAAATTTTAGAAATCAATTTCAATATTATACCTGGTAGTGCATCTCCAAGAGACTCTTCATACGCAGCCATATTGTTAGACCTGCAAAGATGATTAATACGCAATAATAAATAAGGACGCATACTTACGTATCGGTTCTTATTTATGAATTACAATTTATATTTTATACTTAATAGTAAAACCTTATCTTGTAAAGCATGTAAAGTAAATCGTAGTAAATCAAAAAAAGAATCGAATAGAATTCGGTCATCTCTTCAGATTCTTTTTTCGTTTTCTTTCCCAGTCCTTTCTGCGTTAGGCTATCTCTCGACTTGTGTCAGAGATGAACTCTTGGCACATTTATATTTATAAGCATGAGAAAATCACAAGTACCCATATCTTTACCAATTTCATCACAGAACATTATACATTTTGGTTAGGGCGGCATAGCTGTGATTAGGTGATTTGACTGGTGTTCCCGGAAGTTGCTTGGCGTTCCCGGGGGCTCCCTACATGCCTGAGAAGGGCCTTCCCTGGGGTTTTTAGTGGGTAGGCCTCCCCCTTCAGGGGAGGAGAGCCCCACATAACCGCCGGCTCGCCACAGCCGTGGTATGCAAATTAATGCATTTTCCTCAGGAGAACAAAAGAAAAAGGTGATTTGACTGGTAAGGTATCTGGTTTGAACACAGCAGTTGTACGATTGGGTATACAGATAATATTATTTATTGTGTTACTTCCCAATGGGATAATATCATTGGAATTATCTATAAGATGCTTATGTAGGAGGTGTTCATCAAATTGGCAGAGGCATACAAAGATCTATTTTAGGAATCACGATTATAGTGATAAGAAAAACTTCAATTGATTGTTTTGCCTTTTAATTGTATAAGCACTACATAATGAAATAATACAACTTTTCTGGTTTATCTCGCGTATCATCATTTCTGCTATTATACCTCCACTACTGGACATAGCCATACCCAACTTTCGTGCCGTCTGTCTAAATGCAATAGGGCCTCGTTTGTTGGTTGGTAGGATACACCACGATGTATCTCGCGTATATTTGACATTTCGAATACTTTCTAGCAATCGTGATCTAGCAATAAAAAAAAATATAGAGAAATTTTTTCTTCTCTTTTCTCACATCATCGCAAGAAGGCGCAGGATACTAGCAACGCAGAAACGATCAGTAGAAATTCTTATAGGAATTCTGAAAGATAATGATAACCTCATTCATGAGCTATCAATGAGTCGATAAAGAAAAAGTAATTTCTTATTTTGCATGGGTTTTATGAATTTTTTTAACAAGCACGTAATGGTTATGGTTAGCAAATTCAAATATTTTCTTATTATTAATATCAACCATAAAAACCAATCAGCAAATCCAACAGGCAACTAATTAGAATGTTAATGAGATAAGGATAAAATGTAAAAGATTCACAAATGCAACTAAGGAAAAGGTCAAGAGAAAAAAAGAAAATCAAAAAAGTAATTTAATATTGACTATTTGACGACTTTCAGGATAATATTAAAATCTTTTGGAAGATCATATGAACAGCTAGAGCCATAGCAACGACCTCACAGCTGTTAAAAGTCAGAAGCCAAAATGGAGACATTTTACAATATGAAGATTAAGCAGATGAAAGAATTTTAAAGTTTGTTTGAAAGAGATGAGCCAGGCTTAAACGATAGAGTTCCGGAAAAAAACTGAAATAAGTGAGAGAGAATTCACGTTGGAGGATAGGTAAGAGAATCAATGTTTGAAAGTAGGAAAGGATGCAGATATCTGCTAAAATGCTGAAGACTGAACAGAGCTACGTGACAACTCTACTATACCATTTATCCAACCTTCAATTAGTCTACTCAACAAAAGTACTAATTACAACAGTCATGAATGAAACTGATAAAAAAAATCAAGATGAACAATTTGGTTTAAGGAATGGAAGGAAGGGTATGAACCAGGTCTTTTCCTTACAATACTTAATACTGAAAAGGGGATAAATTGTGGAAACTATTAATGATCTAGAGTCTAGAGCATCTTCGTCTTCGAAGTCTTCGAGTCTAGAGATTCTAGACGAAGATACTTGCATAAAAAAGATGATATATTAAAGCATAAGAAAGATGATATATTAAAAAAGACCACGTTAAAAGTACCCGTGGAAAAAGTCAAAGTACGAATCAATTAATGTTAAGGTAGTTAAGAAAGAATGTTTGGATCATTGCAAATAGAAAAAATTATCTCTGCCTACCCGAATGGGAAATGGGCGTGAGTGTATGTATGTATGAAAAATTTTATAACTACAGATGTTACTGCTAGTTTTTGAGCTATGTTTTAACATCACTAGTTTTTCCACATAGCAAGTCATTTACTACCATAAAATCGTAACTCACACCGAGTTAGGATTCTTCCTTTCCCAATTGGTTCGGACTGCTGATTTATCACGTTGACATTAAGGTCTAGGTGTTAACTAACTATTCATTCAATGTTGAATTCGGATGTTTACTAATGCACATTAGTGACTACGAGAGTAACTATTCAAATTCATAGATTTAGTAAAAATACACACTAACAGCAAGGATTTCGATGGAAATAGAGATATACTTGTATAAGCAAACTCAAGTCACTACAAAACTTATGTGAAAAAAACGTACCAATAGCTGACCCAGTAATCAGTGGCCGCAGCAAATACAGCAGCCAACAATATCATGCCTACTGTGAACAGGATGAAACATATGCTGCCGCCAGACCGAAAGTAGGCACTGATAACCGACCAGCGCAGATTACCGCTTCCCCTCTCTTCAGCTTGCATTTGTTGAGCTTCAAATTTATCGTAGTTTTCACTGTCTGTCATCGATACACCTCTGCTTAGGCTAACCATCTCTTTCTCTTCAATACTCTAAGAAATTAACAATGAAAATATAAGTCTTAAAGCTATACAAGAAAAAAAATCGACGTCTGCCATCAATCTTAGTTCTTAAGTTCAAAACAATATTTTCAGACGTAACAATGATTTATTTTGTTTCCATTACTTATTTATAACGAGGCAGTGATAGTAGTATTTTAGTAGCATTTCAGTAGCAATAAATTTGTTTTGCTTCATAATATTTTAAATCGAATATAATATCTTACCCCTGCAGAATTAACGCTGTCGCCATCTTTATCCTTGCCTTCTTGTAATGAAGCAAGCATCGTAGAAAATTCTTTGCCTGAGTTGATGAGCTCTTTATAACTTCCCATATTAGCAATGTTACCCTGTTGAATAAGTGTAAAGTCCAACTATGTTGTTAATATTCCATACTTAATATTTCGTATACTTAATGAGAAAATTTGTTTGTACATTTTATAAATATGAGATGCTTATTTGACTCTTTTACTGCCGTAAACTTTACTCTCTTCAAAATATTTTTAAGAAATATACTATGGCGATGACACCTGTCAAAACAGGCTTCTTAGATTTTTAAGACTTCATATTAACATTCAACTAAGAAACTAAGAAACTTCAAATATATTTTGTTCCACGTATTCTTAGTTCGGTTGTTCATCAACGTACTACTTACGCTTCTTCCACCCTGCTAACCGGTTAGTACTCACATATATATTGACATTTCAAAGGTTGCCACGGGATTACTCGATGTTTTTATCTATATGTACTTAATAACAAGACACTATAGATAAGCCTATATTCTCCTTTTGCAAGCTTAAGGTTTCCTCTGCATTTCGTCCTATCTCTATCCTATCTGTCAAAAGTGTTGGAGCGTCGGGCTTTTACTGCTAATTTGGTATATTTTTCTCGAAACTTAACCTTCCCAGCCCAGCTCTCTTCCGCACATGCTACAGCACTGTTATCGCCTCTTGTCAAAGTCATAACATTTATTCTGTCAGTCTTCAGTAATCACATAAGTCTCTAATAATCAGACCCTTAACTGTCCTAATAAAATACAGATGCCCTGCATTTATTGTTATTTTAATATTAAAAATATTTAAAGTAGATTACACCAACTTACATCTTCAAGGATAACAATTAAATCAGCAGCCTTTAGGAAATGTATTTGATGCGTGACGAGGATTCGCGTACGCCCGCGCAAATATCCATTAATGCAGCCTTCAAACAATAGTCGACCTACATTGGGGTCCACGGCAGACAACGGGTCATCAAGCAAATAAATATCTGACTAAAAACATAGGAAATGAGGTCAAAATTTTGTAAACCCTTATAGTACATGATAAAACAGTATTATTGCATACCAAAAATGTTGAACAACGCTATAAATTTATTACAAACGTTTAAAAAAAAGAAATGTACCTCTTTGTAGATAGATCTTGCCAAATTAATTCTTGCCCGTTGACCCCCTGAAAGGGACACCCCCTTCTCACCGACCAGTGTCTGGTCGCCGTATGGAAACTGTTCAAAATCCTTCTCCAAACAGCACGTTTTGCATACCTGAATATTTCTACAATTAACAAGTCTTAGTACTACATAGCCAGTTCACATTTAATTTGTGCAGGGTGCATATATATATATATATATATATATAATATATATATATATATATATATATATATAATATATATATATATATATATATTATATATATATATATATAGTCAGAATAGTGAGTACAGGTATTAACTTATTAAGACTAAAACCTGCACAAATGAATTGTGAAATGGCAAGTTGTAGGATTTTGCCTTAAAAGGCAGCAGGTTAAAATGGTGCGCATTAATTTATAGACTGCTCTTATAGCTTCATTTATATTGGTAAATATTTTTTGATCGACGAAGTAAATAATGAATGCTCAAATATCACAAAAATAAAGCAAATAATAAAAAATCAACTATAAACTGATATTCAGATATTATACACATATTTTTAGCTCTGATATATTTAACAATTCTTATTAGTATCGAATATATTTGTTACAAACCGTCTTATATTTATCAGCGTCGTAAACTTGACCAAAAAGTATATTCTCTCTAACAGTACTAGGGAATAGCCACGCCTCCTGGCTTGCGTACGATATTCTTCCAACTACAGATATATTGCCTGACAATACTGGCAATTCTTTAAGTAACAGTTGAAGGAATGATGACTGTAAGAAAAAGGAAAATTATGTATATTTTACTATGACCCTCTATCTGAAACTAAGTTAATTCTGTACCAATTTGCAAATGCATTGATATCATTGTTATTGTTAATCCCTTCAAATGATGCGCTCGTATTAGTCACAAGTACAGATAAGTTTATTAAGTATTTATTACCTTTCCCGAACCAACAGGCCCGATGATAGCACACAGCTTGCCCTTCCGTATCCTCACAGAAATATTCTTCAAAGCACATTTGGATGCATCGTTGGTCCAGCTGGAGGACACATTACGGAGTTCAATGGCAGTATCAAAACCTGGTTGTGACAGGGATCTACGTGTCCTACCTAGAGTGGGTGCATGACTCTTTTCATCTGAAACAAAATAATAGAAGGCTATTTAATATGTAATACTAATAATGTAGATCGTAATAAAATACCAAAAACTTTAGATACTTAATTTAACTAATGGCATACGTCAAACCTACCTGCAGGATATATAATGCAATCTGGTCTCTTTTGATAAGAAACTGGTTGAACATTATTATCTATAGTTTCGGTAACGTATGGCATAGTTCGAAAGAGTTTAGAAACAGGGCCTCCAGGAGAGTTACTTGACAAATCAGGTCGATCATCTGCAATAATAAAACCTAAAATATTTTTCTAATCATTCATAAACATAACAAAATATTACATATCTTTTCATTCACTATCACAATATCGGTATGAATAGATCGGTATGTATTCACTTACATTTTCATTAACCCTACATTACTGATATTTAACATTCCAAAAATTATTGTCTAGATCTGACAACTTTTAAAATAACTCGAATTTACTAAAAGGTTTTTTATCTGCACAAGAACCCTAAGTCTATACATATAATGTTTATTACCTAATAACATAAACTCGCGTATTCTCCTAATTGAGACGAGAGCTTCTGCGCCGAATGATAACGTTAGAGGGAGGACTAATGTGATGTTGATCTGGACCGCATTCATAAATTGTTGCAAGGGAAAGATCTGTAAAAATACCAATTTCATCATATGTTTTTTTGTAATTTTATCAACCAAAAGACGTAAACTGCTAAACAGGATACGATATGGCAATAAATTATTATTATTATTCATATATTTAATTAATAATCTTAAATTTAAGTTTTTTACAACATAGATATATAAAATAAATATAAATACTATAAAAAACTTAAACCTAGTATGCCGCCGGTAGCGAGCAAGGCCCAAACAAACCGGTGCACAGAGAGGTATTTGACCCAAAAAGCTGGCCAAAAATATTTTACACTTTTAATGGCTGCCTAACAATGTTTTATTTAAGGTTTTGCTTGAATAAGGTAAAAAAAGTCATACGTAATATATACAATCATTTATACTTCATTTTCATCTTCAAAACTTACATTTGAAATGTCACTTTCTACTAATAAATTTACAAGATCAGCTGAAAATTGTATTTTTTTTTATTCTTCCTCTTCCTCATGCCCGTCAGGACAGGGTCAGAGGTTAAGAGGAGCCTGTTTAAAACATCTGCGTTGCAAGCTACCCGGGAAAACTTTCTGGTGTAGTTGTGTCTGAACATTAATATGTTTGTTGCGTGCTTCTGCAGCTTCTTCAGACAATTGTCTTATTGGAAGAATGGCTTCCGTTATTACTTCAGCCCCATGGCGCAATATTTTATGCAAGGTCGGAATATAGGGTAAAAATTATATAAAGAAACGTACAATTTAGCCGTTTCTTGACAATAATTTTTCAAATTTCTCTATGTTTATCTTTAAACCACAGCACAATGTGTCTAAAATAATTTTAAATCTGTAAATTAAATTTAAGTCTATTCCGGTAATTGCTGTAGATATGTTATAGTTAACTAAAAGCGTCTACTCGTGTTCCCATCATTGGTGTTGCCAAAGTTTGCATTTGGTATATCCACTAATAGACCAAGTTGCTCGCGGAACTTATCTTGGATTTCTTTTTTTCTGTTCTCGACTATTTGTTTCTCCTCAGCAGTAAGGCGCATATTCCATTTGTATCCTTTGAGCCACTCCGCATTGGTTTCTGGCCTTTGTTTTGCGAGCAGCTGTCCATTTTTGTTTAAATTGATGTTTTATAACTGACAATTTTTGTTTCATATTAGCAATATTTTGATCATTTTCATCATACTGATTGATCAGTTCTTTTTCCATAAAATTCAACTTTTCGTTAAAAATTGAGGTGTTTGAGCGTTCCATTATATCGAACAAGTCATTTCGAGACAAAAACTTCACTCCAGACGAGCCTATAACAAAAATACATAAAATATAAGTAAAATTTCGTTAAGTAAAAGTTTATATGTTTACAGAAAAAAAATCACGAAAAATAGGCGGGCGTATTCGGGTGGCTGTTTTGTTTTTAATTACATCCTATAAGGTCTACTTTACAACATACAATAGAAATTTTGACTTAGAAATGATGAGAAACTTATTAAAAAGTCCTTTGATTTCTCAAAATGTGTTTTTATACGAGTTTTTTTTCGTGGTTACATCTTATGGATATAATTAAAATAATATAATAAATTAGCTGTTGAAATTATGTACTAAATATAATACATACCTGGTTAATCAGAATCCATAATGAAAACCAACACAAAATCGTTCAATCACGAGATAGGAGATATTTTAGAACACTAAAATCTGAGCGCATCGAACAATCACACGTACACTTTAACAGAACGGTAACTTCCGACTGAGCTTGCGTCGTGCTGGGCGGCGCTAGAGCTTTGTCTTTATTGTTATTGTATGGAGAGGTTATACTAATTTAAAAAAAAAATTGCTTTGAAGGGGTAGCACTAATTTAAAAAAAAGTGATTTTGGCCAGCTTTTTGGGTCAAATACCTCTCTGTGCGGTGGTTAGGGCTGCAGACAGAGAAATCTCCGGACAATACGTGCCGTGTCGAGAATCACTGCTTTTTGTATCCGACCCTTGATCCATCCGTCAAGCGAGAGCCTCTTAAGATGATGATCGAGACTCTTTGCTATCAAGCCATTCGCAGACACAACTATCGGAACAATGATTGTCGAATCAACATCCCACATGGCGGTTACCTCGTATGCCAAGTCAAGGTACTTACTGGCTTTGTCCTATTATTATTATTATTTATTTATTATTACTGCGTCGTAAGCCATAAGTTAGCATTGTGATTCTGGTAGGAACTAAAGATTTATATATTGCAAAGTTCATAAGAAATAAAGTGTATATGTAGTAACAAGATATACTTAATGCCTCACTGGTTTCGACCAACGGGTGTTGACGTGAGGTCCGAGGTTCAGTTCCCCATGGATTTAGGTTGGTTGGTAATAGGACTTCCAAGACTACTTGGCTAGCTATCAATAATATCTCAATTTGTCGGACTGTCCACAGTTGTGCTTACACTGTTCCACAGTTAATAAGTGCAGGTGCGGCTCGCTTTAAGTTTCATCCTTTTCATCAATTACCATCAGGTGAGGTGAACATTCTTTAAGTGATACAACCATTTCAGTACAGGTACATGTAGCGCTATTATGTCAGTTTTTCTTTATATTGTATTCTATATAATAAGCTTCTTCGTTCATGTTGCTGTTGTGTTATGTGTATATCGAATAAATGTTTTCTATTATGCCAGTTTTTCTTTATATTGTATTCTATATAATAACCTTCTTCGTTCATGTTGCTGTTGTGTTATGTGTATATCGAATAAATGTTTTCTATTTATATCTTCACTTACAATGTTGGCAGATATGTTGTTTCCAAGAAGTATGAACACCAGAATGGTGACGAAGAGCGCCGATCGTTCTGTGAAAATCATAAACCCGATGAAGACAGCCCTCATGAACTGCACTATCCTCACTTGCTTTAATTCGTCCATTCTTTTTTGTCCGACCACTTTTCGAAACGGAATTTCCCAAGCATACATTTTTATAACCTTTAACAATACAAAACATATATCTTTTTTTTTAAATAAAGGCTTTACAAATTTATGAAACCAAATTGCATACTACTTATAAATTAATAAGATCCAGCAAAAAAATTACCATATAATATATTTTAAGAACTTAATATCAGTTGGAATAATGTTATAGAGAGCATTACTTCATGGTTCAATAAAAAACTTCATCATTATCATCATTTTATCTAATAAACTGTTACTGAGTTCTGTATAGAACCTTATTTGATACACTCGCATAGAGTTCGGTTTTTGTGTTGTAAGAATTCTGTCACTTTTGTCTTTTGTCTTTTCATAAAATATACCAAGATATATATGTCTAATTTTTCCTTTTACTTAATACGTAACATCTAAAATACCACGCAACCACTTCTATAAGGGTGTCAATTAAATGGTTAGCATAGTATTGTTATTTCTGTGAGCAGAAAAATATAATCGGTGAGCAGAAATAGCTAATTGGTCAGCAACTCATGGTCAGCAAACATTTCAAAATCAATCAGCAATTTATGTCATTCTGGATGGCTGTAATTATTTTTGTACAGCATATTAATTATATAAGCTGCAATCAGCTGCTCATGTTTAATAAAATTTTGGTAAGCACTCAGAGTGTAAGCAAAAAAATGCATTTTGTGCTGCATATAAGAGTAGCAAAAATACTTTATTTGTCATGCCTAACCTAACCTAACCTAACCAAAATAAAAAAAAGTGCGGACCAAAGAGTCTGCAGGTGTAAACTTTAGGTGTAAAAAAAAACCTAACCTAACATACCAATCAAATATACTGCTTATAGACATGTTTTTCTGCCGCTCAATCATGAAATCTTGCCGCTCAAGTAGTTATTTTGCGGACTGAATGTTTATTATGCAGACTCATGTTATTGTTGGCTGCCTATGTATGATTTAATTTTTGACCATTATCAAAATTAGTTGCGGAACAAGAATTGCTGCCTGTTTTTTTTTATTGCAAACAAAATCTTTGTATGCTGATCAAATTATTTAAATGCTGCTTTTGGGTGGCTCGCCAAATTTTATAATTGCTGACCAATGTAATTACTTCTCCTTCTATAATAACATCATAAACACCCACTGCTGGACATAGCTTTCCCCCAATGATCTCCTCACCGGTCGGTCCTACGCTGTTAGCGTCCAATGCTTTCTCGCGATGAGAATCTTACGAATTATTCATTTATTAGCGACATCACATTTAGTTAGACAAGATAGTTTGGACTGACCTGTATTCCACTGATTACTTCAGTCATAACCTTAATCCTTTCATCTGTTTTTTCTGCAATTCGCACCCTGAGTTTACCGATCAGTCGTCCAAGCATTCCTTTAAAATAAATAATAGTGATCAATAAAACCGGTTTTGCGTGTAAGTGCCATAAATATATCCTTCATAATTAATTTTGGTAAAAGCAAGAGTAACGAAACTAATCAAACTTAAAAACAATCAATTTAACATATATTTTTCATATGAATAACAAAATAAATATAATTTTTGATAAAAAAAAAAAACAAAGGTAGACAAATTGTGACGAAATCATAACCGCGATTTGTAATTATCTCAACGTGAACGTATTACGTTATTTATTGAGTAACAACACTTAAATGCTTTTGAACTGTTAAATATTTCAAATATTTCAATTTAAATACTATCTAAATTAAATTTACTGATATTATCTATATATGTAGTACATACAACAATACAGTCTTTATTCTAAACACATTAATTCGAAAAACATTATACTATACAAAATAAAAGCTTTTCTTTTATAGCGCGATGATACAAATCGCAGTAGATTCCATCTAATTGTCTGTGATACAATTCTACTAATTAATTGTAGCTAAAGCTCTAGCTAAACATTTCGTTTGACCGCTTATCAACAATCGATGCGGTCTAGAGCAAGTGTTCCGTTTTGTCTTAATGCAAAGAGAATTAAGCAATTTCCCGTCTGATATAACCACAGAAACTGGATTATTTAACATTTACAAAGAATATAGGATCGTATTTCTCAAGGCATTGATAACTTCACTTTGAACAATAGCAACCACCGCAAATGCATAAGCTACTGATGTAGATGGATAATTAATAGCCTTGGGTCGATTAGCGATTACTAAAATTAAAATCTACTATGTTTATATTATTATATTATATAAAACGTCCTAATAATTTTCTACTGAAGCTCGGCATTTTTTGTTTTGTATTATTGTTAGCCACAAAATTATGTTTTTATTGATTAATATATTTATAAAATTTTAATCTTCCTAATAATCGATAATTGAATATAAAATATCGTATTGGTGGGTGTTTTTCAAATAGCTGAACATAAAATATTTATCAAAGCTGTACCTTGGATTGGTAGCGAAATGATGATTAATGCAACTAGCCCGATGAGAGCTGCCACACCCGCTTCTTTGTACCCCAGGTAGAGCACAATAGCTAGCTGGATAGGGATGATCCACACATAGTGCAAGAACAGCATAGCCATGTCTAACCGCACCATATCATTTGAAAGTATGTTCACAACTTTACCAGCTGCCGTTTCTCCCAAAGAAGCGTTGTTCATACGCATTAACTGAAACAAAGATATACAATGTGCTACAATGTCATTCCACATTTAGCAACGAAAGTCGAGGCCAATACGACTCTGACGGAGTGTGAAACAGGGGGATGTGATATCACTGAAACTATGAAGAAGCCTACACCTACGCTCAAGAATGTGCTTTAGCTTTACTTGAATGCATTGCCCCAGTACCTTAGTAGATTCCCGACATATCGGTTTTAAAATAATCATCGATAATACGAAAATTAGGTCGAATTCATGGGAATTGACTCATTTGAAGAGAGAAATTCTCTAAACCGCAAATTATTAACGAGTATGTTTATCTGGGATAAATAGTTTAACTAGGTCAAACTTCCAGTAGCAGACGCCGCGTTCATGAACTTACGCAGCATCTCCATCAAGTCCATCTACCACAGTGACTCAACATGAAAGCATGATTGTTAACCATGACTATGAGAAATGATAATGATGATATAATCAGTACAGTGTACGTTTTCTACTATAAAACAACTTTCAAACTTTTCTGATTTAATTATACGCAAGTTTGTCTTTCCCGTGCTCTTTTCATTTTTTACTATCACGAGATGATTTGATGTGATCACTTTTCTATATTTAGTTAAAATAACATTCGTAATTATCGTTTAACAAAGATCTAAACTTTAATTTATACAAATACTTAAACTAGTGTAAGTAAAAGACTTAATTACCTTCCTATACATAAGTGAGCTTGCAGCGATGCGCATCTTCATACCAATCTGTTGGCAATACAAATTCCCGTGGTGGTTGCAGAAGGCCGCCAGCCAGTTGCCTATGATCATGGTCACGGCATACATTGTGGCTGTCTCCCTAGTCATCGTGGAGTTTACTGACCAGAATAGGAGCAGTTGTCCGAAAAGAAGTGGTAAGAATGTTCTATATTGTTAAAAATATTCATCTTGTTAATAAATTTGCTGAATAATTACATCCTGCCTATGTATTTATTAGCTAAACCTGTTTTTTACGACAAGTTATAAGAAAGTAATTTGATATATAAAGTATATCTCTTGAAATAAATTCTCATTGCTACCATAAATTTTAATGAGACCCTGAGATATTGCAACATTGAGATATTACATCTTAAGCTTTTAATATATCTGAAACCGATCGGTTGATATAGTCCAGATGCTACCACCAGCGCCTACATTGTTCTTAACTGGCCGCCCCCGTAGTCCAAATTAAACAAATCTAGTCCACATTTACTATAATAAAGATTTATTTAAAAGTTTGTGAAGACCGTCTTTGTAGCAATTCCAATGTGTTGACAAATAATACAGATCTACTGTCGACACCAATAGTGTACCTTGGGTCAATAGTAGACGTAATTTTTTATTCTTACATCCGCGAGCCGTGTAGATGATCACTCATATATATATAGGGTTGCAAGGCCATAAAATGCAAAGGCCGGACTGCGCATTATATAAGGCCGCACATTTTGCCCTAAAAGCCGGACATGTTGTTTTTTATTGCCAAACATAATGTTTTTACAGCTGGGCTACTGAAAAAAGTATTTATACGTGATGTGAAAAATGAGGATGAGATTTTGCCGGAAGACAGTTTGCTCTCCGCTCGGACTTGTCCGCTAGGGTCGGGCGCTTGTCCTTGATAAAAAGCCTGAAAAAAGTCGGATAGGCCGAACACGTACATATTTGGCCGGACGCGACCGCAAAAAGCCAAAAAGCCAAAAGTCAGACACCTGGCAAGCCTATATATATATATATATATGTGTTAAAAAATTACAACTTACCTTAATATAGAGTAAAAGAATTGCATTATACCTCCAGGTAAGAAGGTAATCCAATACGTTTTGAACATTACTTTCAACAAAGATGGTGTTTTACCATTTGCTCTTGCTGCGGCTTCTTCTTTCAACCAATTTCTGTAAAAATATCAGAGAACATCAAGATATAAAATATTTTTAAACAATATACAAAAACCAACGTCAAATTTCTACTATTACTAATACTGCTAGTACTGTATGTGTTTACACATAAACTAAAAAGTACAAAAATAACCAATTTCGAGATTTAAGTTTACATATGTAGGTAAAGTTATGTCCCTCGCTAAATTGTCGCTAAATTGCATCCTCGGCTAAATTGTCGCGCTCACCTTACGGCTCGCGCGACCAATACCGCCTCGTATGCAATGAACAACTTTGCACACTAGTATCATAATGTACTATTGTTGAATTTCGAACTATTGTGACGTTGTTATGGAGATCATAGATTTTGTTATTACTTGAAATTATATGCTAGAAGAACTTACAGAAAATGTTTTAGTTAAGATTTACAATAAATCATTTATTAGTTTTACTAGCGTATTTTCACTGTAGAGGAAAATTAGTTTATAGAAGATTCCCTACACTAACATTAGTGCTTGTGCTAATTACATTTACAAAAATTACAATGTTAATTGTTAAAACCTTCATTATTATACGCAGTCATTGTAATGTAAATATACAATTCTACTTCTCATACTTTAAGTTATACCATGATGATAGATTGCGGATTTGACTACTGTCTGTTTTCTGTTTCTGACGTTATCCAATAGATGGCAGCACACTGTAACAATTAGATGTTTACTCTTGAACGTGGGAACTACGTCAACAGTCGGCGCTGGTTGACTTGAACAATAGGGTAAATGCCTACAACTGAATATGCCTATTTTTATTATATAATTATCAAAGTTGAGCAATTTCTATCTCATGAACGTAGGTCAATATAGAAATTTCACTTTAGTTTTATATTAATATTATTTTAGATTTCAAAAAAAATTACAATTTTTTTTTACAGAATTCTAATGAAACGAATACATTTGTAGCTTGTTCACATTAAATGTAACATTATTTGATATAGAAAGTATATCTATAAACGTACAAATTTTGGCAATTTTGTTAATACGCTCAAACGAATTAGGCGAGTCTACTCAATTATGGCGTCACGATTGCAGTGTACTTAGTATGGAGCGTTTTAGAGCGACCCGCGACAGCGCAGCAAACATGGCGCCGTATTATTAGATATGTATAATTATACGCGTAGATAATCAGTTATTTAATATATAACTAATCTGTAAAAGTGTTCTCAATCAGTGTTTGGTTGTGGCTCGAAAGTGCTAGTAGCCAAGCCATAAAATCAGTATCTAGTTTTTATAGGAAGTTACTCATAATGTTTCAATTAAACTGATATTTGTAATATCGTACTTTATAATGTATTTACATAAAATAAAATACTAATCACAATTTAGGATAATATAGATAATTATGTCCTATATCTGTAAATGTTTTAGAAACTAGAAAGTATTAAACTGACTATCACTTGAGAGTAACCGAGGTGTAATGATAAATGCAGGCGACCATGTGGGCATTCCGTTGTTTGGTGCCTCTTGTGATAACCTAAAAATATATAAGTGACGAATTATAAGTGTGGATAATTCCAAATAAATGTAATTATAGTACACCGTGTTTTAATAGCATAAACCTAGTTATTAGTATCTTCAACAGTAATAATCGCAGATACATCATTACTTCTACAATATATCTCATCTAAATGAGTACTGTTATATATAATAAAAAATATTGCTATCTACCCAATTTATCCTGTAATTTTTTAATAATTTCTCCAAAGCTGCTTAATAGCGTACGTTAACTAGAGATAGACATGTAGGTAACATCCGTTTTCAGCAAAGAATTACTTCATACATGATAAATCGGATGCTACCTTTCGGTTTGTAATTAAAGTACTCCGAATTCTGATTCAGGATCTGGAATTCAGGAAGTTGTAATAACCTCTTGATCCACATGGCCAATTTTTTTTACAACGACATTACGTAATCTTAATTTATGTCAATAAAAACATTACTTCAGAGGTATTCGATTTTGTATGTGCATATATCCTAACAACATACAAAGAACAAAAGTTAATTTATATTTGTTTATTCGTATTTTTTATTTGTTTATTTAATCTTTATTGCAAGTACAAATGGCGGACTTAATGCTACAAGACATTCTCTACCAGTCAAACGAGTAGCTAGTTACAAAAGACTATGTTTAGTGCAGACAAAGATCAAAACTATGATCATGAAGTCGTTAAAAGTTTCAAGCCAATTGACCAAGATTTTTATCTACTATCATGCTATTAATCCTCTATAAAAGAACGTATAACAATTAACTTATTGCCAACATTAAAACACTCAATGATATTATGATCATTATATCCTCCAAACGCGTGATATTAAAAATTTCAAAAAAGAAAATTCTCATGCAATGACATTTTCACCACCAGATCGCAAAAATTTTGAAAACAGAACAATAAATTGTAGACTAATTCGTAATTTTGGATTGTCGCCTTATCGTCTTATTTAACATGCTTCGCAATTAGACTTTTCTTGAATTTACATAGTTCTTACAACACCCTATGGTATGAAAATCTTTTATAGAGGATTCACATTATGGTTGTAGATAAAGTCTTGTATGCATCTGTTATAATTAGGTATTAAAACACTCGTGTGATACTATTATTACTCTCAGCTACCCCTCGTGTGATAAACCCACATTTGTGTTTTATACAACAGTTGCATAAATAACTACATATTAAGAGGTACGTTGAGTACGTGGAGATTAAGCACGTGGAAACTAAGCACGTATTTCGACTACCTATATACCTCCCAATAATAAAATCTTATTAAAATGTCCTTCTGAAATGTTCTCACCGCTATAATATCATTCATTCTTTATTTTTTATTAAATCTATACTTAAATGGATTCAATCCCAACTTTAAATTTAGTTTTAAAAATAAATTGTGTAAGCTTTTCTTTAAGGAATATCTTGGATAATACTATAATTGGGTATGCTTATAGATTATTAACTTTTTTGGGTTTAGTTTCACATCATGAACAATAATAATATGTTCGAGATATTATTATGTATACTCGTACACAAATAAATTCGCACGTATGTAGTTCAAGTTTTAGATAATTGTATTGATTTCATCATTGTTTTTTATTTGATAAAAGTTCCAAAATTATTATGATAAAAGTATATGCGACCACCTATGAAATATCACTACATAGTATAAAACAAAGTCCCTTTCTCTGTTCGTGTGTATGCTTAAATCTTTAAAACTACGAGGACACAACGGATTTTGATGCGGGTTTTTTTTTATACATAGAGTGATTAAAGAGGAATGTTTATATGTATATTAAAGGAAGTTTATTGTATCAATCAATTTTAAAAGCGTGTTTTTTAAGTTTTTCATACTATAATTTATTATATACAAACGTTCACAGTTTTTCTGTAGTGTATTTAGTATCAGCACTGCACCCGTGCGAAGCCAAGGCGGGTCGCTAGTTTTAAAATAATATCTTAAACAACTAGCAGAATAAACAGAAAACCTCTTCTTTTTTTTAAATTGTTTGAAAATACAAATTTATTGAACCAAATAAATAAGTAGTTTGATAAACGTTATGAAAAGCTTTTTGTGTCCAGTTTTTAATGTTAATAATAATTACAACGATTACCAAAAATCTTAAAAATAGGCAGGGTGTTGAAGGGCAGACGAAATAAAATTAAAAGGAAATATATCTTAGATATAAGATCCTAGGTGCTGAGGCGCTTGCCGACGGTATGAAAATCTGTTATTTTCCGAAATAAAGAGTTACCTCAACATGTATACCTCAACTTGAATCTTGAAAGATTTTGCTTTCACAAAATCTTTCAAATAACATACCTAGATAACACTAAAGAAACGTTTGGTAGTTTTTATATATAGTTTTATGTATACTATAGTTTAATATTCTTTTTCAACAAGTTTTATTCTAAGCAACAGTCCAAAAGTGTTTGTTACTCGTATATAATTTATTAATATTTTTTTTATTAGTAAATAAAGTTAATATCTGACCTTTCTAAAATATCGCCTGCAAGTTTAGATCCATAGGCATTCTTCGCAGGTACTAAATCGTGTTCTTCAAGATCCCGTTTCATGCCATTATAAAACATAGGCATCATCCAACAAAACAGGAAGCGCGAAAATAAATTAGGAACATCTTTTTCCATTAAAGATTTCTTTTTTAAATTATTTTTAGTCATATCTCCGTTTGTTTGTTTCCTTTCCATTATGTTATATTATTAGCACGTTTAGAGAAATTGATATGTTGTTACTATTAAAACTAGTTATTTATAAAAGTATTATTTTATACTGTAAAAAATACTGACGTATATTTGTTTATTTGGTACACCAACTACTATTCCAACAATTCGATCACAATTAATGAAATATTAAGATTGATATGCTAACAGCACAACCAATTAAAGGTATACACGGTATATGCTTATAATATTTCAAATTAATGCGTTATATAAAAGTATAGTTGATTTCATAGTTACGCACACTACAGACGAAGGCCATGACAGTAATGATAGTATCGTTCACTATTTATATATGGATTATGTTATCTTATTCAAGTAACTGAGCTTAGGGAGTCTATTTTATCAGTTACTTGATTTTTATAATTTGTGTCTAAACGTAACTTGTTCATCATGACGTTAATGGAAAACACGATAGAAAATGTGATGTTAACCTACTTAAATATTTATTACTATCACGTTACGTTACATTACGTTACGTTACGATCACATTACAATATACAAAAAACTTCTTCAAAGTATAAAAAAAATACACCTATAAATAAAAGTTATAAACTTAAATTAAAAAGATCAAATGAACAAATTTTACGGATGCACCAATCGAGATAGTAACAATTTTACAAACACGGGTGAGTACTCGAAAAAGAAATTACTTTTCAAAATTTAATGTACGAAAAAGTTAGAAACTCTTTGTGCTACCCTAATATTTATTCTTTCATAGTGAAAAAATCTGATTAAAATGTATTTATTCAATTACAATTTATATTAATACGTATCACTTTTAATATCAAAAAAATTTCGCCATTGGTTCACAAGCTTAAAGCGGAAGAACTTGTATTCAAAAGAATCAGCGAGAAAACTAGCCTTATTTTTACCTATGGATTGCAATAAGAAAGAATTTTTTTAAACTCCAAAGTTTCTATGGTGAAGCGACATTTCTAGAAATATTTCATTCGAATCATTGCAGAAGTACTTCTGTCGCCACCGATGGCATAATTGCAAAATATTAGAATAAGCGAAGGAATCTTGTCTGTACTAATATGATAAAGAGAAAAGATTGAGTTGTTTTTTGATTTGTATTAAATTGACTCTGAAACTACCGAACCAATTTTGATAAAACTTTTCATAGGAATACTCGTAGTTAGTATGTGGCAAATCATAGGGTAATTAGACTATAGTGAAAGTATGAAATATGCCGAGATTAATGGCTTTAGTTGTGATGGATTACTCCGATACTTTTAACATCATAGATCATTATAATTATATTCTTCTTGCCAAGTTAAATTCTTTAACTCTATTACTAACCTCATAAGCACAAAACTGGATTAAAATACTTACAAGGTCACCTACAGGTTGTATTCGTACGTACTGATCACACTGTATCTGACTGATATAAACTAATATCTGATATTCCTCGGGGCGCTATTCTTTCACTACTTCTTTTCTCACTGTTTATGAATGCTATCATTAAAATAATATCGTCGGCTTGCGATCTGTTTGTAGTATTATAGCTTATGTGATATATATATTATAGCTTATGGTAAATAAGTTTATCAAACTTTTTAACTGTAATGTGCATCGGTGAGTGGTGCCGCAGCTACGGTAATTCAGTTAATCCTAACAAATACAAAGCTATTATGACTGCTAGTTTAAGATGTTTGGGATGTGTGCTTCGCAGATGTGAATGAAGAACTGTTAAACCGACGGGATCGTCTGAGTGTAAAAGAATAAACGGTAGTATTCGATTGTGTGGCTTTCGATTCGATTTCGGTAGGCTTCGTAAGTTCATTCTCCTTATACAGTTTTGTTCAACTTTATTATAAAATGCTATAAAAATCAAATGAAATGAAATGAATGAAAACCAAATGCACATTTAGTTCTCATTCTTGTGCATTATTGATGAATTCATAAAATTATATTTCCATTAATCAATCCGTGTCGTGAAGTTCTACGAGTTACCATGTCTCGGTATATAATTGCATATTCACTAGAAAATTAGTAAAAAATTAAATAAGTAAGATGTTTGAAATGACATCTTTTATATCTAAGTATAATACTATATTCAGTTGTGTGTCAAGTAGTCATACCTACGCAAGCCGTAGATAAATAATTTGCAAATATTTGATAGCAAAATTTTGTAAACACTAATTTATTCAACAGCTCCTGTGTACCCCCAAAAAAGCAAACATCAGCAAAGTCTAATAATAACAAGAGCAAAGTATGTGTAAGCGTAATTTTAGTGTAATACGGAAGAGAAATTTATAGTCGTTTGAGGAAGTGATAAGAAAAATGTATTCGTCTACTTATATCTCCTAATGGGCTGACCAAGGTCGACTATTGTCCAGAATAGTTCCAGAATAGTAGTTTACGAACTTTGTCCATATAAGAAATAGTTGTTAAATTAAAAATGATGTTAATCTCCAAAATACTAACCCAAGTAACATTTTAAACTTTATAAACGCTGTACAATGAAAAATTTCAAGAGTTTAGGCTGTACAAATGGCTGAATTAGGACTGTATATCCAGATATACAGTCGATATATCCGCAAAATGGCCCCAAATTATACAGCACCAAATGTAGAACGAGCTGTATAACAGCTGTGAAATAGCGCAATATCTGATTAGGCAAATAATTTGATACCAGTATACAGATACTGTGCGCAAATTTTAAGTAGTTGTTTTATTATTATATACAGCCATAGACTTGCGAACGTCTGAATATAAGTCTAAAATTATGTTAAATCCTTCCATACTGAACTTAATTCATTGAATCATTGACAAGCGGCGGCCATAATAAATATCTGTTGAATTGTGAAGTGATCAATTATTATTTTGCTATATGGTAAATACCCATTACTAATTTCCTGGTCATTATTTTGCTTGCGGCTGCTACTTCTTCGTGATTATATATACCAATATTAAGCCAAAAACTAACGCGCTATATTAATGATTTTTTTTTATTTAAATATAAAATATAATTCTAAAATACAATTTGATATTTGCCATGCATTATAAACCACATTTGGTTTTTCTATACATGACAGATCCGCATTATTAACTTATTAAAATATACAATAATGCGCTAGGTCTTTTAAGCACATGAATAGACATACACAGAAAGAAAACAAACAATTGCACAACATTGCGCTCGTCAGAACTCGCTACGCGCGAACCGGATAAGGAAGTGAAATTATACGGGAGTGAATTCTGCCGTGCGACGCAGAAATCTTAACAGACAAACAGACAAAAACAAAAATAATACCTACGAGTAATAAACATTATAGAAACATTTTTTTTTACATACCATCATTATCATTTGTTTTATACATTACATAGTAGTAGTCTAGGTTTACATACACACATATTATTATACCTATATACATACATATTAGATGTTTTCCATTAACTTAGATAGATAGAACTTTTTTAACTTATATTTAATGTTATTTTTATTGATTTCCGCTTTTAGGCTAGCCAGAAGTTCGTTCATTAGTCTAGGAATCTGATATTTTAGCATTTGCTTTCCGTATTGATTGCTATATGCGGGCAAAATGAAATTGGGAGCTCGTCGTGATTGTTCTACTCTATGTTTACTTATATTAATATAGGACTCATTACAAAAGTTTTCAACAAGAAGTATATATTTTAACTGGTCGTGGATAGGTATAATTCTACAGTGATTAAAAATTTCAATATTGTCTTAAAATTTTTCTTTGACTTTATCCGGTAAAATAGTTTTAAATATTCTAGATTGTAAACAGCAAATTTGATCGAGATGCGATTTAAATGTGCGGCCATAGGTACTTAGAAGATATAAAAGGGTAGGATAAGGAATCTGACGTTTAACAATTTTGAATTTCGCGAGAATATCTCTCAGCTACATACCATATTAATATGATCTACCCATTTAAAGCGGTGATCAATTAGAAGACTGAGATACCTATGTCTAGTTACTATATCTAAAGGTTTACATGTGCAATTTATGTTGTTATTGTGTAGGCAATTGTGATCATGCGCTATAATCTTAAGAGGGCTCATTTTGCGATTATAACTAGAGCTTGCGTACATTAATTTAGTTTTTTCTGCATTAATTACTAGCCCAGTATCATGAGACAATTTTGAGAGAGCACTAAAGTCTTCTTATAAGTTTCTCAGTGCTTTGTCAATATCCTTGTTTGTAGAAACAAGGCAAGTGTCGTCAGCAAACTGATACATGTCACAATTGGTAACAACATTGACTGCGTCATTGACATATGAAATAAAATGGAACGGTCCAAGTACCGAGCCTTGGGCAGTAACATCCGTAACCGAAATTTGTGTTACAAGAACCGTGTAACCTAACATGAGACTAATTTTATAAGCCCGCAGGGCATTTTTATTGACAACAAATTAATTTCGTTGTGTTTTCAGGTGAAAGTCTATGTAAATATAGCCGTAATTTTCAATAACAAATACTAACACAATATATTAATTTTGGTAGCATGATTTTTAGATTATGGTCTAATGGCATCTTTAATTATACAGCTGTTGCTCTTCTAGTACACTATTATGAAGCTTTTTGCATAAGTTATGTTTGTACAACAGCCTAAAGAGTAACTTTTGCTGTACATTAAAATTTATTTACTGTAGTAGGTGCTTAACAGAATAAGTTCAGTGAATATTACAGCAATTCAGGGTTCAATTGAAAGTAAAGAAGACCCATACTGTATATATAATTTTTATTTATTTCCGCTATAGGTACCTACAGAAAAATTAATAAATGAACTGTACTAGGTACCTGTTTACTAACACAAACATATTTTGATGACACAAACAGTCATGCTAATTTGAAATAGGTAGTCATATTTTACATAATGCCGGTGTACGTTCTGTTTACTCTTTCTAGAACTGATTCATACGTTCGTTTCGTTCGCACTCCTAAACTTATTTAGCATCGCTCTCGCTTCTTTTTTTTTGCTCGCAATTTTTTTTATTGGTATGTTTATGATAGATTCCATCTTCCAATAGCCTTCTCATTTCCTTTACAAAATCTTTCAAATATATGTCAAGATATTTAGGTTTTCCATTACCATAATAAATACCGATGACAAATGGATGTAGGTTTGGATATTCATGAATGGCACACAATATCGGCCGGAACTCATTTTTGGAACCCTTGAATATTGGGAGACCATCAAAATTAATAATAAAACTTATAAAATCTGGTACATCCACCATATAATGGAAAAGTAAATTTAGCTGATAATGGAATCCGTTATACCAATATTCACTATCATTGTCAATCGATTTAATGTTGACTTTAGTAGTCGTGTGGAGAATTGTTCATGCATCCTGTGGTAATAAATTTGTAAATCTATCATTTATAATTTCTATTAAATCATTAAATGCAGATTGAGGAATGATTATATCTATGACCCTTTTTTTATCTTTCGTCGAAATATTAAATTACGATCTGCTTCGTCTTCATTCAATGAACTTTCAGATTCAAGAATTTCGAAACTAATTCTGTAAGTAGATTCACTATTTTGGTCACTGTCTATATTATAATGTTCTGAAACTACGAAACACTTATTGCCTATAACTAATCCAATATTCCTTTCATCAGCAGTAAAGTGTATATAGTCATGGTCTAACATTTTTTGTGGTACGGAACCTTTTTGATATGTAGATAATATTGACATTTGATTTAACTGACCTTGTACAATTTTGCTTTGTTCCATTTGTGGTTGCAACGTTTCACATTGTGAATATGCTTTCTTTAGTTTTCTTTTTGCTGCGCCAGATCTTTTATGTTTTTTCGAAGGTTTGTCATAAATAACGCAGAAACAAATCACTATGAACACAATAATACTGTGCAAAAGTGACATTTTGATACGTCAATTTTTACTTAGAAATTTAAATACTCGATAAGCTGCATAACTATGTATTGAAACACTATAACCGGTATACTTAATGGTCTACTGTAACCAAAACTGTACTAAAGACAAACATTTACGCCAATCACGATAGCTTTAAAATAAAGTAAGACTAAACCATTATTCAGCAGACAACATTGTATGACACTCTTGTACAGAATTTAACTTTTTAAGGTTGTCCTAGATAACCATTATATGATTATTGTACTACAGAGTAAGTATACACCGTTATTCAGAAATAGCAATATTCAACAGAACTAGGCTGCAAAAAGAAATGATTCTAGGGCATTATTCAGTTGGTATACTGCCCTAGACTTATAAACTTGCTTAAAGCTGCTTTTTATACCACGCACTGTATTTTGGAGTATTTCCGTGCAACTTAACAGCCAAAAGTATCGGTCGGTCGGTAAGTATCAATTTCGGTTTTATACAGCCCTAAACCAGCCTTACTGTATAAAAGAATACAATTATGCTCTACTACAGCCTTAAATATATTTGTACGCTTTTGTACATCGCTTATAAAGTCTCAAGCTGTTATTCTACTGGTTAAAATGATTTTTTTTTTGCTAAAATGTTCCTTGGGAATCTATACTTTTATATTTTCTGTGCTCGTGTCTGTGACACCCCTCTGCTTGTCTTGTATCTTATCTATGAAAAAATCCCTCTTGTACTTGGTGGCTACAATACAACTAATTACATTTCACACAACATTCGAATAAAATCATCTTTTATTAATATTAAAATCCATCAATAGTAACTCCGTTGTAAATTACCGGAAATATGTTGCTCAGAAGATGTCTACTCTTAAACGATTACTTCCGATTATATCTACATATTACGATTATTCCGATTATAGAATATAACCTGCTACTAAGACATTCATACAAAGATGTTAAGACTTTAACTATTTTTATGATATCATCAACTGTAAGGTGGAAGACAATAAAAAATGATGATAGTTATAAAACGGAAATGACATTGTCATGGAACAAAACCTAGCTAAAATGTCGCCCATACAGCAGCCGTTTTCCTAGTGCAAAGGTTTGGCGTGTTGCTAACTCTACTTAACCGAGAACACGTTGTTGTAAAAACGAAAAATTCATACTCGGTTGATTGCGCCATTTCGTACAAAAACCACATTCCATAAAATTTAAAATATTATTAATATTATATTTTGCTTTTTTATTATTCCATCTAGGAACATCCTCAGATTTATTTTATTATTTAAAAATATTGAAGGTACCTTTTTACTTTATTTAGATACGATAAAAGTAATGAATTTGCAACCAATAGTAATGATTTAAGTTGGAATGTTGTAAAGTACTGAAATTGGTTGAGGTTATACAGAACCAAAAAATATAACTTTTAATATAAAATAATAAAACAATTATACTAAAATAATAAGTTTTTCCTACTTTTACCGTATATGGCATTTTCTCTACAACCCACTGATAAAACATTGTTTATTGTCGTTTTGAAAACATTGATAGCGCATAATTCACATTTACGCATATTTTTCTCGTTTTCGTAATTTATCTTTAGCTCGCTTTTCTCCTTTTGTCATTATTTTATGAGGTTTACACACATTAATTCTGAAGGATTTAACGTTTTAAATACACGAATAAATTAAGTTGAGAAGGAAATTATGTGAAATATATCGATATTTTCGACCCGGTCGAATTTGAATAATTTGGAAGTTTGAAAAAAGGAGTTTGAATAATCGTTTCTAAGAAGGATTTCTCACTTCTACGATTAAGTACTAGCAAGTTTATTCTATTTTATACTAGTTACATTAGAATGAAATAAAAACAGGAAAAAACTTCAATACCGTCTAAAACAGTTCATTAGGTACTTATTGGTATTGACATGCAGATTAATAATAAAATTTTAACAATTTCGTAAATACTTATTGAACTTATTACAAATATGATAATTGAATGCAATCAAAATGTCTTAACATATTAGGTAAATATAACATTCTGTTTGCAACCCTGTGAAAACCCAAGAATGCAAAATTGTATTACATGACAACTGTTGGGTTTCTATAAATATGTACACACAATTCAAGACTGTAATATACAACATCGTCGTTTGCATTCCTTACTGTTTAACATTTTTAATCATGATAATCAATAGCCTAGGATAACATTTTAAACAATCAATATATCACTGTTTATTTACATTTTACATTGTATTCTGATGAAGATATGTTTTATTTGTTAGTCAATGATATTTAATATGATATTAAACTTATTATATTATATTACTTTCACTAACACACAAACATACATAGTTTCACATTGATAAAGATATATGTAGAAATCATAGTCAATATTATCGTGATTACAATCGAAACAAAAGCATTTACAGCTTAACTTGAATTGACGGTGTATTGTGAGCTTAATTACTCATTATATATATATATATATATATATATATATATATTATTCGAATTCAATTGCAAGACTGCTATTAACTTACTCGTAATTTTAAAAAATACTCTACGAGCCCTAAAATTTGATTACTTTGAATATTTTTATACTGACAAGCGCATAAAAGACAATTATCGACACGTTGACGCAATACAAGGCAGCCATTGACCCACTAAGGCTCAGTATGCAAAGGAGAAAGAAAATTAGTATATAGCCCAAGGTTTTCTGTCAATAATAAATGATGGTGCGTGCGATGGTGTTGTGCGGTGGGCGGCGCACCGTATGCGGTCCTGTAGCGGCCTGCCGCGCCGCAGTGCTCCGCCGCGCCCGCCCGGCTGCACCCGCCATCCGACACCAAACAACGTCCCGCACTCGTTCGTATCCCGATAACCACCGCATTTAGCTCAACAACTCCCGAAAACAACACGAAGTGAAGTGAAACTTTGAGTGATACCAAAACAATGCCTTGAAGACCACGACAAAATTTATAATGACAATACAGACGTGCTGTCGAGAAGTTTTGAAGTGATACAACTTTTCGAATATAAAAGACGTCAATAGAATGAACAAAGAAAACTGTTTACAAAGAAAAGTAGCGTAGCAACGGCCACTCGTTATTATGGTTACATAACTTATTAAGTAATGCTTCTAATTAATTCATAAAAACTAATATCCTATATATTACTTTTAAACTATTACAAAAAAAAAAACATTTTTCTTATAAAATATTGAAAGCTTTGCAGCATTTTAATATATTTTTTTACATATTGGCAGTTTTCACGAGATATTTGTGAACAAATAACATACAACACAAAACGAGTGGTATACTAAAAAGAGCATAGAGAAATGAAATCAAAATATCCGTAGTTCATGCTTGCCAACTAAAACTAAAAGAGCTTTAAAACCACGTCAACTTGAGTCCAAGCTACAAATAATACAAAAATCACAGTATTGTCTTTACGAATCAATCAATACTATTCTACAAATTGTAGCCGTTCGAGTTCTTATATGCCTTATTTAATATCTCTTTTAATGCCTACTCGTAGTCTACCTAGTAACTCATCGTCGTAATATCTACAATGTGTACGGTACCGATACAAAATTCGTTTTCATTCATGAAAACTCATATCAACAATAATGTCAGAAATCAAATGGACATTTGAACTAAATTAAAATTGTCCAAAACGTTTATATTTTTCCATAACTGAGACTGAAGCTGTAAAATGAATTCTTCTACTAATCTTAAACACTACTACTAATATCAAGTAAAACCCGACAATCAGTTGTGGTCATGGAAAACGGTGCCTTAAAATATGGGAGCAACAACAATAATAATGATATTCTCGAGGAAAAAGTGGTAAGTGACAATTGCTTTTTTACATGAAAACAACAACTGTAGGCCTAGAAGTACCATGATCGCTTAGAGTAGGGTTAAAACAATATTGAAACTTGTGTTGCGGTTTTATTCTTATTTTTAGCAATCCTGATTAAATAATTATGTACACATCTAATATAATACACATAATTTTATATAACACAAACACTTTAGAGCACGCCCTAAGACTAGTAAGAATTATCAATTATTTAAAAGATGCAAGTAATAATGTGAACGTAATTTAAAATTATTATCAACGTTTTCTTGCTATTTTACCCTCACATTGAAGATAAAAGGTATTTTCTGTACCGTTATGAATATTTGTTTGATAAGTTGATTAATGGTCACATATGTAACTTTATTCATGAATAACAATTTATATGAATTACAATCTGAATTCTATCTTTTTCACACTAGAAAGTATAGTAGTAGTGTTGTATCGTGTAAAGTAAGATTGGGTATTATAAACAATGTAAGTTTTTATTGTTAAATGAATACGTATCGTTTGGAATCTTCACTTTTAGAGCCTTTTAAAGCCATAATGAAATGCAAATATATAAACAAGATGAAATAAACTTTATAATTTATATATTCAAAAAGAAAACTTTTCTATGTCAATTTAGCGTTCGGAAAGTTATTATTTTTGTGCAATAACAAGAAAATGACAAACGATTCCCTTCGTACCTACCGTTTGTATAAATTAATCTCGTAAATTAATTAAATTTAAACAATTGTTTTTAAAGTTTAAACTATGGGTTACACTCGTAAGAAGAATGATTTAGAATGTAGGACCTAGAAAATGTTCATAAAAAAATATGTCGTGGAATATTTAGAAGCAGTAGAAGTAGAACGAGATTTGGAATTTTTACAGTTTGGGCGTATCGAGAACAGGGCGGTGTTTAATGAATATATGTAGATGTGTGTTCTCGCTTTCAATATATCTCATACGGTTAGTAAGTCGATCTAATATTTTTTACAAAAAATATCATTAGTAAGATGAAAGATGTGTTAAATAGTCTAAAAGATGAACCACTGTATCCATATATATGAAATCCGATGTAATTGTTATGTTATTGTTATGTTGTTGTTATTAGTTATATCGTCGAAGACTGGGAAAACTGTAGCACTTTTTAGTATAGAATTGAAATATATGACAATCTCTGACACTTGTAAAGAATCTTTATTTATTAACAGCTTTAAGACACAATGCTTAGTCATTAATGTTATGTCATTAAGATAACATTGTTTATGAATAATATCTAAACACAAAAAATATGTGCGCAATCATGCTAGGTCGAAACATATAGACAGAAGACTAATTTTAATTTTATTGGTGATATCATAAGCCAGGTAATTAAATTAAAAATTTTTCCATCAACAAAATTTTTGTAGATTTTATAACTACACTATATATAGCTATATCTTTAGAGTGGGGGTCTCTTTATGGAAACCGTTACACTTTGTCCCACAATGGATATATTGCGTTACCCCATATTACCAGTCATAGCATACCAGCTGCCATCAGTTCAATTTATCGTGCTCAAAAGTTTGACGATGTCTTTTGATGACACAGCCCTGTAATCTATCGTTTTTGGAAAACCAATGCCCTTGTCTCCTATAGGATAGAACATCACAATAGCATAATAAACGTACAACGCTGGTCTCAACCTTGCAGGCTCTACATAGATTGATTCTAGTGTGACCCATTATTTGAAAGATTGACAAGTGCTAAAGTAACCTGTCAAGACGCCTGGGTTCTGCTTAAACTCTCTGTGAATTTTTGATGCCCGTGAAAAGCTTAGTATACGCTAATCCTTTTCAATTATCCCATTCTTTTTGGTACATCCTCTGCGATTGAGCTGGACAAATGGTTTTGGTCCCGTTATAAGTCCTTCTCGTTCCTGATGAAAACTTTATGTCCTGGAATCCAAACTAGGTGTATAGTGTTGGTTTTTCTCTGTCTGTTAAGTAATTCGATTCATTTATTATTAGTTTGGGAATTAACATATTCAGGCCTTTACGGCCTTTATCTAGATTTTCCTATGCACAGGCTATTATGGCGTAAGTTTCAATTTTTCAGCATGATATCGTCTATCTCTGCGAACTGTTGCGATTAAGGCAGACACATCATGTCTACTGCTCCTCCTGCTTCGCCACGGCGAATCTATCCACCTCGGCCCTAGGCTTACTGCTACCAGCCCCATTGCTGGGATTAGCCACAGTCTCTTCTGACCTCAGGTTACCTCGTTGGTGTTCATCTACATCTAGAGAATCCATGAGAACTTTGAACGAGCACAACTCAAAATCCCCTTGCTGGACGTACCCCCTCCTGCTTGTTAAATTCAGCGGGCCTACCGTCTATTTTACTTATCTAAGTAGCCTAGGATCTACATAGGAGATTAAGTAGTAGGATGGGATTGTGATTAGAGTAAGCAGGGAGGAAGTAGGAAAGAAGGAAGGGCAGAGGGGTTTAGGTCCAGCACGGGTGACAACCTAGTGAGGCATAATTCACCAGCCTTGTCTTAGGGAAAGCTAGCTAAGCTAGCTTAGCTACACGAAAGATACTCTACCTAAGGCCATTCACCAGATAGACAGACGAACAGCCAACGTGAATAGTTTCCCCCTAATCCCATTTTAACAATGTGTTTAGCTGACCTCCGCCTAATAAAGCCTGTATAAAGACATAAAAAATGCATAAAAAAGCTTATTTATTTTGTGAATTTGTATTTCTTGGCTACCTTACAGTTTAAAGGCTGATGCTTCATTCAGACGTAC
Organism: Scirpophaga incertulas; assembly: GCA_036419045.1. NCBI lineage: Eukaryota > Metazoa > Arthropoda > Insecta > Lepidoptera > Crambidae > Scirpophaga > Scirpophaga incertulas. The sequence goes on from CM071633.1 coordinate 15,705,764, forward strand.
GCATTTTGTAGTAATTATCGTAGTGATAATACAAATAGTATAAAACAGTCTCTATTCGCCGTCTGTCTGTCCCTATGTATGGTTAGATCTTTAAAACTACGCAACGGATTTTGATGTGTGCATAATATAGTAGAGAAACACTGATAAATTTAGAGGTTTCTAATGTGATGTCGTAAATAAGCCCCTTTTCTTGCGCTTATATTGCAAAAACGCTGGCTGAACCCTACGAGATAGACAAAAATAATGTACTACAGTATTGTCCACCATAACCATTTTTTATCATTTACTAAAAAATGGTTATTTACGAAGTGATTTTAAATAATACAACATTAATCCTTATCCAACTAAGTACCTTAAATAAAATTTGCATTTATTATAGATCAATATGCTTTTTACAGCATGAAATTTAAGTGAATAATTCCGAAGATATTACACATTTAAAATGCAGGGACGTAGTTGTTGCGGCACCGCGGCGGTACGGTAGTAGTTATTTTCACGGTAGTAGTATATTTACATAAGCATTGCACCCGTGCGAAGCCGGGGCGGGTCGCTAGTATTGTCTAATTTAATCGAATTCTTATTTAATTCCAAAGAGAAACAATTGACAGATCTTCTGACATTCCCAGTATTTTTTTATAAATGAAGGCAACCGATAATAAATGACTTTCCGACCATTTGTCATATGGCATCAAGCCAACAATGCTGACTGCATTCAATGCATGTATCCTCAATCCAAACAAAAAATATAGTGCGCGTAGGCGCCAAACATCACATAATATCTCACAAGACTAGGTTATTTATTTCTGAAAAATCTTTGCCAAGCCTGTTAAGCTAGAAACCTACTTTTTACTATAAAGTTCGCATGTACTCATTTCATTGTGTCGAAATCGTTATTTACCTTAAAGGATTTCTTCCAGATATCAGTTGTGAAACAAAAAATAATGAGGATAAAGGAAAAAATATATATCTACTATGTTTTATATAAATGTCTATAATAAATATTTATTATACTCGGTGTGGCCATTAATGTTGTTATAATTAAAAAATATATATAATACATTTGATTTTGGAATGTGTCATTCATGTATGAATCTTGAATACGTTATAATTTTCACACCAACCGATTGTATTCTTTTTTGTGATATTAAAATGGAATAGGATGACAAAAAGAAACGAATCACTGTGATAGCAATACACAAAATAGATATAGAACCAAAGACAATTTAAAACTCTCCATCCGCTCGATATTAGTCGCCGTATGTATTTGTATTTAGAATAATAAGTAAGCAGAACGCCTAGTTTGGATACCAGGACACAACGGCTTCCCTGGAAACGAAAAGGCTGATTACCTGGCAAGGAAGGGTTCGGAAACACCCATGGTGGGACCTGAACCCTTTGTCGGCATCACGTCAAAGACAATTGGAACACATATAAGAATGCAATCGCATGCGAGGCATACAGAGGAATGGAATAACCTAAAGGGAATGACGCACGCCAAGCTCTTTATGGGCTCAGAAAACTGGCTGAGATTCACACTGAGCTCAAGTAGGCTCCACACTCGCCTGGTGCTTGGTGCCCTTACAGGACACTTTGGTACTAGAACTATGCTGCACAAGATGGGCCTCACTGAGACCACTCTATGCAGGGCCAGCAAGACCGAGGAGGAGAGCATGACACATCTATTGTGCAACTGCGATGCTCTGGCCGGAAGTAGGCAAAGGTTGATAGGGATTGGATATCCAAAACCCAACGACTTTAGGGTAATGCCACCAAGGGACATAATCAGGCTCTTGAGCACGATTGATTGGACTGACGGTGGTCAAGTAACTGTCTAACGACATTAAGGAGTAGGAACTAATGGGGTAGCACATAAGACCCATAATGGGTCGAAGGTGCGTTGGCACCTCACGGTAGCCACCCCGGCCCCTAAGATAGATAGATAGATAGAAGCAGAATGAAACCTTTTCTATTTTTCAGATAATGATCTAGTATGTCGTGCAATACTCGTGTGCATTGGCGATAAGCAATAAGGAAAAGATTTCTAAAAAAAATTAAAAAAAACTTTTTAAAAAACACGCTTTTTACGCAAAGACTAAAAAACGTTTGAAAAAACTTTTGTTTGTTATAAAGACTAAAAAACATTTGATCTAAAAAGTAGTAAATAAAAAAAAATTAAAAAAAACTTTTTAAAAAAACACGCTTTTATTAAAAAGACTAAAAACCGATCTAAAAACTTGAAAATAAAAATAAAGTCACGCTTTTAGAAAATTTGGGTACATATCAAGAAAAATTTCTGATGACAAAAAGAAATGTAACTCAAAAATTTGTCTATAAAATTTAGCTCGCTTTTATAGTCATTGAGTTCTTGGACTAATTTGCTAAATTTTATAGACAAATTTTTGAGTTACATTTCTTTTTGTCATCAGAAATTTTTCTTGATATGTACCCAAATTTTCTAAAAGCGTGACTTTATTTTTATTTTCAAGTTTTTAGATCGGTTTTTAGTCTTTTTAATAAAAGCGTGTTTTTTTAAAAAGTTTTTTTTAATTTTTTTTTATTTACTACTTTTTAGATCAAATGTTTTTTAGTCTTTATAACAAACAAAAGTTTTTTCAAACGTTTTTTAGTCTTTGCGTAAAAAGCGTGTTTTTTTAAAAAGTTTTTTTTAATTTTTTTTTATTTACTACTTTTTAGTCTCGTGATTATTATAACAAACATAAAGAAATGTACATAATTGTTCAGAAAATGTAGTATTAGAATTAAACATATGCATTATATCAAATTCTATCTGTTTGCTTCATTGAACCAATTCTCATATTAAAAAGTTTTTAATTTATTACAACATAATTATGTATTTTTATGATTCGAAAATGATTGAATATTGTATTGTCATCTAGAATACACATGTAAAAAAAAATTGAGCTCGATTGGAGCAGTAGAAGTGGTCGAAAAATCGATTACAAGATTTGATCATGACAAACAAATGATGTATACATTTGAATACCAGGTTAAACACTTAATTACCCCTGCAATTTTAACGTCTTGCACCACTATTTGGGTTGGCTGGAAGAGATCGCTTTTAGAGATAAGTCCGCCCTTGTACACTATGTATAGCTACAATTGTTGTTTTTTTATTGTACAATAAAGTATTATATATATATAACAAACAAACAAACAAACGGACAGAGTAAGTCAATAAAAAGCGTGTAAAAATCCTGCTAGAAAGCAAAAGATTTAATGTCCCGAAATGAAGATAGCACCTACGAGTAAAATGTCTAAAATCTATGTCTCGTAAAACTATGTATCGTATTTTAAAGAATAACTCACAGCCCATAGGATCCATCATTCCTTACCAGATAATTTAAAAAAGAATAGGGTGGTAAAATTAAAAAACTACTTAAGCGGAACACACAGTGAAGGTACGGAAGAATTTTATATACGAATAAGAAAATTTATACAATTGAGCAATAGTTTAGTAATCTGTATGGCCGAATTTATACTCATGGGTCTAATCGATTAGTCAACAAAGTACAACCCACACATTATCTGACTTCAACAATGTATAACAAAATTATGACAATTATAGCAGTACCTCAATTATATACTACCCACATATTATGATCGTTCGATCTGTTGCATCTAGATGACTTCCCAATTCTGGTCTTAATTCATACGCTATATGTACCTATATCGATATTTTTTCAAAAAATTGCGATACCTTTCGGTTAAAAGAAGAACTATCTCTTGTTTGTGTGAGTTGGCATTTTCATCAATGGCCCTAATAAAAAAAAACTGAGAAATCGCCTAAATTCGGAAAACTTTATACTTACGGATCATATTTTAAAAATTTTAATTAAACAAAACATTAGTTAAAAATTTCAATTATAATATTGTGTTAATTATTTATTAAACGCAACATCAATGTTTTTGATCAATATGGAAGGTGTTCTGTGAGAAAATGAACTGTACTTAACAATCTTTTGAAACAAAAACGATCATTCGGCGGTACAATATTAACGGATGTCGTAGACTTAATACAATAAATTACAATTTGATACGATGTCAATACAGGGTTGAGCTCAGTTTATGCAGCAAGTAAGCGAAGCCATTCTGGTTTACTGCTGCACGTTGTGACATTAGATATTGAGAAAAGAAATAAAATAAATGGCAACATTTGACAATATATATTTTTTAATATATCTGAAAATTAAAAATATTTTGTCAAACTATTGCGTACACAAATAGAGCACACGAAGGCTGACAGTAAATTTTGGACCGTAACCTATTGGGTCATTCGAAAATAGTTCAATTCATCAGATAAATGCCGTCATTTGGCTTACGTTACTTCAGGATTTTTATTGCTTTATATGTGCGGTCACAATCAGACTAGATTTTTTTTGTAGGTAATACAATATATCTGTCCCGTGCAGGAATTGAACGGCGGAACCCATTGCATAGTAGTTGATCACTAAATAGCTACACCAAACATGTCGTGGAAATTTTAAAAACTCACTTCACGTTAGCATACGAAATGCACCTTTGAGCTTAGATTCAAAACTCTATCAATTAAAAACGGTTTCTTTTCTCAAGTTGTGAAAAGGAAAAATATTATTTATAGTTCTAGAATATGTTACTATTCAAATAATTAAATAGTTTCTTTCTCGCTATTTCAACATCACTCGTTTGCTTGTTATCGTTATGTAAATTCAGAATGTGTAATTTTCCGTCACTTCATGGTATATTGCCATCGTTATCGGACGCTAGTGATGTCTAGAATATTATATTTTCATATTAACGGATGAAAGTATGAGGTAAACTATTAAAAATATGCGACAGTTATAATAACTACAACCACGAATTGTTATGATTATATGATAGATATAAATCTATCATAATAAATCATAGGTCTCTTTCTCAAATAAAATAACTACTTTGTAAGACACAACGCAGGTTAAAGGATTTGTTGTCGTCCCTTGTCGAATCTGGCAAGGGAATACGAATCTAATAATTATTATGTGTTGTGTCTAGTGTTCCTTCCTAATCAATAATATTGTAAATCTGGGGTTAATGGTGTTGGTTGTGCAATTATTAAGTCTTATTGTTACATATAGTTACATTTATTTGTTATAATTACCTCATTTTTCCTTTTTGTGTAATACAATTTTTAAAAATATTTATTAATAACTATATATCCATATAACAAATATTATCTCTAATAATTATTTAGTAAAATTAAAAACTAAACTATAAATAAAATATTTGAAATAAATCGCTGCCGTCAGGCAACGTCCCCATAAGACTAGCAGTATTACCACGTTCTATGGCGATGCTGATTCGCTGCGCCAGATATGATCCAGCTATGTTTATTTGACCTCAATAAAATATAATAAAAAATAGGTAGCTCTATGGTCTCACCACGAGTATTCTAATCGGGAAGACCGGAGTAACCGGCCATGCAGTAATATATTTTGGTATTCACATTTCATATATAAATTTATAAAAAGCTCAAATAGCAAAATATTGTGGTGCAATCTAAACATACCAGGAGCAATAACCTAACTTAACAAAGGTTTTCACTCTGACCCCGTAAAGATTAGTTGAATTCACATACATAGTCTTATCGAGTACTGTGGCTTAATAACTTGAACCACAAATTGACTGTAGCTATAACCGTATTTGCAGCCTCTGGAAGGCTGCAAATACGAATATTGTATAAACCGTATTTTATAAACATCATCACAGTAATATATGACCCAAGCGTGGTACAGTGGCCTAAAATAATTCATTTAGGAAAGTCCTTATTCAACTGACCTAGTGTGTATTGGTTAGCTTCACATATACAATCGAGTAGGTATCAAATAATGAAAGATAGATGTAGGATTATGTTTCTGAATTCGCAATCAGAAGATCAGTGCCGGGAGTTCAGCATTAACCATACTCTTGAACCACATACATACAAACATAATAAACTATAGGTAATTGTAGTAATTTAATATCAGACAGTGTACTTTTATTCACGAATGTAGAAACGAATAGGTACTCGTACCTCACTATCTTACACATACACGCTAATAAATATTATCCAACAATTATTAAAACGTACAATAATACCAGATAACTTTTATCTAATACACTGTACACAATTAACATTAAATTACAGTAAGTTTACTAAAGGGGAAAAAGGTAGCCGGTAATAATCAAAATACTAAAAATGCAAACATATTTTTAATAAATACACATACATCAACGCTTTAGATTTAACAAGTTAACCTTAAAACAGGTCTTATATCATCCGTAATAGAGGCGGTTTTTGTATTGCAAACTAAAATCTTGACATATTGCTAAGTGTACAAAAGTGGATTTATCTGTTACAGCCACTCCGAGTATAACGTGAAGATAGCATTTCTGGAAAATGTAAGCTATTTATAATGACTAGGTATGATACAATTTGATTAAACCAAATACCGTTATACTTATACAATGCACAATATATATTAATACATAGGTTTATATAAACCTTTTTTTTTGGTTCCCCTGAGGACAATGCATTAAATTGCATACCCCGGCTGTGGCGAGCCGGCGGTTATGTGAAGCTCTCCTCCCCAGAAAGGGGAGGCCTACCCACTAAAAACCTCAGGGATGGCCTTCCTCAGGCATGTAGGGAGCCCCCGGGAAACGCCGCCACAATCCGTCGGTGCCACTCCCGCCTAGGCACTTCGTACACGGGTTCCGGGGCGTTCCCCCCATCGCTCCCCCGGTCGACACGCCGCGACGCATACGTCGCCGCGTACATGTCGGCCAAGATGTCGAATGGGGGGGAGCGTCCCAGAACCGTCGCCGCCTCGTACGAGATGGTACGGTAGCCTCGTACGATCCGTATGGCCATTATCCGCTGCAGGTTCCGTAGCAGAGCTCTGCAGCGGGGGGACCTCGCGCAGTCTTGCGACCACACGGGGGCCCCATACATGGCCACGGATCGCACGACGCCGTCGTACAGGCGGCGAACTCCATCCCTCGGTCCCCCGAGATTGGGAAGCAGGCGATGCAACGCGCCCGCCACCCGGTTTATATAAACCTATAAGATAACAATATGATAGAGTTGTACATAATCGTTATTAAACTGAGGTGGAATGACTTGATTTTACACAAAGGTGTGGTCAATGAGTATGTCAATAAGTAAGTCAATATCAATAAGCACCGATGATCTTTATAAAATTTTAAAATAACCTTGTCGGCATACTAATTTTGAACCTTGATTTCCATTAATTCACTGAACCAAATTCTTCATTCATAATGTCTTCAATGACCCTGAACGCATTTTTGAAAAGAAGTGAGCTGTTTGTTTTTGCTTTTGTTATTTGCTTTGTTTAATGATCATTATAATTTTTTTTGCAATATTTTATATCTCTGTTCCTGATTCTGTTTTATTTTTGTCTTATGCACCTGTAGTAGTTTACCTTATAAATCGGAATTTCCTGTAATTCCATATCTGATAGCAATGTATTTGATATTGTCGATAATGTATTTAAAATAAATAAAAAAATCACTATTGAGATATGATTTTACATTAAGAAGTAGAAAGATGTTGACGTGGACAATTTCGAATTAATCATCATAGGAACGAAGAAAGAACACAGACAACGAGATGATAACAGAAATAATATTCGCAAACATGATGAGATAATACGAGGTCTTAAAATTAAAGTATTGACTGAAATTTCCCAATATGTTGGCGAAAAACTTCGATATCAGCGGTAGTCATATTTATATTATTATTTTTCTTAAATATATTAGAAAATATAAGTCTTTAAAATGTGTGAAAATACAGAGACAATTTTTTTCCTATGTTTGAATTTTGATAAAATATTTCTGTACCCTAGTTATATAAATCTGTAATGACATGAGAAAAAATTCTTACAATTTCTTTTATTATATTTATAGTTTAAAGTATAACTGACATTATTGTTTTCATATAATTCTTATTTTGACTAAAAATGTGGGTACATAATTAATTTTGATGCAATAATGTTAAACGATTTATAACAAATTCACCAAACATGAATTAATTATGTGTTCATAAGTCCGCATGACTCTGGCCACATGTAAATAGTAATAAGCATAATTAGTTTTGAAGTCATGTATTGTCAGTTTATAACCCATAGTCCGGTTATAAAAAGAACTTAAAGAAGGTTTTTACCTTCTTAACTGTGTGGTACCTATCACTTAACCTACCCCTTTTTCCAATATAATCTCCAACACACTATTTCTCGTGCGCAGTCAAAAAACAACCTTTTCCAAATGCTACATCATTATGTTTACCCAAAACATTAATACCAGTATTTTAATTAATCTTTGAATGGTCACAACTTAGCACGCATGATGGAAATTAAAGGTTTTTGAGTTATATTTCACAGTCAGCTGTCATTTCGACCGCAGTACGATCACATCATTGCGAAAACATCTAAGGTAACGGGTATTTTTTTTTCTACAGTTACAAAACATTTCAAAAGTGTATTGGAACCTAGATTTAAGGGATCGGTACAAATAATTTGTGTTTAAATTGACTATAATCTCTTTTGTACTTATTATTAATTAAAATAAACAAATAAATGACTGATACCATAGAACCTTGAGGTCAATGCTTGAAGATATCAGTAGAGTTTCACAACAAGTAGGTGGTGAAGATCTTCGGGAAAAGTGTATGTACTTACAGTAGGCGTATCTCGGCTGAAGTTGTAAATGATACGAGTAATAATGATAACCTTGGTGGGTTCCTGAGAAAAAGATCTGACAGACGAACAACGCTGTAATCTTATAAAGAATTTGTTTTGTGGTACGGATTATGGAACTCTAAAAAGAATGTTTCCAATTTAAAAATTGAAAACTTCTCTCAAAAGAAGTATTTAATTAAATGTATGCTGTCTAATTTACAAAATAAGATAAATAATTACGAACTGCGGTGCCCCCAATTATTATCATAGCTCTCTTAATCTCTCTGGCTAAATTAATCTGTTTTATCTTGTCTATAAAACAATGATAGAGCTATCAAAGCATGATACTGGTGCTCTTAAAAATTTTACAAGCCTGCATATTTAATGTTTTTATTACCCTCGATTATTTTGTCTTCCGAATATATCTACTATATATAAAAATACTTAAGTAGGGTTTTCCTTCCTGACGCTATAACTCCAGAACGCACGAACCGATTTCCACGGTTTTGCATTCGTTGGAAAGGTCTCGGGCTCCGTGAGGTTTATAGCAAAAAAATATCCTTATCTATAAAATAAGTAGGAACAAAAAACTACCACTTTACAAATCTTTTTGACAGGACGAAGTCTGTCGGGTCCGCTAGTAGTTTTTATAATATTGACACGAATATACTGCTATACTAGGTTAGGGCTAAATTAGGTTATGCTATATTAGGACATGTTAACTGACAAAATGAAGCATTTCTCTAAATTGCTTGCGTTTCGATTTAATGGAAATTTTGTAATTATTTTTAATATATAAAAGTTGAGTAACATCACTTTTTTATATTCATTTGACCTAAAATTGATCGCTGTGGTTCCACATTGATATTATGTTAACATTCACCTTCTTTTCTAATTATGTTAGTTTTTTTTTTGTAATTCAAAGTTGAGTATCACAATCATTTAACAGAATTAGAAATAAATACACGAAATGTAATTCAGACAAAATAATTTGTTATAGTTATAAATATTGTAGGTAACTGTATTGCTTTTAGGTTATACAATTGTTGTTATTATATTCATTGGACCTAAAATTGGTCGCTGTTGTTCCATATTGATATTATGTTAACATTCACCTTCTTTTTCTAATTATGATATATATTTTTTTTATTTTTGTAATTAAAAGTTCCGACAATCATTTAACAGAATTAGTAATATAAATACGAAATATAATTCAGACAAAATAATTTGTTATAGTTATAGATATTGTATTCGTATTGCTTTTGAGTAAACAATTGTTGTTATTATTTTTAGTTTAGTGGAATTTACCAAAAGTCTTCAAATTTTACTTATAGCCTTCAGTTATTAGTACCACTGTGGAAAAATTAATATGTAGTTACCCTTTATTTACTACATAAATCTTAAAACTGCTAAAGTTATGTAAAATTTGTAAAAAAAGAATAATAGCGTTGATACTCATTTTATTACCTCTTAAAAATATATGATCAATTCTTAACGTTTATATAGATATAACATATTGACATATATTAACATACTATATATATACAATATACAATAGGACAAAGCAATCAGAAATATAGAAATTCTAATACAGCGCTATGTTATCTAATCAAAGTTACTATAACATTCTTATTCTTATTTAAAGTTCTTAGGGTCTACATTTATTTTTCCACTCATATTCATCACTTTTTTCCATAATTTTATTCATTCATTTTATATTTATCATTCACGTATTTTTATGTCAATATCATACCAAAATGTACTCTCTGATCTTATCTAGTATGAACCACTATTAAATACCCTGTCATATAAACAATCCGCCTTATCGCATCGTACACGCCTTACTCATCTGTCTTAACATCTCTGCTCAGTATAAACACCTCACAATATACTTTTGCAAAATCTAAATATTTAAATAACTTTTATTCAATATATATATATAGGTATATATACATATATATATATATACTGAAAAATCATCACATCAACTTCAGATTCTTGTCAATATGTTAATTTCCACAAGTATCACTTGTTTACAAGTGGGTGCAACGCGAGAGGGCACTCGTAATGAAATCACATCCGTGACTAAGGTAGTCACATAAGTGATATTCAAAAATACGAATTATTGAAAATCGGTGATTAATAGTCACATCGGTGATTTCGAAGTCGCATTCGTAATTCAAAAATATGTCTCCTGGTATTAGAGCTTCGAGAAGCATTTCCAGCTCCTCACTGCACGGCTATGTGCCGCCGCAGCCGCACTCGGGCGGGTCCTTCTAACGTGGGAGGACCTGGAGACGTATTTTTTAATCATTAGACGTGAATTTGGAATTCGAATACGAATACAAATCGTAGGGAAATTATTTTCTATTGCTTACAATATTGTAGATTTTTCAATCACTCGAATTCAGTGTTGTCATTAAAAACAAATTCTTAATTAGTTTCCGTTTCACGCAAAAAAAATTAAAAATCACAAAAATATTTACTTATATTATGTACCTATTTACAAGTTTTACATTAACCAGAGTAAATTTATCACTGTCAACGTCACTTCAGCGTTGGATATTCCACTAGTATAAATTAAAAACGAGTGGGTTGAACCACTCGTTGCATAACGCGCGAAATGAAAGTACAGAAACAGTGAATTCGGTAATTCGTATACGAATCTCACGATTTCGAATGCGAATTAGTTTTCTATTGTGTAAAAAATTCGTCTCCAGGATCAGCGTGCCGTTGACTGTATCACTTGGTGATACGACCGATGGCACTCAATGTAGTCCCGGTATAGGCGCCATTCGCTAAGAGCCGGGCTACTACAAATTAAAAAAAATAGAGCGTAAAATCTATATGGGTACATACATCAGAGCTAACTTTCTAAGTAGTATATAGTTTATTACTAATGACTTGATATATTTTATAGTGTAAATTTAATCTAATCATATTTAATATTTTTGCATAAATACGTTTACCGTAATAAAGTGTAATTTACAATTTCCTTATATCTATTTTAACGTTATCTATACAATATCATCATCATCATCATCACAGCTCATATACATCCCCACCGAGGGGCTCGAGCCTACTCTAACTACGTTAGGGCTATATAATATATTACAATATAAATCATTTTTCAATACCATTGCTTGTAATTCTTGTGTAATTGTACCAATTTTAGTTTACAATGACTCCCACCACCAACTAAAAGGATATCTTTTAAATTTCTTCCAATTACGCATAGTTAGATATTAATAGTCGTTGATAATACTTTCGTAAGAAAAAAAGATTCGGAATTACATAGTTGCAAGACCTTTTTTTTTTTTTGTTCCCCTGAGGAAAATGCATTAAATTGCATACCCCGGCTGTGGCGAGCCGGCGGTTATGTGGGGCTCTCCTCCCCAGAAGGGGAGGCCTACCCACTAAAAACCTCAGGGATGGCCTTCCTCAGGCATGTAGGGAGCCCCCGGGAACATCAAGCCACTTCCGGGAACCCCCAGCCTCCGCTCCCTTGCCTAGAGGGGAGCCCTCCTCGGGGGAGGCTACTACCGTCGCCGTAGCAGTCGCGACTTCCTCGCGCCCGCCGGCGACCCGTGGCGGCGCCGCAGCTGTGCTACCGAGCCCGGCGCCGCCTTCTTCGAGCGGGATCGGCCATCTCCCGACCCCGCTCGGCGGCCTCCTTCTGGAGCATCACTGCTTCACAGAAGGAGGCCACAGCCCTCTAACCTCCCTCGTCCGCCAGCATTGCCGCAATCAATGCCGGCGGAGACAGATCTCGCCCGATCTCTGCGACCAAGACTCGGCGCTCGGAGGCCCACGCGGGGCACTCCGCCAGCGTGTGCTGGGCCGAGTCAAGGTCGGATGCGCAGTGGTGGCAATGTGTCGATCCCTCCCGTCCTATTCGACACAGATACTCACCGAAGCAGCCGTGCCCGGTGAGTATCTGAGTCAATCGGTAGATATAGTTGCAAGACCTAGGAATATTCGTGAACATTTGGATCGAATAGAGACATTATAAGTGAGTTATTAATAAAGTTTATAAGATATATTTAAATTTATTTACTCAAAGAATAAATATAACATTTGCTGGATTTAAATGGAAAATGAAGCAAAATGCACGCCAGCAGATTTTTTGTCATAGATACATACTCGTAGATGCAATATTACGTTCCGTTATTTCTGTACCAACTTAAAATTTTTGAACAATATTTACTATTAGTCTCCTTAGTCGAGTGGTTAGTACACCCGTTTCAAGGTGAGGTCATCTCTGAAGTCTCGGATCAAATCCCGGTGGGGGCAGATGTTCGCGTGATGAATGCGAGCATTTGTACCTAGTCATGGTTGTTATTATACATTTCTATCAAAAATATTTATACATATATGTATTATATGTATATGTATGTCTATCCGTTACCATAGATCCCCCCTAACACAAGCTTTGCAGAGCTTACTTTGGGCTAGGCTTAGGGATTGGTGTAAGTGGAAGGAATATTTATTTATATATTTAATTCATTAATATTCCAAAAGTAATACAATTTTATTCGCACTTATATATAATAATTTATCTCTCGATGTTACATTCTATCACTAATAATATAATAACATAATAAGCCAAATTATGATTATGATCTCATTAGTACATAATCAACCTTTTCAGTGACCGCATCGGTATTACTAAAAAATTCAGTATGTTCTATATTCACAAAATGGAATCTAGGTCACCCGCTGACGTTAATTATAGCAAACTTGCTCTGAGCTTAATTCAAATGAATTTTATTTATAGCAATTGACACTTCAAATATGGTGATTAGTCAACCACGCTGACCCAGTGCGGAATGGTGAACTTCACATACAACTTGGAATTACTTCGCATAAACCTGCGACGTTACTTCACGGTTTTTTCCTTCGCTGTATAACTGTCAGATAAAACATGAAAAGTAAATGGAAATTTATGGATTATATAATAATTTATATTATACTTATAATAATAATGTTTAATTAGCTCATAGTACAGGACACAAAACAGGTTTCACTGAACCTGAGAGTAAGCTCGGTCAAGTGTGCTCTTAAGCGAAAGTGTAACCCAATTATATAAAGGTTGAATCTATGCTATAGTAACCGGCATTGAAAGGCGTGGTCCGTACACAACATTAGCACGCGAGGGTTCAAGGCTGGGCTCCAATATCTAAGATCCTATAGATAAAAACCCTTTGCGTAACTGATGCCCGAAGGCTTAAGAACAAGAACTTCAGTAATTCAATACTAAAATAACTTGGGGAAACTATCGTTAATATTAAAGTTTGCTTTTCTGCACTGCCTGACTCAAATCTATGTAAATACTTGCCAGTTATGGACCTAATTAATGACGCGTTGTAGGATACAGTCCGAGCTCCCGTAACAATATGTGGACATCCTTAAGAATATATATATATAGCAAAATCCATGTTCATGGAAGTTGAATCAAATAAACAACTTTTATTTATGATGAGGTCTAAGGTTTTTATTTTACACACCATTTACATTGAATGGCTTACAAATCGAATAAAAGTAAGTATGCAAGAATATTACTTAAAGCCATTTAATGACTTAGTTTATCATCTGATAGCAATATAATAGCTTCTATCGAGAATCATATTTTAATATTTAATGACATACAAGTATCAAGGTTGTGAAGCACGAAGACCCAGCTGTCAAAGTGAAACCAGTTCAAGACTCTGGTGAAGAATCACATACGTAAACATATTCTTTGAAGATGGACAAAAATAATATATAATATTCATAATAATTTATTTAAGCCTATCAGACACATAAAAATATTTATGGCCTATAATATTATAATAATAATATTTTTAACAATTGTTTTGTCTTTTGACTGTCATGCTAGGTCAAGCTTGTGTTACAAAAGTTGTTTAGTAAAGCTAACATTTTGTATTCTAATATACAATGAGATAGTTATAACATGGAATAACAGAAACTAAGGAAGACAAGATTGTACACAATTAAATATTAGTGACAGGTACAAGTTTTATTTACAGTAAGAACCTAAAGGAATATGCCGCATTTATACCTTGGCGATGTCTGAAGAATAGCAATCCCCCTAAATATAGTGTATTTGAAGTGATTATGTGTATACATTAAAAACATAATTTATACTTTTGCAAGATTAGACTAAATCAAAATACACAGATAAGTTTCTTGTTTCAATGTCTGTAACCACTATAAATATAAAAAATCGCAGTGTAAAAGTGAATACCAAGAAATCCTACCAAATTCTCATCTAATTTCCAGCATTACCTATTAACATATGCATATACATATACTATTGCATATGCATATACTATTATAATTCCATGAATTTTTATTTTATGAAATTATTTTGTGTGTGTTCATGTATAATCATTGTACAGTCCTGATAATTGTTAAATTTTGTCATATTATAAATTGAGACATTGATCCTTTTAAATAAATTAAAAGTGATACAGTCAGACTGTACTGTAATAATGTGCAATAGAACGTGGAAGGAGCTATTGGGATCAATTCGATTTCATATCCTAATTACCATAAATAAATCAAACGTAAATTCAATGTTAAGATTATTACTGCAATTAAAATCTTGCAATCACAAGAAAAATAACTATTGATTTTTATTTTCTCTGATGATGAGTTTGAACAATCGAATATACTTCTTGGGGATAAACGGTTGTTGGATAAACTTTGGACAGGCCTAGATCATATGTAAACAATCGATGTCTACCTATAACCGAAGTCACTGCTTTACCACCTTGGTCTATATGTAAATCAAAAAATACAATTCAAAAATACAGAAGCAATCGCGTGCAATCTTTTGTTGACATTGATTCCGTCGAACATTCGTAGTATCCGTTTTATGTGGACGCTTTCGTCTGAACTAAATCAAATACAATCGTAGAAAGAGCTACTACTTGAATTTACAATTTTAATTATTGTTAAATACAAATGCAAACAGCCACACGATATGTCTAGCATTATTCAGCGGACGACGACGCGACACCAGACATTTCAGCTGAAAGATTCGATGAGTGGAAGGGTAGGTTGTGCGAGGTCACGCGCGGTCGGGCGCGGCCGGCGGCGCTCGGTGGCGAAGACGCGCGCATAGCGACCTCTTGCGTGCGCCGCACCGTGCCAGAACGAGTTTACGTCCCGCGACCACGCTGCGGAACCTGCCGCCTCCTCACACTGCCATCGAATAGTTATCTAAATACCGTTCCTAAGCCTTCGTCTTCGGTGAACGTAAACGCGCTCGTCATTTTCTGCTAACGCTGCTTACATAAAAACGAGCCTTCCTTCTTATATTAACGCGTCATAACGTATCGGGCTCCTTAATCGATCGACTGCATTAAAGTACAAAAACTATTATTATCGTTTGCACATAGCCTTAGTTGTTTTTTATGCTGTGTTTGGGGCGGCTTCCGAGCTTCCTGTTTTATGTATTTATCTAAAAGTGGATATTATAGTGCCGTTGCCTTATTCAATCTAGTGTGGTGCCGTCCTCTGCTTAGTTCAATCAGTGAGCTGTGCGTCTATTCTTCGAAGGTGTTTTATTGACGTTTCATTCGGTTGAGAGCTTTAGTGAATTATATTGTTTAGATTATTATTTTTTACTTTACTTTGCTATTTTTGTGAACAACAATTACGATCCATGCTTGGAGTTATGACTACCATGGTATGGTTTCCTTTGTCTAAATAAATATCTACATACATTTTCTCTTCTTTGTAGGATGGTAGCTATTTGTCACAAGTGATGCATTTTGTATTATTACTCTTCAGGTAGGTTTTAGTTCAACACATTCTTCAATTTATTTTTGTTTAATTCCTCGCTGGTCACATTTATACTAGATTCACAGCAGAAACATTCACAGCTTACTTGTCCCAAAAATCTGTAGATTCTCGTATCCTATTAGCTTTATTTCATTCAAAATGTGTCATCTATAGTTGTCAATGATTTAATGCTTGAATGTTCAAATCTACGAATCATTTCGTACAATTATAAAAATGAAGTTGTAAGACAATACTATAACAAAAAACTATGCAGAGCATGCGGCCCCTCCCCTTGTTATTGTTAAAGAATGTCAGGAACATTGTAGTCTGGACTATATATGTCTACAATTTTGTTACAATGTACTACAATTTTTCGCACATACATATTTATCTAACACAATCACTGCTTTGTCGCTATGTATCTTGCATAGTCAGTAATTTCAATTATATAATAGTCTAAAAAGTATATTTCATGCAACCTATTGTCGTAGATAAAGTTTTATTACTATCATTTAAAAATTTATCTTGTTGCATTGATTAGTTGAGCTTACGGAATGTTTTCATTGCTACATTAATTGTCTAAATATGTTTTTAATAATTTAAGTGTTGTTGTTGACGCGGACTATTGACATTCCTACACAAAACAACAATTGCTTACACAGACGTACAACAAAGACACAAATTTAATTGAGAAAACGTAGTGAACTTATTTCACAATGAAATAAATTATAATCAATAATATATAAACAATTATTAATAACAAGAACAAAATTACGCAAAATATTACTAATAACAGTGTATTGTTCAACAATATAAAACATGCATGTAGTCTGTGACATTGTCAACAAAACCTTCCTCTGTAAACCGGTAAAACTTCGTATAAGTAATTATATCTCAAATCGGTGATTTAATATTACTAAATTACAGTATTTTAACGACTGTTAAACTGAAAGGGTTTTATAGGTATCTCAGATAACAAGATAACTTCAGGATTACAAATGTAAAGCATTACGTGTTCATCGTTTGCTGATCATGACTAAACTGTTTTCTCGTTATACCTAACGCCGCGCCGTCACCTTTAAGTAATTATATAATAAATCATTTTTTTACCCTTTATTTAACAATGAATGTCAAGCAAATGGTTGTTAATGTTTTCACAGTGATCCGTTGTATTTTATTGTCACCATTTAACTTGAGTTGTCGTCTTTTATTCGCAAGGATGAAGCGACTTTTCCGCTCGTCGCTTGTGAATAGATGAAAAGACCTAACCACCCATTGACATACTATCTCAAAAGAGACATGGCCTCGTTCGTTTTCAGCCGCTCACAACTCGCTGCTCGCTCTATACTATATAGGTACTATACATTTTTTACAGTATTGTGAAATTAGAGTAATCCGGCTGGGACTTATGATGTCATTGTAATATTGCTATTCACGTGATGTCACATGCTATCACAATAGTCGTATATCTGTGAATTCATGATGCCATAAAATACACTCTATCATTGAATAGATAAAGCTATATATATCTTGTATAAGATCCCGATATGTTAGGATACAACACTTATTAAGTGGTGCCCATTTCAGACATAAAACTTTTTATGGTATCATTAAATACTCATTGTCAAACCATACCATAGTAAGCATATCAACATAGAACGCGTGATATTATTCGTTCAAAAACTGATTCTACGTAATCATTTCGAGTTTAAATCAAGGGGGAAGTTCATAGGTACAGTGAAAGAAAATAGTGCATCTATGCAAAACACGGCCATTACACTTTTGGAGTCGGCGTCGGCGTTCGAGAGAGCCGTGCTGGAATGTGAGCATTTGGAAGCGTCAGAGCACGGTGGGTTCCGGTGAGAACGTTGGTGCGGCAGCGGCATGGAGGATCGCGGCCCGTCAGGCGTGCCGCTGATAGTAACGCCACCGGGAGGTGGGGGCGGGGGTGCCGGCGCCGGCGCCGCGCTAACCACCTCGCGGCGCGCTGCCTCCGCCCGCGGCTCGCGTGACGACCCACCCTCTACCTGGCGCTCCTCGGTGCGTGTGCGCGACACCAGTTTCCGCGGCTCTCGCAAAAGCGTCGTACGCCTCGAACCGCCCTGTAATGGTCTCAACGGATTACCAGCTATTGGCAAGGAGGTAAACATTGTCTACCCTTGTTGTATTATAAACACAATTTTGAAAATATAGGTACATATTGAAGCTATAATTGTAGCATATGGATTTGTTTCGTAGTATAATACCTCTTAGCCTTTTGACGTAATATATATTATACTTTGTATATATGCAAAATATACATAATTAATAATATGTGGTTAACGTAAAATTGACTGTATGACATAAAATAAAAAAAATCTGGTACGCCGCCAAATTTTAATGTTGTTTGTTGATATAACATCCCATGTAAGGTCTAGAACATTAATTTCCAAAGTGGTCCAGGTAGACCCCCAGGAGTCCACGTAAACTTGCATATTCCATATCCATTAGAACGCGTTGAGACCTGTTGATCTTAATTTAGATAGATCTAATCTTCTTTTTGAGATTTAGAAATAAAATGGTGGTAATGTAGCTGCAGGGGGTCTACTGGATCTAGTAAAACTTTGAAAGTGGTTCATGAAACAAAAGAGTTTGGCAACTGCTGTTCACAGCTACACTGGAGGATGTGTGGAGTACAATATAACATATTAACACAATATTCGCAGATCTTGATAGAGTTTTCCAACAATCTGGTCTTATAATACATATACAAGTCTTATACATAGACAAGTCTAAAATCATGTTATATTCCCATGTAGCAGCCACTTTTGCAAAAATCAGAGGTTTTGAAAGTTGTTAATGAATATGTTTACCTAGTACAAATAGTCCAACTAGATAGTAGAGGGCAAGAGATCAATCATCGTATCCAACTAGGCTGGACACCGTTCGGGAAATTACACGGCATATTCTACTCATCTACCGCAGTGTCTTAAGATCTATAATGTTGCCATTACGTATGAAACCGACACCTGGCCATTCACAATTGAGATTTGAAGGAGGCGCAAAATCACCCTAACTTCAATGGAGACGGCTATGCTCAGATTTTCTTTTCGAGAACGTATTAGAAATAGTAAAATCCGCAGAATAACCAGGATCTCTGACATAACTCGGAGAATGACGAAACTTAAGTGGCACAGGGCAATGCATAATGCTAGCAAGACTGACGATCGTTGGGACGGATAGGTCATCGAGAGGCCTATTCACCACAGTGGGTGTGTATTGCTTGATATGATGATGATAAATGCGTCAGATCCGCCAAGTATTATACTGCTTACCTTCCCAGATGGTCCCTCACCGAATCGGAGTCGTCTTTTGATCTCATGTAACTAAAACAATAAAAGTGATGAAAATTAACAGCAAACTAATCTACACAAAAATACTATACTTTTGTAATTGTTTATGTGGTTTGCCACACTATATTAAATCACATAAACTATTATATTGTATAAAACAATATATAATTTAACTGCCATGTACAATATTTACCATTTTTGCGCTGAATATTCTCCGAAGCCAAAAATACCAGAGCATTTCGAAATAGGATCATAAAAAAACAGTGTATTTTAAAATTGCATAAAATTACCAGCACACAAGGCACCACGGGGGCTTATACTCGTAATTTATTAATGTTTTAATTCGGACTCGACCCGGAAAACGAGATTGACGCAACGGTTCCAGTCTCTAAGTGTATATTTTATATACTAAACATATGCCGGATATGCAGACTTGAATTCTGCACAGCTGTTTTGTATACATTTCTACTAAATGTTATTTTCTCAAGCATTTGATTCCCTGCAAGGGATTCAAGTAAAAATATGTCATACTTTCTTTTCATTACAGTAGATAGATTTATGCAAAACTTCAGGCGTACTTTTTTAGCGGGTAGCTGGCAAAGTGTAAGAAAGAAAATAATCTAGTCTGTAAATTATTTTAATATATTGATGATAAGTGTAATTTATACATCATAAAACATTACCTGTCATGCGAGCTTTACTCATGTTACTGTTACTTTACAACGAAAACTTAAATGAACTTTTTACTATATTTAATAAAAGAATGAGTTTGAGAAAAGGATGTAGCAGACAAACATCAAAGAATCTTTATGATTAGGTACAAAGTTAAGGATCGACCTTAAGTTGAAACTTGAGCCATAGATTAGGTACTACACTTTTAAAACATTTGTTTGAAAGGCTCTTAATTTACTCAGGTCACAGATAGAAGTATATATACAGCACTTTATCTAGAAAGTCTATATGGGTAAAAAAAATCAGAGCCTGCGTCAAGATAAATGGAGCATACACAGAAAGGTTTCACATCAGTATCAAAATGTGTTAGTATTTGCTTCGCTGTGGATGTTCAATTACTTCATGAACATTTGTTTGAAAAATATGAAAAATTATAAGAAGGAATTTAAATAATATGATTACACACATCAAAGTAATACTATAATATAGCGGTATTAAAGTAAAATAAAAGTAAGCCGTATAAAAGTAAAGTATAAATACTTAGACGACAGCTACTGTGTCTGGAAACGTTACACTGCGCATTCTCCATAGGTTAAAGGTAAAACTTTGCCAAAGGGTTTTCATGATATTCGTTCAGTCCCAGCCAAGTTACTGTTAAAAATTGGTGATAATCGATGAAAACTATAACAAGGGTTTTGTTAGTTAGCGGATTAAGGCAGAATAAATGCTTTTAATATTCATCCCAAATTAAAAAATCCACAAGTTCGATTTTAATGACAACTCATGAAGTTTGGTGTTGGATTCAGTTCATAATTATATCAAAATTGATATTGATGTATTAATATTAAAAATATGCGAAACACATTAAATGAGACTAGTATAATAAATAATTAATAGCCTTCACAGTTCTTTAAATAAAATCATTAAAAAATACTTTGTACATAAAATAACATTCTAGAGAATGTAGGCCGCCTGACATTCCACGTAAGACAGCCTGGAGCTGTGGAGAAAAGTTTACCTGCAAGCCAATCTCAATAGTAGGTACATTATAATACGAGTGAGTAATGTTAATATTCAGCCGAGAATGTAATTTCCAACTGCTCACGAGTGTTATACGACGTTTTTCAACACCATTGCGAGTAATTAATACAAACTTTTAACAAAAATTTATTTTGAAAAACAATTTGTGAAAGTACAATTACAAAAATTATACGTTGGATTTCCCCCTTCACCGTCAGTCATTTCTAAAATATATGTTAGTACAATTTCATCGCTTGATGACGTTTTCGATATAAAAACCTTAACAAAAGAAACAATGCAAAATATCTACTTGCAAAATAGTACTGAAAACTGAAAAATGGCGCGTTTACTTTTTTATTGACGGCTTTGTGCGCGAAAGACTAAGGTACCGACGCTTATACAGCCAAAACAGCAAATTATATAATTTTTACAAAATAAATATATTCTTTTGATATTTATGTATGACTTCTATTTAATAGTTATAATTTTAAATAAGGTTTTTATAATTGTATATCTTTAAACAGAGTGTTTCTAAACGCCAAACTTATTTAATTTACAAAAATGTTTCAGCATTTTGCATATAAATTTCATTTTTTCTTATAAATAAAAGTGTGACTTTTATTTACGAAACTATTAACTTTTGATTACCAAACTGTGCGGTAACCGAAAGATATTATAAGTTGGTAATATGATAGTATTACCTATATATATAGATAAAAAAAACTGTTTTTGACCTATTAAAAACATTAAACAATAGCTACGATTTCGAGAAACACACTAAAGAAGACAAGAATATAACCACAACAAAAATAAGCAAATGAATAATAAAAAAAAATTGCAACACCATTGATCTTCTCGTTACACAACAGAGTAACACATATTTACTACATGCGACATTATACAATTTCCTGTTAAAAAATATATTATTGTTTGCAGGTACTCTCACTGGGTGCCACGGGCCCCAAAGGAACGACACAGCCTTCACATCCTTGTACTATCCTTCACCATTCTCCATATAAGGTAATGCTCCTAATATATTTTAACGGCTGCAAAGCAAACAAGAGATTTGCCGAGTATAATTAAAGTTTATTTAGAATATTTCAATAATGAAAAATTAGAAGTATATATATTTTAGAAAAAATATTTGATTTTAATTCGTAGTAGAAAGAAACTGTATTTAAAGTTTTATTATAATAAAACAGTATATAGTATCTTAGACAGTCTTAAAGAAGTCATAACCGCCAGTGACATCTAATGAATGAGTTTTAAATACTTGAAAAATCCCTCATGAAGATATAACGGCCATTCCATGTGGCTATGCCAATGTTTACGCGACAACTCTCTCGACGAGAATTTTCAGAATAATTTTGTCACGGCTAACGTAATCGTTCAAGATGTACGATTTTTGTATAACTTACTAACAGGATAAAAGAAAAGAATATTGGATTTCATACGAAATTTATGAATAAAATAATTTTTATTCAAGTTTGCAAAGAAAATACTTTCTATTTCTAAATTTATTTTCGTTTGAATTTACTAGTAGAATATTATCCAACTTACTTTGAACTAACGTTTCACCTAAAAATTATTTATGTAAAAGCCGGCGTTTAATCTTGTTTTAATTCTAATACATACTAGATATGCATATATGCTAATAGCTAATTTCATAGCATTACTTATCAACAATGAAATTACTAGTTCATAATTCATGAAATAATTTGCCAAAATCATATGAAACTAACAAAAGAAATATAAGTTTATGTCTAATAGGAAGGACTAATAAAATAATAACTTTAACACATACTTTTATAAATGCATTATCAAATACAGTTCTAGAAGACTAAAGTAGTTATATAAAAGAACTGGGGTAATGGAAGAAACAATATAGTGTGTTTTTGTGCGGTTGTGCTTGATCAATGTTTTTGGAATAAAATATAGCTGGTTACAGCTAGTAAATTGTAGCAGTAATACCTATTAATTACTTTTTTGTCTGAATAATGTTCAAGTTATAAAAATTAACATATCAGATTTATTTATTGTTCACGTAAATTCGACTATATCTCTGAATATTACTCTCGTTTAAAGTTTATCTTATTTTAAATGTTGGGGTGTCAACCCCAATATTTCCTCAGATTTTACGCTTTAGATTTGAGCTACAACCATCTTCTTCTACTCGGCCTCAGCATCCCTGTGTGTTATACACATTTTAAACCCTCTTTCGAATTCTAAATTCTACTTCCGTTCCTTTACCGTTCGTGCCGCTAGATTGTAGAATGAACATTCAGTTATTATATTTTATCTGTCCATACGTATTTTTGTTGGTAAGTTTGTACGTTCTATGTGGACTATTTTTATTTGCTTGAACCATCGAATTTGATCATTGGCAAGACTTTAAAATAATAGTTTGTTTTGTCACTAGTATGTATGGTCTTGATACTCATAATCTCGACGAAGTGGAAAATGTAATTTATTTCTTATGAGTATCGTTAATGTACTTATATACCATTTTTTTTTTGTTAAACTTCTTTTACGGCTAGTCACAAAATTTGTACCTAATTCTTAGTTCCTCAACATCTTTTTAGACCGCAAATTCCCGCACTATGCTAACATTGCCTTTGATTTATTTTTTTATATAAACATTAACTTAATCACTAAAGGTATCCATGAAATGTATTTTTTGTCTGTTACATAGATTCCTTGAATATTCTTTATTTATTACACAATAGATAAGGAAACAATAAAATTGCAGATTTAGAAATATGAGGTCATGAAAAATTTTGGTTTCTTTATGGAGTGACACTCCATACAGTATGAAGACACTGACTACAGGAATCTGATTACGAATCTTAAAAAACTACGCGATACATTAATGTTTATCAATATATTATCTATCTGAATACCGATTCATCTGATTTACTGAGGATGTTTTTTGTTGACAGACATTTGTCATAGTGCAAACAATCTGCACTATTTAAACAGAATGTAATCTATATTTTTTTTGAGTTTTGTATTAAACAATAACCTGAGCTATTAATAAATAATATCATATCTATGCGTAAATGTTAATTACAAACTAATTACAAAAACTCAACTATTTTGCCGCATTGACTTCATTCCCAGTCCGACACGCAAGAGGTATACTTTCATTCCACACGCTATATACCATTACCCTTTGAATACCTACATTAAAAATTCGGTAGATGGAAATGACTATTAGACCATTGTGTGTTAGTGTGTAGTTTGTGAGACATTGACTGATGAAAAAAAGGCTATTACTAAAGCAAGCTTTATACATATAATTATATTGCTATGACAGTTAACATACTGACTACTAAACAAAATCACAATTATGAATATTTTTAACACAGGCGGCACTATTGAACTTTAGTAAAATATTATATACAGATACTTTTTGATAGAATAAAATAAGTTGTAATGCGATAAGGAAACAAATAAGAGAACTTCCAAGTGCTATAAAATATTGCAAATATAACTAATTGGCGAGTTTTAACGCTGACTCGGCTGATTTCGTGGACGAATAAAGTTTATCTCTGATATTCAGTGAAAAAAGCGTCTGGAAATGGTAGCAAACATCGCTAAACTCCTCAAAATTAGACCAATTAGCTATGTGACTTCAAATAATCGAATAAATTATAACAATTCATTTTAATCTATATTTATATTATAAAGGCGTAAAGTAAATAAATTATATTATATATATTCGGGGTAAACTCCGATACTACTCTGATTTTGCTGAAATTAGGTATGGAGACATATTGAAACCCACGGTAGAATAATATAATTTTAGGAAGAAACATAATTTACATTTTTATTTATATTGTTTTCTACGGCAAATTCCGGTATAAAGCGAAAAGCTTTGCAAAATTGCACTATAATGGCGACTATAAGTAAAACGGTGCTAATTGGAATCCGAACCTATAGGTACCTATTATGAACCAAACACAAAAAAATGTGATATGTAGGTATATTAAAAAAGTGCTGGAGAAACTTTGAAATAAAAATATTACCATCGGCCCAAAATTTATGATTGTAAAAACTATATTTAATTAAAACTAAAATTATACTTTTGGGGTTTTACAGACGAGATTAAGAGCCGATTTCACCGTCCTTCATAGAAACCGAGTTTAATAAAACTTGGTTTTGATTGATCGAGTTCAGAAGTTAGTTGTGATCTTGGTTTACATCCGCACCGATTTCACCAACTCCCATTGATCTCGTTTACTAAAACGTAGTTAATCCACAGATTAGAGTAGTAATCTTTGACAAAGAATGTACGAATGAATGATTGCTTTTAAAGTGTTGCAATCAAAGAAATTATTTCAAATCAAATGGGAACATAAATTATAAGAATTACTTCAGGATACGATATTCTTGATTCAGATAGTCAGTAACGGGTGTTAAAAATTCCATAATTAATTACTTCTTATAAATAATAACAAAACAATTACTCATCTCGTGTAAATAAAATAAAATTTCAAAACAAAATATAAGGAATTTTAAATAATTGGGTAGCTTCACGGTAGCTTACAATGACCTTGCTTGTTTAACGGACTCCAATTACAATGTCGAAAAGGAAAAGGGACCCGACCTTTGCTGCGAGCGAAAAACAAACGCTCATAGAACTTGTCGAGCGGCATTTCGATATTGTTGAAAGTAAAAAAATAGATAGCGTCAGCGTAAAATTAAAAAATGAGCTCTTTAAACGCGTTTAGAAACGCTAAACGTCCAGAATCGGCCGTTCAGAAACTGAACCAAGTTTAACATGAACGACGATTACGTAAAGCTGGTGAAATGCAAACTCGGTAGCGAAACTCAGTTTAGAGCGTAAACTGAGTTTAACTTGAACTGATCGCGTTCAATTTCGACGGTGAAATCGGCCCTAAATAGAGACTGATTAACCTTTGATATTTTGTAATAAAAACATATTTATGTATTTTCTAGGCCGCTTGGGATTGGCTAATCCTGATCCTGGTGATCTACACAGCGATATTCACACCATACGTTGCTGCGTTCCAACTCAATGAACCGGACTTTGACAAACGCTCGCGCAGCTTCGGCGAAGATCCAATCGTTATCATCGACATGATCGGTAAAAATTTTTTTATTACTTTTTTCATATTGTATAATCATATTAAGCAGTCTGATACATCTAATCGGCTGCAATTGCAAAATCCAATATTGACAATAGTTAATAATGAAATACTAGTGAAATAGGTACCGCTATCCACTTTAGTTCAAAAAAGTTACATGGGACAGCGTAATTAGGATAAATTAATATAGTATTCTTATTTTGTAATATTTATTATTGTTCAGATATTAAAATGATCTAAAATTAAAGCTACATACAGAATTTGCGCTATGAAATTTATTTTTACCTTTAACTCCATACTCATCCACATACTGTATTATTATATATAGTACCTGTACCATACGTAAGTATACATAGACTATACGTACCTACATTGTACTGTAGAGCTACTGCTAAACGAGCAACGTTTTAAAGATTAAAGAAAAATGCTCGGTGTCTCAACAACCCTTAAGTACTGATTGGTGCTCAAGTACATTCGCCTTCGGCTAACAACGACAGAAATCAAGTAGCATACAACTTTACAACCTCATTTCTGAATAGGTATCAATTGTAAAAAGGAATTGAAAGTGTGCGCAAACGATAATCCTAACGATAATCCTAAACACTTCAACGATTGTAATGGAATATTTTATTTCCAGTCGACGTCACGTTCATAATCGATATTCTCATAAACTTTCGAACGACCTACGTGAACGCGGCAGATGAGGTAGAGTCAGACCCTGGGAAGATTGCACTGCACTACCTCCGTGGTTGGTTCCTCATCGACCTCGTGGCTGCCATCCCTTTCGACCTTCTCCTCTTTGGAACCGACACCGACGAAGTGAGCTGCTTTGAATCTTCTACCATTCGATTTTATTTCACACGAGACACTTCTAGAAATACACTGTCAATACTTAAAGCCTACTTTTTAGTATAACCAGAAGATCAATTGTCCGAAATACAACAGTGATAGTAATTCGATTTTGATAAAAGAAAACACGAACAAATCACCATACCTAAGTTTATATAGATAAAATAGAAGTACAGAGGCCATTATGACACAATAAGATTAAATCAGTTGGCCATAGTTACAAATACAAAAGGGTTGAATAGGTGCTAAAAACTGGGCCACAGAGTGTAGTTAAGACTTTTGTGGTTAATCTTGTTTGGGAATTTCGATTCTCCCTATTTTCGGACAAATGCACATCTGGAATTTCTAGTTGATCACAATACACTAACTAGTGCAATGCATTTATTGCAAATCACGAATAAGATGGACCACAATCAATTTTTATCACATAATGCCGTGTTATTTATCTACATAATTAGCTATTTATATTTTAATTTATTAAGAGTTACTAAACAATATTTTTGATTTTTATGTCATAATTTTTTACTTTGATCACTTTGATTGTTATTTATGTTTATAAATTTTGTATTATTTTTAATTATAGATAATTGTGTATGTTAAATGTATGCCTTTGTATAATAATCATGGTAATGGAGAGCCCAAAGGTGGGTGCGTATTGAATTTTTTATACCATTTCTTGTTACAGCAGGGGCTGGAAAGTGATGAGGTATACCATCTTTGTGAACTAATTTTATGTTGCTGCCACTCAAATTTATTACATTTTAGTTGACATATTTTATTATCGATAATATTCCACTAGTCATTTTCAAACCACTAAACGAATGCGTTAATGGAAGATAATGACGCTTTCCATAAGCAAAATGTTATGATCATGTTCTTCCACGCCGTGTCGATCATCAATAAAGCTCACCACCATGTTATCACGAGCTTGTCCGCAGAAAAGGTCTACAATATTGGATATATAGTTATTAATTTTAACTGGAAATTATGTAGTGAAACAGGAAATATATCCTCCTAAATATGTCCTACATAAAAGTTAATTATTTTTCACCGTTATTATATTAAATCTTAGCTGTACATGTTTGCATACGCGTAAACTGAAACTGCATTCTGTGGTGAAATCTAACATCGAAAGAAGTCATGGTTACCTCTAGAGGTTTTTACCTTCTCATTAACATAAAAATTTATATTCTGAGCTTACTCACCTGTAATAACGCTTTATATAAGTATATGTATATCGTATCTTTGAAATAGAACAATGTTTATAAATGTTTCAGACATATGAAGTATCGATAGGTTTTAAATTATTTAATTAGGAACGTAATATTAATTAAAAATTAGTAGATTTACTGCGGCGGGCCATTCATTGGCTTCTCATAATAGCGAAAGTGCAATAATCACAAAATGCACAAAGCTTGTTAGCAATTAATACGCTCACACTTCCCAGACAAAACTTATTTGTACCAATCAATTAAACAGGTACCTTATATAACTCTTCACAACTATAAGCACAAAATTATCAGTTCCCAACATTTTTAAAATGACAGTCCTACATGACGTTATTACTGTGGCACCCACCTTATATTGACTACCGTTAATAATACATTCGAATCAATGTACAGAATATTAACTTTACCATCATAAAGTTATTATTATATATATATTGTTTATACATATATTGTTTAAGGCAAAGAAAACCAGTAGTGTCCCTTAAAATGTTTTTCTATGATTCGTTGATTTGAGTTCATTATTTAAATTAAACAATAGAAATAAAAGTTATTTTTGTTTATATCACCATCCAGTTTCATTCCTATTAATTTTGTCGTTACTAAAACAAGGGCCATCGGGATAATCCCTAATCCTAAGTTATATCTGGAAAAACGTTTAGTTTATAATTCATTGATTTTGTTTTGTTATTTGAATTAAACAATAGAAATGAAAAGTTTTTTTTATTCACATCATTGTCCAACCTTATTCCTATGAATTTTGTCTTCATTAAATCTAGAGCCACGGGTCATAATTACACCTAATACTAATTTATATCAAGAAAACCATTTTGTGTTATAAGATACATCACTTGCATAATTTTGTATTGGGTATAATAATGTTCCTCATCGATGTAGTCGTACATTAATTAAGTTCTAACATGACAATCTGATATGCTACTGTTACTTTCTTTTTCGACATTGTTATATGTACTTACCACATTGGCAAAATTCTACGTTAAGTAACATCAATAATCAGTACTCAAACTCAAATTTAAGTAGAATTAGTTACTAGGGATAAAATATTATGAGTAATTATAGAATGAGTAGGTACATTTTAGTGTGACTACTGTGTAGCAAGTGTAGTGTAGTATTTACAAACTTACTAAATTAATTTCGAGGAATAAAAACATATTTGACTTTCATGACAAAGTTAATTTCATACTAAATACAAACATCACGGTGACTAGCACTGGCCATCTTGCAAAATATTGTCAGTACAAGTATTATATAACATTTATTACAGGTAATATTAATTTCAATTATTCTATTATTGGCTTTGCACAGTGTGATTTAAAATTTTCTCACAGTCTGTTTTAAAGCATTTTCTTTCTCAGAAGAACAAATTCGGCTCAACATCTCACTATATCAATAAAATCATACTTGCCACTTATTTTTTAAAGTATACCTAATATTTGTCCTGTTTATTACAAATATGGATTTGAATTTAGAGTTGCCATTCAATTTTGCACCGCATTCTTATGAAGCCAGCAGATCTATAGTTTTCAGATAATCGCTTGTAATACTATTCGCAAAGTATACATCAGTTTGGTTAAGCTCTAAAGCATATTCATAGGCAACTTTTGCTTGGTTAGCGTGGTTTTCGCTATGGAGCCTCGTTGATGCTATTTTAGAATAAGCAAACGAATCATAACCTGCTTGAGTTGCGGCTAACTTGCGCGTGGTGTGGGAGCTGGCGTTCTGAGCAGTGCTTGTGGTGGTTGCAGACGACTACACTCATCGGACTGCTGAAGACTGCGCGACTACTGCGGCTCGTGCGGGTCGCCCGCAAAATTGACCGATACTCCGAATATGGCACTGCCGTCCTTCTTCTTCTTATGGCCACGTTTGTGCTTATTGCACACTGGCTGGCATGTTTGTGGTGAGATCTCTTTACATTTAAACTATATTGTGAATATTTTACCGAAAAGAGTCTTTATACCGCGTCATTTGCTTGGGAACCCACATCTTACCTATTTCTATCGTAAAATAACAGTGTTCGCATTGTTATATGTGGAATACTACGTAGCAATCTATTGAGCAACTTTGCGTCTATAGCAGTATCTCTTTTGTACTACCAACATACTAGCGGTGTCATTTAAAAGGTTTTGATTTCATTTTAAAGTTAATTCATCTCGGAAATTATTACGCTTTCAGGTCTTAGATAAGCACTTAGGGTCGCTTTATTATCTAACTTATATGTTCCATAAATATTGTTTCCCTAACCCTGAACCATTATACACAGTTATTTAATAAATATATATTTTTATGATACACGTACTACATCATGCAGGTATGCTATCGGGAGCTGGGAGCGCCCCCAGCTTCATGCTCCTATTGGATGGCTCGATGCGCTTGCTAACGATGTTCAGGCTTCATATGACAATTCCACTGGTCCATCAATGAGGTAAAAAATTGGAAAAACCATTTGTTAGTTCTAAAAAAATATGGCACATGTCATACTCATTGCACAAACTATCTACTTTTAGGTCGCGCTACATCACGGCTCTATACTTCACATGTACTTCATTAACGAGTGTCGGATTTGGCAACGTCGCTCCCAACACTGATATGGAAAAAGGGTTTACAATATTTGTTATGCTTGTAGGATGTATGTATCATTTAATGTTACCTCACAAAATAGTGTATATTGCTATAGGCAATAAATTAATACTAGTTTGAAATCAAAAGGCACAATAAGCAATGAAATTGCATTTTAACACAGACATTTGTCTTTTTCAGCTCTCATGTATGCTAGTATCTTCGGTAACGTCTCTGCAATAATACAACGATTATACTCAGGAACAGCTAGATATCATACACAAATTTTAAGAGTACGTGAATTTATTAGGTTTCATCAGGTAAGACAAGTAAAAAGATAAATCAAAAAAATTTAAAAACATTCAACAGTGTAAATAATGTGTCACTACTCTGAATCATATTTATATAAAATAGCACGAAATTAGTCGATATAAATATTACAAGCAAAGTAAATCGTTTAAAATTTTCACTATTAAAACATTTTTAACAACTTCATAATGATATTTAAAATAATAAATATAAATTCATAAAAGCGCGTTATTCAAACATTTCATACATGAAATAATGAAAATGATTGGCAGCCTACTCTCAAGGGCTGTTGTGGTTTCCTGTAAATATTTTAGTTTTGTGATGAAATAAAACACAATTATTTTAAGATTTCCAATAAGATTATTTAAAAGTTCAATTTTCTTACTTTAACTTCGATTATCATTTTCCAACTACTTTCTCTAAACTTATTGTTTATTGTCAGATTGCAAATCCATTACGCCAAAGGCTAGAGGAATATTTCCAACACGCGTGGAGCTACACGAATGGCATCGATACATCTAGTGTCCTTAAAGGTTTCCCGGAGTGTTTACAAGCTGATATTTGTCTGCACCTCAACCGTAATTTACTCGCCAACTGTTCCGCTTTTGACGGCGCTAGTCCCGGATGTCTAAGGTAAGCTTACAATGTTCATTTATTTCATGCTCAGGCATAGTATTCTGTTTTGTTAACAAAACGTACGTTGATGACAATAGGGGACCAAACTATGCATTTCGAAGTTTAATAAAAGTATTTACATTTATGTCAACAATAAATTTTGAAATAAATTAATGATTTGAGTAAGATTCTAGTTTCATGGGCAGTAAATAAGCAGAATGAGTTGTAAATTAATAAAGTATGTGCAAACTTCAAAATAATAAATTCGCTTAGTGTGAAATCGATGGTACTCCTGTCTCTGCCGAATCTATACATAGTGTTGCCCTAAATATTATTACAAATATTTTTTTGTAATACGTTTACTGCTAACTAATATTATAAATTCCGAAGTAACTCTTGTCCGTCTGTCGCCAAAATAAACCGATTTAAATTAATACATATATTCCTATTCCACATTTAGGCGATGTGTCAAAAATCACATATTAGCCATTTAATGTTTTACTTTAGTTTCTATTTTGGTTTATGTTATGTCTCAAGTAAATATTATATGTTAGGATTAATATATTTTACATATTAGATTAAATATTTATTTAAATAATGCATTTAAACGTAGCTTAATTTTAGTACTATATTATTGTATTTTTTCTTTGTTTGATTGTTTATATTCAGGCTGTGTACATAGTTTGGGTTACATCCCAGATCTTTTTTATTTATTTATTATTTATTTATTATTGTTATGGAAGACCGACAGCACATAAAACATAACAGATTTTTTTTTATATATAACAGTTGGCCAATAATGGGTCTTCACGTATGGAAACATACATTGAAATAAGATTAGGTGTGAACAATTACTATTAAATATTTAAGATCCGAACTAATCATCTTAAAAATCCTCACTAAGTACACGCCTCACTGTCGCCAAGCTACAATTATATATATCAATGTTTTTACATTTACACAAATCATTTAAAGTCTTACTAGCTCGTAACAAGAAAGAGTTTTGGCGGTAGTTCGACGCGGTCACCGAGATGTAAAGGGGGGTATAGTGCCTGGTAGACCTAGTTGGTACGATGAATTTCAATTTTGATAACAATTCAGGAGAGTCATTTTTTCCTTGTAGAATTTTCAAAAGATATATTACATCTGCTACTTCCCGTCTTTTGACTAAAGAAAGCAGGTGAAAGCGAGAGCACAATTTTAGGTAATTTTCGGAGTCATAGCCGATTCCAAGACGATAACATAAAAACTTTACAAATTTCATTTGAAGTCGTTCAATGCGCTGGATGTACTTTATATATCGCGGATTCCAGATTTCAGAGCAATATTCCAGGATGCTTCTCACAAACGTGCAATATAAAATTGCTTGCTTTATTTTATTAAGTTTGTTTTGTTTCTTCCTAGGATGTAAGCTGTTTTTGTGCCTTTAATAAACAAATAAAAATAAATCATACATAGATAAATATTTCTTTTATTAAGGCACAAATGCTCGAATTCCATATCCACATATCTGTCGACGCTTAAATGAAATGACTGGAGATTTGAGTAGCACTTTAAGGTCCTCGACCCACGGCTGTGCGCCGGTGTAACAATACTCGGACAGGTTCCCGCGAATATTCGCGCCGCACTAAAAGTACGGCGATTCTGTAAGACACAGTTGATGCTCTGTACCGATGGAAGGAGGCACTCGCTTTCCTAGTTGCCGATCACTGGACGATTGATGCGATTTGCCGGGCGCTGGAGGAACGGGTTGGGCGCCGGCAAGGCCGCCTCTCTTAACGCATGATACAGGTGTTAAGTGGACATGAATGCTTCGGTCACAAGAAAATGCTGCAGTGTCATCACTATGAGCCTGTTGATGCTACAGTCGAGCAAACTTTATTAGAGTACTCCACCTGGCGATCCCAACGTTGCGACGTACGCACAGCGTTGAACGGCGGTGACCTCTCGTTACGATTTGTCATAAGCAAGATGCTGACTAGTGAATGAAAGTGAGAGGCTGTCGTTCTTTCTGTGTAATCTTTTAGAAAGAGACATCTGAGGGAGAACAAGAAACGATCTCCATGCTACCCCGACCAACGGACGACCGACGGATGAGTGATAAAAGACGGGCCTATGCAGACTGCCTTCCGTCTCCACCATAGGTGTGACCTGCACGCTAGGATGACTCAAAGTGCCCCGTCTGGGGTTTATTGTTATATCCACAATAATCAACTAATTAACATAGATTAAAATAATGCACTCTACTTGACCTCGACGTGACACAGCGACACACATATATTGTTTATTTTTATTTTTACAATATTTATATCCAAATTAAATATAACTCAAAATATAATAAGGATAACATGTAAAATTAGGCAATTGGTCTACTCATATCAAAATTTATTCTACCATAAATAATTATTAATTTAATAGATCACTATAAAAATGTATTAGGAACTCATAGGAATAAGACAATGAATAAATAAATTCACAACGTTGGAAAATTACTAAATCAAAAACAAAGCTTAAAATTAACGAGTGGCTCTTTTTATGATTTGTGTTAAAACTTTGAGCTAAAACAGTTGGAGCATATCCAAGAGCTTAATCACAGGAGAGAATAGGCTTATCAAAAAGGATAAGCATCTGCCAAGCTTTCCATGGGTACGAAAAATTGGATCAAATTCACCACGAGTTCAAGTAGAACCCAAATCAGCTTAGCGCTAGGCGCTTTGACAGGTCACTTTAGAACTAGAGGCATGCTTCATAGAATATCTCTCGCCAAAACAAAACTATTAGGCCTGCAAGATTGAAGAGGAGGGCATTGTGCAGTTATTATACCACATTCAAGCATTGGTTTTCCAAATCCGACTACCAAAGCAGATTATAAGCAGTGGCAACCAGTTGCTAGGTTAGGATAGAAAACGTGAGGTAGCACAATAGATCCTGTATGGGTCGAAGTGCGACGGTTCCCACAAAGAGATACTCGAGTCCTAAGATAACATAAGAAATGCTTTGAGTCGTATAACAAAATCATGTTAGATAGGTACTCACACATATACTACATATACATACATCACTTATAAGAACGACTGATCCGATTTAAATATTTATAAAGTTCCACTACTTCAATAATAACATAACTACATACGAGTATAAATTAACCACTCAAATATTTGAAATAG
Source organism: Scirpophaga incertulas (assembly GCA_036419045.1). Lineage (NCBI taxonomy): Eukaryota > Metazoa > Arthropoda > Insecta > Lepidoptera > Crambidae > Scirpophaga > Scirpophaga incertulas. Next base: position 15,741,147 of record CM071633.1, read on the forward strand.
CTTGGAAGCAAGTTATGATGATAACTATAAAATTAATATAATTATATCACTTTCTTAATTCCAACATTTTAGATATTGAAAAAGTTTAGTTATTCCATTGCATTTGAAATAAATTGAATATGTTGTTATTACACGTTTTTCAGAGCCCTATCGTTGAGATTCAAGACTACTCATGCACCTCCCGGTGAAACACTTGTTCATCGAGGTGATGTTCTGACGTCATTGTATTTCATTTCGCGTGGTTCTATCGAAATATTAAAAGACGACATCGTCATGGCTATCCTGGGTACGTATAATCCATCAGGTTAATATAATATGACAGGTTCAATCCTATGAACATACTTTCGTTATCTCAAAACATCTATACAAATATAAAATAAGTATAAACAAATTCTGCGAACTTATTTAAAAGTGCATAACTAGTTTAAATATCTAATAAATTTTCATTGCTATATTAAATCGAAACAAGTTATTGGTATCTTTACTTAAAGTTGCTTCATTCACAGTCATTTCAGAAGTATATGCGAGATGTTATTTTATGAATAGACAATGTGTTTAAATTTTAATTAACTAGTACGTATAATGTGACTAAACTTTTAATTAATTCAAAAAGGAGAAACCGTCTTTTGTTTTGTCATACAAGGATATCATTATCACAGCTAATATACTCTCCCCACCGACGGCTACCAACCCTAACAATGCTTAGGCGATTAGGCCTTAGTCAAGCACGCTGGTCTATTGCGGATTGGTTGACTACATACACATTTGAATTTCTTGGCAGGTGTATGCAAGTTGTCTCACGTTGTTTTCCTTACCCGTAGATGCGTTAAAGGTACGTTATATAATTTGAAAAAGGAAAGATACATTGATACGTGGCAGAATCATTCAATTAGTAGACCAGTGCTGAGACTACAGCACCATCAACTTAAGATAGTTAAGGACAACAATATAAGTCGTTAGTTACTTAATCATGGTTAGTTCTATTGCATGATTGTAGAAATGAAGAACTGAATAGAATGAAGAAAAAGAATTTAATGTAGACAAATATTTAATATATTCATCAGCATTTGAATCTTTAGATAGTAAAGTGATTATGTTTACATTCAAATTTGAATTTTATTGGTCTCCGAATGTAGTAGAAACTTATCTTACATATTATAAAATGAAATCATCATCTTCACCATTCGGCCGAGAAACGGCCACTCTTGAAGATAGGTCTTCTCCAAGGATCTCCATACCAATCAGTCCTGGGTGACTATTAAAAGTTGTGCAAACAAAATTGTATCGCGAGAACGATACCCTCAATTCCCTTGCATACTTTACAAAGAACTTCTTTGCTGTATAGGTAAAGATGACATTTTCGGCGAGAACCCGTGCGTGTACGCGACGGTGGGTCGTAGCAACTGCCGCGTACGCGCGCTTACCTACTGCGATCTACACCGCGTGCACCGCGATGACTTGCTCGATGTGCTAGACTTCTATCCTGAGTTTCGGGCCTCCTTCGTCAACAACCTGGAGATCACTTACAATATGCGAGATGTCAGTACCAAAGCCGTTAGCACAACGTATATTTAGGGTTGCTTACGCTCATCCACTACAACCTACACTGCGTTCACCGCGATAATCTGCTCAATGTGTACGTCATTCAACTAACAATTGCAAACATGCACAATAAAAGGATGATCGTATAAAAAATAACAGATAAAATATACCTATACATCTAGATGGTTCATTTGTTTTTCATTAGTTTCATTTGTCAAAGTCTAGTCTAACAAATGAAACCATTAGAAATTTTAATATATTATTAAAGAATATTCATAATATTGCCTTCGTAAATTAGCACAAATTAATATAAATAAGTAAGCAAAAAATGTACATATTAGATTAGTAATGGAAATTTTAGTTAGTACTCCCTAAATTTAAAGTCAGCCAAGTAAAATTCGATCGACCCATATAGCTACTGTTAGTCTGATAGTAAAGAATCTTGGTGCAGTAAATTTTATCATCAACATCATTTCAGTCGGAGATGTCGAGTGTTAAATACCTATCACCCTCAATGATCTCCACACCGATCCATCCTGCTCTGCTTGCATCCAGTGTTATTTTGCGATACTCACCGAACGTCAATTAGCTTTTCTTCGGGCTATGTCAGATACCCTGATTTTAAATTTCATCGTTTCTGATTCGAACATGCAGAAAAACTTCGACATCATCAGCCCTTTGGATGATTTTGAGTCTTTCTAGACCATTAAGCAAGTAAGTAGCCAGATTTCAGTGCCATATGATATCACATACCAGGATCCATTGATAGACCTTTTTCTGGAAGTTGGACGTAAATATACTCGTCAACAGCCTCAACCTTCACAAGACTGGATGCTACATAGGAATGTGACATAATTTTTGTATTATCCACATTCAATTAAGGCCTACTTATTGAGAAACTCTACTAAGATCATCCAGCATTTTCTCGCTGTTACTATTAATGTTGATGTCTCATCCAACAGCAACGGCTTTGTGCCCAAAGCCACTGGAGTCGTGTTTGGCTCGAGTTGAAGGCGGACCAACACTGTGGCTCTTTTCTATATTCACTGCAACACATGATAATCTTTGTAGTACCTATGAAGAAACTGTAACATGACCCAGCCTCCCTATTCATAACTAGCAGATCACGGACTTGATTCGGAAAGTCACATCTCGCCTCACTCTTATGCGCTGAAAAGAAAGTGACAGGTATAGAGATTCTGTGATTCGAGTATTTTACGACAGTTATGAAGCATCGACAGTAATTATGAATAAACTTAATCAATTAGCAGATCAGCTTTTAACTTAAAACTTTAATCAGATTCAAAAAATAAAAGGTAATTTTATAACTATTAATGTAGGAAGAACTCAGTGGCATAGAACCAAGACGTCGCATGCGCTACGAGAACCCTTCCGACGCTCGTCTTTTACGAGAAGCCTACGCTCGAACCACGCGCCGTCCCCACACGGAAACATTTGCCGACAAAGTGGTGGGTATTCATTAATATTGAATGTTAAAAATATAGTTAATTTTCAAAATAAGTTTCAAAATAGTAGTTTTTAAAGGACAATTAAAATTTTATAGATAATTTAAAACTACTGTTTACATTCTACTTTAAAGATATTATCAGTTTTATCGTTGTCCTTATAATTACAAAAAAAATAGTTTTGGTAACCTTTCATCCTGTAGGTAAACAATTGGGATCCTTCGAAACTTTTTACTGGATATGTTGTTTGTCTCATGTCATATATTTTTGGTGTTTATCTAACAATTGTCAAATCGAACTTCTTATATAATACAATCATCTTATATAATATACATCTTATATAATATTTCCTTGGCTAAACTCTCAATCAAAGCAACGGATTTCAACGAGTAAATGAAGATGGGGTTATAAAATAATATATATAAAATAATACATATATAAAAGAAAAGCAAATTATTCCCCTTGCGAAATCGCGTTAAATCGCTTTTAAGCAATGTAATGTAGGTGTGTTGGTTTTACTTCACAGGATTCTCAATGTAGTGACGATGAGACAGAGTCGCCTGCGAGTCGCGGAATTCTTGAATTTTCTACCGATAAGGCTGGACAGGATGTCACACCGCTGAATTTTAATTTCAGCAAACAGCGCTCGACAACGCTCAACTCTATCACAGGTATGAGCTAGCATAATGAAAGTTTGGAATGCGGTATAATAAAATATAGGTACTTCGAAACTTTTTAAATTTATGAATTTTGACATACACCACAAACGGCCATCTAAAATATACGTTGTAGATACCAAACATAACTACACATATAAATTTAAGTATGTAAATACTAGTGAGAACATGAGCGTTACGTAGTGTTTGTTATTATAGAGTAGAGTTACACATAGATTGGGATGAGAAATATGCAAACTACCTTTTAAAACCGACAAAAACAAAATTAGGTCCAGCAAAAAATATTTATGATTTTTACCTTTTAGTAAGAGTATTTCATCAATTTACAGATTCTTTAAGAAGTACGGACAAGTATAAACAACATTGTTTTCTTGACCTAATACATATTTAGTAGTATTTATTTCTACCCATTCTAAACTGCCAATAACTTTTATTAACTACATTTGCAGGCTATAGGTAAGTATTAAAAGTTATTGACAGCTAAGATTTTAAAATATAGGCACTATCAAATTTTTAATGATTTTACATAAAAATAAGTAATTTTGTTATTTTATTGAAGCATATCTTTTAAGAAATATAATGAAAAACTCCTGATAAATTGAAAATAGTCACGACAAGTTTGTGACAGAAATTCAATAGAAAATTATTACCTTTTTTTTATTTAAAGCAGCATGTCTGATGCTTATTGTTTCTATATTTATTTACTCCTGTTGGTGGTGGCGTGGTCGAGGAAGTTGGATTTGTGAATAATGTTATAAAGTACCCATTGATAAACATCCAACACTTCCCCGTCGCCGCCCCACCCGCTCTGAGCGCGGCCCTTGTGTGCAGGCATGCTAGCGCAACTAAAACGGAGCTTCCCAGACCTCTACCATCATAAAACGCACCAGCCGCTACACAACAAGTACTGTAAGTATATCTCATATAATAGTGCATGACTTTTGTTTCCTTTTTTAATTCAAACGAAATTTTATTGTATACCTACACATCAACATAAACAATTGTTTATTAAGACAATACTATGAAATAAAAAACCTGATATAATTATTTTTGTAAACGTTAATTTCCAATGATAATAATAAAATAAAAGAAACTATAAAATGTACATATGGACATTAATATTTAAAAACGTTTCAAGGACAATATTTGTCTTCACTAATCATTACTCAGATCAACAGATAAAATTAAAAAAACTAAACATTAACTGAACATCACGCAACAGGCAACATAGGGGGTTTACAATGATCGCATACGCATAATGGCATCTACAACTTGCTCTAAGCGATCTTAATTAGCCCCAATCTATCTGCCTAGTTCACGTAGCAAAACGTTTCAGCGCAATCGACACCGCAAACGTACCGTGGCCGATCAGGCGTGCGGCGGCAATCGTCTGTGGGCCCACTGCACGACACGTCGCCGCTGACAGGCGCGGCCGGCGAGCCGGCCGTGAGCACACCCGCGCATAGCGCGACGCTGCCCGTGTCGAGTCTCAGCAACCCCAGCCCCAGCTCCTACTACACCAACGCGTCGCCCAGCCCGCCCGCGCCCGTACACATGTCCTGCGACGACATCCTCGCGCCGCCCAGCGCTGCCGCCGCACATGCTCCCTCATCCCGCTCCGCGCCACACTCCGCCGTCAATCTCCACCAGACCGGACGACCTGCTGCGCTTGCATTCACCAATGATAGGATCCAAACTGCTGTGCAGGTACTAACGTTTACTTGATTAAATCTGTAATATTATAATTAATCACTACAAAAAAAAATCGTTGAACGTTTTTTTGCCCAAACATTGCAGAACCGCTATATGAAATCTCATGGTTACACATATTTTTATTAGTGCACTGGTTATTTTTTTTTTTACTAAAATTAAATATGAAAATTTTATATAAAAATTAAAGAAAAAAATTAATTCAACGAATCAATAAAATAAAACAAAAAAACACCAATATTGGTAACCAATATATACTATAAAAAAAAACAGAAATATTAGACTACGTAACTATTGAGTTATTAAAAGTCAACCCAAGCATTGTTAATAATTTAATTTACATTGTTTATTATAATAATCTTTTTTCATACGATTATTTTTGACGTATAATTTAAATTTGTGAAAACTTTGGTATATCGGTAACACTTTGTGGAACTTTGTTGTAAAAGACTGTGCATTTCCCTATAAAAGAGCCAATCGTTTTTTGCAGCGTTGGAACGGCAAGCTTATTCTTTTTTTTCGGGTTTAATTTATGAATTTGAAAATATTTTATCTAAGTTGTAATGATTTGGTATTACTACTAATTTCTTTAAATAAATCCTTCAGAGATTCCCTTGGTTTTAATTTATATAGAGCTGGAACTCGGCTCTTTTTTGTACTATAAAAATACTTTCTATAATTGCAGCGGAACCCCATATGACATGGCACTCTGAACTTAAATAAATCAATGCCGTTTTTGACAGATCAGTGAGTTACCGAACTTTTTTTACTGCACAAGTAGCAGACATAAATCTCTTGGGTATCAATATGGGGCTTCCATAGCAATCGTGAATCTAGTGTTATGCCCAAATATTTCGTACTATCTATAAATCCGACAATTCCTAGATTTATTTTCACAACTATATCTACAGTCCTGACATTCGGTAACAGAAATATACTGATTAAATTCCCACGCTCACTCTCCATCACTCCCACGCTCGAACGCAAAAAAATGTTTAAGTGTAACGCCAGCATCTCTAGTGCGTCGATCTTAAGTAATTATTTATAGGACTTCATTACTAAATATTAGAAAAACTAATTATGATATTTTGCGATCATGCGTTCAAACTCAATCCGTAATTATACGTAATTAAATACTACTGTAACTGTAGGTAGTTACAGGTCACTATTTTCCAGTAATATGGAAAGTGACTTCATGAATTATTATCCATATCGAAGTACATTTTCCAAATTGACGACTCTGTATCTATTTAATACGGGGAGAAAAAATCAGCCCTTGCTAAGTTTCTTGCCGGTTCTTCTCAGTACAAGGTCAACCGCCGTAGATATGCGAACCGATGGTGTAACTTTTCGACTTTCACAAGTGCTTGTAACAGCCAAGACTGAATAAATAAATTTGAATTGAATTTGAATATGTCACTTATATTCATCTTAATAAAACCAGTTCGATAGACAAATATAACTATTTAGTGTCATTGCAGGATATGACATCCCCGCAATACCAGAACGTAGGGCCGGGGGCGGCAGTAACTTCGTCGGCGGCGTCGGTAGCAACGGTGCTAACGCGACTGGAAGAGCTAAGCCGGCGAGTGGCAGCGCTGGAGGCGGGGCTGACGGCTGACGTGCGCCGGATCCTACAGCTGCTGCAGCGGGACCTAGCGCCTCCGGCGCCACCAGCGCACACTCCCGCACACACTCCCGCGCAACCGCTGCCCAAGGCCTCTCTCTCGGTCCCACAACATAACGATGTTTGTACCTGTATTATATACAACTATACTGGCAAATATAGTACATTACTGCAGCGGCCAGCAATAGAGGCATTGATAGACGAACGTGTACATGTAGGCCGAGGCGAAGCCGAGCCACACATACGTAAGTCCATCAATACCTAGTTGTGGCCAAGGCTTGTATAGTACTTTCTCAAATAATGCGCGGAAATTAAAACTAAGTAGTACCAAGCAGAACTTTATATTGAAAACTAGACGTCGCTTGCTTGCCGCGGGGTGCAAGCACCCGCGGTGGGTGGTCCATCCTGACTGTTTTTTGAGAGAAAGGGTGGTCTGTCAAAATTGGTGTGAAAATGTCGTCTTTTTTGTCACAAAAATCAAATAAAGTACAAAACTGTGTACGGTCGTAAATACACTAAAAAGCTCACGGTGAGCGTGGTCGCCTGAGTGCCGTGAGGTGCGCGCACCTCGCGGTGGTGTGGTCTATCCCACTACTGAAAAAAAAAATTGGCGGTCGGTCGAAAATTGGTAAAAAAGTGTCTCCATTTAAGTCAAAACAAACTGAAAAAGCGTGTGCAGTTTAAAATACACTAAGAAGCTCACGTCGATTGCAGTCGCGTGAGTGCCGCGAGGTGCGCGCACCTCGCGGTGGTGTGGTCTAACCCACTACTGAATAAAATAATTGGCGGTTGGTCGAAAACTGGTAAAAATTGTTTCCATTTGTGTAAAAAGAAACTACAAATCCGTGTACGGTTGCAAGAACACTAAGAAGCTCACGGTGAGTCTGGTCGCTTGAGGGCCGCGAGGTGCGCGCACCTCGCGGTGGTGTGGTCTATCCCACTACTGAAAAAAAAAAATTGGCGGTCGGTCGAAAATTGGTGAAAAATTCTCTCCATTAAAGTCAAAACAAACTGAAAAACCGCGTGCAGTTGTAAACACACTGAAAAACTCATGGCGCTGGTGGTCGCGTGAGTGCCGCGAGGTGCACGCACCTCGCGGTGGTACTGCTCACTATTGCGTTTTTCAAATAAAATTTTGTACAGTTGCAAAGCTTCGCAAAAGCTTATAGCATATAAGTAAAAAAAAAAAAAAAGAATTATCATTTTACTATAACACTCATTTGGTTCCGTTCTACTCTTAAAAATGCTTTCATTTGATACCCATATAGTGAAAATCGCAACAAAATGTCAGTCGCCATGTTGGATCGGCGGCCATATTGAAATGTTAGAAACGTCACTCACGGTGTTGTGTTCTACTCGTCAAGACCTTTTATTTGATACCATGAAGCCTGGGTTGGAAAACAAAAGCGGTCCGCCATTTTGAGAGCGGCAGCCATTTAAATTTTTTCATTGTCTCTAACGCTGCTGTATTAGACTTGCAAAACCCTTTCATTTGATACCCATGAAGCATGGGTTGGAAAACAAAAGCGGTCCGCCATTTTGAGAGCGGCGGCCATTTTGAATTTTTTTCATTGTCTCTAACGCGGCTGTATTAGACTTGCAAAACCCTTTCATTTGATACCCATATTGTAGGGATTGCAAAACAAATGATACTCGGCCTTTTTGGACCGGCGGCCATATTGGTTTTTTTAACGTTACCACTAATAGGCTTCGATAGCGCTGAAAAAATCCTTTCATCCGATACCCATATCACCGTACCGGGATTGAAACCCGCAAGAATATAACAAAAAAAAAAATATTTACCATTACAAAATGGCCGCCAGCGCCGCCGCCATCTTGAAAATGTCAAACGTCAAATTTTTTCAGTGTAGTAGACTAAACCGCTCACCGATTGGCGGTAACTGCAGGCGCGCAACTGTCATCGGCTCGCGTCAAAAAATTCGCAAAGTCGCCGAAACCGAAATCTGCCACAGCGCCCAGTGTTGCCATATATCTGGCCCAAAATGGTGGTAAAAATGATCAGCGAGGCCCGATCGACCCGGCCATGTGAAAAAAAATCGAAAAACACGCGATTTACGTTCTCCCCAAAATCGGGGAAAATACCCCAAAATCGGGGTAAATTACCCCACCGTTCGATGCGGCTCACCGAGCACTACAAAAGGTCACCCGGGGTTGTCAGTCGAAAAACGGCGGCAACCCCGCGAAAACCGCGATTTAATTTTTTCCAACTTGCAACTTTTTACAAAATGGCCGCCGGCGGCGCCGCCATCTTGAAATGTCCGAGTTTCGGATTTTTCCCAATATCTGCACCATATACGGGGTGGGATGACGTTTGTCCCGCGTCTGCAGCTCAGATCTGGAGATCAAACGATCGGGTCAGAATTCCGTCAAATTCGGTCTGCGAAAAGTTTCCGACCTCCGTGGAGGCCAGTGTTGCCAGTGTAGAAAAATGAAAATACCAGAAAGTCATAGAGGCCCCGCCGGCCTATAGGCACGTGGTGTTGAAAAATTCCAAAAGTCGTTATTTCGATTTTCGCCTTTCGGGGCCCCTAGGGGAAAAACTACCAAAAACGGTAGAAATTTTCTCCCACCTGGCAACACTGCTCGCCGAGCTCCACCCCCGCCCGGAACATGTCACCCCGGTCGGAGGCCGCCATCTTGGCGAAAATCCGGTCCGAAAATCGCGTCAAAATCGGCGATCCAAGATGGCCGCCGGCGCCGCCGCCATATTGCTTTTTGCCGCGCGCCGCAAATTTCTCAAAAGTCGAGGACAGTCCCGACCACAAGAAAAAAGAAAATCCGGGAAAAAATCAAAAACCGCGCCGATCGACGGTCGCAAACACGGGTCGAAACGGGTTTTTCAGTTCAAGATGGCGGCGGCGCCATTTTGTTTTTTCGCAGTTTGACAGCGGCGCCGCATCCCCGTCACAGCGAGGAACACCCCCACCAAACGCCGTTAAAAACAGAGCCGATTTGGAAAAGTTGACATTTCGCGCGGGCCGCCATCTTGGATTTTAAAATCGAGCTTTATCCGGTTAGATCGGAAAAAAAATCTAAAAAATTCCACCTAAACATCAAAACACCCTAAACAACCTCTAAACACCCTAAAAACACCCCTGATCAGTCAGTCAGTGAGTGAGTCAGTGGTAATCGAGCTTTATATATATAGGAGATAGACTCCATTTATGTTGCAAGAAAATAAAAACCTCTGTGCAGATGTAAACACACTAAGATGCTCACTGCAAGTGTGGTCGCGTGAGTGCCGCGAGGTGCACGCACCTCGCGCGGTGGCGCTGCTCACAATACGTTTTTCAAAATAAATCTTATACAGTTGCGAACCGGTGCAGAAGCATATCGAGGTAAGTAAAAAAAAAAGAAATTGTCATTTTACTATACCGCACATTGGGTCCGTTCTACTCTTAAAGTCCTTTCTTGATACCCATATAGTGAAAATCGCCAAAAAAATGTCAGTCGCCATGTTGGATGGGCGGCCATATTGAAATTTACGAAACGTCACTTATAGCGTCGTGTTCTACTCGTCAAGGCCTTTCATTTGATACCCATAAAGCTTGGGTTGGAAAACAAAAAGCGGTCCGCCATTTTGAGAACAGCGGCCATTTTGAATTTTTTATATCGTCTCAATCGATGTCAATTGGGAAAAACTTGTCTTCACTTATTTCACATGAAACTACAAAACCGTATACGGTTGCAAAAAACACTAAAAAGCTCACCGTGAGCGCGGTCGCCTGAGTTGCCGCGAGGTGCGCGTACCTCGCGGTTGGGTCTTATCCCACTACTAATAGATAAATTGGAGGTCGGTCGAAAATTGGTAAAAATTGTCTCCATTTGTGTCAAAAGAAACTACAAAAACCCTGTACGGTCGCAAGAACACTAAGAAGCTCACGGTGAGTGTGGTCGCTTGAGTGCCGCGAGGTGCGCGCACCTCGCGGTGGTGTGGTCTATTCCCACTACTGAAAAAAAAAATTGGCCGTCGGTCGAAAATTGGTGAAAAATTGTCTCCATTTAAGTCAAAACAAACTGAAAAAACCGCCTGCAGTTGTAAACACACTGAAAAACTCGTGGCGCTGGTGGTCGCGTGAGTGCCGCGAGGTGCACGCACCGCCGGTGCGTTGCTCGCAATGCGTTTTTCAATTAAAATCTTGTACAGTGGCGAAGCGCTGAAAAAGCATATCAAGGTAAGTAAAAAACAAAAAAAAAAAGAATGTGTCATTTTACTATAACACACATTTGGTTCCGTTCTACTCCTAAAATCCTTTCATTTGATACCCATATAGTGGAAATCGTAAAAAAAATGTCAGTCGCCATGTTGGATCGGCGGCCATATTGAAATTTTCGAAACGTCGCTTATGTCGTCGTGTACTACTTGTCAAGGCATTTCATTTGATACCCATAAACCCATAAAACTTGTATACAAAATTGTCTACGTTTGAAAATACACTAAGGAGTCATGGCGTTTGTGGTCGCGTGAGTGCCGCGAGGTGCGCGCACCTCGCGTTGGTGTGGTCTATCGCACTATGAAAAAAAAAAATTGGCGGTCGGTCGAAAACTGGTGAAAAATTGTCTTCACTTAATCACATGAAACTACAAAAACCGGTACGGTTGCAAAAACACTAAGAAGCTCACGGTGTGTGTGGTCGCGTAAGTGCCGCGAGGTGCGCGCACCTCGCGGTGGCGCTGCTCACTATTGCGATTTTCAAAATAAAATCTTGTACAGTTGCTAAGCGGCACAAAAGCATATCGAGGTAAGTAAAAAAAAAAAAGTTGTCATTTTACTATAACACACATTTGGGTCCGTTCTACTCTTAAAGTGCTTTCATTTGATACCCATATAGTGAAAATCGCAAAAAAATGTCAGTCGCCATGTTGGAACGGCGGCCATATTGAAATTTTCGAAACGTCACTTATAGCGTGGTGTTCTACTCTTCAATACCTTTCATTTGATACCCATGAAGCATGGGTTGGAAAACAAAAGCGGTCCGCCATTTTGAGAACGGCGGCCATTGAAAATTTTTTCATTGTTTCATTTCACATGAAACTACAAAACCGTGTACGGTTGCAAATACACTAAGAAGCTCACGTTGAGTCTGGTCCCTTGAGTGCCGCGAGGGCACGCACCTCGCGGTTGTGGTCCTCGCATTGAAAAGTGAAAAATTGGCCATCGGCCAAAAATTGGTGAAAATTGTCTCCATTTAAGTCAAAACAAACTGAAAAAGCGTGTGCAGTTTAAAATACACTAAGAAGCTCACGTCGATTGTAGTCGCGTGAGTGCCGCGAGGTGCGCGCACCTCGCGGTGGTGTGGTCTATCCCACTACTGAAAAAAAAAATTGGCGGTCGGTCGAAATATTGGTGAAAAATTGTCTCCATTTGTGTCAAAAGAAACTACAAATCCGTGTACGGTTGCATAAACACTAAGAAGCTCAGGGCGACTGTAGCCGCTTGAGTGCCGCGAGGTGCGCGCACCTCGCGGTGGTGTGGTCTATCCCACTTCTGAAAAAAAAAAATTGGCGGTCGGTCGAAAATTGGTGAAAAATTGTCTCCATTTGTGTCAAGAGAAACTACAAAACCGTGTACGGTTGCAAAAACACTAAGAAGCTCACGGTGAGTCTGATCGCTTGAGAGCCGCGAGGTGCGCGCACCTCGCGGTGGTGTGGTCTATCCCACTACTGAAAAAAAAAATGGCGGTCGGTCGAAAATTGGTAAAAAGTTGTCTCCATTAAGTCAAAACAAAGTGGCGTTGCTTACAATGCGTTTTTCAAATAAAATCTTGTACAGTGGCGAAGCGGTGAAAAAGAATATCGAGGTTAGTGAAAAAAAAAAGTTTTCATATTACTATAACACACTTTCGGTTCTGTTCTACTCTTAAAATGCTTTTCATTGATACCCATATAGTGAAAATCGCAAAAAAAATGTCAGTCGCCATGTTGGATCGCGGCCATATTGAAATTTTTAGAAGCGTCAATTATGTTGTCGTGTTTTACTCGTCAAGGCCTTTCATATGATACCATGGAAGTAAGGGTTGGAAAACAAAAGCGGTCCGCCATTTTGAGAACGGCGGCCATTTTGAATTTTCATCAACTCTCTAACGCGGCTGTATTAGACTTGCAAAACCCTTTCATTTGATACCCATATTGTAGGGATTACAATACAAATGATACTTGGCCTTTTGGACCGGCGGCATATTGGTTTTTAACGTTTCCACTAATAGGCTTCGGTTAGTGCTGAAGAAATCCTTTCATTCGATACCAATATCACCGTTATCGGGATTGAAAACCGCGAGAATATAGCAAAAAGAGCATATTAAGGTCGAAAATTGGTGAAAAATTGTTTTCATTTAAGTCAAAACAAACTAAAACCGTGTGCAGTTGTAAACACACTGAAAAACTCGTGGCGCTGGTGGTCGCGTGAGTGGCGTTGCTCGCAATGCGTTTTTCAAATAATATCTTGTACAGTTGCAAAGCGGCACAAAAGCATATCGAGGTAAGTAAAAAAAAAAAAGAAATTGACATTTTACTATAAATCACATTTGGATCCGTTCTACTCTTAAAATCCTTTCATTTGATACCCATATGTCGCCATGTTGGATCGGCGGCCATATTGAAATTTTCGAAACGTCACTTATGGCGTCGTGTTCTACTCGTCAAGGCCTTTCATTTGATACCCATGAAGCATGGGTTGGAAAACAAAAGCGGTCCGCCATTTTGAGAGCGGCGGCATTTGAATTTTTTTCATTGTCTCTACGTGGCTGTATAAGACACTCAAAACCCTTTCATTTGATACCCATGAAGCACGGGTTGGAAAACAAAAGCGGTCCGCCATTTTGAGAGCGGCGGCCATTTTGAATTTTTTCATTGTCTCAACGTGGCTGTATAAGACACTCAAAACCCTTTCATTTGATACCCAAGAAAGCCTGGGTTGGAAAACAAAAGCGGTCCGTCATTTTGAGAGCGGCGGCCATTTTGAATTTTTTTGCAATGTCTCTAACGTGGCTGTATTAGACTTCCAAAACCTTTCATTTGATACCCATATTGTAGGATTACTGTAAAATGTTATTTGGCGTTTTTTGGACCGGCGGCCATATTGGCTTTTTTACGTTGCCACTAATAGGCTTCGATAGCGCTGAAAAAATCCTTTCATTCTATATCCATATCACCGTGTCAGGATTGAAAACCGAGAGAATATAGCAAACAAAAAAGTTACTATTACAAAATGGCCGCCAGCGCCGCCGCCATCTTGAAAATGTCAAATGTCAAATTTTTCCAGTGTAGTAGAATGAACCGCTCACCGATTGGCGGTAAATGCAGGCGCGCAACTGTCATCGGTTCGCGTCAAAAAATTCGCAAAGTCGCCGAAGCCGAAATCTGCCACAGCGCCCAGTGTTGCCATATATCTGGCACTAAATGGTGGTAAAAATGATCAGCGACGCGCGATCGAGCCGGCCATGTGAAAAAAAAACGAAAAACACGCGATTTACGTTCTCCCCAAAATCTGGGAAATTACCCCAAAATCGGGGTAAATTACCCCACCGTTCGATGCGGCTCACCGAGCACTACGAAAGGTCACCCGGGGTTGTCAGTCGAAAAACGCCGGCAACCCCGCGAAAACCGCGATTTAATTTTTTCGAAATTGCAACTTTTTACAAAATGGCCGCCGGCGGCGCTGCCATCTTGAAATGTCAGAGTTTCGGATTTTTCCCAATATCTGCACCGTATACGGGGTGGGATGACGTTTGCCGCGCGACTCCAGCGCACCCCGATCTGGGAGATCAATTCGGGTCAAATTCGGTCTGCGAAAAGTTTCCAACCTCCGTGGAGGCCAGTGTTGCCAGTGTAGAAAAATAAAAATACCAGAAAGTCATAGAGGCCCCGCCGGCCTATAGGCCCATGGTATGGAAAAAATTCAAAAGTCGTTATTTCGATTTTCGCCTTTCTGGGCCCCTAGGGGGAAAACTACCAAAAACGGTAGAAATTTTCTCTCACCTGGCAACACTGCTCGCCGAGCTCCACCCGCGCCCGGAACATGTCACCCCGGTCGGAGGCCGCCATCTTGGCGAAAATCCGGTCCGAAAATCGCGTCAAAATTGGCGATCCAAGATGGCCGCCGGCGCCGCCGCCATATTGTCTATTGCAGCGCGCCGCAAATTTCCCGAAAGTCGAGGACATTCCTGACCAAAGGAAAAAAGAAAATCCTGGAAAAAAACAAACGCCGCGCCGGTCGACGGTCGCAAACACGGATCGAAACGGGTTTTTCAGTCCAAGATGGCGGCGGCGCCATTTTGTTTTTTCGCAGTTTGACAGCGGCACCGCATCCCCGCTGTAGTAGTGAACACCCCCACCAAACGCCATTAAAAAGGGAGGCGATTTGGAAAAGTTGACATTTCGCGCGGGCCGCCATGTTGGATTGGCAAAAATCCCTTTATCCCATTCTGTGAACTAAAAAATCTAGAAAATTCCACCCTAACATCAAAACACTCAAAACACCCTCTAAACACCCTAAAAACACCCCTGATCAGTCAGTCAGTCAGTCAGTCAGTCAGTCAGTGAGTGGTAATCGAGCTTTATATAATATAGATAGACGTCGCTTGCTTGCCGCGGGGTGCAAGCACCCCGCGGTGGGGTGGTCCGTCCTGGCTATTTTTGAAAGAATGGGTGGTCTGTCAAAATTGGTGTGAAAATGTCGTCTTTATTGTCACAAAAATCAAATAAATTACAAAACTGTGTACGGTCGTACATACACTAAGAAGCTCACGGTGTTTGTGGTCGCGTGAGTGCCGCGAGGTGCGCGCACCTCGCGGTGGTGTGGTCTATCCCACTACTGAAAAAAAAAATGAGCGGTCGGTCGAAAATTGGTGAAAATTTGTCTCCATTTAAGTCAAAACAAACTGAAACACCGCGTGCAGTTGTAAACACACTGAAAAACTCATGGCGCTGGTGGTCGCGTGAGTGCCGCGAGGTGCGAGCACCTCGCGGTGGTCTGGTCTATCCCACTACTGAAAAAAAAAAATGGGCGGTCGGTCGAAAATTGGTGAAAAATTGTCTCCACTTAAGTCACAACAAACTGAAAACCTGTGTACAGTTGTAAATACATTAAGAAGCTCACGTCGATTGTAGTCGCGTGAGTGCCGCGAGGTGCGCACACCTCGTGGTGATGTGGTCTATCGCACTATTGCACTGCTCACTATTGCGTTTTTCAAATAAAATCTTGTACAGTTGCGAAGCGGTGCAAAAGCATATCGAGGTAAGTAAAAAAAAAAAAATTTGTCATTTTACTATACTGCACATTTGGTTCCGTTCTACTTTTAAAATCCTTTCATTTGATACCCATATAGTAAAACGCAAAAAATGTCAGTCGCCATGTTGGATCGACGGCCATATGAAATTTTTCGAAACGTCACTTATGGCGTCGTGTTCTACTCGTCAAGACCTTTCATTGGATACCCATGAAGCATGGGTTGGAAAACAATAGCTGTCCGCCATTTTGAGAACGGCGGCCATTTCGATTTTTTTTCAATTTCTCTAACGTGGCTGTATTAGACTTGCAAAACCCTTTCATTTGATACCCATATTGTATGGATTACTGTACAAATGTTATTTGCCGTTTTTGGATCGGCGGCCATATTGGTTTTTTACGTTGCCACTAATAGGCTTCGACAGCACTGAAAAAATACGTAGACGTCGCTTGCTTGCCGCGGGCTGCAAGCACCCCGCGGTGGAGTGGTCTATCCCTAACTGAAAAAAAAAATTGGCGGTCGGTCGAAAATTGGTAAAAAATTGTCTCCATTTGTGTCAAAAGTAACTACAAAACCGTGTACGGTTGCAAAAAACACTAAGAAGCTCACGGTGAGTCTGGTCCCTTGAATGCCGCGTGTTGTGGTCTATCCTACTACTGAAAAAAAATTTGGCCGTCGGGAAAAAATGGAGAAAATTTGTCTCCATTTAAGTCAAAACAAACTGAAAAAGCGTGTGCAGTTTAAAATACACAAAGAAGCTCACGTAGATTGTAGTAGCGTGAGTGCCGCGAGGTGCAGGCACCTCGCGGTGGAGGGGTCTATATCAGCATTATAAAAAAAAAATAGCGGTCGGTCAATAATTAGTGAGAAATTGTCTCCATTTATGTCGTAAGAAACTAAAAAACTGTGTGAAATTGTAAATACACTAAAAAGCTAACGGTGTTTGTGGTCGCGTGAGTGCCGCGAGGTGCACGCACCTCGCGGTTTGCCGACTTTCAAAAAAGGGGTGGTCTGTCAAAAGTTAGTGGGAAAATGTCTCGTTATTTGCCATAAAAATCAAATAAACTACAAAACAGTGTACGGTTGATACAACATAAGAGCTACACGAGTGAGTGTGGTCGCGTAAGTGCCGCGAGGTGCACGCACCTCGCGCGGTGGCACTGCTCACTATTGCGATTTTCAAATAAAATCTTGTACAATTGCAAAGCGGCACAAAAGCATATCGAGGTAAGTAAAAGAAAAAAGAAATTGTAATTTTACTATAACTCACATTTGGTTCCGTTCTACTCTTAAAATCCTTTCATTTGATACCCATATAGTGAAAATCGCAAGAAAATGTCAGTCGCCATGTTGAATCGGCGGCCATATTGAAATTTAGAAAAGTCACTAATGGCGTCGTGTTCTACTCGTCAAGGCCTTTCATTTGATACCCATATAGCCTGGGTTGGAAAACAAAGGCGATCCGCCATTTTGAGAGCGGCGCGGCCATGTTGAATTTTTTTCATTGTCTCTAACGCGGCTGTATTAGACTTGCAAAACCCTTTAATTTGATACCCATATTGTAGGGATTACAATACAAATGATACTTGGCCGTTTTGGACCGGCGGCCATATTGGTTTTTTTAACGTTACCACTAATAGGCTTCGATGGCGCTGAAAAAATCCTTTCATCCGATACCCATATCACCGTATCGGGATTGAAAACCGCGAGAATATAGCAAAAAGAGTATATTTACCATTACAAAATGGCCGCCAGCGCCGGCGCCATCTTGAAAATGTCAAATGTCAAATTTTTCCAGTGTAGTAGACAAAATCGCTCACCGATTGGCGGTAACTACAGGCGCGCAACTGTCATCGGTTCGCGTCAAAAAATTCGTAAATTCGCCGAAACCGAAATCTGCCATAGCGCCCAGTGTTGCCATATATCTGGCCCAAAATGGTGGTAAAAATGATCAACGAGGCCCGATCGACCCGGCCATGTGAAAAAAAATCGAAAAACACGCGATTTACGTTCTCCCCAAAATCTGGGAAATTACCCCTAAATCGGGGTAAATTACCCCACCGTTCGATGCGGCTCACCGAGCACTACAAAAGGTCACCCGGGGTTGTCAGTCGAAAAACGCCGGCAACCGCGCGAAAACCGCGATTTCATTTTTTCCAAATTACAACTTTTTACAAAATGGCCGCCGGCGGCGCCGCCATCTTGAAATGTCAGAGTTTCGGATTTTTCCCAATATCTGCACCGTATACGGGGTGGGATGACGTTTGTCCCGCGTCTCCAGCTCACCCCGATCTGGGAGATCAATTCGGGTCAAATTCGGTCTGCGAAAAGTTTCCAACCTCCGTGGAGGCCAGTGTTGCCAGTGGGGAAAAATGAAAATACCAGAAAGTCATAGAGGCCCCGCCGGCCTATAGGCACGTGGTGTTGAAAAATTCCAAAAGTCGTTATTTCGATTTTCGCCTTTCTGGGCCCCTAGGGGGAAAACTACCAAAAACGGTAGAAATTTTCTCCCACCTGGCAACACTGCTTGCCGAGCTCCACCCCCGCCCGGAACATGTCACCCCGGTCGGAGGCCGCCATCTTGGCGAAAATCCGGTCCGAAAATCGCGTCAAAATTGGCGATCCAAGATGGCCGCCGGCGCCGCCGCTATATTGTTTTTCGCCGCGCGCCGCAAGTTTCTCGAGAGTCGAGGACAGTCCCGACCGCATGAAAAAAGAAAATCCCGGAAAAAATCAAAAACCGCGCCGGTCGACGGTCGCAAACACGGGTCGAAACGGGTTTTTCAGTCCAAGATGGCGGCGGCGCCATTTTGTTTTTTCGCAGTTTGACAGCGGCACCGCATCCCCGCTACAGTAGTGAACACTCTCACCAAACGCTATTAAAAACGGAGTCGATTTGAAAAAGTTGACATTTCGCGCCGGCCGCCATCTTGGATTTCAAAATCAAGCTTTATCCGGGTAGATTGGAAAAAAAATCTAAAAAATTCCACCTAAACATCAAAACACCCTAAACAACCTCTAAACACCCTAAAAACACCCCTGATCAGTGAGTCAGTGAGTCAGTCAGTCAGTGGTAATCGAGCTTTATATATAATAGATAGAAATAGAAATAGATAGATAGGAGATACAGTTATTGAATGTACAATTATTGAAATGTAAAGAGGACTTTCCGGGGATTATGTTGGTTTGGGTTAATTCTAACGAGGCCGAAGTTGAAGTTCATGACCAACAATGAAAAAATTTTTCATACGCCAAAGGATTCGTGTGTTTTTTTTTTTCATTATAAAAACAGGATTTTTTGGAAGCCAGTTCGATATTTAAATATTCAAATTCAAATTCAAAATTCAAATTCAAAATCATTTATTCAGTCTGGGCTGTTACAAGCACTTGTGAATGTCGAAAAGCTACGCCATCGGTTCGCAAATCTACGGCGGGAGACCTTGTACTGAGAAGAACCGGCAAGAAACTCAGCAAGGGCTGTTTTTTTTTCCCTGTATTAAATATATACAGAGTCGTCAATTTGGAAAATGACTTCAATATTGATAATTCATGAAGTCACTTTCCATTACATAATATACAATAATTAATAAAAAATTATTTTGAAAACATGCCTATATTAGGAATGCCGTGTCATACAGTTTTAAAATAATACATTAAAGTTAAATTAAAATTATAATAAATACGAGTAGTACCCAGTATAGCAAAGAGCAGACTCATCTCCGCTGGCAGCACCCGTTCACGAGCATGACGCATGAACCAGCCATCGCTTCGCTCAACCATGTTTTAGGGAACGTAACGACCCGCCTCACACGACACTGCCGAAGAGATTTTAATGAGAGTATGACTACCCTTAAGCCACAAAAGGATACAAATTACCAAAAACAGGTACCCGTGTAAATTAGCAAAACTAAAAAAAAAAAATCAACCGCAGGACACGCGCATACAATCATTTAAAACTAGCAATAATGTATTATGATACAAGTATCAAAAGGTTATTATAATAGGTACAGTTAAATATACATATTATTATGATACATATTATTATGTACAGTTACCTAAGAATTTATTAACAATTTGTTTATTTCAACGAGCGAGGGTTTTTTAGTCCCAGACACTTCGATCATCCAAGTAATCCTGGACTCGATAATATCCTTTGCTCATCAAAGTTTTTTTTACTCGAGTTTTAAGCTTATTAAAAGGTAGATTAACAATATTGTGTGGTAACTTGTTATAAAAAGTTATACATTTCCCCAAGAATGAGTTTTTTGTTTTATGTAATCTAAAATTTGGAACAGCAAGCTTATTTTTATTTCTTGTATTTAATTTATGAACATCGCTATTCTTAATGAAATTATTGTAATATTTGTTTGTACAATGAAATTATTGTAAAATAAAACTCTGATAAGTTGCCTCCTTGGTTCGGAGCAACAAATCGTTCCATTTTTAAAATACACGATAGATATGAATTTACATGTATATTTATTTGGCCGCTAAAATACGGCAGATATGGATGTTCATACATTTTTTTCCGGCCGCTGCTCGCATGTATTTGGCCAGTACAGCAATTTCGATTTATTTCGAAGAAGGTTGTCAAAATAATGCTCAATTTACCAAGCATGTTTGAGAAAAAACAGATTATCGTTTTGATATTAAACAATAACATACGTCAACTTACTAGCAAACTTGCTAATGTTTAACAAAATACTTCAAATTTATACGCGAAAAATATCCAATTCACAACATAACCAAACAATGTCATCTATCATATTACAACATTTTATCATATCATATTACACAAGTTGATATATTTTGCATTAATTTAAAATGTTAGTTAATGAAAGTTGTCATATAATTCTTTATATGAATTTTCTAATTTTCTGACTGGTGTCAAAAATTGTCACTTATAAAACAAAATAATAAATTATATAAGCAAGAAAAATCTAGTTTCTCTCTAATATTTTATATGGCGATACCGTGAAAAAGAAATTTAATATCAAAATAATCCATTCAAGCAGCATTTACACCGACACGCAAATAATGGAAGCCCTAAAAAGAAAAAGGACTCAATTTCGAAAGAAATTCACGAAAGCAGCTGATGCCCTTGAAAAAGCCTTCAAAACAAAGACACAGAACGTGATAGTGATCTGGAATCTAGATTCTGTAGGCTTTCTGATTGCGCCGAGGAACTGTTTGTTTGTGAAAATTCAATAAGAGATCTCTGGTGCCAAAGTGACAACTTGGAAGAAAAAGAATTCGAAGAAGATCAAGATTTGGCAGAGGTATACGAAATACGTTGGTCAAAACTAAAAATTGACTACAAAAAATATAATGAACGCAAAAATGATTGCGATCATGACGAATGTTCCGTATCTGGTAAGTCTATTTCAACCATAAGACGTAAAAGAGATCGGAAGATAAAAACGCCAAAATTAGAAATATCCAAGTTCAACGGAGAGGTGAAGAGATGGCTACTTTTCTGGGGTCAGTTCGTTAAAATTGATGAGGACACAGATATCAACGACTCAGATAAATTTCAATATCTTCTCCAATCAATTGAACCCAATACTAATGCGAGGCAGTTAGTAGAGAGCTATCCGCCATGTGCAGAAAATTATAAAAAGGCTCTTAATGCTCTCAAAGCAAGATTCGCTCGTGTTATACGTACTAATTGAAACGTATGTAAGAGGATTAATAACCTTAATGCAAGACAAGAAACAAGCACTATCAAATGCGAAAGAACTTTCGAGTTTATACGATAGTCTACAAACTCATTTACAAGCACTTGATACACTAGGCGTAACTAAAGATAAGTACGCATATATATTGTTTCCCATGGTAGAGTCAGCACTACCAAATGACATACTTCGAGCGTGGAACCGATTCCGAGCAAACGAAATTAGAGATGGCAATGATCTCTCAAAGCTAGTTGAGTTCTTAAGATTAGAAGTTAAATCTGAAGAAAGGATCCAATTAGCCCATCAACATAATTCAATCACATCGAACTTTGCACCGAAAGAACCCACGTGCTGTTTTGTTGCTGAAACTAAACCAGAGTCACGAAAAACATCAGCGGTTTGCATCTGGTGTGACAAGGATACACACTGCAGTGTTGAATGCCACAAAGCAGCAAAAATGTCATTGCTACAGAGAACAGAACATATCAAAGCCAAGAAAGCCTGCATGATTTGTTTAAAGTCAAACCACACGGCAAAAAGATGCAAAACATTTCTCAAGTGCCTGTACTGTAAGAGGAGACATTCAGTTTTGATGTGCCCTGACATGCATGAACAAGATCAAAGTTTCAGTCAGAAAAGGCCAGAAATGGAAAAAGCCAACAATCTACATTGCAAGTTAAGAACTACAACTTTATTGCAAACTATTGTAGTAAAAGTTTTATCCAAAGACGGTAAAAGTTCGGCATGTGGGCCCTTTTAGACAGTGGTGCGCAGAGGTCGTACATTCGAAAAGACCTTGTCAAAAAGTTAAACTTGACACCTGTAAGAAAGGAGTTAATAACACATTGCCTTTTCGGTGGCAAAGAAGACAGTACTGAAGTACGTAACGTCTATGACATTTGTGTCAAAAGCATGACAAGTGAATTTCAAATAAAATTGTCAACAGTGGAACAATTAAATATTTGTAGTATTTTACCAAAAATAACATCAGGTGAAATAATTCAGAAATTGCGACAAATTAAAATTACGCTGACTGACACGACCGACACACCCGACGACATTCAGTTGTTAGTAGGTGCCGACTTCCTGAGTTTATTTTGGACTGACGAGTTTATTCATGTAAGTGATACATTGACTGCGTTTAAAACTACAATGGGTTGGACTATTCAAGGTCGCGTCTCGGAGGTTTATAGCTCATTGATAAAGTCTTCAACAACCCTTCATTGTATGTCTAACATTAAAATTTCAGATCTATGGGACCTAGCGACTTTAGGCATAAGGGACCCGGCTGAACAAAATATTAAGAGTCTTCAAGACGCCGAAGTACTTGAAAATTTTAAAACATCGATGTCAATTAATGAGGAAGGGCGTTATGAAGTTCTCTTGCCATGGTGCGATGTGCCGCGTCCACAGTCTAACTATCAGCTAGCAAAAGGTAGGCTACACTCTACTACGCGTCGACTTCAAGATATTGGTAAGTTGTCACAGTATGATGATGTATTCAAACAGTGGTTAGACTTGAATATTATTGAGATTGCTCCAGACCAGAGCGTTAAAGGTCATTATTTACCTCACTACGCTGTAATCAAGGAGGCTAGTATTACAACCAAAATAAGACCCGTATTTGACGCGTCAGCAAAAGATACTAATGGTATATCACTAAATTCCTGTCTCGAAAAGGGGGTCAATCTATTAGATCAAATACCTCAACTTTTAGTTAATTTTCGAAGGGAAGCTATTGGTGTTACTTCTGACATCGCCAAAGCTTTTTTACAGATTTCAATACAAAGCAGTGATAGAGACTTCTTACGATTTTTATGGTGGTCAGATATAAATGACAGTAGTAGGAAAGTTATAACTTATCGTCATAGACGCGTAGTATTTGGTATTACCTCTAGTCCTTTTCATCTTATTGCTACCATAAATTACCATTTGGATAAGTATATAGGGAACCTATACGAAACTGCTGCAAAATTAAAGAAATCCTTCTACGCAGATAATTGCGTAACTAGCGTAGAATCAGAGCAAGCTTTAGAAAAATTTATCTGCGAATCAAAACAAATAATGAGCGAAGGCAAATTCGACCTTAGAGGTTGGGTTTCGAGCCCCGTTAAAATTTCCAACGATGTACAGTCGATTTCGATTTTAGGTGTAAGGTGGAATATAGAAAATAATACACTCTCTTGTTTTACTGATTCCTTGAAAACTATCTGTGGTAAATTGACAAAAAGGACTTTATTGTCCATCATGCAGAGAGTTTTTGATCCAATTGGAATAGTTTGTCCGACGTTGATTGTTCCAAAAATTATTTTACAGAAGACATGTACAAGAAAACTTAACTGGGACGAGGAGCTGTCAGATGACTTAGCAACCGAGTTTCAAGCATGGTTAGACCAAGCACATTTAATATCTCTGATTTCTGTACCGCGACCATTTGCATTTTTTCCAATCAAGGTATGTGAAAATTCGCTCCACGTTTTCTGCGATGCTAGCAATATTGCATATGCGGCATGCATTTTCCTACGTGTTAAGTCATGGATCAATCATGTTGAATTACGTCTTGTACAAGCCAAATGTAGAGTCACTCCTATAAACAGAGTAACAAAAATAACTGTGCCACGTCTTGAGTTAATTGGCGCGACAATGAGTGTTCGATTAGCAAAATCTGTAAAAGAAGCGTTAGGCTTAGTCAGTTGTTCAGTTTATTATTGGTCAGACTCTAGTGTCGTGTTAACCTGGATAAAGGGGAATGGCAATTGGAGCGTGTTCGTAACAAACAGAGTTAATGAAATAAAATTACTTACCTCAGCATCAAAATGGCGTCATGTACCTGGAAATCTTAATCCAGCTGACTTACCTTCTAGGGGAATATCTCCTAAAGGGCTACTAGACAGTCACTGGTGGGATGGTCCTGTCTGGTTACGTTTGGATGAACACAACTGGCCTAAAGCAGCATTCGAAATTGACCTCGACGAAGTCAATAAAGAGCGTAAGAAGTCAGTTGTAGTGATGCTTACAGAATGTGACTACCTTTTGGAAAAATTTTGTTATTTCTCTGTATACTCTAAACTTGTAAGAATGATTGGCTGGATGTTAAGGTTTAAAAGGAAACCGATTCCATTTGTCAAAGAATTAACCTATGATGAGTTCCTTTATGCAGAAAAAACTCTTTTCAGGCTAATACAAGGAAAATATAGAAATGAGCTTCAAAGTAGCAATGTTCAAACATTCACTGATGACGAAGGACTGATGCGGTTGAAAACGAAACTCGCTTCAGGCAGTGATACTTGGGATTTTAAGTATCCTGTTATTCTTCCAGGTAACGAACCTATTATTCAACGGCTTGTAGTCCAGAAGCACGCTACTCTACAGCATTGTGGTGTACAAACACTTATTTGCAACTTGCGTGAGCGATTTTGGATAGTCGGTTTTCGCAGACTATGCAGAAAGGTCGTGTACAACTGGGTAAGGTGCAAGCGATTCAATGCTAAACCTTATCAACCACTGACGGGGAGCTTGCCTGAAGAGCGAATGACAGCTGACTTTGCCTTTGAAGTTTCGGGTGTAGATTTGGCTGGACCTCTTTTGTTAAGATCTAGCTGCAAGGCTTGGATTGTACTTTTTACATGCGCCACCTACCGCGCAGTGCATCTAGAAGTAGTTGAATCGTTGTCAACTGCAGAATTTATAATGGCACTAAGGAGATTTATAGCGCGTGGCTAAGGTCCGTACAGCTACTGGAGAGAAGGTAAGACCCGCACAGAAATTATTTGCTCTAGAGGTTTCTTCCGCAGATCTATTACCAATACCTGACTCAACACTTATGACGAGTGATAACATTACTTCGTTTGACACGACTAATAACTCTGAGGACAATACTACAACATATAAAACACGGTCTGGTAGAGTAGTGAGGCCACCAAGGAGACTTAATATTAGTTGAATTATTTAATTTGGTTTATTTTTATTGTTACCAATGTCTCTGTTTGGATAAGCTTCTACTGAATTTGAATTTTGTAATTTATTATATAACTAGCTGACCCGCGCCCACTTCGTTGGGCATAATATTAATAATCCCCGAAGCGAGCACGAAAGCGAACGGAATTAAACCCGAAGCCATCGCGCGCCGTCCGCTGATGATGATGATGATGATGATGATGATGACACTCAGCAATAATGTGGCTTTCTATTGGTGAAAGAATTTTTAAAATCGATGATGATGATGATGATGATGATGATGACACTCCGCAATAATGTGGCTTTCTATTGGTGAAAGAGTTTTTAAAATCGGTTCAGTAGATCCCGAGATTACCCCTTACAAATATACAAACACACAAACTTTACTTCTTTATAATATTAGTATAGATTCATTAAAATGACGATAACTTTTTTTTTAATGAACCGATTTTGATGAAACAAAGTCTATACACTGCCCGGGAGTGTGCATTCTTCATTAGTGAAAACCGCATAAAAATCCATTCAGTAGTTACGAAGATGTGCTCGAACAAACAGACAGACAGACAAACAGACAGACAGACAAAAAATTAAAAAAAAATTTTTTGTGTTTCATTGGTTTTCTTTTATCGCCCTGACTCCATTTTTGTCAATTATCTTCAATGTACAGACACACCGGGTCCTACTGTTTTATTATATGTATAGATATTATTTTATTTCTAATAACTAAGTTAATTATCTGTTTTATTGCCGAGGAGTGTCATATAATTCTTTATATGAATTTTCTAATTTTCTGACTGGTGTCAAAAATTGTCACTTATAAAACAAAATAATAAATTATATAAGCTAGAAAAATCTAGTTTCTCTCTAATATTTTATAAAAGTGTATGTCTGTGGACTGGATCCTTTTCGTGTAACTACGTCCTATATGAATCTGAATACTACTCTACTTCTGTCCTATATGAAATCTACAAATGTACTTGCTGAATTTGTGAAAAATTAAAATAATAGGCATTATGTTGCACAGATGCTAAAATTCTAATTCTCAAATCCAAATCAGATCTCCGTTTTGTATTGAATAGGGCAGACGACTACAACTGATTATGGCCGTTTTTATACTATAATTATCTGATTTGAGCAATTTATATCTAATGAAAGTATGTCAATATAGAAATTTCAGTTTAATTATTCATTTATATTGTTTTTATATTTCTAAAAAATGAACAATTATTATTTACGTAATTCTAATGAAACGAACACATTTCTAGCATTCTCACATTAAATTTATCATTTTTTTATATAGAAAGTATACCTATAAACGTATAAATAACAAAGTTATTTTAAAATTTGTTTATACGCTCATACAAATTGGGCGAGTTTACTTAGTTATGACGTCACGATTGCGGTGTTTTTAGTATGAAGCATTTTTGAGCGACCCGCGCCCGCGACAGCGCCGCAAACATGTCGATGTATCTTCAAAAGTAATAGGTGCAGGTGTACTGTTGGTTCTACAATATTTTTTACTTAAAAGAGTACTCTTATTATATACAGAATTTAAAAAATTGTCGTCTACACAATTATGATATGTTACTAATAAAGTAAATATCTGATATTTCTTATTCAGAATCAATGGGAATGGAGCTGGAATGGAGAACGTGAGCGCAGTGGAGGCCGTAACGGACGAGAACGGGGTGACCGCAATCCGAGCGTGCAACGGTCCGCTTCCGAGCCGCATGCACCCTTGCCGCCCGCTCTGCCCCCCCCTCCTCATTCCCACTCTTTCTATAGGTAAAAACTAATATTTTTATGTATTCAATAGATTAGATAAAAGCTTATTATACAATTCAAATATTTAAGTTACATACATATATCATTCATTATTGGTCGGATTGGTTATCGCTTTTAAGGTATTTGACATACAAAACTGGCGAAAGTATCTGAACGCATTTTGGAATTTGTATGATGGCTGTATAGATGAAATACATTTATTTATATAATTTCTTAATAGGTAGTGTGAGGCAAGCGAGACGAGCGCACCCCGCAACCACGCATCATCGCGTTCGCTCGCCGAGTCCGCCTCGTGTGGTTCACTGGCCAGCCGCGCTTGGGACGAAGGTGAGAGCGGGAGCGGAGGAGGAAGCCACAGCGGGAGCGCAAGTGTGAGCAGAAGCGGGAGCGCCCTAACCTCGTGCACCCACCAAACGCGTCGCCCGCGTTTCCACTTCTGCCGCCGTATAAGGTGTGCGCGCCCCGATGACGCTCGCACTTTCCTCTAAAGCGGCTCGACTCGTGGACCAATTTTGTACTTCCATTATACGCCTAAAATAACACGTCCTCGCGATTTCGCGGGCGGGCCGACCACCCGCGTTGAATTCGAATCCATTCGTTATAATGTTTCATGATCGCTTTAGTAACTAAGACGTTGAGCTGGAGTGACGAATGTTGTGTGGACTTGAAGCATCGTTCATGATACCTATCGTGAGTTGCACGAGTGGTTCGTAATGCAATAAGTGATGGATACATTGGGTGCTTTAATTTTATGTAATGTACTATTAAGCCGTTTATTAAATATTACTTATGAATATATTATTAATGTACAATAGCACTATCTGACAGTATTATTCTGCAATGATTTTTATTCGGCATTCTCAGACGCAAAATTGAGCTATTTCAATATCGGATTTATCTCTAGACCTCAGTTTTGTGAGGTTTATAAGACTGAGAAACTACGTAACTACCGTGAACTGTAGGTATATCCAGAAGAGAGTAAACAATAACGCTTTCTACCCGTCCTTGCTCCTTGCCTTTACATAGTACTTAGCTAATCTTACACTACTATGTTCGACATTTATCAATTTGAAGAACTCTTAATGGATGTACACTAACTCGGCATTTATGTGGAATATATCAAAGCATTGTTCCTTAATATAATGCTTACTTATAAAAATGGTTCCAACAATTTTTTGTCAAAACGACTGTTTACTATTATACACGCTGCCATAAACCATTATGTATAGCGTACAAAATGGAGAATATTTTACTAACTGCATGTCATATATATTTCTCTTGATTTACGTTTATTTGTGTAAGTTTACTTATGAACGCGGCTCAAATTTCTATACTACTTTATTTTGTAATTATATTATCTTTACGGGTAAGGGTATAGTCAATACTTATATCATTATAAGCAATAATGAATTCCATAATTATATTATAATAAGAAATAAAATGTTATAATTTACTTAGTTCTTAAATCGCCACAGTTACTGTACTATGTCGCATACAAACTATACAGATAGTGCTACAACATCCTTAGATAAGTTGAAAATTACACTAATATTAACTGGATTATAACGTTGGAAACTATTATACTTACTACCTACTGCGGTAGGTGTGGTACTTACATTCCATTTTTTGGAATGATTTACTATAAGTAAAAATGTACAAAGCTGAAATTCTACGAGTGACCCTTACTTGTCACAAATTCCACAATTTTTAGTTTGTTTTCTTATTTTACTGATACGATAATGATTTAATATATTGACTGTTTCTAATTAAATGAGAGCAAACACCGTGCCTTCGTACATTATTTTGCGTCGAATTTCGACATGAATACTAGTGTTATTTATAATAATGTTGCAATAATCTTTTGACATTCAGCTATATAAGTTTACAATTTTTTAATCCATTGTATTAATATATATAATACGTCTATTTTCAACAACGACTATAAATGTTTAATTCAAATAATAAAGATAGCAAAATTTAAGCCGTAAAAAAGGAATTTGTAAAATAATTCGCACATATATTTATTCATGTAAACACAGTAGTAGAACTAGTACCGTTCCTTTGATTAAATGCTTCATAACTATATGTAAATATATTTAGCTAGATGTAGGTTTGTAAATTGGTCAATTCCCAGTTAAAATATTGTTGTCAAACTATCTATAATATAGTTATCATAATTTTCTTTGCTTTAAATTATCTCGCTGCTCTATGTCTAAACTAAATACTTGCTTTTGTAGAAATAGTGTCTACATTTTACGTAATAACGTACATTCATTAGGCATAACATTAATAATAAACACTCATCAAATTATCTAACACCCAAAAATTGTTTTCTACCGTTATGGTAATTAACACACTGTGTTATTTTATAATAGGCATTTGTGCTATTTTCAAAACTAGTTTTAAACATATTCCGAAAATAAATAAACTACCCAATTCGAAATACAAGATAAACATGTATTCTAAAGAAATATTTTCAGTTATAAAATACTTTAATCATTGTAAAAGTCTTATGACAAATTTTATAAAAAAAGCAATAAAATAAACTTAGCGTAACTGATAAGTACTTCTAGTACGGACTTGATACTGGTGTTCATGGCTAGTTGTTTATTTGACAATATCGTGAGGTTATTTAATATCAAGCAAACTTAGTAGCATAACAAATTGTTCCAATCATTACATCAATTTATGTAGATATCTCGAATCGAGCTACGCTACAATAAACATATATATGTATGTTGGATGTTAAAGCTTATGAATTAGGTGTGATTTAATGATCTTTATTTAGTGATTTCATAATAAATTAATAGAATAAGCTAAAATCCATACAAAAGATGTACTTATATAAAAGCCGCAAAAGCCGCAGCGAACCTTGCACTAATAAAATCGAAGATCGATACATAGCGCTTAAGCACAGGGTGTACGTTGTTTTATTAATAATATTAAGCTAGTTGTTAAGAATATTGTTATCAAATACATATTTAAAGTTAAGAGTCTATTCTATGATTTCAAATTAAATAAAAATCTTAGAGTAAAGAACCGAAAGTATCTACACTTAATCATAGCCACACTTCTCGAGATGGAGATTGAATTGATTTGTCGTAATTGAAAATATTATCTTATTTACATATAGAGAGACTAGAGAAAACAAGTTAAGTTTAGATATTAAAAAAAGCACTTAATAGTTAATTCGAATTCTTGTGATTTATTTAACAACTCGCACAAATAAATTCATGTTATACCAATGTCCCACGTTCCTAGAAATGATTAGACGTGTGTAAAGACATGAAATGCTCAGCTTATATATAATAGCTCAGTGGCATCACATACAATACAAGTATGATCAAGATAAGTTCCGCTTTATACAGCTAATTTAAAATGATAAATAACAATACGAATTTACTGTATTGTTTAGAATTTTGTATATATATATATATATATATTATTTATACAACAATGTTAGTTAGAAATCTAGCAATCTGTCCAACCGATGGTAAATAAATCTAACAAGGTCTTAACCAAAATAAAAATGCTTGAAGGGTTTGGTTGGGTGAAACAGGAGAAGACAAAATTGTTTTAATAAAAGAAATGAAATCATCGTGTGATTACTTGTTGTTTGTTTCTGTTAATGTGTTAATGTTAGACTTGAAAATCTACATAGTACACGTATATAGAAAATTTCAAATCAATACTCCGTAATTTCGTATCAATCTTACCTTTCAAGCCGTCAACTACTTTATTGCAGTAAAAAAGACATGTATCTAACATCTATTCTTGTAAATACTGTCTCCCTTGTATATTTCGCAGATACTATTCTATAAATTATTTATATATTCATAAGGTACATTTGCTTTTAACAATTACGACAAATCAATATCATGTAATCTTAGTAATATATAGGTACACATATATTACTTATGCAGAGACTATACAAATACAAGCTGGAAACAACATGCCTTAATTAGGAAATTCTGTTCTACGTAATAATGATTCAAATCGTAGATATTACTATATTTTTTACTACAGAAAAAAGAACTACTTACCAAACATAACAGACTAGAAAAACAATAGGAAGCCTATATTTAGAACGACTACTAAAAATAAATAATCTTATCTCTGTCCTCGTCATGGGCTGCTATAAAGCCCA
This sequence comes from Scirpophaga incertulas, assembly GCA_036419045.1. Lineage (NCBI taxonomy): Eukaryota > Metazoa > Arthropoda > Insecta > Lepidoptera > Crambidae > Scirpophaga > Scirpophaga incertulas. The sequence goes on from CM071633.1 coordinate 15,772,981, forward strand.
TCACGTAGAATAGTATGTAACATAGCAAGGTAAATGATATTTTTCATCAATTTCATTTACTCTAATTAACTAAAGCTTAAAACAATAAAAATTGGTGATTAATAATTTTGAGCAATGACACCAAATAAGACGGAATATAATACTTTTAAATTATAATGCTTTTCCAATATTCTACAAATCATTAAAACATTACTTTAAACAACATAACAATTGCAAAAATTACGCATACCCTGAAATAGTTTGTATTCAATTCAAACCACTATCCATTGTAATAAAATTACAGTTACGCCAAACAAAGCAAAATAATATATAATAAAATATTTTCATTTATTATTGTTGATCTTGATGTTCTTAAATGAACTATATCGCAATCGATTTCTCTCCCTCGAAGTCTCTCAAATGAGACCCGCAAAGAAACTGAGGCCACCAACATAGTATAAGTAATTACAAGTTTTAAATAGACTGTTTCCAAGAATCACTCACAGGAATGACAACCGCTGCAACAAACGTTGGATAGTTATTCATCGAAATTATATTGCTAATGAATCGATTAAGAAAACTCACGCGCTATTGAAACAAAGAACTTATGCAGCGTGTGCGTTGTTTCGAATATAAACGGCAATGGAAATAAGCACAGAGGAGAACTTGTAATTCACTGAATGGTTTAGGTCTTTTGAAATGCTTGTATTATAATCCAGATTGACAATTTGATAATGGTAATGGATAACACACATATGAGCAATCGTGACAATTCTTTTCATTTTTTTTTATTGTAGATACTTGTTTTATATTTTAAAAGACTTTAGTGCTAATACTAAAGTGTAGTTCTTCATCAAATCCCTGTCTGTTAAAACTATAAGTAACACTTAAGAATAGGTAACAAAGATTAGTTGATAACTCCGTTATATAGACGTTACATAAGAATGTATTAATAAGGTACAAACAAACCTTGCAAATACGTTTACTTACAAGACATTAAATATTTTGGAACATTGTTGCCTTTAAATATTTAGTCACATACAATTGATTGTTTCAGCTTTTAATAATCTCACAATTATATTAGAGTAGGTATCGTGACTATAAATTAAGTATTTTATATTTCAACAACATAAAGCGCAAAGTGAACGCGTGCATCGTATTATGTAATTTTGTCTGTGATCGAAATTTTATATTGATAAGCTGAAAGTGCCGCGTATGTAATAATTTTGGTATGCGTAATTGCTACTTATTTATACATTCTATTAATGCAAAAATACTATTTTACAACAATTTTCAGTCAAAATATTTTTTTTGAACGGTATCCTATATTCAGAATTTGGATTATAATTTTATGCAAAACTGTCCATAATAGATTCAAAACATACATTGTGATGAAACGGTCTAATTATGGTAACATTTTGCTAGCTATTGAAAATTGTCTCTTTCTTATTAAAGAAGTGTATCTTGCCTTGTACAATAACGTCAGGCTGTAAGATCTCTGTATCAAATTGGCAACTTAAAACTTTCATGAGTAATTTTGATTTTATACATTTTTAATTTATATCAGAAATTTCTAAAATGGTTTGCCTAATAAAAATGCAGGTATTTTTAATAGTTACAATTGTACAAATAATCCCAATTAAATAATTACCTACTATTATTATTGTTGCGGCGTATAATTTTAATCAGAACGTTAAACATTGTCTAAATACAATTTTTCGATTCTATTGCTTGTTTAAATGCATGAATAAGTAGAAATTAATATACAATAATCATGCCTTCTCATTTTTCTCCGATGTATTTACGTGATTCATAATTTAACAGTGTTATCGTAGTTCGTTAAATAAAAATGTAAGTATTAAAGCATGTTGCGTGTTGAAACACAAAGCAATTGATAGAAACGCACAGTGGCGTAACTATACCGTTCGAGGCCCGTGGCAAATTCATCGGAGGGGCCTCCCATCTCCCCAATTTAAAAAAAAAGCTGAACCAATAGCATTTTTTTATTTTATAATACCTATTCATTTATACACTTTTATTTGTAGAGGTAACTAATAAATCACTACGTGAAGTAGGTTCAAACAAACTTTAAAATTATAATTACTTAATATACACATTTTGGAGGTATGTTTGTCCATGCATGTTTCCGAAATTATTAATTGATTTTACCCATTCATTCTAAAACTGGGTTAAATCTTTTTACTAATTTATGAAAAATTATAATACCTACCCGTATTCTTTTTTTACTTGTGTAAGCAACTAAGGAGGTGACAAATAATTAAAGACAATTTTTTTTTTACTTAAGTGTAATAATAAATGTACTTAGGGAGTTGAGACTTTCCTGACGGGGGCCCCTTCGGGCTGGGGGCCCGCGGCATTTGCCGACTTGCCACCCTATAGTTACGCCACTGGAAACGCATTTATGTAATAAGTAAACATTACCCAAAATTGTAAAAAAATAATGCGTTAGTTTAATACAAAGGTTATGGTGATAATGTTAATGTAAAAAATATGTTTTCTAACATGTATATTCCAAATTGAAATACGATGCCACACTCTAAGGAAAGTATGGTCAACTGCATAATTATTTTAAGTGGGAAATATTGAATAAACTGCTGGTCTATAAGCAATACACTTAAAAATGTTACTATAATTGAAAATGAAAATGATATTTTCAAGAAAAACAAATAGTGTTTTTACGTCCAAATAACAAACAGTCGATAGTACCTACCTAAAATATGATATACTTCTGTCCCATAAGTAGTAAACAGATATTATATGTTATAGTTGATGATACAAATTATATGTCATCATTAGTCCGATACTTAGTTTTCGTTTTCTCAATCTTATATCCGCATTTGGCGCCTTTTTACGCGATAGAATGAACAAGAATGGCGCCTATAGACAATAGGTACGACACCGTTAGAATAAATTAAATTTTCGTTATTTATTTATGTTAAGATTAAAATATTATTTACAAATTACGTTTTATTCAAAAATGCTCAAGAAAGTAAATGACTTAGATTTTTCCCAGTAAAATACAAAATTTTGTTACCTTTCTATTACGGCTTCCTGCACATACGTAAGGTCGTACACATCGCAACCACGTTGCAGCTAAATAAACTGACCAACTAAAGCAGCTACAGACAATCATCTGAATACACTACTGTATGCTGTATGTTACATTGTTGTGTTGTTGTATCTAGCTACTATTGTAGCTTGCGTTGCGTTGTTACGCAACAACAAAAAGCTATAGTGACACTATGTTTTGGCTGGGTGCTCACCTTATATCACAACGATGTAACGTGGTTGTGACACATGTGACTCAATCCTACGTACTTAGTTATTTACCAGACTGATGCTATATTAGCATCAACCAAGTAATAAACATCTACTTTACTGACATATTAACCCACAACAATGGGAGATTTATTGAGAGCCATTCAAAAGAAATGTTTTTCGTAATAGAATATAGATGATGACATTTAATGATTTTGGGAGCTAGTCCGAAGCAGAATTATCCTATAGCCAGATTCTTTTCTTCGAACATTGTGTTTAATTTTGTATTTTAAAATATAACAATATCGCGAGAAAGCGCAGGCAAATCCCAACTGTGAAACCGGGCATATTATCAGTTTGCTGTTTGCTATAGTTTTATTCTTTCTACAGATAATAAGATATTTTACGTTTTATTCCCTCATGCTCGTATTATGTATTTTTCAGAGTAATCAGAAATGTAAAATGGATGTCCCCATCCATTTATCTCCTTCTAGCTACATCTATACAAGCAGCAAATATACATGACTATTTAATGCAATAATAAAATTTTCATCGTTCGTACGAACCCTTCATCAAAATAAATGTTATATGAAAATTTTATCCTCGTTACATTTATCATATTTGTTTGAAGTGAATCTTAAGGTAGATCAGAATTCAAATTGTTCCTTTCTACCAACTGCTTCCAAGGCTTTAAAATATCAGTGTTTATAAATGCACTATAAGCAAATACATATAATAAGAATTGACCAATCAAACAATAAAAAGTAAGATACGCATTGAAACAATCCAGTTAGTAGGTACTGATTGTATCGTGCAAATTAGATAATATGACTAGAAACAAAACAATTTTTGGTTCTTTTATTTATAATTACACAAGCTTTCCCTTAAAGTGTCTGGTTCATTAGAAGCTGCATTTAACTTCGTTAAGTAGTTAAAATATTTAAGTCAATCATAATTTGTATCGGATTTCTTTGTACTGTTTTCTAATAATATTGTAAAATCTGTAGTATATGAATTAAGACACACGAAAGAATATGCTTTATAAAAATATTTTGTAAGTTCTAATTTCTGTATTTTTAGTATAGAACAGTTTTGAGTAAAGGTGTACTTAGAACTTTATGACGAAGCACATTACACACATAGCTAATTGAAATATGGCATTGATTGAACAACGCATAATATCTTAAGAAGCGAGTTCAGTTTAATAAAATATCACGCACATGCGATTAATTGTTTTATTGCTGTGGTAAGTATCCTCTATTAGAGTTTCTATTGATTTCAGTGAAATATAGACATCAACAGCAAATGACGGAAGTTGAAGCTAACTCCCGCATAAGCGGCAATAGTGGTGGACACCATCACCTTAGCCATACTTTTAAAGCCCACCAATAAATCCCCATTTGCTAATCCATCAACGCGTGACGGTGGTGTTTCTGTCTATTAGCCATCCGTCGGCGTCAACTCTCAAGAGCATACTATAAACTTAAATAGCAAGAAAGAAAACTTGACGACCTCCATAGTCGAGTGGATAATACACCGTTTTCAAGGTGTCGCCATCTCTGAGGTCCTGGGTTCGAATCCCGGTGGGGGCAGATGTTTGTGTGATGAATGCGAGCATTTGTACCTTAGTCATGGTTGTTCATATATATTTGTATAAAAATATTTATATATGTATAATATATGTATGTCTATCCGTTACCCTAGATCCCATAACACAAGCCTTATAGAGCTTAGTTTGGGCTAGGCTAATTGGTGTAAGAGTAACAAATATAAAAAAAAATAATACTACGTGCAGTATATTGGGCATTTAAAAGAAGTTATCATTATCTATATGGTCGAAAATTTACACTTATAATTGATAATACAAATGGAACGAATATTTCATCTAAAGAAATCAATGCCAGTCATTTCAGCTCATAGATTACTAAGATATGCTCATTTTATTAGTGGATTTGATTATAACATACAACACAAACTATCAAAAGAACATACAAATATGGATTATTTGACAAGAAATCCAGTGAAATTAGATGTCAAATTAATCCACTTTCAAGAAGAGTCCTTTCATGTCAATGCGGTTACAGTTTCAACCATTACACCTATTACTGCAGAACAGATTCTCATTGAAACTAACCATGATCCAGAATCGTATAAAATAAAAACACAACTTTTAAATGGTGAATGCAAAATCCTGAATATACACTTCATACAGGGCTAGTAATGAGAGGAACAAAAATATATATCTTCTTCACTTCGACCTGTTATACTAAATGAATTGCATTCCACGCAAATCGATATTGTCAAAATAAAAAGCATAGCACGTTCATTATGCTACTGACCACAGGATTTGATAATGAGATCGAGTCTCTTGTGAAATCATGTAGAAGTTGTGCAGAAGTAAAGAAGAATCCAGAAAAAGCACCATTACATAAGTGGCAAGAACCAAAAAAGCCATGGCATCGCAATATTTAAATCAGAAGAATTTATCAAATGTAAAGAAATGCAATACAACAGAGATATAGCCCACCAAATTATGCCTGCAAATGGTCTCGCCGAACGAAATATACAAACACTTAAGCAGAAACTTAAAGCTATGGCATATGACCCTGGAAGTCTCAAAGCTAAAATAAATGCATTTCTTTTAAAACATGTGTATGTACCATCCGTTCGGCACAGAACTGGAAATATCCAGGGCCTAATGGATTGCACAACTTCTGGATTAAATGATTTAGATGTTCTAATGCTCTTTTGGCTATATAATTTCAAACAGCCTTGGAACAGTGTTCCCTTCCCACTTTTATGACCACCGGTATTACCTTCTTGCTCTACTAATCGGGAAGTACCATGGATCCCAAGAACTATTAGACCTATTACGTGCTTGCCCACAATCTAAAAGCTCCTTACATCCATTCTGACCACGAAAATATATACACATAGGTATTATGTCAAAAATATTTTGACCCCACCTCAGAATGGATGTAAGGCTGGGTAACGTGGTACAAAAGAGCCAACAAATTCGGCAGAGCAAAGGATCTATGTCAACTGCATGGATTGACTATAAGAAGGCCTATGATTCAGTGCCGCATACATTTTAGAACTGTATAAAATCAATACAACTCTGAAATCTTTTCTAAGTAACTGCATGCGACAGTGATGCACAGTCCTTCGTCAACGATGTAGTAGTAACAGTCCCTCTGATTCGCAAGACTTGATCAAAATAGAGAGGGCTATTTTCCAAGGTGACAGTTGACAGCCCTTTGTGGTTTTGCTTAGCACTGAATCCTCTCAGCACTCTGCTGAAGAATTCAGGTCTAGGTTGTCGTCTACGTAGATAAGGTGAGGTCAGTCATCTGCTGTAGGTACATGGATGATCTCAAGTTGATTGCACCGAAACACCAAGACGTTGTGGAGTTGTTGAAAATCACGCAGATTTTCAGTAACTATAGGGATGGGGTTCGGTGTAGACAAATGTGCGTTCTTGCATGTACGACGAGGAAAAATTGTAAATTCACTGAATCTACAACTTTCAGAGACAATGACACTCAGATCTCTGTCTGAAGCAGAAACGTACAAGTGTCTCAGTATGTCAGAGTCTTTGGGTATATCAGTGAAGGATGAATCGATGAAGACGCGTTTCTTTTGCCGCTTAACAAAAGTACTTCATAGTATTTTCTCTGATGGCAACAAGGTACGCGCCTTCAATAAGCTTGTTGAATATTGCCTCAGGTTTGTCTGAAATATATAGTTGGACGTCATCAGCATAAAAATGAAACCGACTGTGCTTGGGAATACTCGTTAAGTCATTTGTGTATGTATATAATAAATAGAAGTGGACACAGTATTGACCCGTGTGGTACCTCACGATTAACTTGTCTAGAGGCTGATACGAGTAGATGCTTCATGTTGCGTCAAGATAACAGACTGACAACAGTTATGTAGGTAGCTCACGTATCACTTTAATAAATTGTCATCCAAACCATAATATGCAAATTTCGTGAGCAGAAGTCGATTATTTGTTCAATCAAACGCACGTGAGAAATCAAGTTACGTAAGAATCGTACCTCGCCCGGCATCCATCTCCGACAGTATGTTGTCAGTGACATCAAGAAATGCCGTAATTGTACCTCGACCCCTGCGGAAGCGATTGATAATTAGGCAGTATATTATTTCTTTCAATGTACGTAATTACTGATTGTAAACGGTTTTTTCTAAAATTTTTTGACAAAAGCGGTAGTATGCTTATAGTTCTAAGGTCTCTCTGGTCACTTTAGGGAGCGGCTTAACTCCACTGAGCAGGAATGACTTTCAGCTGAATGAATTGCTTTATAATAAAAGTTATCACTGATAGTGTTCTTGGAAATGTAAGGACAACCATATCCTTAGTTATGCCATATTTACCCATTCCGTTAAACTTTACTGATAAAAGACATTTCATTATAGCATTTTCGTTTACAGATTGTAGCGTAAACATAGAATCAGGGTAGCCTCCTCTAGGAAATGACTTAAACTCTGAAAGAGGGATCACGATCACCAGTAAAACCTAACATCTAAAAAATTATTGTTTTTAGCGTCAGAGTCCTTAAAACATGATGGCAGGGATCCATCACTTTTACTTGGATTAATTAATATTTTATTTTTTAAATTATACCAGTAAGTTTTTTATTCATAATATTAGAATTAACGGAGTGATTAAAAAAGTCTGTTTTTCTGCTTGTATGCTTAATATTACAATTTTTGAAAATCTCTATGGTATTGTCCATCCTTATCTAATTTAGTTTTCTTATAATATAAATGAGCCTCATTACGTAAATTTATCATGTACCTAATAATATCAGTAACCCAATGCAAGGTCTTATTGCCGTTTACACGCATATTAAGTTTCAACTGGTGCATGCCTGTCAAATAGCTGTTGAACTTGTCTACCGTGGCATCCACAGTTGGCATACTGACAATTGATTCCCAATCTACTGCAACTAAATGCCTGTTGAAATTGTGGCAACTTCCAATATGATTTTTTCAAGTTTTTCCACGTTTTCTGCCGTGATTGCCTCGACAGGCCGCCCTGGCCTCGAATCATCTTCAATCGAATCCCTGCCTTGCTTAAACGGGTTGTGCCACTTGTAAACCATGGTTCTACCAACATAAGGGTCCCCGTAAAGAGACGACATCTCTTTCAATATAGTTTTGGGAGGTTTTCTTTGTTTGGTAAGGAACTTGATGACTGCGCGAAACTCAATTTTCTCCATGTTGCAAATTTTCTTCCGGATTGACGTGTTGATTGATGAGTAGCTCTGGTAATTATGACCATTTTTTTAAACTTAGTATTTATAGATACTCTTAATGAGCGTCTAGTGCAGGTGACAACTAGTGCAGGTTGTAAAGTCACCTTTCCCTCCTCCATACCCCTCATTCCGCGAACTTTTGACCGGCCCTCGTATGATATCTACTTTCTTGATCCATTCTATATGTTAAATATAAAAACCAGAGTACACAGTAATTATTTATTATATGGTCATCATGAAAGAAAACAGTATTTTTATTAAATTCAACAATTTCACATCACATTATTTTAGTATGTTTTTCCTATCCTAAATATTTTTCAACCTTTCGCTTCCTTACCCATAAAACTTGTTATTGGCTAATGCTCAAACCGTGTAAGCTAGAAGAAAAAAATATAGTCTGTGACAGTATGGTATTGAAAATTATCTTTATGACTTAAAGGTCTATGTTACCAGGTCAAAAAACTTTAAAAATCTTTTTTTTGTATCCTTGTAACAAATTGTTTGTCGTCTTTTATAATAACTTGTTCTCTAATTGGTCTGTGTTTATAACAATATTGTTCTGTGGTTTATTATAATTTATAAGCAGACCGTGAGCAGACCCCTATGTTGCAAGTTTTATACTTTGTGGTTATAATATGTCTGAAACTGTTTTAGCAGCTATCAAATGTCAAAAATGTAGGAATATTTTATTAGAGGACCTTAAGAACAACAAAAACGAACATTGTTCTCCAATTTGCAATAGTTATAACTTACAAAATTTCATTTACATACCTGAAGATAATTTACCAGAATGGATAAAAAATAAAGTTCAGAAAGAACAATGGACTAAGGGTAAATTACATTGTGATAATTGCGGATATAAAGTGGGTTCATTCAATTTCATATCTGGAAGACAATGTGACTGTAAATCAACAATTTTACCACCAGTACATTTTATTAGCAGTCAAGTAGATAGACCCATTCAATCAATCCTATCAATAAAATAAAACGATGAATAAATAGTGTTCTGTATACTAAAATACAAAAGATCGTAAATTGAATCGATAGTGACATGCATTATGGTTGTGCACATCAGTTGATTTATACAAATTACTGAAAATGTTCAATACAGATGAATTTTACTTCTGATAATTTTCCAACACATGAGGACTTCCACCTATTACTATTTAATTGATTATTCTATAGCTTTTATTCATCGATTTATTTAACTAATAAATTTAACAAGATATTATTTGTAGAAGACATAGCAGTTGTGACAATGTCAAGGATTTCCTTTTATAAAACATTTTATCCTAGTAATAATAATTACTTTAGCCATTTAGATTTTGTATTTATTTGGCTTTCACATGTTTTATAATCTTAATAAAGAATGTTTAGCCTGTTGTATTATTGAAGTAGATTCTGAATTATATTTCTTATATTGTTCAAATGAAAAATCATTTCTGTCTAATAAGTAAAATATGAATAAATGTATATTTTTCTAAATTGTCGTCATGTTTGGTTCTTAAAAATACCAAAAAGAAATCAAGCAAGACAAGAATGGTCCCTCTTGTCTATCCTGCCCTGCCAGCACATTATTAATCACATCTAAGACTGTCATCCACTATACCTCTACCTCCTTTAAAGCCAGACTGTTTTGTGACAATATATTATTATCATAAAGATATTTAATCATTTGCTTACTTACAATTTTTTCCATAATTTTCGACATGATTGGTAAAATGATAATTGGTTGGAAGTCTTTAAAATTGGCTAATGTTTTATTTTAGAATGGGTTTTATTATAGATTCTTTCCATGCATCTGGCAAATGACTAGTCCTAATAGACATATAATAGCAGTAATGACGCAGTGTTTGTGGGAGTGTCAACAGGATAATATTCAGTGAAATTCCATCCACACCCTGCTCATTTGTCTCAATACCATTAATAAGTCACATTGGATTCGTCCACAGGTAATAAGCTGAATACTGACTCATTAGTTCAAAAGAATGTAAGTTGGCTGTGAAATGTTAGTATCACAGTTTCCGGGAATTTCAAAAAAGTAGCTATAAATATTATTTGGGTTAGATAACTGTTCCGGGCAGTCAAGAATTCTTTCCATTAAAATTTATTACATTTTGTTTTAAATTCTTTCAAAGTGAAGGTGAAGAGAAATATTTTTATTAATACAAAGAATTGTTCAAAGAAATTAATATTTTCACTTTAGCTAGTCAATATATATATGATAATTTAGTTTTTGTATATAGAAACTATAATAAATTCAATAAACAGTGATCTACATAATGTGAATACTAGAAACAAAATTAAACTTGCCGTTCCAATGTTCAGACTCCATAAAACTAGCTGTTCGTTCTTGAGGAAATGTATATCTATGTTTAACAAACTTCCGCATGGTGTCATTGATTTGCCTTTATATAAATTTAAAATCCATATCAAAAAGACACTCATGAGTAAAGGTTATTATAAAGTAAGTGACTATCTTAATGATCACACTATTTGGGAATAGGGACACTATTCATAGAGCCATGTTTGGTAACAACATTATTTATAATATTGTATTATTTTATATGTGTATGTAAACATACATACGACTGTAATCGTATTAGGTATGATTGTATCTTATACTATATTGTATTTTTATATTATATTATTATAATTATTAACATTGAAAAGAGGAGATAAAAAATAGACCTTCAGAGTGTCTTGCCTGTTCTTCTCGAGAAGGCTCTCCCAATTTCCGAACAGGTGTCGAGTCAATAAATTTTTTCTTCTTTTTTTCCTTATTCGTACGTACGGACAAGGTTTTTGTTTTTTTTTTTATTTAAGCTTTTTTTGTTTTGTTTGTTGACGTCAAAAGTGCCTGTAAAGGTCTATGTTGAATAAATATTATTTTGATTTTGAATGCAGACTTTTTCCCGTAAATTGCAACAGTAACTATGCTCTTAAGTTGCTTATAATACTTTCTGTATGATTCATTTTTAGTATGGTATATTTTGTTATACTTGTAGTATGTACATCATCCCTGATTAAAGATAATGCAAGTCTTTATGGTTTCTCAAAATATTGTGGGTACTTTTTTACATCTCTTTCAATCAACGAATGGACTTTCTCATATTATGCTAGAAGATACAGTAATATATATTTTAGATAAAAATTTTATCTGGACTGACTACTTGTTTATGTAAGCATAATTCAATGTGTAACTGGCTCAGCTGGCTAGGGCATGAGATGGGTTGGTACATTTAGAAGAAATGTGGCTTTAGGTTGATACACTTAACCAACATGATGAAAGGTGTTGATATATTTATTGAGCAGATAGGTGCCTCCACACCAATACAAATAGCTCTTTAGATAAGGATAATTAAAACAAAAATAAGGTTACACAATAGACATGCATGCTTTAATGTAAAAAAATTTCCTTATCTAAACTGAATTCTCTAATTCTGTTAACCCGCGAGCACTCGCGCTATGAGCATTTTGCTCACAGTAAATTTAAAGCACGCGCCATTTTGTCAAAATTATGCGTACGGTCATCGTTCATTCAATAGCTGAGTTTTGTTCCGTTCTCCACTCCTAGCTACAGCTTACTTCTCGCTAGTGTACTAGTCGCTCGTACGAGGTGGTTTGTTGCGCTGTGTACCATTGACCGGCGTTTTGCTCATCGCCCGGGTATCGACGTAAGTACTTTTTTTCTTACCACTTATCTATTTTTTTCATCATACTGACAGTTTTACTACTACTTTTATGTAATATTATAGTTTTAAATTATCGTCATAGAAAACTATTATGTATTTCTATTATAGATGGATCGGGATCGAAGAGATGAAAGGATTTTGGCGTGGTTGATGGAAGATGATTTGGAAGACATTGAAGATCCGTCTATTTAGGACCGATGATATTGAAAGCGATCGATGCAGTGAACACAGTGATCAGTGTCACCAATTCATCAATAACAGACCATAAAAGTGTACTACTAACCTTAAAATGTAAATTATTTGATAAGACTCGCAAGCATTTATACAAAAACTAAAATCAATATAAAAAACTAGAGCATGACTTACGCAGCATTAATCTTGACCTAGTGTACAATTGTGATGACGCGGATGTTTGTATGTCGTACTTGATAAACAACGTACAACAAGCTGTAATAAAGAATACGATGCAGTTTCGAATAATTAATAGGAACTATAACATCAAACCTTGGATCACGCCGGGACTCATACGTTGTATAAAAACCGAGACAAGCTTCATATGAAAGCTAAATTGGATCCACTCAACTCTGTACTGCAAAGGTCATACAAAAGGTACCGAAATTTCTGTAATGATCTTTTGAAAAAAGTTAAATCTAATTACGACAAATGTGAATTAGAAAACGCAGGTACGAACAGTAAAAGATATGGAAATACATTAAGGACATTACGTGTTTATCGCAGCAGCGTGAGTCATCCTCTAATTTACTATTAAAACTTACGTCTCAGCAATCTTCGGTCGATAGTGCTAACGACTTTTTCGTTAATATAGGAAAATCTCTAGCAGAAAGTACCGTAAAACATGCCAACTTTGCCCGCTTTTGTTACTTTAGGCCAGTTTAGGCGAATTTATTTTCGAAATGGTCAACGATGGACGTGATATCTTTTGACTAGTCAATCATATATATATATATTTTCAAATAAAATTCAATAAATAAACACATTATATAGTAAACTTATAAAGTTATAAGGCATTTTAAAAAGTGGGCCAAAAATAAAAAAAAATGACAACATTGCCCATATGACATTTCATGTCTACAAATCCAGTATAAAATAAGCTCTGAGATTTTGAAAAAAAAACTTAATTACCTAATGAGCAAAGCTCCACAAAGTATACGATTTAAAACGAGTGGAATAAATAAATGGCAACAAAAGCGAGTGGGCAAAGTTGTCTACTTTTCTAGAGCATTCTCCATACAACCGTTAAAGTGATCTAGGGTTGTCGCTATATTATACACTGCTCTTGAAAATTAAAACAAATATGTATTTAAAAATACGCTTTATTAAAGAATAATCGCAAAGAAAATTATATTGTAAATAATTATAAAAATAGACGTAAGTACTTAATTGAATATGTTATGCGAAAGGAATATAATGCGAGATCATAAATCATAAATGTCCGGCGAGGAATTCCGAATTGTTGTTCGGCTTCCCGACTAGATATAATTTTTTTTTCAATCATTTCGGCAGCCAGCTCCAACATTTGTATCGAATAATTTTTATAGCTTCTGGACCCTACTAATCTTCTACAGCGCTGATTATTTTTCCGGGATTGTTTATTCATTCTGTAAACAAAGAAATACTCAAAAGCACCACACCCACATGCACGCAAATCAAAGCCCAACATTCCGTTGATCCATTGTAAATATAATACATGCCATCTTCATAATTGAATATCCTAGACCCAAAGCAAAAGCATCAGTGAACGCATAGAGATAATCGGGGTGAATGCAAATACTTCCAATCGATTTAATTAAAATGGTACTAGTTGATAAACAGATAGATAGGTAGTAAATGTAAAAGAAAAGAAAACTATTTTCATAGTTAACCCCACTAATGATTTTATCAATCGAATAATAATGACAGGTGAAATTAGTGTTTTTGCATAAGTTTGTATTAATATTAAGTTTTATTTGGCTTTTTGTAAGTTCATATATTATTAAATTAAAATATCTTTATATAACAACCCTAACGTTAGAATTTTGATGGGCAATGTTGCCAATCAGTGTCAGTCTAAGCCAAGGTAACATTGCCCACCTCCATAAAATCTATTCGCTAAAGCTTTTACGTCAAATATCAACTAAACACGTTTATTAATGGTAAATAAAGATATTTTAAAAAATTACATACCTGCTATAACTGGAAGTATGATTTTCGACAAAAGTTTTTGAACTTCGATTTGCCCGCTAAAATCACGTCCTAATACAATCACTGCTGCCATATTACTGAAGTGACGTAGCAGACCATGAGATTGTCGATGTTGCCAGAAATATAACCAAGTTTTCAGAATAGACTATAAATTACAGAGAATAAACAACGTTGGCGTTATTTTAAATAAACTGAAAAATACCCTGTCGGGCAAAGTTATACCTGAAGGGCAAAGTTGCCACGTTTGACGGTATTCAAAATCGTTCTCTCCCTACGCCGCGGAATAACCAGATCTCTTCATTTAATACGTTGGAGTCTTTTGTGCTATTGAATACCGACGAGGCTGAGGTTGAACATATAATCATTGGTTTGAAGGACAATTCTGCGGTAGGTTGGGATAACATATCTAATAAGATTCTAAAACAGTTTAAACACATCTTGTTAGCCCCACTCACATTCATTTTACAAAAGTGCTTGGCGGACGGAGTATTCCCTAAGTGTCTGAAAAAGGCTATTGTTGTCCCAGTGTACAAATCAGGTAGCAAAGATCAAATCTCAAACTACAGGCCTATTTCTATTCTGCCAGCTATTTCTAAGATATTTAGAAAAAATTATTAATAAAAGGCTCGTAGATTACTTAGATAAAAACTCAATGATATCGAAAAATCAGTTTGGATTTAGATCAAAACTATCAACTTCAGATGCAGTGCATCACCTCACTAATTATTTAGTCCAGGAATTGGATAAGGGCAACCGGACGTTAGGAATATTCCTTGACCTTGCAAAGGCTTTTGATACGATTTCTGTACCTATCCTGTTACAAAAAATAGAATCATTAGGTATTAGAGGCACTCAACTGAAATTGTTTAAAAGTTACTTAAACGGTCGTACTCAATGTGTGAAAATTAATAATGCTATCAGTACTGATATTAATAATACTCCTTTTGGTATTCCTCAAGGAAGTATTTTAGGCCCGACGTTATTTTTAATTTATGTGAATGACCTCTGTTCTTTAAGTATATGTTCTGGAAAAATCATATCGTACGCTGATGACACTGTTTTACTTTTCTCTGCAAACTCAGAGGAGAATGTATTTAAGCATGCGCAGCAAGGTTTCAATATTGTTAATAATTGGCTTCATCAACATTTACTAACGTTGAATGTTGATAAAACTAAATACATAAATTTTTGTTTCCGCAAACCTAAGACCTTGTCAATTACTCCGGCTCTTTATGCTCACTACTGCAAGAAAGAAAGCGACAAGTGTAAGTGTCCATTAATTAATAACACTGATAAACAAAAATACTTGGGCATTATCATTGACGACCGCCTTTCATTTAAGTACCATATTGATGCTTTATGTAATCGAATTCGCAAATTAATATTTGTTTTTAAGAAACTTCGGTGTATAGAAAATTTTAAACTAGTTAGACAGATTTACCTTTCACTGTGTCAATCAATAATTACCTACTGCATAACCTCATGGGGTGGGACCGCAAAAAACATATATTCTATTGGTTGAGAGAGCACAAAGGGCCGTGTTAAAAGTATCCACGTCTCGTTCATTTCTTTTCCCACGCACCTCCTATATAAGGATTGTAAAGTCTTAACTGTGAGACAACTATTTATAATGAATACAGTCCTTAAACAGCACTCAACACTTCCCTTTAGCACCGAATATACTAACAAAAGACGAAGGGATATTGTTTGTGCTCAAAGTATGGGAATTAAGCATACTTTCTTGGCCAGATTTTATGTATTCCTGGACCATTTCTATATAATAGATTAAACGCCAAGCTATGTATGTTTAATTGTACCTATCATAAAACTAAAATACTTCTTCAAGAAGCACTTCAAGTTATGTCGTATGACGATACAGAGAAACTATTAATAGTTACCAAATAATTTGTATTTTTATTTATATTTTTATCTTTCTTACTTTGTTTAAATTTAGCTATTAACGAAATATAATATACATTTTGCATTTGATTTATATGTCCATATTTTTATTTTGTAATTACAAGCCTGAGATACAGGTTAATCCTAGTTCAGGTATGTTCACAGTTATTATAATACGTGTATACATATAATTTAAGCTAAAAATGTAACATTGACTATAAGTGTTTATTAAATAAATATTATTAGAGTGTTATTAGATCATTTCACTGACATCGAACAATCTTCATCGGAAGCAGAAGGTGAGGTTTCTTCAATTTCATTGGGAAATCAGCTGTGTTACGAAGGCAAAGATGAGTGTACAAAATGAAACTATAATCCGATTCGTTCTAATGTGAGGACAAGAGCTCACAATATTGTTGAAGAACAACCTGGGGTGAAACCAGTGGCTAGAAATATAAACACCATAATGGAATATTTTAACCTTTTTGTGAGTGAAGAAATGCTGACTGATATAGTTGGCTTTACAAATACCCATATCAAGAAAATCAAGGATCAATTTTCAAGGGTGAGAGATTGCAAATAAATTGATATTATAGAACTAAAAGCCTTTATAGGTATTTTGTACATGGCTGGTATAAAAAAGATGAATCACTTGAATATATATTTTTAGAGCTGCAATGAGCCGCAATAGTTTCCTTTATTTGATGAGAGTTATAAGGTTCGATGATATAAACTCTCGCACCGAAAGGGCAAAGTTTGACAATATTGCTCCAATTCGTGATTATTTGAATCTTTTGTCGCAATGTGTCGGGCCAATTATCAGGTTAGAGAAAACGTCACAATAGACGAAATGCTGGAATCGTTCCGAGTACGATGTAAATTCCGCATGTATTGGTTGTTCGGAAAGTCATTTCGTTTTTTTTGGGGAACATGAAAGACAGTTTTCGTATAATGAATAAATTTTATTAAATTATATATTGGCCATTCTGGTCCAACACCTTTTGCCATCTTTCTGGCAGTAACATAATTCCCCTCTCATAAAAGTTTTGTCCTTGCTGGCAAAAAACTGGTTCAGGTGGATTTTGACATCTTCATTTGAGGTAAGGTTTTGCCATCCAAAAAATTTTGCAGGGACCGGAACAAATAGTAGTCGGAAGGCGCCAGATCTGGAGAATATGGTGGATGTTGCAGTACGTCCCATTCAAGCTGTAAAAGTTTTTGGCGAGTGACCAAACTGGTGTGAGGTCTCGCATTATCCTGGTGGAACACTACACCCTTCCTGTTGATTATTTCGGGCCTCTTCTCTTAAGTGAATCATTCAATTTGTCCAGCTGATGACAATAGACTTCTGAATTAATCGTTGTATTGTCCGGCAAAAGCTCGAAAAAAAACGATTCCTTTGACATCCCACCAAACAGAGAGCATCACCTTTTTTGGTGAATGTTTTTTTTTTTTTTTTTTTTTTTTTTTTATACTACAACGGTAGCAAAAAGGCTTACGGCCTGCCTGATGGTAAGCAGTCACCGTCGCCTATGGACGCTTGCAACACCAGGGGCATCACAAACGCTTTGCCGACCTTTTTAAAAACCTATTTACTCCCTTTTTGAAGAACCCCATACTGTAATCCCCCGGGAAAGCCTCAGCAGGGAGCTCGTTCCACAATCGGAGCGTGCGCGGAAGGAAATTACGTTGAAACCGCACTGTGCGTGACCATTTAGGCTCCAGCATGTGAGGATGAACACCCTGCCGATGGCGAGCGGTGCGATGGTAGAATGTGGCCGTGGGCATCATGTCGAACAATTCTTTGGAACACAACCCGTTGTATAAGCGATAGAAAACACACAAAGAGGCACAGTCTCTTCTCAGACTTAAGGGCTCAATACCGCATGTGAGTATGGGATCGTCAACGATACGCTCAGCGCGTCTTTGGACCGAATCAAAAGGATCAAGTTGGTATCGAGGTGCTCCCGCCCACAGGTGACAGCAGTACTCCATATGGGGCCTGACTTGCGATTTGTATAATAGCAGTCGTTGCCTCGGAAGGAAGTACCGCTTAGCTCTGTTAAGCACACCTAGTTTTTTAGAAGCCAACTTGACCTTGTCATCTAAGTGACTTCGGAATTGAACGTCACTGGAGATGTTGACACCGAGGATCCCAATACTCTTCGAGATGTTCAAGGTTGTGTTCTGGAATTGTGGGGCTACAGTGAATGGGGCTTTTTTAGCGGTGAACGCACAAACTTGTGTCTTAGAGGGGTTAAATCGGACTAAATTGTCCCGCCCCCAATCGGAGACTCTGGTTAGTGTACTCTCGATTTCAGACACAAGTTGTTCACGACTTTCCTCCACAATGGAACGAGGGGTATTTGCACGGCCCGTGTAAACAGCATCTCCAGTGCTGTCGTCCGCATAGCAATGGATGCCGCCAAGCGACAGCATATCATTGATATGCAGCAGAAACAGTGTTGGAGATAGCACAGAGCCTTGTGGGACGCCAGCATTAATTATCCGAGTTTCAGAGCAGCTGCCGTCAACTACGGCTCTAATGCTCCTCCCGGTAAAAAAGCTAGCAATCCATTTGCATAAGCCCTCGGGGAGTCCGTAAGATGGCAACTTCGATAGAAGACCCCGGTGCCAGACCCGATCGAACGCCTTCGCTATATCCAGGCTAACTGCCAATGCCTCACCTCGAGTCTCAATGGCAGATGCCCAACGGTGGGTGAGATACACTAGAAGATCACCAGTCGAGCGACCGTGGCGAAAGCCGTATTGGCGGTCGCTGATCATATCGTGTTCTTCTAGGTATCTAAGGAGCTTAATGTTGATCACACGCTCCAACACCTTTGAGAGAAGGGAGGTTATAGCAATAGGCCTGTAATTCGATGGGTCTGATCTATCGCCCTTTTTGGGCACCGGGTGTACATTTGCCATCTTCCATGAAGACGGTACCTGCCCTAAATGGTAGGAAAGCATGAAAAGTCGCGTTAGTACAGGACACAACTCTGGAGCGCACTGTTTACACCACTGGCCGGTATACCGTCTGGCCCACTCGATTTCTGAACGTCGAGAGAAAGTAGCTCCCGCCGGACTTCCTTTTGTGTTATCCGGATTTCCGGCATGGAGTAACCACAACACGCGGGATGGTAGGTGGCGTGGCGTTCCCATCGTCGATCATAGTCGAGTTTGAGGCAAAGAGTTTACCCAAGATATCGGCTTTCTCTTTAGCACTATGGGCCAAGTTGTTACTGGCATTTCGGAGTGGTGGTAAGGACGACCGACAAAAGTTTCCTTCGGCAGCTTTGGCCAGCGACCAGAAAGCACGACTACCCGAAGGGTAGCTTGCTAGCCGCTCGCCAATTCTGCCGACGAAGTCGAATTTCGCTCTGGCAATAACTTCTTACTGGCTCTCGAGGCCGCATTGTACTTACGTTTCACATCAGTTGCATTGGGGTCATGTGTTCTATGAGCCGTAGTCCAAGCCTCGTAAGCAGATTGCTTAAGAAACAAAGCATCCTTACAAGACCGATTAAACCACGGTCGTTTTTTTGCCCCCGCAGTTACTAGTGCGTTAGGAATAAAATACTCCATACCCACCAGGATCGTCTCAGAGACAGCAGCTGCGCAGATGTCAGGATCATCTGATGTGAAGCATAGTTGCCTCCACGGGTACGATGCATAGAATTCTCGCAATCCATCCCAATCTGCTGACCTGTATTGCCACATACGACGCAAACAAGATGGCCTAGGTGGATCTGACCGCGCGTGTTCTGTTCTTCTGACCGTGAATGTTGGCTTTTGACACGCTTTGAGCCGGTTCATCTTTTCTGCTCCATGACTCTTGCGTTTAACATTGTTGTATACAACCCATTTTTCGTCCCCAGTAATAATCCGCTTCAAAAATGGATCATTTTCTTGACGTTTGAGGAGCGAATCACACGCGTCAACGCGACGACACAAATTTCGCTCCGTAAGGACATGGGGCACCCACACATCGAGCTTCGAGGTTAAGCCCATGCCTTTCAAATGGCCATAAACAGTCGAATTCGACAAATTTAATTTCTCACCGATCTCTCGTGTGGTTATTCGCCGATTTGCATCAACTAATGCCTTTATCGCATCTTTGTCAGCTTCGACCGGCCTTCCAGACCGTGGTGCATCTTCGACATCAAAATTGCCGGATCGAAATTTTGCGAACCAGTTTTGGCACTGGCGTACTGTTAACACGCCTTCTCCATACACATCCGTCAATTTTTTTCTCGCTTGGACAGCATTTTTACCTTTTCTGAAGTAAAAAAGTAAAATATGACGAAAATGCTGCTTATTGCTCTCCATATTTAAAAGGGCACCAACCAAAAACTACTGTGTAGAATTAATAGAACTTTTTTCACACACAAGCCTTGCAATATCAGCTCTCAAAACATATAATGGTTATGCGGCTTAAGTGTGAAGTTGGTTTCGAAAAAACGTAATTAAGTCCTCTGACGGGAAAAAACGAAATTACTTTCCGAACAATCTTATATATAGCAAACAAACCAGCTAAGTATGGTATAAAAGTATATGCTTTGTGTGATTCAAAGAATTTTTATACAAGTAAAATTTACCCGGGAAAACAACCAAACGGTCCACACAAATATGATAACACTGCATCTGCAGTTGTAAAACGTTTATCACAAGACATTCTGAATACAGGCAGAAATATTACGGCTGACAATTATTTTAAATCGATTCCATTGGCTGATGAATTACTAGCTGCACGGACTACTATTGTAGGTACACTCAGGAAGAATAAGAGAGAAATTCCACCATTTTTTCTTGACATCAAACAAAGACCAAAACCTAGTAGTATCTTTGGTTTTCACAAGAGCAAGGTTTTGGTGTCTTACCAAACAAAAAGAATAAAAAAAAATGACCGAATCGATCCAAATACTGGCGTTAACGCAAAACCAGAAATTATCACATACTATAATCAAACAAAAGGAGGAGTTGATGTTGTAGATCGGCTGAAAGAAGAATATTCTGTAGCGAGAGTAGCATGTAGATGGCCGCTGAGATTATTTTTCACGATTCTAAACATAGCCAGAATCAACAGTTTCATTTACAAAGAAAACACGGGTATAATCATGACCCGCAGAAATTACTTGAAGCAACTAGCACTTCAACTAATACAGCCACATATTCAAAGAAGCAAAACATTGCATATCTTCTACAACAAGTGATTAAACGTTTTATACCTGAATCTGAGTTACCAGGAGAAGAAAAACCAAATGGAATCTGCGCGGTTTGCCCAACACGCAAAAACCGCAAGACCAAAAAGTGCTGCATTTACTGCCAAAAATTTTTATGTACCGAGCATAGTCATACATTATGTGATATGTGCAAAGCTCGCATATATGATGAAGATTAATTATGCACATATATTTACGTTTTTGTTTGAAAATATATTTAAAATTTAATTTTTTCCTTAAGACTGGCAAATTAGTTATTATGATTGTTTATTAAAATAAAAAAGATTAATGTTGAAAAAATATCTATTTTCTAGAATAAATAAAGTGTATTTTATTTAATAAAATAAAAAAGTAAAATTGTTAGCTGGTAAAACCTGCATTTAATGACATTCATAAACGTGAGCAGAATGCTGTATGCGCGAGTTCCCGTGTAATTACTCTAGAGACGCGGGTGCTGGCGAGTTAAGAAAAGAAACAATTTTTTTCACAAATGCCCAATTTTGTACATAAAATTGTTAACTAATTTATGTTAGTAGTCTCTTTAGGAGACTTAACACCTACAGATTAGCTAGCATTATATATTGTCTAAGTAAGGGAAGTATCATGAGCCATCTACCACATGCATATCCTTCTATTCGAAGCGAGGCCACGAAGGTTACATAGCAAAAAAGTATGTTCGAGAAATTTGAAGTATACTGACAATTTTGGTTGTAAATTCCTTCCATTAGTAGACTTATATTTAAAAAATTAAGATTCAATGGCAAGGTTGGGACGAAACGTTCCTAGATGTTATGGGGCGATTGTAATCTGATATCAGGAAGAACATCATGGTAATGACATGTGGCTGGTACCTGTTTAAAACTCTACCCATGAACACTAAATCAAAGAATTGAGAATTGAGTCTCAACATGAGGATTAGGACACATCATGTCTGATTAAAAACAGAAATCTACTCACCATTATAAATGGGAATGTAACACTTAAACATAAAAAAAACTTTTTAACCCATTACACGGCTTGTTAAGAAATGCTTGTACTTGGAGTCACTACTTGTCCACGCCAGGAACATGGACAAGTCCATCACATCCTCTATCTTAAAAGGTGATGTGGAAAAAATATGAAAGCAAGTAGTGAAATCAAAACCATTGATCATTGTGAGATATGGAATTCTTTAAAATCTCAATAAACCGGTCCAATTGATACACTTGAGAAGAATTTGTAAGAAAACTATTAACCAAAAATGTAACGAAGCATAAAGTATTAAATTAATCATGCAGTTTGATGTACTATTAAATTATGTTTTGTATTGATTTGAAACCGGTCCAATTGATACACTTGAGAAGAATTTTTAAGAAAACTATTAACCAAAAATGTAACGAAGCATAAAGTATTAAATTAATCATGCAGTTTGATGTACTATTAAATTATGTTTTGTATTGATTTGACATTGCCTAATATTGCTTATATAATAAAATTTTCAATCTCATATCTAGTAGAAATTGTATTTAACTGTAATAGGCTATTTGACAGGTTTTTAAAATCCATTTTATATTATGCAGTAGAGTCTAAGGAACCCAGTAAAAGTTGTTATTTTTAATTCTGGTATATATTAGCTGAAAAACATCGAATTAAAAATTCAATATTTAAATAGTGTGCCAAAACGCTACTTTGACAATATGGCGCTGCAATGAGGTCGGTGACGTCACTTGCCTGTATTCTGATCTGTGACAACTATCACATATATTTGTTTGTTGTAAACAAAGCGATTGGATTTACTTTTTATCAGTGATTTATGTAACAAAATGAGTTACAAGTGGTGTGCAGTTCCAAAATGTACAAATAAGTCGTTAAAAACTCCGGAAAAACTATTTGTAAGTGTTCCAAACATCGAAGTGCGCCGAAAGTGGTTGCTACTTTCTCGGAGGGATCATAATGACATAGCGAATAGTACAAATATTTTCTTTTGTGACCATTTCGATGTAAGTAAACATAATATTTATATTGTGTAATAATTAATTACATTCAGAATGTTAATATTTTCGTTATTGATTTGAGGTTATAATACCTCTAATGTTTTCAACAGAATGTCTCTTGCAACTCACTTCGAATATTTCCGCTGTTTTCCATAATATTTGTTAAAATTTGTAGCTACAGACTCCTATGATTTCAATAAGCAGTACACTAAAAGATCCCGACTAAAACTTGTTTGTTCGTTACAGATGGAAAATGACATGGCAAATTACTATCAGTACAAAATGGGTCTCGGTCAGAAAATAATTTTAAAAGATAAAGTTCTGCCTTTTATATTTCATTGCCAGCCAGATCGCATTAAAAGAATGTATGATGCTGGTACTTCCCGATCAGCATTTGTCAAACGGCAAAGAATGGAACTTGTTAAATCATCATTATTTCACTTTCTTATGATATAATTTAAGTTACCAGTAAAGTGTAATTATACTTACTTTGCTGTTTTTACATTTTTTAGCTCCGAAGCATAAAAGTCAGAATTATTTTTGAAAAATAATCCGACCATGATTGCGTCGACTTGCGGCAGGTTTCTGCTGTCTGCTTTTACAAAATCGTTGTCCATGGTTGAAAGTACTTGTAAAATAGTGCAAATAAACAAAAAAAAAACAATGCATAATAAAGAAAATCTTAATATAACGGAGATAATCTACCACAACTAGGCGCAACGCAAGTAGGCAAACGAAGTTTACAAGCAAGTGACGTCATGATAAATTCGACCAATCAGGAGCGTTTTGTGTCACGTGACAAACGTTTAAAAAATGCAATTTTTATTTACGGATTTTAAAATAAATTAATCATTATTTTCAACTTACGTTAATAAATAATCATTTTTTAACTCTTAATTTATACTGTTAACAGTAATTGACACTTTATTTTTCGCATTGTCAAATAGCCTAATAATAATCGTACATAATAAATTAAATTGTATTGTCTTTTTTTTTAATTGATAATGACAAAGTAAGTAAGGAAACACCATCAAACACTAATAAATAAATGTATATTTCAGAAAACTTAAATCAATTTTATAACTTTAATCACTCCACCAACATAGAATTATTTGGTAAAGATTCATTTATTTCAATATCTCTACACTTGGCACTTTGTAATTCTCTTCGCACCTGCAAGTAATAAATAATGTTAGTAAACCACATATTAATAACATGTATTAATTATGACTATATAATAATTATTTGATAAGCCAAATGAGCCTTATACAGAGGCTTATAATCACCAAATGGGCAATGGAGAGGGCTATATGCTCGAAGTCTCTCAATACCAATGAATGTAATAATAATTTCATTTATCACTTTTTTGTATTAGTATATTATAGCTCTTGTGTTAGTAAAAATGGCGACGGATTTTGTATAGAAAGGTTTACGTGGCAATTACTATAGTATAATAAAAATCTGAAAGCTAATGAAAAAGTATTTGCAACACATATGAGGAAAGCTATAGGTACAATTTGATTCTTCAACAGTTACGGCACTAGGTATCTTAACATAAATTTTCAGAATATTAAAGTATCATTGCTATTATGATATATTTATATTTAAATTATCAATATATTATTATGTAGACAGCGCTAGCTAACCAGGAAGGTTTCGGAATATTACTATAACAACCAATCTAAGCAGATTAAAAGCTACCCTTATGGGGAATCAAATGTTGATACAGGTTTATAGGACACCCTTGGTTTTACACAAAAATAAATTAAGTACGTTCAATTAAAAGAAAGGTTTTATTACTTACTTCTGGGGTGATTGTATGATGCGAGTGTTTTCTTAAGAGTTCTAGCAAAGCATCTCTCTGTTCTGTAGAGATATCTGCTTTATATCGTTGAACAAATGTCAATAACGCTTGATGCCACAGCACTGGAAGATCACGTGTATCCATTTGAAATCTGTAAGGAAATCAAAGATAAGTTTATATTTCTTCCATGTACAGAAAATGTCTAGAACAACTCATAAACATTCAAAAATAACTCTATTCATATACAACATTATATTATATATCCAAAATGTATTTTCATTTTTTAATTATTGTTAGCTTGTTAATATTTAGACGAGGACCTCTTAGAAGACAAAATGCAATCATTTTGGGAAAGGATAACCTGTTTATTTGCATAACCCCAAAAAGGAGTATTTATTGCTTTTCACTAACATTAGGAAAGGCAAAGTGTTAAGGAAATGGAACAAACATATTATTACCTCAAAAAATGAAAGACTACGGCATCTACGACTCTATAAGGAAGAGCGTATTTTTTATCGAATAAGACTCGTAGAAGTATAGAATTCGCTCCTGTATAGCCCATTTCTGCTATCTTCAGCATCACGGCACTAGAATGTAAAACTGGAACCGAATTTCGTGCTAAAACAGAGCTAACTATGATAGCCTCACGCAGAGAACAATCACCAGCCTAAAAATAAAAAAGATATGTTAATTATTATAATCTAAACAATTAATGTTCTTATTGCGCTGTATTTTACATCAATTAATTTTCTTCGCTATTAGTTTACATTGTAATAAAATTTATTTCAATTTATACTTAATTTTTTCCCCATAATTACTTTAAAATAAAGAGATGGAAGTTGGGCCTGGTTTAAAAAATAATTAATTGAATTCATTTATTTCTTGCATCATGTTAATTTGTCATTTTAGATTGGCAAACTTATATAAAACATTTGTTAATCTTGGACATTCACAGAAAACCATAGAAATTTCCTCTGTAAATTAACCTTCAAAAATTTATTTACTATATAATGGGAACTAGCTTGGGGGAATATTTGAAGGAGGAACAATTATATTAAAGTATATATATTTAGGAATCAATGTTTGCATACATTCCCTTACCTGGTGACAAGCTAAATTGGTATTTAATACAGTAGATAATATGTAGGTATCTGTGAGATTACATTCTCTTACATACATATACACTGAGAAACTAGAAAAACGAATGAGAGAAGGTACGTATGTACCTTGTTTTCTTCTCTCATTCGTTTCACCAACGTACAAATCAATTTGGATTTATGGCGTGACGAGGAACGACGGACGACATGATGTACCCCGATAGGTGTTGTGGTGAGCTTGGACAGTAAAAGAACGCCGGGGAATTACCTGCAGCTAATCTATTAGTAAGTATAAACAAGTACTCAAGTTCGGTCCGAAGCTGAAATTACCGAACAGTGCGTTGTAGCAGTAAGGAATATTATATATATATGTATATTCCTTACATATTATTTAATATATTGTTCCGGGGATATATATATATTTAATTAAAAACGTCGCCGCACGTTAGGATTTAAAGGACTTTATGTCAGGTGCAGTTAAACATAACATCCTACATCCACATATATAAAAACCAAAACAAATTTCTACAAGGCGTATGAAAAATTTGGCCCATAGAGCATTTTCATAATAATCCATAATATCCATACTGCTAGGAGCCATCTAACAGCTTTAATTAAGTACCACAGAGGGCGGACTTATTACCACTGTCTGGGCATTTCGCAATGATATGAGTGTTATATTCACTTAGTCGGCTTTCACTAAATCTGTCACCGCACAAATATCAAGTATAATTGTTTTATTACTGAATGTAGAGCACAAAAAACGCACAAAAATCTTACCTCTAATAATGGGAGTAATATTCCTTTCATAAAAGCTCCTGGCTTGAACAGAGCTTTTCTAAGTGCCTGGTACAAATGAAAATTTAATCTCTTATATTCTGCTAAATCATCTCTTACTCGAGGCAGGAGAACTAAATTGTAAAATCTCTGTGCCATTTTTTCTTTTAGATTAGAAGCAAAAATCCTTGTAGCCTGAAAAAAATTTTTCATAATCTGATTAACAAACTATGTGACAGCAAGATCTGAATATTGGGCAACACAGGAGACAAAAATTATAAAATGTCACGTGGCAAAGATGGAAATATTAAGATTCATATGTATAACAAAGTAAGAACAATTAACATATCTAAAGCATAGAGTAAAAACTTAATATACTTAGAAGCACTACGCAGGTTCAAATATCAACACCAAACAATAATAATAATATAAAAGACAAATATCAATAACAGATCTCTCAGAACAATTGATTAGAGGGAAGAATATAATAATAACAGGCTTAAAAACCTAAATCAGATCATTAGATGGAAATACAAGAAAATGATAAAAGAGGGATTAAAAACTATTTCCAAAGATAAGAAGATAAGGCAGAACCAAGGTCCATAATACGCCTCGGAATATCAAACAAGCATCGCCCATTGAAAGTATTTTTCAAACCACAATGATGCTGTATTTGTGCTACCTTCACAAAGTAATGGAAAACTGGGCTCTATTAAGAGGGAACACTGCGAACAAGAGAATTGAAAAATAGGTATTTATTAAATCTATTGCTGTCGCGCTGCGCTCGAACTGACTGGTGTTTGTTTCGTATAGTTGCATCTCATATTTTTTTACTCTGGCTATTGTTTACCGGTTCATTCTTTGCTTCATTGTTTTGACTAAAATATTAGATATTGCGTGTTTAATCGCCATAAAAAGATAAAAAGTTATTATTTTTCAGTAATAATATAATCACTAATACTTAATTTAATATAAATTATTAACTTTTTGTAATTTGTTGATTGTACTGAAATATTTTTTTTCAATGTTCATACATGAGCAATTCTTAATTTCTGTCTTTGAAGGAAATATAATCCGTTTATAAACACTTAACGAAAAAGGCATCACTTCAATTACTTTACAGTTACTTTTTTTTGTAGTTTCGTTTGATCCAGGTTGTTATGTTCCGTAGAAAACTAATTACTAGTTACATAATTAATGATACACAAAAGCTACATAAAATTGATGATACAAATTACTTATACAGGGTTACCTGGTAAGTCGTGCGAACCCCGTTAGGGGGTCGTGGTTCCACCATTTCTGACAGATTTCCCCTTGGAACCCCGCCCCCCAACTTAACCCTTTTCAAGTTATAAGGCTTTAAAGACTTTTTTGAAAAAATGACCGATTTTTGTCTATTGGCCCATTTTTTTTGTTTATTATAATTCAAATATTTAGTTTTATACTATTTTTGTGTAGCAGATTAGTTTGTTCATCATAATGCAAAATAAAAATAGAGTTACCTCAACTAAATAGGTTGTAGATAGAAGATTGATAGTTATAGCATCAAACAAAAATCAGTACAAATCAAACTTCAACCAGCAATAGTAAAAAAAAAATCTATGACACGTAGGCTGCAGATACCTTTAAAAATATCTACGTTTCATTAGCTATTCAACAAGGTATAACAAGGTAGGCTGCTATTAGATTTCTTGGAATAATCTTTGGTAAAAGTCCTAAAAGGAGTAGTGAAATTAATGTAAAATTTATCAATTATGTTACAAAATAAAATAAAACAATTTAAATTAGGTTAAACAAATGTATTTTATTTTATCTTTCGTGTTCAACATGTCCACCTCTGTTTCGCACACACACTTGCATTCTGTTTCTAAGTCCACTTTTAACCACCCATGTTGTTAAACCTCTTCTTATTTGATCTGCTGCCATTAGAATCCTTTCCTTTAACACGTCTACAGACTCAATTGGGTGGTTTTCGTCGTATACTATGCTTTTCATGTGCCCCCATACATAAAAATCCATGGGGGTCAGGTCGGGGCTTCTCGCTGGCCACGGTATAGGTCCACCTCTCCCGATCCACCTATTGGTATAGTTTGTGTCTAATCATTCTCGGACACATCTGCTATAATGTGCCGGGCAACCGTCGTGTTGAAACCACATGTTTCTAATAAGATTCAGGGGTAAGTCTTCAAGCAAATCATTTAATTGTGTTCTTAAAAAAATCTTGTAGTGCTCACCATTTAAGTTGTCGGGGAGAAAGTGTGGTCCAATCAAATGGTTTGATATTATGCCCATCCACACATTTACGCTGAATCTTCTTTGAGATCCTCTTGGTCGCTTCTTATTGGGATTTCCCTGTTGTTTCGGGGCCCAATAATGAGCATTATGGTAATTAGTGATCCCATCTTTGTCAAATTTAGACTCGTCTGTCCACAAGATGTTTTTTAAAAATGATGGATCTTTCAAATCGGCGTTGAGCATAAATCGGCAAAAATCTAGCCTCCTCACTGGATCCCCTTCCTCTATAACATGTACCGGCGTGTAATGATATGGGTACAGGCCGGCAGTGTTAACAATGAACCATACTCTCCACTGCGAAATTCCAAATTCTCGGGCAACAGCTGTAGTTGAAATTGTAGGATCTGATCTAAACCGTTGAACTATTTCACTATCTTCCAACGTATGTTCGTCATTATCAGATACTCTTGGTCTACCCAAGTGTGATCGTCGCCTTGAAACACTGCCAGTCTCTCTGAGCCGCCGGTAAACTATTTCAAACACAGCATGATCTGGTGCACGGCGATTTGGAAAACGCAATATGTATTCATCACGGGCATGTGTGGATACACATTCACGGTACCCGTAACAGAGCAACATATCAGCATATTCCTCGTTCGTGTAGGTCGCCATCTTCAACTGTTCCAAACGACAAGCACAAATCAGAGTCCAGTTTACAAGCAGGGTCACAGAATTAAAGGAAGTCCAATAAATCCAAGCCAAGTCAAATAAGAAAGTAAAGAGCACCAAAGAACACATTTACTACGGACGAATCGCGTAAGCAAACTAATAGTCTGATTTACCGCACCGCATACAGCGACAATAATAAAATGGCGGGATCTTTCCGTCTCGCTCACTCTTTTTTACAAAAGCATGACATCCCGCTCGCACGCATTGAAACCCTTGGAGAATAATAGACGCCGACCTAACGGAATGGTTTTTTGTTACTACCTGGTACCTTGGTAACTTTTATCAAAGATTATTCCAAGAAATCTAATAGCAGCCTACCTTGTTATACCTTGTTGAATAGCTAATGAAACGTAGATATTTTTAAAGATGTCTGCAGCTTACGTGTCATAGATTTTTTTTTTACTATTGCTGGTTGAAGTTTGATTTGTACTGATTTTTGTTTGATGCTATACTATCAATCTTCTATCTACAACCTATTTAGTTGAGGTAACTCTATTTTTATTTTGCATTATGAGGAACAAACTAATCTGCTACACAAAAATAGTATAAAACTAAATATTTGAATTATAATAAACAAAAAAAATGGACCAATAGACAAAAATCGGTCATTTTTTCAAAAAAGTCTTTAAAGCCTTACAACTTGAAAAGGGTTAAGTTGGGGGGCGGGGTTCCAAGGGGAAATCTGTCAGAAATAGTGGGAACCACGACCCCCTAACGGGGTTCGCACGACTTACCAGGTAACCCTGTATAAATAGTATGAAACAAACAATTCAATATTTTGACTGGCGGCTTTATCCCGAAATGAAAATCTGGTGAGCGTCGGTGCAGATAGGAAAGGGATGACCGTTGTATAGTGTCAATATATCATTGAAATCATCATTAGACTAGTATCGTGGAGTAGATGTCAGTGAATGGAAAATGCGTTGAAGAGTCAAGCACTCGAATACTTCAAAAAGGCCTGCCGCAGGCCCGATATTCCGATATTCTGCCAAAACATGTGGCTCCCTAAACGGGATATATCGTTGATGACTTCCTCCTTATACACGATAACTCTTCAGTTCAGCGCCACAACTGAATACCACAAGAAGTCGGTATCACGGCATTGGGCATGTTACGACCAACTTTTATATAACTGACAGATGGTGCCTTCGACAAGTACACCGGAATCATTCTACGGCAATAAGTATCGTAGCTCCTCCACACACAACATCCATAGTACCTAAAAGTGCTCTCACTCAATCCATTCATTCCAGCAACATTATTAAAGCTCGCATCTTAGTTAGTTTGGCTAGGCTCCACCGCACTTAGCCTCATAATTAATTGGGCCATTGTGCGTCCTTCTCCTGCGTCTGCATCCTTCCCACTCTATCCATCCCAGTTCCTCCCAGAACGCCAGCAGCCTCCGTGGGCTGCTGCATGCTTCTGGCAGGGACGCCGGGGAATAGTGAAGTTTCTCCCGTTGATCGGCCACACTTGCAAATTCCATAAGAACGTGCTGTAGCGTTTCCTCAGCCTCCATGCATCCTCTGCACAAGGGACTGTCTGTTATACCACTGTGTACAGGTGTTTGTTTAAAAGGCAATGTCCAGTTATGGTAGCTATGACCTTTCGGATCTTGTCTCACTTTAGTTTGATAAGGAACGGGCAAGCTTCTTGGAAGGTACCGGGACTGCCTCCTTCGTTCGCTTGCATCCCTCCTTGGTTATCCATTCTTTTAGGTGTAGTTCCTCTGTTCTCTTGCGCAGCCAGGTTTTTACTTCTGCCTGTGGAATGGGCATTAGGGGTTCTGGTTCAACACTTTCGTGTTGGAGCCCCTTTTTGCCAACTCATCTGTCGCGTCGTTTCCGAGTGAGTCAATGTGTCCTTTTATCCACTGCAGGGTTACCCGGTTTGTGTCTGCAATGGCTTGGAGCGTATTATGGCACTCCAATATAAGGACAGGGGGTCTGTGTGTTTGGAGAGCCTGTAAGGCCGATGCGCTATCCGAGATCATCTTTATGTTTGAGTTTGTAAGACCTCTGGCCGCAATCGCCTGTGCCGCTCGGGAGCTCGCCTCTTAGCAGCCAAAGCTGAACATGCTCGTCGACTAGCAGAGGACGACGCAGAGCGTGAGCGTGCGCAAGCAGAACGCGAAAAAGGTCATGCAGACATGAGCGTATTTTAGTTGACTTGGAATTACAGGCCGAGCTGGCTGCCATAGAAGCCGGCTCCTCACAACGGTCTAATAGATCGCTCGACAAGGAACAGTTTTTAAAGTAAAGCTTTACTTGAATGACCACTGGATCGATTTAGATCGAATTTTAATAATCCACCTAAGTTAACGTTTCCAGTGGGAAAGTTGCGTGTAATTGGAACTACCTCCATTATGGCTTGAGCACTTAACTTCTGTCCTTTGGCAGAGAAGCTCATTTGTTGACACAAGGGAGATTTTGCATTTCCAATTATATAGCTGTCACGTATAGTAGTATATTCTGACTTCGTGTTAATCACCACATTTTTTTCTCCCGGCAGTAATAAGAATTGCCAGCACTATGGTGGATAAACCCGTGACCCCTACTACTTATTCTGCTAGCTTCCAGCTTCTTTGTTACCTCCAGCTGGCTCCTCAGCGTCTTACTCGAATTCCAAATCAGAATCCGCGAAGAAATGACTCGGTCGCTCTGAATCGTATATCGACCCTTTGGGTTGTGCGAACATATTTTCGTGGGTTTCTCAGTACCCGCCGACTTTGCACCATTGAATGCAGTAACATTGCTCGCCTTATAACTAAGATATTTGAACACTGCATGTCAGACGCCTCTGTGACGTCTACTAAGAAACAAAAGCGTCTACCTACTAAAACCAAAGTCCTCAACGAAAACAATATGACCGTTTCAATAATGGAACTGGTATCGAGGCCTCCGTAAACAAACGAACTTGCGCGCGCTCACTTTATTCACGATAACTTGTGGGGTATCAGCATAAGTACTCTCACTTTACGATCACTGCGTACTATGCTCCCCAAGACAAGGGGAGCATAGTACGCAGTGATCGTAAAGTGAGAGTACTTCCCCTCACATCATTGCAAAGCTGAACATAGCCATCTGAGGCTTCAAGGTCCGTCCAAAAAAAAATCACTTTATTCAAAAGGAATCATAGTTTTTTTTTAATAATATTTATATTATTTTATTTACCTGGTACATTGCAGCTGCTGACCATGCGGTTGGTTCAGTTATATACAATATTTGTTCCCAATTCTGCAGATGCGGTATCATTTTGAATGCTTTTGGAAGTTTTCCTGACCGATATTTTTGTAAAACATCTCTTACACCTTCATAAAGATTTTTGATCCTAAAATAAAAATATAAATGCAATGCTTTATATATTTCGTTGGTTAATGATAAAAATTGGTTTTTGTTGAGACTGTTATTCAATAAGATTATCTATAAAATTTATTAATTACACTGATTAGAGAATAATAGAATAATATATCTGTGCCCCTAGTGAAAAACGATACAAGTCGAAAATCGCTACTTTACAGGAGAGCGAAAATACAAAAGAAATATGTTAGCACACTGTGACTTAATGGCAAAAAATGAAATATAAGTTTAAATGCAGTTACGTATTTAAAAATGCTGTCTTTTATGTTGTATTGTTGGATTTTGTATAAAATTATGTTAAAGTTAATAACTCAATTTGGCCAAAATCAGACTGTATAAGTCTGATTACCTTTTTCACTAGGGGCACAGATATATGTTCTGTAATTTTAGCATGCATATTGCCACGAATACTCGTCCACTCAGTACTAAAATATACAAACCAACCCCAAATGCTAATTGCGACTTAAAATCGTTCACAAAAGTGTAATCGAGGTAAAATTCAGTGAGAATTGTGACCGTGACAATCAGAAATCTTGAAAATATTGTAATTGAAGTTAATTATTACGATATTTTTTTATCCTGACGCCCATTTCATACCAAAACGATACACCAGCGCGGGTGTATTTCAAAATAGGTACAGATTCTTAGCGCAATCATTGAAGCGAAAAATACGTACATATATATATAATAATATTTTAACTAGACACCCAATTTCAATACATTTTGTTTAATAAAAAATGTAAGTAGATAAGCGTCTTGCGGATGCAGAAGTCTGTTTTGTAATAGTACCTGTGGAACGTGCAGTAGAGATAACTGCCAAAATAGCCCTCCAATTCAGCCAGAAGATGTTGAATGTGACAGCGACTCCGACATTGAGTCATGAATAATAATATTATATTTTAATAATAATAGTATAATTTTATATAATTTGTAAATATTTTATTCAATAAATGGCAATTTTTTACTCTAAATTAAATTATTTTTAAATATGTAATCATGTATATTTACTGTTTTAATTTAGGGGTAGTTTTAAGGATAGAAAAGCTTAAGAATATGATAATCATTTTCGAGAGTGTGGAATAATATTTAAATCCTTTTCATTTTATCAAAAAGATATTTTTAACAATTTTTTATCAAAGGGTAGTTTTCAAGAGTTCAAAGGGGGTTAAAAATTTGATAATTATTATAGAGAATATAAAATATTACTTACTCTATACTTACATCTTTTTTTGTATTTCCAAAGTATTTTCTTGAGATTTTTTCAATTTAGGGGTTGTTTGCAAGGGTTTTATGATTATCAAGGGGTTGAAAATGATTTTAATATGAGGTAATTCTGTTAGAAAATACTTTACAATTTCACCACTTACTATAGGCTATTTGACAATACGAAAAATAAAGTGTCAATTACTATTAACAGTATAAATTACGAGTTAAAAAATGATTATTTATTAACGTAAGTTGAAAATAATGATTAATTTATTTTAAAATCCGTAAATAAAAATTGCATTTTTTAAAAGTTTGTCACGTGACACAAAACGCTCCTGATTGGTCGAATTTATCATGACGTCACTTGCTTGTAAACTTCGTTTGCCTACTTGTGTTGCGCCTAGTTGTGGTAGATTATCTCCGTTATATTAAGATTTTCTTTATTATGCATTGTTTTTTTTTGTTATTTGCACTATTTTACAAGTACTTTCAACCATGGACAACGATTTTGTAAAAGCAGACAGCAGAAACCTTTCACAAGTTGACGCAATCATGGTCGGATTATTTTTCAAAAATAATTCTGACTTTTATGCTTCGGAGCTAAAAAATGTAAAAACAGCAAAGTAAGTATAATTACACTTTACTGGTAACTTAAATTATATCATAAGAAAGTGAAATAATGATGAACTTCCACAAGAACTTATATAGGTTATAAATTAATAATTAAGTTTGTTTGGCACAATTTCGTGAACATAAACGATAATTTGTTCACGTTACGTCGGTTATTGAATGTTTTCACATT
Source organism: Scirpophaga incertulas (assembly GCA_036419045.1). NCBI lineage: Eukaryota > Metazoa > Arthropoda > Insecta > Lepidoptera > Crambidae > Scirpophaga > Scirpophaga incertulas. Next base: position 15,808,524 of record CM071633.1, read on the forward strand.
GTTTAACAAGTTCCATTCTTTGCCGTTTGATAAATGCAGATCGGGAAGTACCAGCATCACACATTCTTTTAATGCGATCTGGCTGGCAATTAAATTTGAAAGGCAGAACTTTATCTTTTAAAATTATTTTCTGACTGAAACCTATTTTGTACTGATAATAATTTGCCATGTCATTTTCCATCTGTAACGAACAAACAAGTTTTAGTCGGGATCTTTTAGTGTACTGCTTATCGAAATCATAGGACTCTGCAGCTACAAATTTTAACAAATATTATGGAAAACAGCGGAAATATTCGAAGTGAGTTGCAAGAGACATTCTGTTAAAAACATTAGAGTTATTATAACCTCAAATCAATAACGAAAATATTAACATTCTGAATGTAATTAATTATTACAAAATATAAATATTATGTTTACTTACATCGAAATGGTCTTCACAAAAGAAAATATTTGTACTATTCGCTATGTCATTATGATCCCTCAGAGAAAGTAGCAACCACTTTCGGCGCACTTCGATATTCTTTGGAATACTTACAAATAGTTTTTCCGGAGTTTTTAACGACGTATTTGTACATTTTGGAACTGCACACCATTTGTAACTCGTTTTGTTACATAAATCACTGATAAAAAGTAAATCCAATCGCTCTTTCGTTTTTTGTTTACAACAAACAAATATTATATGCCAGTTGTCACAGATCAGAATACAGGCAAGTGACGTCACCGACCTCACTGCAGCGCCATATTGTCAAAGTAGCGTTTTGGCACACTATTTAAATATTGAATTTTTAATTCGATGTTTTTCAGCCAATATATACCAGAATTAAAAATAACAACTTTTACTGGGTTCCTTAGACTACTGCATAATATAAAATGGATTTTAAAAACCTGTCAAATAGCCTATTAGACATGTTTTCTAGCGATAAAATTTTATATCACGTCGTTATGAACTGAGCTAGAAAAAGTGAACAAATGCGAGTCTTACCGATTACACTAGGAACGGGTTTTTTATTGAAATTGAGATTTTATGTCACAGCAGCATTCTAGGCGAGTCACTTTTTTTTTCGTTTTATAAACAGCACATCAGACGTAACATGTTAACATTGAGACCGCCGCAATGCCATACATTAATTTGCTGTTAAAATCTATTTTTGTAGTGCAACTGTTACACCTGACATACTGTTGTCAATAATTTCTTCATAAACTTATAAATTAATAATTAATTCTATAACAAATAACCTAAGGAAACATGTTTTTCTGATTTGATCTACAATAATATATCAATCAATACATACGAGTAGTATAAAACAAAGTCGCTTTCGCTGTATGTCCGTATGTATGCTTAGATCTTTAAAACTACGCAACGGATTTTGACGCGGAGATAGACCAAAATAATGTACTACAGTATTGTACAACTTACAAAAATCCACAAAAAAGTCCGCGATGGTATATGTCTATCTCTTAGGGATAACCCACCATAACCATTTTTTCACTGCACCCGTGCGAAGCCGGGCGGGTCGCTAGTATACTATAAATAACGGCAACGGCTTCAAATATTGTCACAAAAGTGTCAACATTATTGCTCAAATTAATTAAACAATGTTTCTTGGTAACCATTTTCAAAACTCATGAACTTAAAGCTTTGTGTTTTTATTAAGTATGTACTTAATTATTTAGGTATTATCGTTAATTAGGTATAAAACGCATTAAATACATAGGTACATATTAATCAAACCCTGACATAGATCACTCCAGGTGGAATTCCAGATTTCTGTTAATTCTATGTGGTCGGTCGTGGAATTGAAAATAAAGTGAAATAATCTGATATTTTCATTACATTATTAACAAAACATAAACTCATTCGTTCAAACTTCATTCAACAAACGTCTAGTTAAATTGTATATAATCTGTAACAGACGTCGATATCTTGAGATATCGCTCTTAAGATCTATCTTAGTAATACGCGCTAGTTAGTTATTTATTAATTAGTGATTCTGATAACAACTTAAGAGGTTATTAACAGATTGCTCGCAAGGTGAGTTTTGAGGGCGTTTTATAAATACAGACCTAAGAAATAATATGATACTAATAAATATATATATATATATATATATTATATATATATATATATATATATATATATATATCTTTAAAATTGCATGTTCTCCTAGCATATAAAAATAACTAGGAATTGAATATTAACCTTGGATCAATATTTTGCAACTTTAATGTCTCAACATCTGAAAACTGTGTTTGGAGTTCTGTGTGCTTTTCAGTAATTTTCTCCATTATTATATCTGCCAATGTCAGAGTTCTATTCGGTTTATCGGCCATAAACATTTCCAAAGCTGCCTCATCTTCTTCATTTACTTCAATATTATCATAAAAATTGTCCGGTTCCAAATCTTCATTATCCGATACAGAATTACTATCAGAATCGAGATCTACAAATTAAAAATGATTTGTCAATATCAGAAATTCAGGTTTTTTTTAAATAATTTTTAATTTTTTCAAGTGGGCCAAGAAAAATCCCAATAGCGTATATTCACCCATATAACATTAACTATATAATATTAAAAAACTTCAGAACCATGTTTATTTAATCATTTATTACTAAAAATATCATTTTTTATGTTTATCAAAATACATGGCTATATAGAATATTATGTTTTTAAGAAGTGTCAACTAAAATAATAGCTAATAAATGAAATAGCTATACCAATTATACATTTATTTCAGCATAGTGATATGTTTGTCATTGAACTTCTCTTCGCGGTCGACTAATTTAACGTTATTGCGATTTCATAACTTAAAAGGTTTCATTTGCGATTTCATTGAATTAATCTTAATACCTTTAGTTACTTTGAATAAAAAAGTATAGTAGTCATCCTGTGAGGGTTCATTTATGTTATAACATAGTACTCATTGATTTAGTATTGAATATCATTTATATTAAATGTTAGCTACATATTACTTATTTTCAATTTTTAGTCGAGTTCACGAAAACCTTTACAACATAAGAAGAAAACCTGTCTGGTACTGAGAAAAAAAATCAAGAGACTTAATGAACTTCTACGAAGAAGAAACAAATAAATTGCTGTTTTACAAAGTATTATCATTTAACAGACTCCAGGAAAATCAGTATTGAAGATTCTATAGTCTTGGAAGAATGCGCAGGACCAAAGGATTTTTCGAAGAGACAAATAAATAAATAAAGCAAAAGGTTTGCATTGCAAAAGAAATACTCCGAAGAAATTCGAAAGTTTGCGTTAACTTCATTTTTGATAACCGCAACGAGAAAAAATCTCCTTGTTGTCATAGTTACTATAATGTTTGTTATTCTGTGTGAACAATAAATTACGAAAATGTTTCTTTAAATATATTGTATTTTAATTCACTATGTAACAGTATTAATATATTTTTCATCATATCTTTTCGAAAAGTCTTTTCCGGTAGGGTTCTTTTCCGGTTCTTCGTTCCGTTCCGTTCTTTTCCGGTAGGGTTTTTATAAGTGTGAATAAATAAGCTTTGAACTTAGAACTTCAAAATAGTAAAATGTTTCCAAAATAAATATATGTAGGTATTAGTCAATAAACAATACTTGTGTATTACTTGTTTATATTGTACCTATTTTGTTACTACTGTCGCATAAAACTACTTTCTAATGTCGATGTTGTGAAAACAAATGTATTTTCACTGTGTACTTTGTTATTTATTATATGCACTATCTTAGATCACTTCCCTTTAGATGTTAGTATTGAAATAAAAAAACTAGCCTTTTCTCATAACAATCACATAATCTGTTTTTTTATTTATGTAGGCAAATTTTGACTTGGCCAGTTTTTATCAGAATTAAAATGTTATGTTATCAGAAATAAAGTTATTCACTTTATAAAATGACCGATATTACATCGATATTACATCGGTCATTTTATTCAATCTTTTTGGAAAACTGGTAAAAGCAAATCAAACCTACTGTAAGATCTCACATTTTTGAAAAACAGCAACTGTTATAGGTATCCAATAAAGGAAAGACAGAGTTTAATAATTATTCATAATGTTATTTTACTCCTATAAATACATATTTCGATTTTGCATAGAACTTGGCACTGATTTAGATCTCCATTCTTTTTGCACGAAGTTCACAGCCAAGCATAATTTTTGTATGGAACTTGGGTCTTTTCCTTTTTACATTTGTGTTTTTGGTAGGATGTAATTAGCTATCCATTAGAGAAAGTCCCGTCAAAATCGATCCAGATAGACAAACATTTTTTAAATTATGTTTTTGTTATTGGTACCTGATATACATTCATACCCATTAAGTAAGAAATTTTTATTTTGACATCACAAACACATACAATTTTTTTTATTTGTATAGATTTTACTACCGAGATGATTTTCAAGATAATTTATCACGTTAAAAACAGTTCTATTAATCAATAAACTATTTCTCTTTGCTTGTCGATATCGATAATGCAGTTTGTCACACAACCCTATGGTGGCCATTTTATGCAGTGAAATTTGCATAGGTATACACGTTTTTTCTGTAGGTACAGGTAGTCCATAGATTTCTAAGTCAGTGATTTGTATACATATAGAAATAGGCATATTAATGCCTATTCGTTGCTGTATGGTCAAGATGATTTTACTGTGTGTAAAATATTTGTGTAGTTCCTTTGTTTAGTACTTAGTCATCGCAGTCGCAATACATCAGTGTTCCAGTGAACTTGTGTTCTTATTTATTTGCATTTCCTTCTGATAGGCAGATATATATTTTCCATATAGAAAGTTATTATTAGTAGGCAAAATATTATTACCTTAAGTTATTTTTGACCTAAACATAAAACAAAACTGTATTTTAGTAATATAAATAAACACCATCCTCCGGTTAACATAATGACACTCGTATTAATGGTGGATTTTAATAGATTTCACTTCAAAATTATTTCCGCAGTAGTGCGATTTTTTGATATTAGGTACTGTGTATATCTTAAATAAACACATACAAATTAAAAAAAAATAATCACAACGATAAATGCACCCAATAATTACTTTATAATTTACATATTTTGATTTTGTAAATTACCTTTAAGTAATTCTGGAAAATGTACTTTTTTTGCATCAGAAGGGCCTGACCCATCTTCAAGTTCAAGTTGTTGATTCCTGGCAGTTTTCAAAATTTTTTTTGACAAATCAGCTGTAATGAACTAGAAGGAAAACAGAAACTGCTGGTTAACACCTTTTTTACCATTTATGAATATATTATTTTTCAAGTTAATTAATGCTAATACTAGTCTTAAAACTGAAATACACAAATTTAAACTTTTACTACTTTGAAGTAAAGTATAAATAAATTAGTATATAATTTTTATAGAAATATTAATTTGATTACCTAAAATTTTGCTAACCATAGTATAAATATATATGAATTTCTTATAGATGGTGTAAAATTACAACTGTCTCTAGTCAAACTGAACCTGTGAGAACTAACCAAAAGACTAGTAGGTCTTTTGGTTAACTATTAGTTAGTTAGTTCTATTTAATTTAGTTACAATGGAAATCGGTCAATATATTACTAATATCAACATGATTTTATTCTACACAAGGCTATTAAAAAGAGCTGTTGTATTGTAGATTTCATTAAGTTAAAATTATCTAGAAACAGTAAATTTGTTTATATCTGAAGCTAATCTAAAATGTTTTTAAAAGATCTAGAAAACATTTTGATATTAACATAAAAGGTAAATAAGATTAAACATCTAAGTATTAAACACTACTATAAAACCACTCCTATAGAATTTTGTTTATTGAGTAAAGAATATGAATAGATAAATATGGATAGTAACAAAAATATTGAAGTATTGTCAGCTACTAATCTTTTAGTTATTTTTATCAATAGATATTAAAAACATATTTACAAAGGTTCATTAATGAGAATAAACATTTCATTCACTGTCAACATTTCTTTCCCCAGCATTATAATTATTACCCACAGAGCACAAACAATGATGTATTAAGTATTTACTACAGTAGCAGCCGGCTGACTGAGCCAAAATTAGTTAACGGTTTCAACTCTCGCTAGAAGTGTGGTGGGAAGTGGTACCATGCAGTGACTGACATATGCATTCAAATAGAGAATATCACAAACAGACAGTTTAAACATTCATTGCAAAATAGTGCTTAAAAATATGTAAATTTTGCTTGAACACAATTTCTGATTCAAAATAGTTCTAAGGTTACGAGGAAAATATTATTAACGGTGCCAATATTATTAAACATTAAAATAAGTTAAATCATCGATATTATCAACAATTAGAATAATAATATGATTAGACAGAATATGTATCAGCACCACTATTGGTCCTAATGCTAATTCTATCTAATCTAATATTTATAATTATATTATAGTAATGTAATATAATATTACACATTGATCGTAACCTATCTAGTCTTATTTACCTCATCATCATCGTCTCGTCGACTTCGTTCCTTACTTTTGTTCTTATTCTTTACAGAATTCACAGCTTCTATTTGATCTGCTAAAGCTACATTTTTTCCTACTTGGGATGGTTTAAACTTTTTTGCTTTACCCATCTTAATTGAATTCAGCCACGAAATGAAGCAACAATTTAATGCTTTTATTTGGTTATTTTGAATCGTAACTTTAAAATTATAAATATTAACACTCAACATCCACGTTTTAAATAAAACATAACCACAACCATAGAATCATAGAATACATTTACTCTAGCTAGCGACATAGTCATAGAATACATAACTTGTTCTCTAATTGGTCTGTGGAATAGGCATGGCGATCTGAAATCGATTAATCGAGAATCGATTTTTTGGGCCACCAAGATCGATTTTTTAAATCGATATGTAGTACTGAATCGATTCGGTGAATCGATATTTCACCCTTGAAAATCGACATTCGATTTTTTTTGTATAAACCATAAAACTATTTACAATTAATTGAATGTATCCGTATTATAAGAGTGCTGCCGGTTAAAGAATTAATTATTCAAAACTCGCGAGATGGCTGTATGTTTAGATTCCTTCGCATCTCGTGAATAAAAAAAGTTACGTGAATAAAAAAAACAAAAAGTTACAGACTCCAGTGCGTTCCAAATCGCGCCAAAAGCGATAACAGCGCGAATCCAACCAAATTTGGATCCCTGTAGACTTGATAGACTGTTGTTTTTAAAAAGTTTAGATATTAATCATTGGGAACTATAAGCTACATTATCTATTAACTTTGTAAACGATTTTTCTTAACCATTTTCTTAACTCTGTAAAATTTCTAAATGTAGAAAATAAATGTCTTATTTTATACTTTATCTGTTTGTTTGACATGGTTATGAAAATATTTTTTATTATCGAATTACCTGATTTTACTGATAAGAGATCGTTAAATTATAATATTGTACCTTGTTTTTAATAAAATCTATCTAACTACTATTATAAAGGCGAAAGTTTGTAAGTATGGATGTTTGTTACTCTTTCACGTAAAAACTACTGAATGGATTTGAATGAAACTTTACCACAATATAGCTTATACATCAGAATAACACATAGGCTACAATTTTTGAGTTTTATTTTTCTAGACGGGACGAACCTGAAGTCCACGCGAACGAAGTCGCGGGCAAAAGCTAGTATTACAATATAAACAAAAACTTGAAAAAAAAAAGATCGATTTATCGGAAATCGATCTTATAAACCTCGATTTTTTGTGAATCGATTCTTTAGGTCACGATTCGAATCGATCTAAAAATCGATCTTTTTCGAAAAGAATCGCCATCCCTACTGGGGAATACATTTACTCTTAGTAGCGAGACCACAACCACAGATGTTTTTTTTTTAATTCTCCCTGACATAGGGAAGGCAAAGGGATCTAAGCCCATACAGCCTTGGATTTTGTTAATTATCCCATTCTGGGAAGACAAAGGGAACGATTCCCATACAGCCAATTCTTCGCTTTTTTCTTCAATTCTTCATTTTCTTTTTTAATATATTTAGTTTAGGCCTCAAAGTAACCAAGACAGGAGATGCCATTGTCTAACATTCCCCTCTGCCAAAGCATAAGACTCGGAATCTTGTACGTTATATAAAACTAGTTGAGCTGCCTTATGGGCTGTCACACAACATTGTGCATGTCGCGGCGAACAGAGCTCCCACTAAAATGCCTATTTGTGCTGTTTTTTCGTGTAAAAAGAAGTCTAACACGTCAAGTATGCAAAAAGATGGTGTCACCTTTCATTTGCAAGTATTATTTTTAAGATTTATTGATTATTTAATTCATAATTTCATGTTTTACAATTCTGCAAATTCAAATTTAACGTCATATAGTCTCGTGAGGAGTGCGGTCTGACGTCATATAGTCTCGTGGGGAGTGCGTGAGCTAGGGTTGAACATTATCATATTTCAATTAATTATGACATTTGACATAATTATAGAATTTGTATAGTTCATATAACAATTTTCTAATCTGGTAGGTATTAATTTAATCAGTAACAGCATCATTTGGTACTCTGCTGTCTTAAATTGCCGATGCCTTGTTACAATAATACACAATTTTACTATTTTTTGATACTTTAACAGTTCTATACATAAGGATGTACTAGCAATTATACCATTTAAATTAAATATTTTTATAAGTATTTATATAGGTGCATTATTTAAAACAATCAATAATGTAAAAATGAACTAAACTCAAACTTCCCATCAAATCAAGTATAGATGATAAATCAAGTAGCACACTGCTGTTATTCTATCGAGACATACACTTTTTGTACAATACCAAATGGTGAAGGTGCCTTGATAGAATAACAGTTAAGTAACAAGTTTTGTTTCTATTAGCGGTTTCTATATATAGAAATCAAAAAGATGTATGAGGAGGACATTTGCAATAGTTTTTTTTTTATCTATCGCGAATTACTCAATCTGTCACTGTTAATCTCATTTTATGTTATTTTTGTTTATAAAAATAGCAGTAATAAAATAGTAACTTACTTTGTGAGTGTAATTTTGTTAAAGGAAATATAAGAGCCATGCTTAAAAGGTAAGCATCTGTAAACTAGCGCCAACATCATCTTAAAAATTTTAGTTAAAAAATATTATCTTTTTTAATCAGCAGCCCTAATTGATTTTCACACTTGAAATAGGGATGCAACTATATCGATTTTTTGGTTTTACGAGTAAATAGGAATGAATGAATGAATGGAATAATTGACATTAATTAAAAATATTATGCTTAAATCTTATTGAATAATAAAATATAATTGACAAACAAAGTAAGTAAACAGAAAATAAGTACGCTTTATTTAATATTGTTTAATAATGACGTCTCGGATTATAATACACTAAAAGGTGCAGTCGAAAAATTACCTAATGATGTAATATTAATTACATCAGTGACCGGAGCATGGGAGTTCACAAAATATTATAACCCAATATAAATCTGCAAAAAAAATTACTCAAAATTATTGCTAACATATTAAGGATAAAAATCAAAAAATTTCGTTTAAGAGATATTGTTGATTGTTAAAGTATTTTTAAGATCCCTATCTGATATTTAGCTGTATTTAATACGATTAAACTAATTTAATTATTATAATAACATACATGGGAATAATAGAACTAACTGTCAATCCTGTGTCAAAAAACTCAATTATTTTTATAGATACACACTATAAACGTGTTTTTCAATAAATATTTCTTTTAGAAAACGCATTTTTAATGTTATTATAACAATGTCGGTGTTGCAGTATCTAATTTTGATGTAAAAATACAATTTTTGTTGTATCCGCAACTTGGTGTCAATAAAACTTATTTTATTTTCCGGTTTAATAGGACTTCTGTAGCTTCTCATGCAACAAAATTCGTATTTTTACCTTAATATCCTACCAAATAACAAATATGCAGTTAAAAAGACACAAAAATTAGGTAAAATTATTAGATGTTATAATTTACTATAATAAACTACTGAGTATAAGTTTGCATTTTATTAACCTTCGATATCTGCCAATTTTATATTGACTAAATACTAAATGTCGAAGCATGATATTTTAATTATGTTGAAATATTAACGCCAAGTTAACATTCATTCATTGAACGAAAGCGATTTATCGATATCATTCTTTTGGGTGATGTCTCGTTACTTCCCACACTTTTACATTTTTGTGTTCGAATAGAACGTCAACGTACTTTTTTAAGGTTTGTGTGCGTGAATTTCAAAATTGTGTGTCATGTGTCCATGTGTGCATTTGTAAAAACGTTAAAATTTTCTGTTTATGTGTGCTGGTTTAGAGTGTAGTAGTAACCTCGCCCCCCGCAAGATATGGCAGAAAAATTTGTTCGAGAAATTTGACTGATGCCTACTCCAGTTCTATTTACTCTGAGGTTTAGGCTGTCACTAAGTCGATTGTATCGAAGATCACAAGGAAAAAAACCAAGTCTTTGATTTAAAAACTGTCTCAAGTTGGTAGTGTTTTTGATTTCATTCAAAATCTATATATCAAAAGGATTAAATTGTTAAGTGATGAAAATCGTAATTTTTTCTCAATAATTCCTTCTCAATAAACTTTGGTTAGTTAATTTTAGATTAAGGACTATAGGCCCATAACCAAAGTGAAAAACGCAGATTACTTTGTTAAATAAATATAATTTGGAAGAGTAAACATGGGCTATAAAAAGATTAGAATATAGAACAATCGAATATAGACATAGAACACAGACACATGACATAAAAGCAATGTCATAATTCAAAAAAAAATGTTACAACATAACTTGTGCCAGTGTCCTCATTAAAGTTAAGTTGCTACAAATTTAAGACCTGATAGTTGGAAAGTAGTAGATTGTTTAATTCCTATTCTAAAACCTAACAATGCCAAAGATTGTTACGAATCTTATCGGCCTATAGCATTGACTTCATGTGTTGGCAAGATATATGAACAGCTACTATAGTCAGGCCGCTCTAAGATTACCGATTTGACATAATGTCAGATTGACAGCACTAGTGAGGGACTACGGCAAAATTACCGAGTCATTTAAGTAACTGTTATTTCTACTTAATAACTAAGTAAGGATTAATTAAAACAAAAATAAGATTGAAAAGATTTATTCACTTTCAGATTCACTTATAGAGTCGCTATCGCTATCTGTTACTCGAATCACAATTTCATTGTCTATAATAGAATCAACTCTTATGTCTCGTTGGTACTCTTCTAATATTAGTTTTCGGGTCTTTTTGACCACTTTGACCCAATCCTCTTTGGTCACTTTGGAGCATGCCTCTTTAAGTAGGTTCAACATTTTCTTCGTGCTGAACGGGGGTGTCGTATTATGACGAGCTGCGTAACCTGTAACATAATTTTTATTATTAGTATTAGAAGCACTAAAATTTAATATAAAAGTCTGGATATTTGTTTCTTTATAACTTTTTCATCATTTAGTTTTTAATATTTATATGTATGAACTGTGTATATCCTGTTGTTTATTTTTTTTAGTCTACCAAGTCAGTCATGCAGAGTTTAAATACGAGTATTAATATAATGTTTATATAAAGAAGAAACAAATTACCTTTGACCCATATTAACTCTATAGCGTTGTATTGGCAATGGTAAGGCGGGATTCTCAGGACACGATGTCCGTGTGCCAGGGCTAGTTCATCGATTTCATATAGCTTTTTCGCTTCTTTATTTTCGAACACCAATTTGAGTAAATCCGATTTTAACATTTCGGAATTGGTTTCTATACCAATTTTTTCAAGCCAACCTGCCAGATCTGCTTTCTTATTAGCTTGAGTGGGTGCTTTGTTTATTTGCGCCGAGTGATATGACGCATTATCAATAATTATAATGGATATCTCTGGTAAACTGGGGAGTAATTGGTTTTGAAATCAAGATTTAAAAGTTTCCGCGTCCATTTCCTCGTGGTAATCCGACGTGTTTTTGGATGCAAACGCTAGCAATCCATTTTCAATAAAGCCAACTCCAGTAGAACCGGCATGGCAAATAATGAGCCTTGATCCCTTGCCAATAGGTAGTTTTGATGTAGATGCATGTGTTCCATCAGTCCAAGTACGTGACACAGAGTGGTTAGCGTCTAACCATGTCTCGTCAATAAAAACAACGTTCTCCCAATCAGTTATTTTTAGAGCCTCTCTTAAAAATTCACATCTTTTTAAAATTATGTCATACCTTTCCATTAACATTTTCCTTTTATTGGTTTTGGCGAATTCAAAACCAATACCATGTAGCAATTTAGATAAAGCGGTTTTCGCTCCACTAAACAAGCCAGCCTCTTTTAATGAAATCATAAGCAGACTTTTGGTTGGATATTCATTGCGGGTATAATAATTATAAACGTGATTCCTTATTGCATCAGCATTGAAAGAATCAACACCGGTTACTGGCTTTTGTCTGCGTCTTTTCTTAGGCGTCCTTAGAATGTTTTCTTCACTGCCTGAAGCACCAAACTTTTCTTTGTTGATATTATATATTGTTTTGGCACTGATTCCAAGAGCTTCTGATAGCCGCTCTTGTACTTGAGTTACGGGCAATAAGGGTCCGCCATTTTGTGACTCACGCTCGAAATAGTCCTGTAGCTTTATGACAAGCTCCCGACATTGACTATTCAATGTTTTTCCTCGTTTCGCCATTTAAACCAAACACAAAGTCCAAACACAAAGCAAAATCAGAGTCCAATAACGTGCCAAAGTCAACGTAAAAGCAGGATAATCAATAAACTGGAGAAAGCCGGGTCACAATAATAACAAATACACTGAGGGACGTAGTCTATGCGCACGAGTACGAAAGACGACTGAGTTGGACGATTGACATTGTCGTCGTTCACAGCAGCTGGGTTGCCAATGTCAAAATTAATCCAATTCCCTAAATAAAATATTTGAAACAAAGTATAATTTTTTCTGTGTGGCAATAATTTATTTCATCGATATTTAATGTCAATGTCAAGTTTATCGAAGCTTATCGAGTTTCATGCTCGCAAGGCAATGTAGTATAAAGAAACCTCCAAGTGCTATAAGTAATATTTCTATCATTCTAATTAATTTTTTTCAGTCTAACTATAATCTGATTTTTTATTCCGTGAATACCACATTTAAATATCACAAAAAAAAAAACAATATTTACTATTGATAAAAATAATGCAAACCGCCGCTATTAAATCGCGCCAAAACCTCCTCATTCTAATACATTCCGGAACACAAAAGTACGCAGTGAGTATTACCGAGCACATCACTATGAAAGCGTGACCAACGAAGTAACTTTGTAAAAGCGCTATACAAAAGGGGAAATTATAAATTTTTTTTATTCTTAAATTATTTAAAGTACTAAAAGACAAATAATAATACAATTACGTAACTGATATTTTGACAGAAAATTGTATTGATAAAAGTTGTTCGAAACGATTTTCCAAATGTGTTCCTCATAACAGTAAAGTGTCATATCGGTAATCTTAGAGCGGCCCGACTATAAAACAACGTCTAGAGTTTTACATTGAATCTAATAAATTACTTCCCAATAATCAGTTTGGTTTTAGACGTGGCCGTTCTGCTCGAGAAAGTATTGCATGTCTTTATATAGATATTTAAAATGCATTTGATAATAATACATTTTTGGTATGTATATTTTATTGACATAGTAGGCGCATTGATGATGATATAATAAGGTTAATTTGCAAATTCTTGCTGCAACTTTACACTCCTTAGGAATTCCTAGTAAAGTTATTACTTGGATATATGAATTTCTTAACAAACTTACAATTTATGTTAAAATCAATAATAAACTACATGGTCCCAGGTTTTCTTATAGAGGTGTTAGTCAAGGTGGTATTTTAAGTCCACTACTGTATATTTTGTACATATATATGTACAAAATATACAAGTCAAATGTATAAGTCTATATAGACTTAAATGAGATAATTGGTTCTGATCAATCAGTCAACAATCTTCAGTTTGCGGATGACCTAGTCATTTACTCGACTGTTTCATCTATTTCTGAATAAGAACACAAATTAAACTATGTTTTGATTAAATTATTAAATTATTTTCACTATTTACATTTAGAAATAAGTCCAAGTAAAAGCAAAGTAGTCACTTTTAGTAAAAATAATAGACAGACCAAATTCAAAATTAAATATTAAACTCAAATTCTTCCTTTGGAAACATCTGCAAAATTCTTAGGTGTTTGCTTTCAACATAACTTAAACTGAAAGAAATACGCTGATTGCTTGATAGAACGGGCTTTGAGAGCTACGAATATTTAGAAAACTCTTGCGAGCATTAGCTGGGGAGCAGATCCAAAGTTATTACCTACTCATTTTATATAAGGCTTTGGTAAGGAGTCATTTTGAATACGCTTTTTTCTGTTTTGCTATCAAAACAAAAACAATTGTGAACTTTATTAAAATTCAAAATAAGAATTTACGAATAATTTTAGGAGCTATGAAAACAACGCCAGTAAGATATATGCAAGTTGAATGCTTTATACCTCCGTTAACTATTCGTTTCAAATTATTAAATTGTAACTTTTATCTGTCAACAACAATTTACTAATTAATAAATTAAAAGCTAATAAATGTCCATTATATTTGTTTGATGATTTTAATAATGTTTCTAAAATATGTAACAATGATTATGTATACATATAGTAGTGATAAGTTATCTTGTAATGAAAGTAAATTTTTTAGTAAATTTCTTGCAATACACATCATTATTAACGATAAATTAAGTTGTAAATAATTAATAAATAATAAATATTTCTTTCTTACACTTACACCAATTAGCCTAGCCCAAACTAAGCTTTATAAGGCTTGTGCTATGGGATCTAGGGTAACGGATAGACATACATATATATTACATACATATATTATACATATATAAATATTTTTATAGAAATATATCAACAGCCATGACTAAAGTACAAATGCTCATCGCATTCATCACGCAAACATCTGCCCCCACCGGGATTCGAACCCGGGACCTCAGAGCTGGCGACACCTTGAAACCGGTGTACTATCCACTCGATTATGGAGGTCGTCAAATATGATGTATATAATGAATTGAGCACTTGGGATGAATACAGACAAATTTATACCGATGGCGCAAAAAAGGATAATGTTTCCATGGCTTTTTATGATTCTCATACTAATGTTGGGCACGGTATAAAATTGCCAAAAAAAGCGAGTATATATACAGCTGAAGCTGCAGCTATCTGGCAGCATTAGAGTACATAAGAAAAAATAAAAATTTGAAATGGATTGTAATCACAGATAGCATAAGTGTTTTGAAATCTTTAACAAATCTAAATTTCTCATTGCTAACAAATCATCTCATTTACGAAATCAGAGAGAAGTACTTTGATTTGATAACAAATGGAAAAGATGTTGTCTTGTTTTGGACACCTTCTCATATTGGTGTAAGTGGTGACAAGAAAGTGGATAGTTTTGCAAAACTAATCTCTGACACGTCTGATAAAGTTCCCGATAAAAGGGTCTATATACCGGAAAGTGATTGTGCAGTCACCTTTAGAGAAAATTTATTACACAGTTGGTCTCAAGACTGGAATACAACATTAGCAATTAAAGGAAGATGGTATCACAGCATCAACTCTGAAATAAAACAGCCGTGCAACATATAAAACTAGAAATTTTATACAACAATGTGCAGAATTCGTATGGGACATGGTCGCTTTAACGAACATTTGTTCAGAATGAACATGATCTCCTCCCCGTCATGTACTCATTGCAACTTTAACACTACACAATCTTTGGAACGTACCTATATTCTTTGAATGTTCACAGTTTTCTGTGAAAGGACTCTACTTTACGAAAGGCTTATAAAATTTTATAAGACCGAAGAAAATATCCCGCTCTCTGTTCCAATATTTATGAAAAATCTTGAAGCTTATCAGACGCTGTTTTTTTTTTCTTTTTTTTTTTATATGCTAGGCGCGGCAGATGACCTCCGCTCGCCTGATGTTAAGCGGTGAAAGAGGCCCAAATGAGATGACAGATAGGATAGTGACTTTACTCCACTCTCCTACCTGCCCTATCCCTGCCGGCCCAAAAGATGCCTTTTCACGCCTCTTTTGAAGGAACCCATGTTGTAGGATGTAGGAAACACATACGCAGGCAGAGAATTCCTTGTGCGGGAAGTACGGCAGAAGAAGGAATCTTGGAATTTCTTAGTGCGGTGTGGAATGGGGACGTAGTGTACGGATGGCTCCGAAGACCCTTACGTGTGTTTCTGTAAAGGAAAGGAGAGGGAGGGATAAGGCTAAAGAGTTCTTCAGAACATTCCCCATGAAACATCCGATAGAAGGCGCTAAGAGAGGCGATATCACGACGAAGTTGTAGAGGCTCGAGGAACATACCTATATTCTTTGAATGTTCACAATTTTCTGTGCAAAGGACTCTACGAAAGGCTTATAAAATTTTACAAGACCGAAGAAAATATCCCGCTCTCTGTTCCAATATTTATGAAAAATCTTGAAGCTTATCAGACGCTGTTCAAATTCATTGAATCTACAGTTATTAATATATGATTTAATATTCCGAAGAACTATAAAAACTAACAGTCAAGACTGTATTGCGTGTGAAATGCCTTTGCCTTTCCTTCACCACAAGGAAGAACTGAACAAAAAAAAAAATAATACGTGTTCGTTAGATTTAAATTCTTTGTGAATTTTTATCGTTCTATTGTCTTTTTAGTTGTGTTGTGTGTTCAGTGTGGCTTTTAGGTAAGTGTTTTTGTGATATTTAATATTAATTAAACGCCGTATTTGTCAATTCAAAATCTCGGCAGTCCAGCTTCTAAAACAATTTACTCCGAAGACTTAGAAATTAATATGACATCAGTTGATTTCACCTAGTACAATACAGTACTGTGATATAATCTGCCAATGATACGGACCTAAAATACCAAAAAGAAATTAAATTCCAAACGAGCCGATGTCATAAATCCAATATGCTGTAAAAGTGAATAGTTGTTATTAAATATTTAATATGTATTATTATATTTACGTTAATCCACGTTTTTTTTTTCACTCTATCTTATGACATTTATTAGTAAAATAAAAGACAGCCTCTGTAACCTGAAGCAATTCATAGCGTCTGTGAAAATTTTACAATATGTTTTACATTTATTTGAATTCATGGCTAATATATGTTTGATTTGAAACATTAAAAAACTTGTTATTTACTAAGTTTATTGTAGTCCTTATGTAAAACGAAAACAAACAATAGTAATATGTGATATGTAATAAAGACTATTCAAGTCTTTAGCATTAAAGCTTTATGTATGTACTAGTCTTAGACAATATATAGAACTTACAAAGGTTTATATTTCTTTTTTCTATAACTTTGATCACAATGTTCAAACTAAACTCATTTATATGTCAGAAATGAAATAACATAAGGAAGTCAGTCAATAAATAATGGTTTGTATGTAATAGTAGTTTACATAAGTTATTCTCCTCTACAATAATGGAAGTTTATCTTGTACAACTCCTATGACTCAATCCACAGTATAGGTGTAACATTTCAAAATCTTTATACTGTTATTCTTATAGCTGTTTTGAGATGTTTTAATTGTTCATTTGTTACTTCAGTCTGTTCTTTATGAGATGTTCTACTAGGATTTTTGCTAAAACTGATGTTAAGCCAATGGGTCTATATGAGAAACGGTCATTTGGATCCTTCTGAGGTTTAAAAAAAGGTAAAATAATTTGATGCTTCCAGGATTCTGGAATTTATCCTGACTTTAAAATATAATTGAACACTTATTTAAAAAATATACTTTTTTTTCGTATTGGGTTCACTTGTCGTATAGATATCAGAAGAGTGATTTGTTGCTTTTCTGGTACCCAAAGATGCAGAATGATAACCGCCCTTGTCCTCCTTATGGTACAACATGCAAACAAATGATACTTACACAATCACAAGAATTAGCAGAGGTTGTCCTGTTTTGAGTTTGTGTTTGTGCTAGTTTTAGACAGTTTATAAAACTGCACAAATATAAAGCACACTGGTACAACATAATCCACAGTTTAACAACCACCTTTTTTTTGTAAATACAATTATTATTTTGGTACAAGAAACGCGACACTTGTCACTCATCGACCTCTATCCTTCACTTTATTGTGGGTTCTAATTTACAAAAAATAGATGTTGGTTAATTTATTATTTCTCAATAATAGTATTTTCTGTTGACTCCATTGCTATTTAATTCACTATTCTGTAGTTTCTTTCATATTTTTGTTGAGTACACATCTAATAGGACTATTCTGGGATGTTAAATTATAACTTCCCGCTGCTAGTACAATCACTAGAACTACTACTAGATGCTTTTACTGACATAGAGGCCTCGTCGCGCAGCCCAATATAGTCTTTGATTCAAGAAATATATAATTTCACACTACCATTTCAAAATTGTTATGTCAACAATATTATAAAATAAATATCAGTGTGCATTTGTTTATAAAACTGATGCAATAAATAATCATGAAATTTCGGATTATTTAGCAATCGAAATCACAGTCATCATTGCGCAATGTCCTGATATATGATAAATTTTACAGGTGATTAGTGGCTGTTGTTGGATTAATGAATAATATTTGCTATGGCTGCTTTGAAACTAAGCAGTGATCAAGTACCAGAGAAATTTACTGAATGGTTATTAGCATTAGGTTGCCCGCCCGACAAAGTACCATCACTAGATAAAATTACAGAGTATGTATTATCATAATTGTATGAACATTTCCATTTATAATTGTGTGAACCCTGTGGTTGAGTAATTTATTTTCTATTTATGTTGCAGAATGTGCAAAGGCGAATACCATTACGTGTGGCGCAATATGATAGAACGTATAGAAGGTACAGAAACAATCAGGCGAAAAAGATTGCAAGTTTTTTGTGCTGACATGATGAAGTGGAATGGAAAAAAAGTGTTGAACAAGGTTTGTTCAAATATACAAATATGTATCTCTGATCGGAGTAAAAGAATGCTTCTCTTATACCGCAACCATCTGCTGCACTCATTCTCTAGTTATGATTATAGTAATTTAAATAATAACATTAGTTAGTTAGTTTAGCTGGGTTCTATACGTACTTAGCCTTAAGGTTCTTGGATTAAGGAGTCTTCGGCCGGTAGCTGGTCCTTCACCTCTTCCGAGGCAAAGAAGCGAATATATCCGCTGCTGGACATATGAGCCACCCGGCGGTCCCTGTTCATGACAGTCTGCTGCTGGTCTTCTGGTATACCGAGGATCAGGGTTCCCTTCTCTCAGGAACCTGGCAGCTGCTCATTGTCATCCACTGTCATGTCGTAACACTAGCAAAAATCCACCGTGTACCACAAAAGACTGCAGCGTCACGGCATCGGTGATACAGTGAAGATGAGCAACTCTGCTTTGAGCCTCTGCATTACTGTCTGACGACAGCCAAATTATAGTATCTTCAATTAGGGACTGGATTGTTTACAGCTCCTTTTCCAACCAACTGCATTCTTACACTACGTCGCAAGGACCCATCCAAAAGAAAGGGTCGATCGCGGAAAGATAGAGCCTGCGCACTTAGATACGGATGAGACAGCACAGCCTCGAGGATTCTATCGCTGATAGTCTCCCTCAACTGTTCTGCCTGTTTAGCTGAAAATCTCTCGGCCGCACGATGGTTACCGCTACTCTCAAATGCGAATTACTTACATCTGCCTAACGTAACGTTTGGCATACCTCCTGGGTGACTGGGTTTCGTCCAGACGAGTTCGCCTCGCAGAAGTTTGCCTGTCCGAATTCTGTCCTCAGGCTGCTCAGGAGCAGTGTGAGCCACCGCAGCAGTCCGCTGACTCCGTTTGTTTCTTGGCTTCCGTCGTCCTTGGTTCCGACGTTGGTCGGGTGAATATACCGGTGGTGATGGTGGTGGTGGATGTGGCAGTGACGCCGCCGAAGAAAAATACAAAAATTAAATTTACTTAAAACAATAATCCATTACAAACTAAAGTTGTGTGCGCTGCAGAAGTGTAAAGGGGTCGTAGCTCAGTGATTAGCATTACTCTCAATAGGATCTGAGCAAAGGAACGGTATTCTGCTATAAACCGAAGTGAAAACCTCCGCTTTAAATAATAACTAGTTAAAATTGTGTGTGAGTGTCACCCACATTATCGATAATGCTGACTCGCTCCTAGTAGTAGGAACTCCTACATGTACACATAATAAGTATGCAACAACCCTTCAGTCCACTCGAAAAAAATTTGCAAACGTAAAACGTAATTCGTTTGCTCACTCTACGTTAATATCAATTTACCGTCTCAGAGTGCTTAGTACGAGTTTCGTCACCTCACGTTCGATCGTGAGCGCGTTTGCATTTTGTATGAAACTTTTAAAGCGCCACCTAGCGACACCTTGACGAAACAAAATGTCCGAGTACGAGTTTTTTACGTTGTCGATTGCGAGTAGTGAGCTTTGACTCGTATTCGAACGTGAGAGCGTTAATGTCAATTTGACACTAAATGCGAGTACGAGTTACTCTTTTGACAGTTTTTGTCACAAACTTTTGTGAATATATGAACGCTGTCGCAAGTGAAAAGTTCTCAGACTTTGTGGTATGAGGTGCTCCATAGCAACGGTTTTAGTATCGGCTCTCAATAATTTTAAATTTTTATATATTTTAATGTTTTCTGTGTGTCTGGGTTAAGTGTTTGATACAAGTGGTAGTTGTCTCAAGTTAAATAATATTTTTTATTTTCAGCTTTCAAAATTTTGCTGTAATACCCTGCTGGCTGAACCCATTAAGGATCGGTTAGCCCTGTAAATTTTAATGTCTGATCCTCTGGATCCGGGTGGGGGAGATTGGGGTGACGCTGATTCATCGCCGCCTCTTTTCTCGCCCCTAACGGACACAGATGTCGAAAATCCATCTAGTAATTCTCGTAAACGTGGCCCTTCCGATCAAAACTCAGTGCTGCCGTCAAAAAAAAACGAATTTAGTTCAGGCCACTGCGTCTATCCAATCTACCTACGTCTGCCCTGACCTTTGAACCTGATTAATAAGAACAAATACTCTGAAAATAATTCCGCGCCTTTCATTGTCTACATTAATAAACTCTCTTCAGGAGCTGTTTTACACCCAATCAAATTCGGTCAGTTCTTACACAAAAATAATATAAAGAACATTAAACCTGATGGTGTAAAGCGCATCGGTAGAAACCGTATTTCCGTCGAGTTTAAATCGTACAATGAAGCTAATGCCTTTCTAGATCACCCAGCACTTGCATTAGCCAAATATGAGGCTCTCATCCCAAGCCATCATATTACGAGAATGGGCATTGTTCGTCAAGTCCCGGTAGAATGGTCTTTGGAGAAATGCCATTGAAATCCCGCAAGGTTTCGGATCCATTGTTAGGGCCAGAAGACTGAACAGGAAAAAATTTACAGATGGCTCTCCAGTGTGGATCCCCACTCAAACTATTGTGTTTACTTTTGCAGGACAAAAGCTTCCTCCCTATGTTTACTGTTTTTACACCTCTTCCGGTTGAAACCTACATTCTCCCCACTATTCAGTGCAATAAATGCTGCAGGTTTGGTCATATCCAATCGCAGTGTCGTTCTCTGCCTCGCTGCTTTGTATGTGCCCAGCCGCACGACGGATCTTCATGCTCTCAGGTCACTCCTACTTGCCTCCTTTGTTTAGGCAATCATAGAGCTAATAACCCAATATGTCCTGAACACCATAGACAAAAACAATTAAAAATTATAATGTCCCAAGAAAACATAACCTACTCGGAAGCTTCGGTTAGAGTTCCCCGAGTAAGAAAATCTTTCACAGATACTGTAAGATCCGGATTTATCGAACCGTTCTTTCTGACTCATCTCTCCCTCCTTCAACTCAACCGTCTCCTTCCATACCCACAAGTTCTTCTTACCGCAGAACTGTTTACGTTACAAAAAATCTTCCCAAATCAGCTGCTAGCCCAGGTTATGATAGACAGGCCCTCTCTAACATTGTTAGGTCTCCCAGCTTTCAATCCCCAGATGGACATTGTCTGCAGAATGGTAACTATAGACATGACAACAATGATCACTTCATTGAAATGCTTTTGGCATCGGCCATAAGCATTCTTAGTCGTTTTGATGATATTGAATTACCGTACAAAATCCGTGAACAACTGACTCAGCTCTCTAAATTTATTACATTTAATGGCTCAAATTCTTCAATGGAATTGTCGAAGCATTAAAAATAAAAAAACCGATAGAAGTGATGGTCACGCGGGTGCCGCGTTATTTATTTCCAAAGATTATACTTTTAGTCAGATTCTGTTACCCCAGCACAGTGAATCTATTAACGCTGTCGCTGTAAAAATGTTGAATTTTTCTATTATTTCGGTGTACATCCCTCATCCAAACCCCTCATGTGTTTCAGAGCTATCCATCATTCTGTCATCTATTCCCCCTCCGCTTTTAGTTCTCGGTGACTTTAACATTCATCACACATCATGGGGCTCACACTATTGTGATCATCTGTCATCATCGTTCTTAGAGGTGTGTGACAACTTGAACCTCTGCGTCCTAAATGATGGATCTCCCACTCGTAGGGTCCTTCCTTCGCAAAACCCGAAAAGTGTAATAGACCTGTCACTGTGCTCCCCGTCTCTTTCCTTAACGTTATCGTGGGCTGTACTTTCAACTTCACATGGTAGTGATCATTTTCCGATTATTCTCTCTATGCCTTCTAATGGCAGATCGCGAGATCTTCCCTGTCCTCGTCTTAAGTATAGTCTGTGTAATGCTGACTGGGACTCATTTAGTGCTGCATTAGATCAAGAAATTCAAATTCTTCCTCAATCTAATTTAGAAAATGTGCATTCTGTTTATTTGAATTTTAGACAAGCTCTCTTGACAGCTGCTGATAAAACGCTCAAGATCAAAAATATATGTAGGAGAAAGGTTTCCTCTCCTCCCTGGTGGGACACCGAATGCTCCATTATATGTAAGGCACGAAAAGTCGCGGAATTGGAATATGCAAAAAATATGACTGAATCAAACTTTATCAAACTTCGTGCTTCTGCTGCAAAAGCTACTAGAGTCTTATCTTTAAAGAAAAAAGAAGGTTGGCACAATTTTTGTGAGGCCCTCTCTCCCAGATCGCATCCATCTTTAGTTTGGAGAAACATTAAAAGATATAGATGCTCACTTTCCACTACAACTAATATTACATCTAATGATTCATCAGTTTGGTTTGATAAATTTTGCCAGAAGATTGCCCCTCCTTCAGTCCCCTCCCTTGGTGAGGTTGAGACATATCGTAACGATTCTGCCCATATTACGAGGGTCATCCAGAAAGTAAAGAACGTTTGTGTATCAGTCGCGGCGCGGCTCCCCCACCACCGCGATGGCATGCTGGGTAGTTAGCCCCTCCCACTGCCTCAGTCTGAGCCAAGTTTTGTTACTGTAAGGTCACGCGTTCTCTGTCTGTGAGCATTTTAAATGGCGGCGCCCATCAACAATCCCGCTAAGTGTGAAGTGCGTAGCGTCATTCGCTTTTTAAACGCACAGAACGTTCGCCCAATTGAAATTTTTAGGCAAATACAGGCTGTTTATGGTAATGTAATGAATGAGTCGTCAGTGAGGAAGTGGTGTTTAATGTTTAATGAAGGAAGAACGAGTGTACACGATGAAGATCGAAGTGGGAGGCCATCTTTGGTTACTGATGAGTTGAAAGCCAAAGTTGAAGAAAAGATTCATGAAAATCGGCGCTTCAAATTGGATAGCCTACATGAGATTTTTCCACAAATCTCAAGATCGCTATTGCATGAAGTAGTGACTGATCATTTAGGGTACAAGAAAATGTGTGCGCGATGGGTGCCAAAGGTTTTGACCGATGCCCACAAAACAAAGCGCATGGGTGCAGCATTAGAGTTTTTGACCCTTTACGACCAAGATGGCGAACATTTTCTGAACAGGATCGTAACGGGTGATGAAACTTGGGTTTCGTACAAAACACCTGAGTCCAAACGTCAGTCTATGGAATGGCACCATTCCAACTCACCTTCAAAACCAACAAAAGAAAAGCCAAACTTGAACACAAGAAAACTGATGGCAACTGTGTTTTGGGATCGTAAGGGTTTAATCCACGTCGAGTTTATGCCTAGAGGTGAAACCATAAACTCTGAAACCTACTGTCAAACTCTCAACCGTCTTCGACGTGCTATCCAAAACAAAAGACGTGGCAAGTTGTCTGAAAAAATCTTCCTGATCCATGACAACGCTCGGCCACATGCTTCAGTGCAAACAAGGCAGGTATTGGAAAATTTCAAATGGGACATTTTTGGACATCCTCCATACAGCCCAGATCTCGCCCCAAGTGATTATCACTTATTCCCTAAGCTTAAAGATTTCTTAGGTGGACTGCAATTTGCAAACGACGATGAACTCAAAGAAGCTGTCACATCCTGGTTGACTACGTTGGCGGTAGACGACTACAACGTTGGTATTGAAAAACTTCTACCACGGTATACCAAGTGCCTTGACAGACATGGCGACTATGTTGAAAAATAGTGTAAGGTCCTATAACCCTGTAAATAAAGTTTTAAGTTGATATCTTTTGTTTTCAATCTTCTGTACCAAAACGTTCTTTACTTTCTGGATGACCCTCGTACTTTGGAGGAATTTGACTCTCCATTTTCTAGAGCTGAGCTCTATGCTGTATTGGAAAATCTTAAAGATTCGGCCCCTGGGGTTGATGGCATTCCTTACTCCTTTATTTCCAAAAGTAGCAATTTCACAAAGGATTTCTTTATCGATCTTGTTAATAACATTTTTATTACTGGTATTTCCCCTGATGACTGGAAAACCCAAATCATCATTCCTGTATTAAAGCCTGGTAAACTGGCATCTGATTACAATGGTTACCGTCCTATAGCTCTTTCTTGCACTATGACGAAAATTGCTGAGCACCTAGTCAAGAACAGACTAGAATGGTTTGCGGAGAGTAAAGGGCTACTGGCAAAAAGCCAATTTGGGTTTCGCAAAGGAATGGGCACCATGGACAGTTTGAGCATCTTCTCGATAGATATGTGGATCAGTCTCTCCAGGCGAGAGAATGTTATAGGGGCATTTCTCGATGTTTCAGGTGCTTATGATAACGTGTTACTTCCTATTCTTAGAAACAAATTACTGAGTTTTAACATTCCTGTTCGATTGGTGAATTTTATTTTCAATCTTTTTTCTTGCCGTAATATACAAATTAGTTCTAATAATTTTATTTCTTCACCGTTAACGATATGGAAAGGTCTCCCTCAAGGATCTGTCTTAAGTCCGTTTCTTTATAGTCTGTACACATCCGATCTTGAGCTCTCTGTAAATTCATTCTGTAATGTACTACAATATGCTGATGATCTAGCCCTATATGTAGCTTACTCTAATGCTCAAATTGCTTCCTCTCGCCTTAATATGGCTCTTTCCTATCTTTCGGACTGGTTATCAAATCATGGTTTATCGCTTTCTGTTGAGAAAAGCTGTGTTGTAACTTTCTCGCGTCTAAGGAATATTCCTAATGTATCTATAGAACTTATTGGAAAACCCATTCGCAACTGCAATTCTGTGCGATTTTTGGGAGTAATTTTTGACTCAAGGATGTCAGGTGCCTTTCACATTGCTCATATTCTCAAAAAATGCGAGAAAAATATTAATATTCTTCGCTCTTTATCTGGTGTATGGTGGGGATCTCATCCGTTCTGTCAGAAAATTCTGTACAATGCGATTATCCGCAGTCATATAGATTACGGATCGTTTTTATTGCATCCATGTCTTAAATCAGCTCTTGGCAGTTTAGATCGGATTCAATCCCGTTGTCTGCGCACAATTTTGGGTGCCATGAAATCGTCCCCCATTAATGCTCTTCAAGTAGAGTGTTGTGACCCCCCTTTGGCAATCAGAAGGCAATATTTGGCGGATAATTATTTTTTCAAAGCTAGTCAGTATTCTAATCACCCTCTTATCGAAAAACTGCATCAACTCTCTGACTATATATCATTTGACAATTACTGGCATCATAAGGCGCCTCCGTGCCTTTTTAATAGTTTCATCAAATTTCTCCAGCTACCTAATCCAGTTTATCAATGTTCCTTGTTCCCATTATTTAATAAACCTTTCCAATCATTGTTTCATCAACCAGAGATAGAAATCGATTTTGGTCTCCATAAGGATACAGTCAATGCTCAAGCTGCTTTTCAATCTATTATTGATCGGAAGTTCAGTGATTGGCGTCTAATATTTACAGATGCTTCGAGATTGTCGCTAGAAAACTGCCTTGGTGCTGCGGTGTGGATCCCATGTCGTCAAATATTTTTAAAATTTAAATGTCCTCCCTCTTCTTCTGTCTTTTCGGGAGAAGCTATTGCAATCCTGGAGGCTCTTCGTTTTGTGGTATCTCACAATCTAAATTTTTCAGTCATATTATCAGACTCAAAAAGTTGTTTACAAGCAATTAAATCAAATCTATTTAAGAGTAAATCCAAATTCGCGTTGATTTTAGAGATTAGAGAAATTTTATAATTTTTATATCGCTGTCATCTCCAACGAACAAAAGTCGTGCTTGCGTGGATCCCAAGTCATTTGGGCATTGAAGGCAATGACACAGTAGACAGAGTGGCTAAGGATGCCACTCATAGCGGCTGTCTTAGTCACTATGTAACATATTCTCATGACCTATTAAGTCTGGCAAGACAGCGATTGACCTCTTCATGGGATATTAAATGGAGACAATCCAGCAGTGTTGTAGGAAGGCATTTTGCTCAAATTCAAAAGGAAATTCCTTCTAAACCTTGGTTTTTTAAATTTAAGCAGGCCTCTAAAATTTGCATATCTACTATATGTCAGTTACGTCTTGGGCATGCAAGTACACCGGTGCACTTGACAAAAATAAGGGTTAAAGACAGCTCCCTATGTGAGTGTGGTTTGGACGAAGGTTCGGCTGATCATATATTTTTCGATTGTACTAAATATTCATATTCTTTGTATGATGTCATTCCCCCTTATATCCCTAAGCCGTGTCAATTTAACTCTCTTCTTTCTTATGTTAATTCACCCTTCATCAATATTCTTTGTCATTATTTATTCTACAATCGTATTAAACTTTAATTGGTATCATTTTATTCTCTGATTTGGTTTCCGCTCTTTAACTTTTTCATATATTTCTTTATAGACAGCGAACAGGGTATATTATTTTTTATTTGTCTTCTTTAATTTTAATTTTGCATTCACTTGTACTTTCACGGCCTGGATAACATGAGGCGCGCATACTTTAATTAAAAAAAGTATTCTAAGCAAAAAACTCGAGGTTGGCGAAATCCTATGGGCACCGCCATCAAACCCAAAAGAAGAAGAAGAAGAAAAGTTCTCACAAAAGTTTTTATAGTGAGAGTCTTGTATTCTAAGGTGAGAAGTAGATTCGTTGAAGAAAATAAATCTTATTATTGAAAATAAATATGTCGGGAAGATTGTTTTTTTCGTGGAGGATGTTCGCAGCTGCAAGAGACCGAGACGACTTAATTTTTTCTATTAATAGAAATGCAAGAGCTCGGGGAAAATTAAATCCTGTGTCAGACCTTAGTGGATCTCAATTCCGACGAAGGTACCGTTTGACAAAAGAAATGTTCAAACGCTTATGCCAAGAATTAAAGCAAAAAACTAATCTGAGATTTTCTCAACGAGTTTCAATCGAAATTAAAGTAAGTTTTAGCATATTTACTATCCCTAACCATTTCCTAATGTATAGTTATGAAATTAAATGTAACTATGGTTGTACATAAAATTACATTTAAACAAATTCAAGTGTATGTCACATGTAATAATATGTAGGTTAAAATATGTACATTTGACAGGCGATAGTCTTCATTTTTAAACGCGCCGAAGTTTTAAATTTTTTACTTTAATTTGCATCGGAGCACAATTTGGTGAGGTCACCATGCCTAATAAATTACATAAAAATCAACAAGATACACAAAAGATTATAGAAAAGTTTGAGGTACTCTAAAGCCATTCCTTCGTCGACAATGATAGCAAAACTACTATTGTCTTACTGAATCGACACATGTAGGTAACAAAGTAGATTTATCAACAGAATGTTTGAACATAAATACATACATGTAAAAATCATGTTTTATTGACTAGAACGCATTATATTGTCAATGAAATGGCTGTAAAATATATACTTACTGCTCCATAAACATAATTAATAACGCAAATTGAGAATAGTTCGTCTTCATTTTTAAACGCACCGAAGTTTTAAATTTTTTACTATCATACAAAAGATTTGACAACTGTATTACACACATAAATAAAATAGATAGCTTCTTTCGCATTCGTTTTACTAGGAAAATGATCTTCCAGATTTGGTTGGCTTACACTAATATCATTGTCTATGGCATGAACTTTTAACTATAATACCAACGTGAAGAAAATATTGCTCCCCTTTCTCGGTGAGAAAACGCCAATCGAGTAGTATAGCTCACTTGTAACTCGTACTCGCATCTACTCGCTATTCGTCGCGTTTGAAGTTAACTCGATTAACGTGATGGTGAAGTCATTCACTTAATTTTGTGTAACTCGTACTAAGTAAAGTACAATGTACTTCACAGTACAACGCTTTTTGTAGTGGAGTACCCCAGATAATCACAACAGATTATGTATAGTAGATTGTATTAAAAAAATCTACGGTTGCAATCGTAGGTATTATTTGCATAGTGTAGATTCGATGATCCCAACTAATCCCAACTAATATTATAAATGCGAAAGTGTGTTTGTTTGTTTGTTTGTTTATTTGTTTGTTTGTTTGTTTGTTTGTTACCTCTTCACGCTTAAACTACTGGACCGATTTCAAAAATTCTTTCACCTTTGGAAAGCTACATTCTCCCCGAGTAACATAGGCTACTTTTTATCCCGGAAAAATCGACAGATCCCACGGGATGCGCAATAAAGGCTTCGCTCAAAAACTACTGCACAGATTTTTATGCGGTTTTCATCAATAGATAGAGTGATTCTTGAGGAGTTTTGCGGCATTTTTTATCTCGGAAAAACGGATAGTCCCACGGGAAGCGCGATAAAATCTTCGCACCATAAACCGACTTCCGCGTATATGTAGCCGTGGGCAAAAGCTATGACCCTTAACCCTCTATACACCCAATCCCGAAATCCACGCGGGCGAAGCCGCGGGCAGAAAGCTAGTATTTAATAAATACTGAATTATCTTTATATATACAAAATTATAATTGAGAAATTATAAATTATGGAAGAGTTTCCGCAATGCGAAATAATGCAAACCTGGTACAAACAAATATGGTTTCTAATGCACATTTCTCCAGTAACTTAAAATTCGATATTACATGGTGAGGTTGACTTAATTGTCCGCAAAAACTTTTTACGGGTGGCGCAATAGAACGTGCATATTGCATCATCCTTTTTCGCGGGGTAGAGAGCGCGGGGGAGCGGGGGACCTTACATCATTTGGTAGGCGCGCTCATGGAGTTTTAGTCTGTATGAGTCACTTCGAAGGGAAGCGTCGCGCATTTTCTGGACTATTCCCCAAGCGCGCTTCCCCGACCGACACGCCGCGACGCATACATCGCCGCGTCCATGTCGGATATCGAATAGGGGGGAGCGTCCCAGAACCGTCGCCGCCTCGTACGAGATGGTACGGTAGCCTCGTACGATCCGTATGGCTATTATGCGCTGCACGCTCCGTAGCAGAGCTCTACAGCGGGGGAACCTCGCGCAGTCGCGCGACCACACGGAGGCGCCATACATGACCACGGATCGCACGACCCCCTCGTATAGGCGGCGAACTCCATCCCTCGGTCCCCTGAGGTTGCAGGCGATGCAATGCGCCCGCCACCCTTTTCGCCCGGGGGACCAACCACACGAAGTGCTCCTCGAAGCTCCAGCGGCGGTCCAAGGTGAGGCCCAGGTACTTGATGTACGGCCCCACCGGGTCCACCGCGTCACCCACCAGGATCCAGGAGCTGGGTGGTTCCCGGCGCCTCGGAAGGCCGTGGAACCATAGCGCCTCGGTTTTGTAAGGCGTTATTTGTAAACCAGGCCGGTGGATCGCCCGCACGACACATGCCACCCGAAGCTCGGCAAGCCTGAGCACCGGCCCGAAGTCGGCCCCAGTCGTCACGACGAGTGCGTGACTCACTTCACAAGGAAGGCTGATGCAAAGGACCGCGTCGTATGCGAGGTTCCATAGCAGGGGTCCCAACACCGACCCGGAACGCCTCACTCGACCCTCGTGGACGTTTCCGTCCCGCCCCATTACGCCAATCGTCCTATCGCGCAGATAGTCCCCGACCACGGCCCTCAGGTAGAGAGGTAGCTCTTGGTGTACGAGCGCCTCCCTAATGGCCTGCCAGGGGAGGGTACCGAAGGCGAATGTCTAACGACACCGCCAAAAAGTCGGCAAAGTTTATGTCGTTGTTTTAAAAAAAATCAATGTCGTTTTTTTTAAAACACTTAGGTATGGGGTATGGTGTTCCATAGTGAAATAGTCAGAAAAGATGGGTACTACGCGTCCTTAACGGATCTAGGTCGACTTAGACCTAATTTCACCAAACTTAAACTAATCGTCTGTTGTGTAATGGCTTGTTAAAATTAACAGAGTTGTTAAGTTATTCTAAATCCTACATTATAAAATTAACAAGCCATTACTAAATCAACCGTTAACTGAATGAATTGCGAAACGTTCATTCAATTTGTAATACAACCAAATAATAGTGTCGTGCATCACTCTTACTATACGGAAATGCGTCTAATTTCTACTGGTCGTATAATGTGTCAAGTAGCAATACAATGTGAACAAATTAAATTGTCGTTCTCTCTATAAGTTTGCAAGCGCATAATATTTGGTTTTGCCAGGTTATTTCTCTATTGTTTGTGTAGGTCATGGAATTATAAAAAAAAAATATTATTATTATTATTTATTAAATAATTCCAAGGTGTAGGTATTTGATTGACGTTTCGTGGTGTTTTCGTTCGTGGTAGGTATTTTCTTTGATTTGTAAAATACCTAGGTAGTGATTTTACTTAGCTTTTTATCTTTCTTTTTAAAATAAAAAAAAGTAAAAGATTGAAATAAAAACAAGATAGACGGTGTTTTAAGTATTTTAATAAATGTCGCAACAGCGAGCTGACTATATAAGTGAAATATTCACACCACATTTTTGTTTCTAAGACCAATAGTTTTTTTAATTATTAAGGTACGATGATATAGACCTTTTCGTTACGGTCCAATTTTTAAACCTGGTACCCGTATGTTTCGGCGCGATTTTAAAGACGTTTCACGTCAAAATGTCGAAGAAAACGAGAGGTCCAAATTTTTTCACAATGAGAAGGAAATCTTAATAACTCTAATACAAGGATCTCGTTGAAAATGAAAAAACCGATGCTGTAACGTCGTACTATGCTGTCTAAAGTATCTAAATTTGTTAAAAAAATCTTCGTCATCCATAATAAAATTGTACGCCGCGTCCATCTTGACAGTAAAATAATCGTCTGTTACAGATTAACGAACCACTAGAGCAGTCATTAAATTTAACAGTCCATCAAGCTAACTAATCTCTTGTTTGCACATGGTGGGACACTTGCTAACTCTAACAAGCTGTTAACGGTTTAACAAGACGTTATTTTAACAAACAGAGTATGGTGAAATTAGGTCTTAACCTTGTATATCTAACAAAATTAACTTGTCTTAAAACAAAATAATAACTATGTGGTATATCATAAATCGGGAAGTGGGCAAATCAAAAAAACACTGTACATTCATTCACTCTTAATGTCAATAATAAAACAAATCAGACATTTTTTTTTAACTTTTTGCACAACATTCACAAAAAAAGTGTACAAATGGCGGACTTAATGCCAGTCATTCTCTACCAGTCAACCTGCAAAATGTGCGAACGGTGTGCGGTTTCCATAAAATAAATATTTTTTTTCTTTTCCTACGTACCCATAAAAACAACTAGTGAACTGAATTCGTGTCCTAATGTGGCCCTCTTGGAAAAGAGTGTAGAAAGGTACAGTCAGAAGCAAAAATATGTATACATTGTCAAGGCTCCAAAAATATATAAACATTTACGATTCCAAAACGAAGTACTCAAGTTGCAGAGCATAAAATTGTAGCCACTGGTTCACATCATAAATATGTATTCATTCATTGCTTCATTAAATTATGTCCACTAAGAAAGGAACAAAACTATGTATGCACGTTTGCATCAATAACATGTATTCACTCATTGATTTATAAATTTGTATCCACCAATAATAAGTATACAACTAAAACTTCATAACGCCGTATACAAACTAATTCGTTAAAATTGTGTAAAACAATTGCCTACTAGAGTTCTTGTCAGTAGGTTGGGCACCTTCGCGAACCATATGAATATCACCGATCTATTTTCTTAGAGAAATTCTTTATTATTCACTATCGGAATTTATCATACAAATTTAAATGCCAAAGTTTGTTTGTTTGTGTTCTTTAAAGTGCCGTATAATAGTATAGTGTTAGTTAATCGATCTGAAACCTTTGCACGGGTTGTTTGGTATCGCAAACTGGAATATGTTTTTCAGTTCAGTATTTTGTTTGTCTAAGGTTCTATTTAGATATTACTAGCTTTCTGCCCGCGGCTTCGCCCGCGTTCTATCGACTTTTCCCTCATGCTTAAGTTCAGTCGTGCTTGTCTTTGTATACAATTTTCAATTTTCCCTCGGGAACTACTTAAAGAATTGGGATAAAAGGTAGCCTGTGTTCTTTTCCATATCAAAAGCTATATGCATGCCAAATTTCATCAAAATCCGTTCAGTCGTTTTTGCGTAATTGAGTAACAAACATCCAAACATCTAAACATCCACACTTTCACATTTTATAATATTAGTAGGATATCAAATATCTCATTTGAAGGTTTCACGTCAATTACCTAAGTATTTTAAATATTATGAGGAATTAATGTAAACATTTGAATTATAGTATGTACTTAAATTTTATTTTTAAGCTTAATTGTTACATTTTCAAAGGTCTTAACACACACGTAATAAAAAAGACTTTAATTTTAAAAAATAAAATCGCTTTAATAGCGCGTGTAACCGCCTTCTGCTTCAATAATATCCTGTAAACGTTCATGCATCGATCCCACTAAATTAGCGCATATGGAACTACCTATAAAGGAGTCCCACAGCTCCAAAGTATGCGTACGCAAAGTACTGATATCGCGTGCTCGTTGAGAATCCCAGTCTTGCACAATCTTACCCCAAAGATTCTCGATAGGATTAATATCTGGGCTTCTGGGCGGTAGTCGGATTTCTTCCAAATCTTCCTGATTTTCGATCCATGCTCGAGTTAATCTAGAATTATGCGCAGAGCATCCATCTTGCACAAACTTTATGGGGGCATTTTCAAAAAACAACACGAGCTGTAGGTACCAAGACGTTGGATAAAATGTCAATGTACTCTCTAGAGTTTAAGCGTGTTGTTATTTCTATCAATTCACCAGGTCCTGATGCTGACATCCAGCCCCAAAAATTTAGGGAAAGTCTACCACTTCTTCGATTTGGAAGAATATTGCTTTCTAAATATCGCGTATTATTGGCTCGCTAAAGGGAAACTCTGCCGTCCTGACTAGTGACGAAGACTTTTTCATCAACGAATATAACATCGGAAAAATCATAATCTAGATAAGTTCTAGCAAAATTTAAACGTTGTTGTTTGTGCCGCGGTGTTAGTAATGGTTTCCTGGCAGGAATGCGATTATGAAGCCCACTTTCATGTAAACGTCGACGAACAGTTGTTGCTGATACGGAGTAAGCGTTGGCCAGTGTAGATGTACTAGTAAATGGCCTTTCTTGAACTTCATCAATTAAACGTCTGTCTTCATCTAAAGATGTTTTCCTCGGTCGCCCAGAGGATAAATGCTTCTGTATAGTTCCTTCTTGTTGGTATCGCTGGTACCATAAATACACCGTTTTTCTCTGAAAAACAAAAAATACCTTATATTTTACAAAATATACTACTTTTAAAAAATATGGAATATTCTCATAAGTTAATGTTATTAATCTAAACTCACTGTAACTCCTAATGCCTCTGAAATTTCTGTTATAGATAATCCATCTTCTTTCATAATAACAATGCGGTGTTTGGTAAAATCGTCGATGCGGTACATATTTTAGAATACCTATAATTGATAAATTATAGACGAGAATCAAATCAATCCTAAATAGTACGGCTTTCCAGAATTTATCGTTATTGAATACAATAAATTTATGCTTGAGTGACACGAGATGACAAGATGACATATAACAAAAAAATTGTTTATAACGGCCAGTAATAGATTTTGTAATCATAATATGGAACAAAAGTGGACACATATTTATGAAGCGCCGTTCAGATAGATGTTATTGCCGGAAGAGTTGAATAAAATTTTATGAAATATAAGATGAATACATTATAAGAATCAACGAGTGATTACATGTTATTGATGCAAACGTGCATACATAGTTTTGTTTCTTTGTTAGTGTACATAATTTAATGAAGCAATGAGTGTATACATATTAATGATGTGAACAGGTGGGTACAATTTTATGCTCTTCAAGTTGAGCACTTCGTTTTGGAGTCGTAGATGTTTATATATTTTTGGAGCCTTGACAATGTATACATATTTTTGCTTCTGACTGTACAACAAAGTCTAACTTTAGTCACATTACTGCGAACACTGTCTTAAAAACATTTAATTTAATGAATAACATATAAACTCAAGACCTTTGGCGCATTTCAACCCACATCATCAAATCAATAATACAGGAAATTATCCCTAACCTTGCACTGATTTTTAATTTGATTCAAAAAGTAAAGTAAGTAGTAAGTACAAAATCAGGAATTGTAGTGGTTGGGTTGGCCTTTATTCTGAAAACAAGCCATATTTAAGTCGAGGCGTCTATTGTCATGAGAATATCTTAGCTAAAAAATAAATACATAATTTTTTTGTGGTTATAACATAGATAAATTAACTTAAAAAAGTTTGTTACTTGTTATCTGTATTCCAACTACAGAATAGTTAGTGACAGCTTTCGTCAGTGTAATTTTATACTAACATGACAACTATCTCTCGCATCATTCTGTAAAGCTGTAACCAAGCAGTAAAAATAGTAAATTGTTCGTCAGGCCTGTAAAGACGACCAGATCAAGCAACATAAGATCTACACGAAAACAATGAGAACCCGCAAATCTCGCGGTAGGCGATTATCTTCTAAATTAATTTCAACCGGACGTTACCTCTTCGTATAGTCGACTACAAAGAAGCCGGCCGATACGTTCAAAGTTCTAAACATAATAGGTATACACGACTTTAATTAGTTATCATTAAGCTAGAATACTCATGGTTATAGTCGATTGTACCTACCTATTTTACATACATGTAAACATTTTCATAGTTGTACTATGTTGTTCTGTTTCAGCCAAACTCTAAAGGAGTGATGCCAGATGAACTTGCTCTGTGGAACCGTGAAAGTGAATTAACAAATAAGGTGGCCAATACAGAAAATAAAATCGAAAATATTCAGCATGATATAAAGAAATTAACGGATGCAGTGTCAACCAAATGTATGTTTAATGTAATCCCGCAATATATTAATTTGGTGTACAATAATATTTTAATACACATACCAAATATAGTCGCTTACTAAGACTATTTGGAAAATTGTAAATTTAACACAATTTTAAGATCAAGAACTTTATACACGACTTTTAGTAATGCTTTAATTTGTTTACGCACAAATTTACATTATTACATATTCTAAATTCGAATAAAATATAGATATACACTTACTTTATTATTTGCTCTTAGAACTAAATAAAAACGAATCCAAATCACTAGCACTTCACAGTTCATTTTCTCACTGTAGCGCTTCGTTTTCTCTGTCGCTCGCTTAATTTCATTTTATTTAGCCTGTTGGTGAAGTAGTCTATTACGACTATGAAATATTTATTCCCATTCTCTCATCGACTAAGTTCTCTCAAGAAGCATTAATGACCTAGACAATTTTCCCCGACTTAGGTTTAGGAAACTGCGACACAGACAAAGCATTTCCTGCAATCTGCAATATATTCCCGACAATATAGCTAGGATAACGCACTCCCGAAACTTCACAAAAGTTAGCCGTACTACAGATGCTTTACAGAAATATCGTCATGAAAAGTTCATGACCGACCGACGTAGAACGACTTCAACTAATTTCCTTTGCACTGTCTATTGCAGATATTGCTCTATTCCTGAGACAGTATAGTTGGTACTCTTCGGTACAGAATGGTCCATGCTTCAGATATTCAATTATAGGTTTCCCAATGATTGTCATCGTATCGCTCTTTCTCATCTGCCATCAGTAGATCTTCTACGTAGAAGTTTTTCGCTTCTTTGTGCAATATTTACAATCCTTCACTCTCCTATCCATCAATTTCAATCTTTTCGCAAACCTGTGATAATAACAATATAAGCCGATCAATTTCTTTTTTTTTTTAAGTATTATGGACAGGCATTTGGCCTCGATCTCACCTGATGGTAAGTGACGATGAGGCCGAAGATGTCCATGCCTGTCCAGATAGTGCCTATTCACTCTTGCCTTGAAAAGGCCCAGATTGTATTTATCAGGGAAAATATCCGGCGGGAGGGAATTCCACTCCTTTGCTGTGCGCATTATAAAAATATAAGCGAAACGCTTAGTGCGTATAGGTGGTATATCAACAACATAAGGGAGGGTCCAACCGCCGTCTAGTTCCCCTAAGGTGGAATGGGGATGCTGGAATCAAATCAAATTGTGCAATTCCATCGCACACTCTCCGAAATGCATCAGATAAAAGATGGCCATAGAGGCGTCGGTGATCGAGGCTCTGCAGTTTAGCCTTTATAATTGGGAGGTATATGTCGTAGTGGAGTACTGTGTAGTGTAGGTCTACGAAACGCAGGGGGCACCAGTGTTACATCGTTTGCACAATTTGTAAAATGGCAACATATTTCTATGTGACATTTTACGGCGCTTGCTTACTTGCTTACTTATAAGAAGGCGTTGGTGTACGAATATTTCCATTTATTGTGGACTCAATGTCGAAATCTTTCGGTATATTGAGAATGACTACTCGTAGAATATGGGATAATTCAGGGAGCAGATGGTGTGGAACTCTTTTAAAGTAAGTAACATTTAATCCCTTCCACGCACAAGGAGTGTTTCAAGACATTTCATTATGGATAAAGAAAGGATTGTGACGGCGTGCCAGGGTAACAGTTTACAGTCTGAACTGTTTTGAGGGAGCCTGGTAGCTCGCCGGGGACGTTAATGTCAGTTTTACAGGATTCGGTGAACGGACAGGGCAATGAAGCAACCGTGGGGCCGCGAGCCTTTTGATTTCTTACCGTGTAGTCGCCGGCGGACGCGAGTAATCCGGGAGGGACCACGCCCCTCTAGTAGCCGGGGGGCGTCGTCTGTGGAGGAGATCGGAGGTTTTGTAGCCTCCCCAAGGAGGGCTCCCCGGTATCAGCAGAGGAGCGGAGGCTGGGGGTTCCCGGATGTCGCTTGGCGTTCCCGGGGGCTCCCTAATGCCTGAGGAAGGCCATCCCTGAGATTTTTAGTGGGTAGTGGGGAGGAGTCCCCAGAAGGGGGCTTCTGGGGAGGAGAGCCCCACATAACCGCCGGCTCGCCGCAGCCGGAGTATGCAACTTAATGCATTTTCCTCAGGGGGAAAAAAAAAAAGGTTATATTAGAGTATTCAGTATACCAGTGACTAACATGTCTGCTGGTGTGTGTGTGGTAAGGCACACACCCAACATGTACATAAGAGGTTATCAACGAGGGGCCGTACAGTTCACGTGCGGTATTTGTTTATTTCACCGATACAAAACAAAGGTGTCTGAATTATTTCAGACTTTGACATATTGAAGGACGATTGCCTAGAATACTCGATTCAATTCAATTTCAAATTAACTTTTCTTGCAGTGCTGCAGCGTAATACAGCTCGACAAAATTTACAAAATAAGCAACGTCGTCTATTGCTTGTTCATGAAATAGCAGAAGAACTTAAATACAAAAGAAAAAAATTGGAAGAGACTAAATCGATAGCTAAATCTTTGTGTTTGAATAACAAGATTGTTGATGTAGAGGTATGTATAAATATATCAATATAAAATAATAAGCACGTCTGTTCACATATCAATAAATGTATTTCAGTCAATTGTTACCAGAGGGAATTACTATTCATGAGTCTAACTTTTAATCCAATACATTTAAAAGTTGATAAGCTAAATTATGTATACAGATAAAGATATATATTTAGTTTTAAAATTAAAATTTATAATAAATTTACAGACTATTTTCAATTTTACCGACAACCGGGCAATAAGGTCAAGAAATCACAATGTCAAATGTTATTAGTAGATATTGATTTTGACAATTTTGTACTTTAAACGGAATCAGAACTAACCTACCATGTGTTACAATCAGTATCTGACTAGAAGACGTTCGTCCATCAATGCCTCTATTGCTGGCCGCTGCAGTAATGTACTATATTAGCAACTAATAAGTCACAAAAATGAAAAGATTTTAACTATTGTTGGATATGGTTTGTAGGAGAGACTGGATAAATATGTAGCCACGTCGTGTCAAATAAACTTCGAACCTGTTGCTGGACCAACGTCAAATTCATTACTGAAAGCGAACCCTGTCTCCAGCTCTTCGGTCATGTCTACTAATGGAGATATATGCGATGCTGGTACGTGAATTATACAGAATTATTTTTTTTCCAAATTTTAGTTATGAAGCTCGTGGATTTCCAAATTGATGCGTATGTTTATTATGAGTCTAATTATACCACTGTCAATTCGCATAGCTTCTATATAAGTGTCAAGACTTCACTTTCAGTCGAGTTTTACG
The DNA here is from genome assembly GCA_036419045.1 of Scirpophaga incertulas. Classification (NCBI taxonomy): domain Eukaryota; kingdom Metazoa; phylum Arthropoda; class Insecta; order Lepidoptera; family Crambidae; genus Scirpophaga; species Scirpophaga incertulas. Next base: position 15,847,493 of record CM071633.1, read on the forward strand.
ATTTCTCAATATTTTTAGTGAATAAAAACAAACTCGCAGACAAACAAATATAATAATATTTGTTTGTCTGCGAGTTTGTTTTGGTAGAAACTTACAGTACCATTTTATAGTGTTAAATGAAATATCACCGATTGACCGATCGACCGATTTTAACGACACATTTTCTAAGCACTAGTGCGATATTTACCACTTAATATATCATTGTTATACAAGAAAAACCTGTCACAAATTTTGTCCCAGTTTTAAAAATTCTGGTAATTTTGTGGATTTTCAAATACAGTAACGCTCTACATGTTGACTTTGAGGTAGCACTGTCGATCGTAATAACTGCGGTTTTAGTAGTAATAGTATAAAACTTGAAGGTGTTCTTGACTGTAAAATAGCTGACTTTCCACCACCAAATTCACCTACGTGAGCTACTGTTTTGGCGGTTTATTGATTACGGTCGTCGCTGGAAATTCTAATATTATTCACTAACAATATTCGAATTAGTAGAGGTCTTAATCTAATTTTATAAGTGAATTTTCCTACAAAAGAGCCCTGTCACGAATTTTAATGTCACATTTTACTACTACCCTTAAAGGTGAAGTTCCAAAAATACTACCACATTCTCTATCACATAGAACGAAAAACTAGCCAATTCAAATTAAACTATAGTCAGAATTTTAATTAGATTCCAGATTTGACAGTTTCAGTGTTGCAACCTTATGACAAGTACTAAATAGTGACGTTGCGAAATTATTCGATATGGAAATGGAATATTTCCGGATCGATTCTTCTCGTTTATAATTGGACGTAGTTAAGCATAGTTCTTTTAAGTTATGAGCGTTTTCAAACGCTTACAGTAGTTTCTCTAATACAATGGTACATTTTTAATTATAATTTGTACTTTATTGAATCAAAAGAGTTTATATTTTAATTTTTGTTATATAAAATGAGTGGTATTTTTAGTTTTGAAGATTAATTACCGATCTGAGACTTTTCTTTCATAATTGTGTGTAAAATAAATAAAAAAATGAGATCATGAAGGAACATAACAAATAAAGCAGATATGTCTGTGATATTGTCAATTAACATATCTAGCCTACTCATTTTTTCCTCTTCTTTGACAACATGGGATACACATTTAGTCCATTCGGTAGCAGTAATTTTTTGAATGCCTTCTTGAAATAAATTTCTCACGTCTGTCAATTTGAATGTTTTATTGTTTTGGGCTACATACCCTTTTACCTGCGCCCATATCAATTCGATAGGGTTTAGCTCGCAATGGTAAGGGGGGAGTCTTAAAACCGTGAATGGAATGGCAGCACAACATGGGAATGTTGTGCTGCCATTTCGTCTACAGCGTACTTATTAAAAGACTCGTTATTATGTGGAATTAGTTCTAAAAGCGTAGCTTTTACCATATCTGGTTCGTAAGGAATATTTTTATTTAAAAGCCAATCTTGAATGGCAGCTTTTTTCCAGCTCATTTTTGGTGTAGTTTCCAATTTTCGGGAGTGGTAAGGTGCATTATCCATCACCACAATTGAGTTTGGTCTTAATTTTGGTAAGACTCCAGCAAACCGATTATTACCGATTGTTTACCGATTATTACCGATTGTTTACCGACCGAGTGCCCTCACCCACTCGTAATCAAGTCATACTTGTGGAAATGTTATCTGTGTTTTGTTTGATTTTTCAGTCTATATATATATATATATATATATATATATGAATGTAGCATACATATATACCTATAATATATACATACATATATATATATATATATATATATATATATATATTATATATATATATATAATATATAATATATATATATAATATATATATAATATATATGTATATATATATGAATGTAGCATATATTATATATATAATAACCATAATGGTTAAGCCGACAATAATCGGCAGCGGCTACATTCTGCGTGGAACCGAACTCTTATATTTATATGTATACTTTATCTATGTTGGCAGCTCTGCGATCGACTTTCAAAAATTGGATGTTTAGGAATCCGTGACCTCAAAGTCACCGCTGACTATTTAGTCAGCGGTGATTTCGAAATCGCATTCGTAATTCAAAAATAGGTCTCCAGGTGAAATCTCATGACTTTTTCTTTGTATTTTATTATGAATATTATCAATTATCATATTTACAAAATACATTTTTTTATGTCTTGGTTCATAAGGTACTCTAAATTCAGATTGAAAATGATATAAAATATATTTAATTAACTAAATCCTAATTTACACGTCACGCCGCTATCTCTTGGTAAATCCATACATACGAACACTTTTGATCAATTTTATACATCGTACATATAAATTTAACATCTTATATTAACTCTTTTTGAAATTGTTTGCGAATCTTTTTTTATTTTAATACAAACAGCGTATTGTTATGCATTTACCTCGGCTGATATTTATTTATTCACCAACGTGTAATTTCACGACCTGAATAAGCAAATGACTCGCTCACGTCCTACAAAAAATCAGCTTTTTTATAAACCTATGTATTTTTTCGTTCCGTGACTGTTATCTTCTTGTGGAGAAGAAATAACCTTTTAATTTCCCATTCCAATTTACTAACATACTATAATACCGATTCATTCATTCAAACATTATCCAAAAAATTAAGAAATTTTCGATATTACATTATTCTATACATCTACATTATCATATTCATAAACCTTATGCATTTTATTTATTATTATCATCTTAATACGCTATATTAAACCAAACGTCATTATTAAAAAAGTATGCTTTTTAAAAATTCTATTATAACATTAAACTCGTAGAAAGGTTTTCTAAGATATCAAAAATATTTCAATTTTATTAAATTATTTACTACTTATTATAGGTAATCTATCTATTGATATACACGCCAATAAAAAATAGTATATTTCATTACTAGTACGGATGACTGTCATTGCAAAGAGTTCCGACAAATGTCTACCCGAGCCGAAGGCGAGGGTTGACAGTCTGAACGAGTTGCAATGATGGATGGATGATGGATCTGAACGAGTTGTAGGATGGCGTGTACTGAACGACTATTTTTAATACAGTTGCGAAAAAATGAAGCAATTTAATCAAATTATAAAAACACAATAAACTCAATTAACTAATCATTTGTTTCTTATAAAAGTTATAATTCACATATACATTGAAATTGGTACAGTTTTTTATACTAAATGGGAAAGTTTTAGGTTGCATATTTACTGTTTGAGACAAACTATTATTAATTTCGTATGATTGTTCATGTATATTTGTCATACAATGGCGTTCGCTAGTTGATGGAATTGGATCTGATGAATTATCATTATCAACGAAAGGTACCTACTCGTAGATGGACGAACGTTCTCTTCAGCATGTGAAGGAGACACGACTGGACCTTAAATAGGGTATTACAGTCTAATTCAAAAAGTGTTTTAATTTAATCTGTTATTGATAAAATACCACAAAAAAATATAAATACATTTTTTTTATTCCAATTATTTCATAAAAACGTGTTTTAATTTTACAATTCAAATTTGGGCGCGAAAACGCCAATTCTCAGGCCGCCATGTCTGTGACGTCACGGGCATTGTAAACATTACGCTTCGCTGAAAGAAATAAACATATTTTCGAAATAAATAATGAGTTCTAGTGGCTATAGTCCTTATCATTGGTGTCTTGTGTCTGAATGTAAGAATACAAGTGTTAAAACACCGGAAAAGTTATGGATACAAGTGCCAACAGATTTAAAAATGAGAAATACGTGGTTGAAATTAGCACGAAGAGATCCAAAGTCATTGTCCACAAAAACGAAATACTATTTTTGTGAGGATCATTTCGATGTAAGTATGCAGTTTAATAGCTCATATAAACATGTGAAAATAAATTCTTGTCATCACAAAACTAATATTTTATAGGTTATATTTTTCTGAAAGGAAATTTTAGGTTATAATACCTATGATCGCAAAATAAAGCATAATCGTAAAGTTTTGTTTTTTTTTTTTTTTTTTTATATACCCGCTATTTTTTTTTTATGGCAAAAAAAAAATTGGGGCCATCAGTAACTGTTACTGATCATATGTACATAGTCAGAACAAAAAAAAAATGAAGTCCAAAAAAATCCACAAAAAAACCGTGATAATTGGTAAATTATTGACAATGCTAAATACTACTACGCGCCATTGCGATGTATCGGTCGGCTCGGTTTATTATTACTATTTCATTGATTTGCGTATAGTAAAGAGTCGATTTTCATTGATAAATCTTGGCAAACTCGCGTCGAAGCTCACTATTGGTCTTTGATCCCACCGCGAAATCATGCGACCGCGAGCATAGCGAAAGGGTTATGCATAAGACAAAGACGGAAGAAACATTCGCTCAACTGTTAATGAAATGAACGGCAGAGTGTAATAATCACTAGATAGATTCATTCGCGCGGTCCGCTGCTTGGGTTTTTATTATTTGTTTGTTTGTCTTATTGTTATTGCGTATTACGATGGCTTATCAGTTTTCATCTAAGGAGTATGTTGCTATGATACGTCTGTACTTCTTATCTGGTGAGAACGTGAGTGCCACTTTACGGATGTACAGAGAGCAGTTCCCGAACGCCCGACAGCCAAGCTTTCAAACTAAATGCGTACCAGCGATTACTCGATCATGGCTCTTTTCATACACCGTCACATGCCCAGGGACGAGGGAGACCGGCGTATTCACAGAACTTATACGACGATGTACTGCGGTACTTCAACGAAGATCCTCGGCGAAGTACCCATGACGCCGCTCGTCATTTTAACATCAGCCAGTACTGTGCATGGAAGATTGTAAATTCGGTTGGGGCGCATCCATTTCACTACCGAAAGGTTCAAGAATTAACCTCCGTTGACCGTGAACCTAGAATAGCTTTGTGCAACTGGATACTTAGCCATCCCGATGTAAATGTCGGACGAATGCTTATTCACAAGAATCGGATTGTTCAACCAACACAATGAACACTGGTGGGCATTGCGTAACCCGATGCTCTCAAAGCAGCACTCGTTTCAGCACAGGTTCAGTGTAAACGTCTGGGCAGGAATTCTAAACGACCACTTCGTTGGACCGTACTTCATTGAAGGACGTCTCACTGGGGAAACCTACTTAATTCTGCTGCGGACAACTTACGAAGCTTATGGTTTCAACAGGACGGCGCGCCGCCGCACTACCATAGCGCAATGCGCGACTTCCTAACAGAGGAGTTTGGTGATCAGTGGATAGGTCGAGGTGGACCAGTAGCGTGGCCTGCACGATCACCGGACCTCACGCCATTGGACTTCTTTTTGTGGAGTGAAATCAAGCGACGTGTGTACATAAGTGAGCCAAACACTTTAGAACAATTAAAACAGCGCATAATAGACGCTTTTGCGGAAGTGAAATGCCAGAGAACCGTACTTCTCTCACTTAAAAACAATTTAATTAAACGTGCTCGTCTGTGTATTGATAACGGAGGGGGACACTTTGAAGGACAATTAAAATACCTGTAAGTTTTTTTAAATATGTGAATTATTGGAAAAACCTACCAATCAGATGATTCTAACTTTTTAAATACGCCAAAATTACTTTTTTACGTTTATATCCAAAATTGTAGCAGTTTGTTTTTGCCTAAGCATTTGTGCTTTCTTTATTTTTTCTCTAAATGAATTAGTGCTAAAAGTAATTTTACCGGTCCTAAGCCCGGAGAAGTATGAAGGGGAAGTTAGATTTTAAGAATAAAGTGATACCGTACAGATTTTTTAATAATTTTTAAAAATTTCGTAAATAAATGTTTTATTTCATGTTAATAACATTATACGCGCGGGGTCAACGCACGCCGGTGTGAAGCGCTCGATAAACACATGGTACCTATGAATGAAGCCCGAAAATATGTCCATGATTTTATTGTTTTTTTTGGATATAAGAAACCCTTAATAACTTTTTTGTTATTACATATTATTAATTTATTTTTACACATTTATGATAAAAAAGCCTTATACTAAGAGCCTTTAAATTTATTGCCATAAATAAAAATTAGCCGTGTATAATAGCAGGCAAACGAGCCAACGGGTCACCTGATGGTAAGTGATCACCGCCGCCCATAGCACAAACAACACCAGAGGTATCATCAGCGTGTTGCCGGCCTTTCAAAAATGTATACGCTCTTTTTTTGAAGCTTCCCATGTCGTAACTGTTCGGAAATACCGCGGCCGAAAGTTGGTTCCATAACTTTGTAGTTCGCGGGAAAAACGTACGCGAAAACCGCACTGTGGAGGACAGCCAACCATTAAGATGGTGGGGATGGAAAGCAAGTTCCCTCCGTGACACACGATACAGGAAATCGGTCGGCGGCAGTATCCCAAACAACTCGTCAGAGCACTCCCCATGGTATATGCGGTAGAGAACACAAAGAGACGCGACATCTCTCCGCAGCGCCAATGAGTCCATACGACTACAGAGCACAACGACAATTCGAACCGCTCTACGCTGGATACGGTCAAATGGAAGGAGCTGGTACTGAGGAGCTCCGGCCCAGAGGTGAGAGCAGTATTCCATATGTGGCCTGACCTGTGCCTTGTAAAGTTGTAGGCGGTGGGTCGGCGTGAAATACTGTCTCGCCCTGCTTAGCACTCCCAGCTTTTTTGAGGCTAATTTAGCCTTGCCTTCCAGATGACAGCGAAATTGAACATCGCTCGATATGTCGATTGTATTGACTATTGTGAGAAAATCTCCTTCAACAACAAAACTTCGCGGTATCTTATTTTTTGTGTTTGGAATCTTGATAAGTAGCATTTCTCCATGGGCTTCAATATCTTTCAAAAACCTTTCCACGTCATTCGATGTAAAAAATTTTGACTTTTTACTGGTAAAACCGTCTGATTGTCGTTTTAATAAAGCATTTAACGAACGTTGTTCCTTATTTTCAGCATACTTTTTATTATCGAAAACCTTGACCATAACGTAGAAGGTTTTAATTTTGCTGAGAGTTCGGAAAAGTATGCCAACATAAATTCGTCGTATGTAGATATGTAGCGACTTTTTGACTTTTCCGGTAAAATGTTCTCCGAAGCATTTTGTGCAATTATACTGAGTTCCGGTGGTGTAAATTAAAAAAAAATTAGGTCGAAATTACTCATTTTGTGTAAAAAAAAAACCAAACTCGCGAAGAAAATTTCGGAAAATGGCGCCAACCGTAGAATGTAAGCAGTTTTTTTTTTTCACCCACTCTGGTAGGCAAAGGCCCATACAGCCAAGTCTTTAGTACTTAGTATTTTTTATTGAAATTTAATGATATGAAATGAACTGAAACCTTACCTAACTCGTTCAATCAAATAATCAATTCTAATATTGGACAAATTAGTATAGGTAGCTTCTTTTTAGAAACAAATAAACCTATTTGCATGAATCGCAAAAACTTCTATGATTTTTTTAGTTAAAACTTCATGATTGTTTTTTTTAATAGAAATTATTTTGACAGTTGGGACAGGCAAAAAAAAAGCACGAGTGTGAAATAGCCCAGATCCCGAACGCTACACGTCCCTGCAATACGCCACTTTTTGAGCAACTGTATTAAAAAATATTTCCATCGATTGATGTCACTGGAAAATTAATACAATACGAATAGCAAGTCATTAATTCATTCAATTGTAACTTTTATCACTATTACAAATATATTGCATTTCTCTAAATGAACGGTAGCCAACGTAGATTTTAGATGTCTTCAACCATGGTATTGACCGTAAAATAAAGTTTGAAAACGTATTTAGTAATAATAATTAAAATTAGTACAATTCGCTATTAGTGAATATGTTCGAAAAAATTTCGCCAAAATAAAATGATCCTTAGTGACATTGTGGTTGGCCATGTTCAGTAAGCAATGCGTCATCAGCTACACAATTACAAATGATATAAGAACTAGCTCAAGTCCAGCATATACAGTGACGTGTTGCTGTATATACCAATGTATTTTTCGTGTTTTGAATTTTATATGCGCATTTAGAAAGGAAAATATCGTTACGCCTACACCTTAAATGAAATTCAAAAGTGTATATGAATTTGCACTAAGCCAGTGCGGTTAACTAATGCCTAGTAGTTGCCCTAACATAACTAACTAGTTAGGATAAGATGATGACTGAACTGTGATGGTGATGAAAAATAAAATATAACATTTAATACCAGCATTACAGTCTAATAATATACCTATAGAATAACATATTTTGAAATAAAATACATACAAATTATAAAGAATAGTCAAAACATATTAAGGTGAAAATAAGAAATTGAAAAAAAAAAAGGATTTTTAATATGTACTTTATTTTTTTTTTTTTCAATTTCTGTACTTATTATATAAGTACAGAAATTGAAAATGGCCATAGCATCGTGTACACTATGCATTCATCCTCATTTTCGAAACAAGGAGGGCTGAATGTTTTTTTTTTAATTTAAACATACTTTTTGTATACTAAATAAATGATAACAAATACTATTTCATGGTTAGCCAAATTTTATTACAGCTTAACATGCAATTACTTCTCTTAAATAAATTAAAAATTCTAGAGGAATACATATCGTGCCTGGCGAAGTGCTGCGGGGACAGTCTCTGGCCGCATTTGTACGCGCGGCGGGCGCGGCTCGTCAACAATCTTACGAATGAATCCCAACACTCAAACGATGTCTCTGAAAATCTGTAAGTATCACAAGTATCCATAAGTCATTCATCATTTCATAAGTACTCACAATAAATGACAATAAGTTAAACTTTTTAATATAAAAAATCGGACCATCGTATCTTATTAGAATATAATATATATATATATACAGAACTTTGCAGAAAGATTTTTTTTTTTTGGAAAAACATAGTGATTATTCCAATTCCGTCTGTTGTTAGACCCCGTCATTATTTACCCTTTATATTACCCCGACAGCTGACACATCACGATAAATTTTCGTCTTTATTTTCAGATGCCCACATATTTATTTCGTTATTATTAAAACGCTCCCGCTGCTGATGCAATCGAAAATCTCCTTCAATTTCAACCGCTTGTACTCTACAAGTTTTAGTTCAATATGTTCAAAGTATTCATCTCCTTTGTCTGTGTCTCAGCACGAATATCGACGAATAATTTGTGTGAAACTTAAAGGATTTTTCTTCTTCACTTCATTATTTTAAAACTGAACTTGAAGAGTGAGAAAAATGCCTCGGCTTCACCTCTGCCTACATTTACACGTTCATCCATCAATACCCTTTTTACTGCTGCAATAAGTTACTATATTGTCATGATACACGTGTATAACGCGCCCGGCTTCAAGTTACTTACAAATTCTGGTCAGTTATTAGTTAAATATACTATGTATCAAACAATCACGTGTCTTAATAGAGGAATGTATCTACTCGCAAAATTTTAAAGTTTACAGATAAGCGGGTTCGGGGTGGTCAGATTTAGTGCGTTGTTATTAACGAGCGAGTTACCCTTTAGGGTTTTGGGGAGGTTGTTCATATAAAAAAAGGATAGAAAAGAGACACTAAGTCAAGCGGGGGTGGTGCAATTTACATAAACTTACTACACTGATAACAAGACTAGCTCAACCATCCTTTGGTTTACGTACTAATTAAAAATTTGTAGCGCATAATATTTTTTATTCAAATTGTCTATTCAATTAATGAATGAAAGATGATAAAAGACTAACAAGAAACCTTTCAGGGAGCATTTGTTTAATAACATCAGATAAACAAAATCTCTGTTTCATTCATTGAGGATACTAAATATTTTTTGTTTTCATTCCAGAACTACACCCCAAACTATTCTAACTTACACTGCTGGTATGCATTGCTCGTTAGCACTGAAAGCAATTAAAAATCGCGTCCTCGTCAAACAAACACTGAAAAAACTGGCCGTTGATGTAAATGATCTTGATGTAAGTATAGATTAGTATTTACATTTCTAAGAAGTATTTATTTTATACAAATATGGCAACTTAATACTAAATCACATGTTCGAATTGAAACAATGATTAAAATCTTTGTTTATTTAATTTTTATTGTAAATGACAGGGTCTCTACTCTTTTACCACGAGTCTTGCGATAGCTGGTGGAGGGCACAGAATTCCTCCTCCTCAGTCAATGCTTTCGGGAAGGGAATAAATAGTTTCATTGTTCGATATTTGGTCTCGATAATATTCAGCATGAGTGAGAAGTGCTCACAATTACTCTATCGATAGTATTAATATTATTGATTTTTACTTTACTCCATGTTTAACAATAAGCAACACTACCTATGTCTTATACAAAGTTTTATATGAAATTATTATATAGTTATTGAGATTTGGTTATTTTATTTATCTACTATCATGCTATTAATCCTCTATAAAAGAACCTATAACAATTAGCTCATTGCCAACATTAAAACACTCAATGATATTATGATCATTATATTATCCAAACGCGTATTATGAATTTCAAAAAAAGAACATTCTCATGCAATGACATTTTCACCACGAGATCGCAAAAATTTTGAAAAAAGAACAATAAATTGTAGACTAATTCGTAATTTCGGAGTGTATTTCAATAATCGTACGATCCAAAATGTAAATAATTATTACAATAAATAATTCTTTTACTTATTAAGGTTTGTTTATTCTACATGCTTCGCAATTAGACTTTTCTTGAATTTACATAGTTCTTACAACACTGCACCTATGGTATGAGAATCTGTTATAGAGGATTCACATCATGATTGTAGATAAAGTCTTGTATGCAACTGTTATAATTAGGTATTAAAACACTCATGTGATACTATTATCATGATGAACCCACATTCGTATCCCCTGATTATACAACAGTTGCATAAATAACTATTATGATCTGATCATATTATTGTGCAATATTACTAAGTATAACAGAGTTGTATAAATAAACTGTCACTGGCTATAATTTCAGAAGCTCCTAAGTGCTGAAGAGTTGGAAACGATCGTGCTAAAATGTGAGAACGCAAGCGCCACCGCAAGAGTAAATGCACTGCGTTCTTTACTGACGGAGATGACGTCTCACACTGGCGCATTTCTCGCGGGACCAGATAACATAGTTGACAACAATTGCTCTGGGTGTAAACATATTCCTACTATAGACATGGAAATTGTAAGTATACACTTGGTTATCAGCAATTCTGTTCATAGACAACCATTTATTCCCATGGTGGTCTATGGAAACCACAAACATCAAACCTACTATGGATATTCGACAAATAGCTAATATAGCCCAATGGTGGGCAGCTTACAAGGTGTTTGCTTAAAATTATCTAGTTTCTCATGGCAAAAGGGCCTTATATATTTTGTCCAGCTACCATAGCTAAGATTAAATATACATATAATCAAGAATAAATAGTTTACTCGCCAAACTTTTAGTCCGCTCAGATATTCGCTTCTGGTGTCATAATAATAAACGCAAGTGACACAGAAGCAAAGACGCGTCCCGCCGTCCATTTCCCTACTTATCGCCCGCTAATAATTTTTGTGCGTATGCGTCAGTGTACGTTTACTGCTCCTACAAGGGCACTCTTGTCATTGCGTAGTCGAGTTGAATTTCGTTAAGTTTTGTTATTGTAGCTGTTTCTTAAATTTTTTGTTTACAGTTCAGCGTTGTTTGTTAAATTTTATTTGTCAGTTGAAATCAATTTCTGAGATATTACCCAGGTGATTACTTTGATACAAGAGAAAGCCAATATGATTGGTGATCCAGTGTGGAAAGCGTTATGCAATAAAGTAAAAAACATTGAAGATGTATATTAAAAAGGACCACATAGTACATGGATTAACAGATAACTTTAGTATTTGCATGAGTGGTAATGAATCGCAGAGTGATGAAGAGAGAGGAAAGTAATGAGCCCATAAACAGTACTGATGAATCAGAAGATGATGATACTTAAGCTTGTTCAAGTAGGGCACCACCATTGCCACCAATGCTTAATTAAAAATATATATCGATAACAAATTTATTTTTATTGTACTTTTTAAGTACATATTACAAAATTTCAAATCCCTAACTTTATATTTCATGTAATTTATTAACCTATCTAGTACGTAAATCAACTAACACCTAGCTATTTGTACAGTACACCTGCAATACAATGCGATGCAACTTCAGAGCGGACTAGAAGTTTTCCGAAAACTGTACATAGTTTCTAAATTACAACCTCATTACAACTTACATAGGTCTCCACCGAGTGGCCCACCCTAACTATATATTTTGCTATTTTAAAGCCATCTATCAAAATATCGTATATTTTTTTATAACTTTACTTCTGGAGGAACCTCATTACTATAGTCATAAATTTTAGGGAAACTTCCCCCAACGTCGCCAAAATCATGGGGTATTTTTGTTTTTGGTATAGTAGACACAATTACCAGTTGTATTTAAGTATGATTTTTGGACATTTTTAACAAAACCCCATTTACATTATTGGTTACCTAGCCAATAATGTAAATGGGGTCTTGTTAAAAATGTACCACATGTCATTATTAAGACCAACATTTTCCATCAATGAATTAGGAGAAAGTTAGTAGACAAAAATATCGAGAATGTTTGTTCTAAAAACAACAGGTGCTATTTGAAATATATATAGTTAAGACTTTAAATAAAATTTACCTTTTCTATTTGGTAAAGTAGATACAACTACTAGTTGTATTTAAGTATTGTTTATAACTAACTAATTATGTGCACTGGATTTCGTTAAGAGTGAATGTACTCTTACCCAAATGTAATATCTATATCTATCTCTCTCTATCTTATATACTATATCTCATTATTAAGACCATAATTTCCCGTCAATCAAATAACAGAACTTATTTGTTAACAAGAAACAGTTTTGTAGATGCTACAATAGAGAGGTAGGGCACAGCGGGAGTCATTCCGCTCAAAACTTGGAGCAGCCCGACTGGGGAAGTACCTCCACCTTACAGAAGATCGCAGCTAAATAACACTACTCTTATGTAGTGTTATTTAAGTGTGTTCCTGCGGTGAGTAAGGTATCCAGAGCTCCTGAGGATTCGCTGTGTCGACAGCGGGGGACCAGTGTTGCACACTGGACGGGCTTTGACCGGTGCGGGCGCGGAGTGTGGATGCAGCGATCAGGGAAACCCGGTGAAACGGCTAACCGCTGGCCGCCCGCAGGTTATTAGAGTTCCCGAACCCAGGACTACTTAATCTCCGCCTTGGGAGGCTGAACTGCCAGCCTGCGAAAAATTCCTGTGGTTGCAGTCGTGCTGGAGAAGGAGACCGGAGTGGAAGCCGACTGTTGCCACAGGGGGGACCGAGGGCCCTTCCGTATGCTGCATCGACAAACCGCAACACCCGCGTTGGTCATCGCCTGATTTGACTACACATATTTGTCTCTTTAGCTTTCGGCACAGCGATGCCTCCACACCTACTCGAAACCGTAAATGAAATCTATATAAATAAAAATGAATTGTTGTTCGTTAGTCTGCTTAAAACTCGAGAACGGCTGGGCCGATTGAGCTGATTTTGGTTTTTAAAATGTTTGTCGTAGTCCAGGGTAGGTCTAAACGGTGAGAAAATAAGGAAAAATTGCGAGTAAGATAGAGTAAGACGACAATTTCATTTTCCCATACAAAAGTTGATCACTTACTTTCTGTCAAACATTTGACGGTATTTGTACTCTCAGTTCCACTCGAATTGAAGAACGCATTAAAACAAGACTTGAATCGACAACATAATATTTTGTAGTTATTTAAATATGGGTGTATTACTTACCTGAAATAAATGGATAAAATAAATAAAATAAATAAATATTAACTTTGCTTATAACATCGTGTATTTAAATTTCAAAATATAAAAATAATTAATGTGTTGACATATTTGATGGGTGCCAACCTTACAGTGTTACTAACTCTCAAAAATAATTTTATTATATTGTTTTGTAACGTGTTATTTTTTACTATTGTTTTCAGCACAATTTAATCAACAAAATACTTTTAATTTCATTATTAATTTACAAATTTTAATTTACAAATTACGCTCCTACTTTAACATCCTTGGTTTTGTCATGTCATGTTAAAAAAAATAAACATTTAATTGGAGAAATACTGCTAAAAGTGATTTTCTTCTCGCTGCTTACAATGCCGAGGAAAAGAAAACGACCTGACATAGGTCGTCGAAGTCGTTTTGTTTATCATGTTCACAGTCCAGAAACGAGCACATTCAAGAAAATGAAACGTCAACGTGTATTAGTAACTCTTTATTTCCATCAACTTCATCTACTTGGGAACCACTTGGCTCGCCAGGACATGATGATATGGTGGAAGTACTAGGCGACTCGGACAAATCTGATTCGATCAGAACATTATCAATGTTGAGCTGCTGGCTGTCTTCAATAACATCAATATCTACCAGAACATTCTTGATGTTGGGCTTTTGGCTGTCTTCAATAACTTGAATGTCCTGTATGTCTTCGGCCGCTAAATTTAATTCACAGATTGTCTCCTCAGATGATGAAGATGGCATTGTAGAAACGTGTTTTGGTTTAGATAGCAGCTTTTGCTTTAATATATTTTTTTGTACTTTTGCCCTATTCACGCGTATCGATTATGTTGTAGCATTTGTCGCATCTTAATAATAATTTAATACAACCTGGACAGTTATTGTTTTTGTTCTGCCGTTCCATCCACTTTTTACAAAAGGGACAATGCATTTTAAGGAGTTGAGGGATATATAGCTTCACTATAACTTCTGGAAAATAGTTTTAAAATATCAACAATTTAAATATTATAGTTGTTTGAATTCTTTATTTTCTCGATGACAGATGTAGTTCTTCTTTTCCTAACCATGGCCACCGTCAAAAAATTTATAGTTATAGTGTAAATATTTGTCAGTATTCACTCAAAAAAAAATTGTCTATGGTAAAATGTCACTTGAAATGTAAACGCCTCTTTGCTGTGCACCTATACTATAATTCTTTAATATTCCTAAAAATCTAAAAGCAACAAATTTCAATAAAATTAAAAAAGTATTGTGTCGTGTGTTTGTGACTTACTAAATATGCCTCCAATAATTAGGCGGTACGAAGTTCACCGGGTCAGCTAGTTAAAAAATAAAAAAGGGAGAACACTCACAGCGGGGCACCCCTTTCCACGCAGGTGGACTTTTGTAACATTAGGGGTATTCACGCAGGCCGTCGGTGCCGTACTCCCGCACCTCGAAGCTTGGCTCCACGGGAAGGAGGAGGTCACCTACCGATTGACTCAGATACTCACCGGGCACGGCTGCTTCGGTGAGTATCTGTGTCGAATAGGACGGGAGGGATCGACACATTGCCACCATTGCGCATCCGACCTCGACTCGGCCCAGCACACGCTGGCGGAGTGCCCTGCGTGGGCCTCCGAGCGCCGAGTCTTGGTCGCAGAGATCGGGTGAGATCTGTCTCCGCCGGCATTGATTGCGGCAATGCTGGCGGACGAGGGAGGTTGGAGGGCTGTGGCCTCCTTCTGTGAAGCAATGATGCTCCAGAAGGAGGCCGCCGAGCGGGGTCGGGAGATGGCCGATGGGCTCGGTAGCACAGCTGCGGCGCCGCCGCGGGTCGCCGGCGGGCGCGAAGAAGTCGCGACCGCTACGGCGACCCGGGATGGACCACGCCCCTTCCGTGGCCGGGGGGCGTCGTCGGTGGAGGAAACCGGGGGAGGTTGTGTAGCCTCCCCCGAGGAGGGCTCCCCTCTAGGAAGGGGAGCGGAGGCTGGGGGTTCCCGGAAGTGGCTTGATGTTCCCGGGGGCTCCCTACATGCCTGAGGAAGGCCATCCTTGAGGTTTTTAGTGGGTAGGCCTCCCCCTTCCGGGGAGGAGAGCCCCACATAACCGCCGGCTCGCCACAGCCGGGGTATGCAATTTAATGCATTTTCCACAGGGGAACAAAAAAAAAAAAAAGGGGTATTCACGCAAACCTCAACGCTGTTCACCAACATCTTGAGACAGCGAGCCGACCCTTTTATTTTTAACGCAGACACAGATATCTCCCCCGGCCGATACGTCATATCTTATGTATCCCGGCTACGTACTCGAACACTCATTTTGCACACGTGCCGGCGTATGTATGTATGCTCGGGAGGATATCTGCTGCCGCCGCCTATTTCATTTAGAAGACAGGGACCTATCCATATTGTGGGTACGTGTGGACTGCGGGGGCCACACCCGCGTTTATGCGTGCCTATATAGGTCCCACAGCGGTGATACGGACACAACTCGATTATTCGAGCACTTGACATTGACGACTGAAAAAGTGGTTGAGCAATATCCCTCCGCAGAGTTGGTGATTTTAGGGGACTTTATTTAATGCCCATCATGTGGAATGGGTCAGTTCTCGGTCCACTGACTACGCAGGAAGGTGTGCTCACGAATTTTTCCTACCACTTAGGGCAGGTTCCGTCTTCATGGAAGACGGCAAATTTACACCCGGTGCCCAAAAAGGGCGATAGATTAGACCCATCGAATTACAGGCCTATTGCTATAACTTCCCTTCTCTCAAAGGTGATGGAGCGTGTGATCAACACTAAGCTCCTTAGATACCTAGAAGAACACGATATGATCAGCGACCGCCAATACGGCTTTCGCCACGGTCGCTCGACTGATGATCTTCTAGTGTATCTCACACATTGTTGGGCATCTGCCATTGAGAGTCGAGGTGAGGCATTGGCAGTTAGCCTGGATATAGCGAAGGCGTTCGATCGGGTCTGGCACCGGGGTCTTCTATCGAAGTTGCCATCTTACAGACTCCCCGAGGGGCTATGCAAATAGTTGACGGCAGCTGCTCTGAAACTCGCATAATAAATGCTGGCGTCCCACAAGGCTCTGTGCTATCTCCAACACTGTTTCTGCTGCATATCAATGATATGCTGTCGCTTGGCGGCATCCATTGCTATTCAAACGACAGCACTGGAAATGCTTTTAACACGGGCCGTGCAAATACCCTTCGTTCCATTGTGGAGGAAAGTCGTGAACAACTTGTGTCTGAAATCGAGAGTACACTAACCAGAGTCTCCGATTGGGGGCGGGACAATTTAGTCCGATTTAACCCCTCTAAGATACAAGTTTGTTCGTTCACCTCTAAAAAAGCCCCATTCACTGTGGCCCCACAATTCCAGAACACCACCTTGAACATCTCGAAGAGTATTGGGATCCTCGGTGTCAACATCTCCAGTGATGTCCAATTCCGAAGTCACTTAGATGACAAGGTCAAGTTGGCTTCTAAAAAACTAGGTGTGCTTAACAGAGCTAAGCGGTACTTCTTTCCGAGGCAACGACTGCTACTATACAAATCGCAAGTCAGGCCCCATATGGAATACTGCTGTCACCTGTGGGCGGGAGCAGTTCGATACCAACTTGATCCTTTTGATTCGGTCCAAAGACGCGCTGAGCGTATCGTTGACGATCCCATACTCACAAGCTGTATTGAGCCCTTAAGTCTAAGACTGTGCCTCTTTGTGTGTGTTCTATCGCTTATATAACGGGTTGTGTTCCAAAGAATTGTTCGACATGACGCCCACGGCCACATTCTACCATCGCACCGCTCGCCATCGGCAGGGTGTTCATCCTCACATGCTGGAGCCTAAATGGTCAGGCACAGTGCGGTTTCAACGAAATTTCCTTCCACGCACTCTCCGATTGTGGAACGAGCTCCCTGCTGAGGCTTTCCCGGGGGATTACAGTATGGGGTTCTTCAAAAAGGGAGTAAATAGGTTTTTGAAAAGGTCGGCAAAGCGTTTGTGATGCCCCTAGTGTTGCAAGCGTCCATAGGCGACGGTGACTGCTTGCCATCAGGCAGGCCGTAAGCCTTTTTGCTACCGATGTAGTATAAAAAAAAAGATAACACAATGTCTTACCGCACGCTAGCATTTATTGGTATCACAAATGAAATAGCATACCATCTATGACGCGCGTAAGTGATTGCTTAAATTCTATTTAAAGAATAAATTATTAATTTTAGTATCCAAGTTTCGGAGCAGCTGCCGTCAATTACGACTCTAATGCACCTGCCGAATAAAAAATTTGCAACCCAACTGCATAGACCCTTGAGCAGTGTGTATGATGGCAACATCGATAGAATACCCCGATCCTTCGCTATGGCCAAGCTCACTGCCAAGGCCGCACCTTAACTCTTAATAGCATACGCTCAACAGTGTGTGAGGTACACAAGAAGATCACCAGTCGAGCGAACGTGGCGAATGCCTTATAGACGATCTTTTTCATATATATACACATAACATACATGCAATACATACATAAAAATATATAGAAATTGTATGTGCATTATCAACTCGATATACTACTAAGTAGTCCTCTCGGGCCAGCCTTATAAATGTATGTGTAATCTATACTTATAATAAATCTGTAGATGGGTCAATTCTGTACATGAAATATATTTTCAAAATAACTATCAGGGGGTGATTAGGGATCGATACGGATGCCAAAAATGCAATCAGTAAATTTTGTCTGTCTGTATGTTCCTTATAGAAACAAAAACTACTGGACGGATTTTAACGAAACTTGGTATAATTATTCTTCATACTCCTGGGCAGGTTATAGTATACTTTTCATCACGCTACAATCAATAGGGAAGGGAAATGTTGGAAAAACGGGAGAAGAAAATGGAGTCATTTTTTAAACTTCCGTCGCGTGTGCAACCTCAATAATTAAAGCTACACAGAAATCATGTATGACGGAAATGTTCTCTTTAAAATTATATACAAAATATCCCACGACAGCATATGTCTATTTTTTATGGTTGACTCACAATAACACGTGTAACTCCCGATAGCTTAGCAGTTCGAATCTCTCTGATTATATTTGTCTATTCTTACGTTTATAACACTCGGTCATTAAAAATGCTGCCTAAAATTACGATTCCACGCGAACGAAGAGTCGTGGGCACAGCTAGTGTAGTAATATTTATAATTATTTATATTTTTTTTTTTCAATTTATGCAATGGGCATATTACTCTCCTTCAAAACTATACAGGATGTCTCATTCAAATCGGTCAGTATGGAAAGTCTGAAACTATAAGACATACGAAGATCTGTTCTGAGGAACCATGTCATCGATTTTAATAACAAGAAAAACTGCATTCATACATTTTAAAAATCATCTGTACTCCGTTCGGGAATCGAACCGATTGTTTTGAAAAAAAATACCTACACTATTTCTATTTAGATATCGATTGTGTAGGTCTTAAGCAGTAAATGTCTCTATGAAACATGATGTCTAAAATGAATAAAATGCATTGTTTTCACATACTTTATTTTATTTTAGTAGGTGCTCGAAGTGACCGCCGCCTTTTTCAATACAATATTCAACACGTTTAGTTAACGATCTTATGATTGCATTTTGTATCTTCATGTGGTGAATTTGCGTTAAAATTGTCTCTATGGCAACTTTTAGGTCTTCAACGGTATCATAACTTGTTTTGTATACTTCATCCTTAACGTATCCCCACAAGAAATAGTCCAGAGGCGTTAAATCGGGCGACCTTGCGGGCCATTTGGTAGGGCAAAAATGGCAATGTCTCTTGGCAACAATGCATTTTATTCATTTTAGACATCATGTTTCATAGAGACATTTACTGCTTAAGACCTACACAATCGATATCTAAATAGAAATAGTGTAGGTTTTTTTTCAAAACAATCGGGTTCGATTCCCGAACGGAGTACAGATGATTTTTAAAATGTATGAATGCAGTTGTTCTTGTTATTAAAATCGATGACATGGTTCCTCAGAACAGATATTCGTATGTCTTATAGTTTCAGACTTTCCCATACTGACCGATTTGAATGAGACACCCGGTATAGTGGAGCGCCTGGAGCGTCAAAATCATAGAAACCTCAGACTTCCGTTACAGTGGATGAAAAAAAAAAAATTCGAATGTTTAGCTAATAACATAAATAAAAAAGTTTACCTATTTAAAATTTGTGCTTTTGATTTTAAAATAAAAAAAATGGATAATTATGATAATTCAAATAGTATGAAGCATATTATTGTGTAAAATGATTTTGTATATGAAAATTAAGTTCAGGTATATTTTTATATATGCATAACAAGTGAGTAAATGTAGTAATTCAAGGAAAATCGGAAAAAAAGGTAACATTTAAAATAAAATTTTTGTTTATTAATGCATTTTACATTATTGATATATATCAAATATTTTCTTCCACTTCAGTCATTTTAATGGTAGGTAAAGTATTAAGGCAGCTATCTCCGTTACAATGTAAACATGCTACACTACAATATAAAGTATAAACCACTCTTCCGACATCCACAAGCAGCTCCACACCCCTTTTTGCAATTGCAATAACATTTGCAGTAGATTATCCGGTGCTGGTAATTGAATTGAAAGAAAAATTATAAAAAAAAATATTTCCCCTACTCTGCCTGGTTTATAGTAAAGAGCTGTGCGTAAGTACTCACTGCCCTGATAGAATCATCCGGCTCAAAGCATGCGCGTTACGACAGAGAAAACTTTTTTAATTTTTTTTAATATTAAATTAAACTGACCAACTATTTATATTAGCTGACCAATTATCAGCGAATGTTTCCCGATCGCGCATAGGTGGAGTTTTTTATTTTTTCCGCGAATGAGGTGCTAAAATTATTAATTGACCTTGAAAAACTTTAATCCTTAATAAAAAAAATTCTGATGCTGACCAATTAATGAGACCAACTGACCTTTTATGACCAATTTCTGACCTTTCAGATGGTATAATTGGTCAATCGAAATTCCGCACATGAGGTGCTAAGATCGCGGAGCTCTAATTTGTGTAATATCAACCGCAGAGATAGCCACCAACAAAATTTGTCTTCCTTGAAATTTCTTAAACCTTTATCGCAAATTGCACATTTGTATTTCCATTGAAATACTAGGATACACCCAATCAGTATACTCGTGAGAAAGGCAATTGGAGCTGGCCCTATGTATTGTTATTTTTATTTTGAGCGTTGACAACTATGAAACTTATATTTATTTATAATTCTATTTTTTTTTTAGGAAAACAAAAAAGATGAACTGAAACGGCTGATAACGTTATTGGCTACTATGGAAAAAAAATTACACAACGCGAGAGACTGCCTTCTATCAATGTTCAACAAATTCGTAAAGGACCTGCCCATGCAAGACATTGATAGATATAGAGGTGAATATGTTGATGCTTCTAGAAAGACTTTGCTGTACATGCTGAAATAATATAAATTAGTAATATGTTTCTTTTATATTAAACAGAATTTTCTCAAGTATCCATAATGAATCTGCGTCAGTTCTATGAAGGGAAGCGCAAAGCGGGGATGAATAAATTGCAGCTTCGTTGTGATTCAGATTTTTCAGTCAACGATTCTTACAATAAACTTCCAGGTTAATATTTTTTACCTTTACACCTTTCATTTATTTGAGCTCTTTCTTCATCAGAATCCAACCGAAACGGAAGGATGTGATCTTTGATGAAATTAAGCTCATCTAGATGTTATTTGTTAACTATATTGATCGGAATATAATGTACCTACTTGAGAATACTGACCTGATAATGCCAATGGTCAGCGCCGGATCTGGGGGGGGGGGGTAGGCGGGGGCCCATGCCCGGGCGGCAAGTTCAGAGGGCGGCCAAATTCACACTTTACAGACGAATAGGCCACAGAAATAACATATTATTAATCGTAAAGTACCTATATGTATAAGTATGGACCGCTCCAAAACTAAATTACTAACTATTAAACAAAATTAAAAATTATTAATCTAAGCAACAAACATGAATCGATCTCATCACGCATCACAATATCCTCAACCTAGTCAAGGTAACTTCTTAAAATTAATTTCTCTGCTCGCCAAATATAATTCAACTCTTGAGTTAAACTGTAATATTTCCACTTTTGCGTTTGAAGTGCCACGTTACTATTTCAAACTATAAAAGTTTCTGTTTTCTTTTTTCGTGCAGAAAAAACAGCGATGGACGCATTATTTCCGGAAGGTATATGCCCAAATATCAATCAATTAGTGGACATCTGACAGCTGAAATTATATTGATGATAAACGTAAAAATAAATAAAAATTAAAAAAAACTTTTTAAAAAAACACGCTTTTATTAAAAAGACTAAAAACCGATCTAAAAACTTGAAAATAAAAATAAAGTCACGCTTTTAGAAAATTTGGGTACATATCAAGAAAAATTTCTGATGACAAAAAGAAATGTAACTCAAAAATTTGTCTATAAAATTTAGCAAATTAGTCCAAGAACTCAATGACTATAAAAGCGTGGGTGTTCAAAATTAAACATTACTCATTTAATGGTCTTAACATTTACACCCCACGCTTTTATAGTCATTGAGTTCTTGGACTAATTTGCTAAATTTTATAGACAAATTTTTGAGTTACATTTCTTTTTGTCATCAGAAATTTTCTTGATATGTACCCAAATTTTCTAAAAGCGTGACTTTATTTTTATTTTCAAGTTTTTAGATCGGTTTTTAGTCTTTTTAATAAAAGCGTGTTTTTTTAAAAAGTTTTTTTTAATTTTTTTTTATTTACTACTTTTTAGATCAAATGTTTTTTAGTCTTTATAACAAACAAAAGTTTTTTCAAACGTTTTTTAGTCTTTGCGTAAAAAGCGTGTTTTTTTAAAAAGTTTTTTTTAATTTTTTTTATTTACTACTTTTTAGTCTCGTGATTATTATAACAAACATAAAGAAATGTACATAATTGTTCAGAAAATGTAGTATTAGAATTAAACATATGCATTATATCAAATTCTATCTGTTTGCTTTTTATTATTATTATTATTTTATTTATTTTAACATAAACATTACATAATTGATTTCAGCGAATGTAACATAAATCCGATGGATTTTTCCGTACATTCCATTCATCGGAGACTCACGCGTACATATACAAAAATCAAAGAATTCATACATAATAGCTTTTAAAACTAGTACTTAGCAACTAATACCTGGTGGAACCCACATAATAGCAGCAAGAACTTAGTTAATTTATTTAATGTTGTGCACAGGTGGGTAGGTTATATAATTAGAATTTTGCAGTACCTTCGTTATATTTTTGTCAGTGCGAGGTAGTGTGCTGTGAGGTGGCTGTGCGTGTTGTTTACGCTTCATTGAACCAATTCTCATATTAAAAAGTTTTTAATTTATTACAACATAATTATGTATTTTTATGATTCGAAAATGATTGAATATTGTATTGTCATCTAGAATACACATGTAAAAAAAATTTGAGCTCGATTGGAGCAGTAGAAGTGGTCGAAAAATCGATTACAAGATTTGATCATGACAAACAAACAAACGGACAGAGTAAGTCAATAAAAAGCGTGTAATAATAAGGGGCGGGGGCGGTATTTTTTAGTTTTTGCCCCACCTAAAAAAATTTGAAGATCCGGGGCTGCCAATGGTATACATCCATGCGTCTGGACTTTTCATGTAAAGGCAGGATCTTTTAGACTCAAAACAAACAAGTTTTCATTTGGTATTGATGGTGTTGAAACTGACTACACTGCTTGTAGTTAGTACTACACTTAGAGGAAGAGATTTGTGTTAATTTACTAAACTAAGGTATTTCTAAACAATCTCACTTCGCCTGTTTTGGTTGTAACTCTGGGCAGATACCTCTCAATGACTTGTCATTCGCATTAACAACAATGCCTTACGTCTAATCGCAAAGAGGAGACTCCTGAGGGGTTTAGGTAGCAATTGCCATGAAGTTGTGATAAAAGTTCAATTATTGCTCCGATTGACAACCGTCCGACAACTCAAAACGTCAGCTGTGAAACGACGGAAGTTCATAGTATAATTCAGAGCATGCATGTATATAACTTTATTTTTGCCCCTTTAATAAGCTACTCTTTTCGTTTTCGGCCGTTGATTATATAGCTTAAGGTACATATCGTTACGGGATGTATGTTTGACGGAGTGCATGTAGCCCGGGTCTGAGATACGTGGAAGTGTGGTGTGTGAGGCGACGCTATTATTAGCCGGCGCGTGTAGTAGTATGTAGTCGGGCGGGTCTGTTATTATTTTTCTTGGTTCTGTTTGAATGTCGTAGGGCATCCGCGATAATTGGCTATGTGGCCGACACAGAACGCATGCGGGGAATCTATTTCGTGCAGAATTTTGGAACATGGGCATTCGGAGGTAGTGTCGTCGCCTAGGCACTTAACTTAGGTACCTAGAATCGCCATGAGTGGCCATAAAGGTGGCGGTTATGGCATTGTGTGAGTAGGCATTTACTATGGGTGCTTTAAGTATGTGTATAATGTCAAGATGACACAGCAGTCGTGGACAGCAAGGAAAAGGCCGATGTGGAAGGAATGGAATATATTTATAAAAGATTTACAAGAGAAGTTATAAAAGTAAAAGAACAAGCGAAAAGTGACAGGAATTAGTCTTGCTCTAAATCGGACAGTTTTAAGTTCGCACTGCGTGAAAGCGTAACAGACAGACAGAGTTACTTTCGCATTTATAATATTAGTATGGATAATCAATAGTATTTATAAAAGTGCTGAAAGTATGTTCACTGGTGAAAATCCTTTTACTTAATGCTTCTTTTAAATTCACGAATTCGCCACCGAAATAATTGTAGGTACCTTTTTTTTTTTTTTTTTTTTTTTGTTTCCCTGAGGAAAATGCATTAAATTGCATACCCCGGCTGTGGCGAGCCGGGGTTATGTGGGGCTCTCCTCCCCAGAAGGGGGAGGCCTACCCACTAAAAACCTCAGGGATGGCCTTCCTCAGGCATGTAGGGAGCCCCCGGGAACAGAAAGCTTCTTCCGGGAACCCCCAGCCTCCGCTCCCCGTCGACACAGGGGAGCCCTCCTCGGGGAGGCTTACTACCTCCCCCGGTCTCCTCCACCGACGACGCCCCCGGCCACGGAAGGGGCGTGGTCCATCCCGGGTCGCCGTAGCAGTCGCGAATTACTCGCGCCCGCCGGCGACCCAATTGTAGGTACCTAGTAAATGAATTTTTAATAAGTAGTAAATGAAAGTTAATGATGACTCTATACGCAGCATCGAGAGAACTAAAAATGTAATATTTAAAGCGCTAATTAAAATCTATATCGATAAACGTAACATGCTTTTTAATTTAAGGTATTGCTAAGATACTAGAACATTTCATTCTTTATCAAGGCGCTAGATAATGACTGTGTATCGTAAAAAGCAATTATGTTTATATCATGAAGATTTCAATAATCAAAATCAAGCGCTAAAAAGCGCTGAACAAGATTACTATCAACATATGCATCTAAAATCGAAAGTGTTCAAAATGTTCTACAACGTTGCACAACATTTATAATCAATCATTTACGCTAACGTAAATAATACATATTTTACACCAAACGTATTCAAAAACTCTGAAAAATGCAAGCACAGATTCAGCGATCACATTTACTCAACAAACAAACTAGAACAAAGTGGGCGCGAGCGGGCGATTACAATATACACGAGCCGGTTCTAAACAAATTCAATTATTCTAGCGCTAAAATACGCTAAGCAATATTTTCTATTAATAAAACGCACGATCAGCGCAAGCGGTTGATTTGCTTAATTCGTAAAAGCAGTTAACAGAACAGACATCATCTATCTCGCTTTCTCTTACATACAGTACGATCTGTGTTGCTCGGACATTCGGACAAGCAACATTAGCACTTGTGTTTAGCGCGCACAGAGTGGTAGCGAGAGACGACGGCGACGGTGTACTAATAGGTCCGACTGCACGAATAAGAGCTCGCGTTCGGTAACGTTACTAATCGGACAGTGCCGAGTAATGTCACTTTTTAGTACGTCGTACGCGTACTACACAAGACTAACAGGAATAGAGCAAAGATTAAAACTATAGACAAACATAAACTTAAGTTTTTTTTTTTTATTGCTAAAGTTGACAAACAAGCAGGCTGCCCACCTGATGGTAAGTGGTAACAGTCGCCTATAGTACATGTGGTTCCCACGAGATTCGCAGAAAATCTGCAAACCTCATAAGAACCACAGTGTACGTTGCCAACTTGTGACATAAAATGTAAAGTCACAGTACCCAGTAATTTCACTGCCTATCTTACCCTTCACGCCGGAACACAGCAAAGCGAACCCTGCTGTTTGGCGGCGGAAATAGGAAAGACGGAGGTACCCATGCAGACGACCCTGGTACAGAGTCTACCTCCTAGATAAGTATTATATTACAAAGGTCTGTCCTCAATAATAGCATTTTAATGTTGAAAATTTCCTTACCCTCTAGAGAGTTCAAGGGCGATGAATATGAGGTCGTCGGTCCCTAGTGTACATACGATGTACTGAAATTACAGGCAGAGCGAGATTTTTCAATTTCTTTTCGATTTCCTCTGTTTAGACTTCTTTCGGAATCCTGCGGATGAGTATTATTTTCCTTTCGCAGATGAACCTAGTTAGGTCGCGATGTGCGTTGGAGGTGGATAGGGTTATATTTACGCGTTATGCGCACATACGGGTGTGCGTGTAGGTGATCTTTTTTTGAGACAGAGCATCACTGATGCTATTGGTAGAGCATCACTGATGGTAGAAGGCGGGTTGGAAATAACTAATTTAGATTTTGGAGTTGGCTGCTGCGTACACGGCGGGGTTGCTACAGGCACACGCTGATGCAGAGAGGATGAGGGTGTTTAATTTCATCTCGTTCGCGAGTTTTTTAAATTGGGGAAACTTTACCTTAAAGAAATGAAAGCCTCCAATCTCACTTAAAACCAAACTCCGACCACGTAACCACGACATGCACACTACACGTGAGACTATACACTCGCGTTCGTTTGTGTTTGCACTCACGAATCAAAATATTTAATCACACGACAACACTGGAAACGCAAGCGGTGTAGAACTCTGTTAAGATCGCACTAACGTCGGTTGGAGGTTGTCGGGAGAGTTCAGCACTGAACGGACAGCGAGCAGGCAGGGAGCTCAGATATATTCCAATGTTCAGACTCCATAAAACTAGCTGTTCCTTCTTGGGGAAATGTATATCTATGTTTAACAAGTTTCCGCAAAGTGTCATTGATTTGCCTTTATATAAATTTAAAATCCATATCAAAAAGACACTCATGAGTAAAGGTTATTAGTGACTATCTAAATGATCACACTATTTGAGAATAGGGACACTATTCATAGAGCCATGTTTGGTAACAAAATTATTTATAATATTGTATTATTTTTATATGTGTATGTAAACATACATACGACTGTAATCGTATTAGGTATGATTGTATCTTATATTATATTATTATAATTATTAACATTGAAAAGAGGAGATAAAAATAGACCTTCAGAGTTTCTTGCCTGCTCTTCTCGAGAAGGCTCTCCCAATTTCCGAACAGGTGTAGAGTTAATATTATTATTATTATTTCCTTGTTCGTACGTACGGACAAGGTTTTTGTTTTTTTTAAGCTTCTTTTTTGTTTTGTTTGTTTTGACGTCAATAAGTGCCTGTAAAGGTCTTTTTTTTTTTGAGGGGGAAATGCGATCTTGTGCACCATGACACCGCACTGGCAAGACGCGGCCGTGTGTGGGGCTCTCCGGTCAAGAGGACCGGCCTACCCACTAAAACCCCCCGAGTTCTCTGGGCCCATACGGGGCACATGGCGGGATGCGCTCTCGCGATTCGACCGCCATGTATCCCGGGGCCGGCTCGACCAAGAGTTGGTCAAGCCACCGGGAGGGACTGTCCGAGAACCCCTGGACAGTCCCCCAGACAGAGAGACTTCAGCACGGCGTGCGCGCTTAGCCGGACGCGCACGCAGCCTCACACCTGTAAAGGTCTATGTTGAATAAAGATTATTTTGATTTTGAGATAGCTGTGCGACAGGTGAATGCTAAAAAGTTGAATGACTACTAAAGTACCAAAAAGAAAACGAGATAAACGCATCGATCATAACTTATGTACTCCTTCACGCTTACCACAACGCATATGACAATGCAGAATTTTCGCCCCCAATATTTTTCACGTTTAATTTATGTGACATCCTGATTGGTCCAAATTAATTAGTTATGATTGGTAATAACCATAAGGATTTTTGTATAAATACAAACGTAATGGTAAATAAAGCATTCTAAATTAGAAGCTATTCCACAGTCTAGTTAGAATCCGTGTATTATAAAACAACATAATTTTGCCAAAAATCTATTAATAAAAAGTATTAAGACAGTGGGATTTGTCGTAGTACAAAATATCAATGTACCACAAGTTTATGATTAGATATAATAAAATATTTTTCTACCTACCTTTCCATATTATGCATAGTACACCAAATAATGAATTAATCAATGACTTGTCATTTTTTTTCAGATGCTCCCACATTTGTGGATGAACTCGAAATGTACCTTGAAAGAATCAACTTGGAAAATAATAGAAAACTTGTTTTGGGAAAGTATGAACTTTTTATCTACAGATACAAAAGAAGTATTATTATATAGCTGGTGCCCGCGACTGCCTCTGCACCGGATACTAATCCGAGTAGCTTATATTAGTGTTACATATATCTATATAAATTGTAGCCTATGTGTAATTCTGATATATAAGCTATATTAATGTAGTATCATTAAAATCCATTCAGTACTTTTATGTGAAAGAGTAACAAATATCCGTCATATTTGTTAGTTAGTTAGTATTAGAGTAACAAATATCCGTCAAGTCATACAAACTTTCGCGTTTATAATGTTAAAAAAAATTACAGCCAAACACCCTAACAATATATTTCAGGGTATTCGATTTTGTGTTAAAATATGCTTATAACTTATAAGTATTTGACTGATTTATACATCATATTGTTATTTGTATAATAAAATTTACAAACTTGTTAAAATCGCATAGCGGCGGATAATGTTTCAGCGGACAAAACATATGGATATTTGAAACTATGCAAGCAGCCGCGACAAGATTGCTGTCAGCAAGCCAAGACATGAATCTTACAAGTAATCTATTGTGCCCTGCCATTAGTTTGTCCTACAACATGAAGACGTTGATAACTAGTGTCCAAAACAAACATTGGTTTCAGCATTTTTTGGATAAGATTAAAGGCAATTGCAACAAACTGACTATCACTTACGGTATGATTTTTCAAAATTCTCTTGTTTATTGTTACATCTTCTAATACGCCGTTGGCTGGACGTGACATATTCCTTAAAAACAAAATTATCAAAACATAATGCATAGTTAACTAACAACTTCATTGTCACAAGACTTCCAACAACTTTCGAGAAGGCAACATATTTACATCTCAAACCATTCCAATGCATTAGTAGGTTACCTTAAGTGGCTTGAATCTTCATTTCTTTATCATTTTCACAAGTCACCAAAGTATGTGAAGAGCTTTCTTAAAGGCAACAAATTTCTATCTCAACAAAAAAAAAATCACAAGTTGTCTACTATTTTGAACAAATGCTCTAAACCGACTTTGCTGCTTGATACTTATTAACAACCAATATAAAGTTCGATTTTTCGTCAGTAAAATGACATTTCCAGTGTCATGTGTCACAAATCATATTATTTAATATGGTATGTATTACTATTTACAATAAAAAAACGCTTTGATGCCTAATAAAATAAAGCATGACTAAATGTCTAAATCTATTGATTGCCGAACATCACTATTGTAGTGGGTCACCCTTTTTTGTATCAGTGACAGTTGCACTTGTCATTTTACTGACTCGAATTAAAAATCGTAGTTTAGTTAACGAAATTTACCTCAAACGTCACGGATACGTAATATTAAACAATGTAACATTGTCAAATAATCTTAACACTTTATCTGTGTTTTTTCTAATCTAGACTCAAACTTTAATCTAGACATAAAATATACATAAGCTTCGAAAACTTCGTACTTGTTGGCGTTTGAGCAGTGAATGCCCACCGTCTCTCCGAGCATAGTTCAGCCGAGAGTTTGACATCACTACCATATGGTGGAACTTATGCCAAGATATTTTTTCTCTTTCATACCTATTTGTTATAACAATTATTTTAAAAACTATTCAATTGAAGTAATTATTATTTTACGATTATTTGTTAAAGAATATTTATACTTACCTTTATTGTTTTTATACTTTACCGGTGCAAGTGTGATCTGAGTATTACAAGGCTTAAAAATATATTAACCATTAATTCACTTGTTTTAACGCCTTCCCCACCATTGCTTCTTACCACTACTGACTGTGTACTCATTGGCAGGCGCAATGGCGCACGGCCAATATGAACACAGTAGCCTCACATGTTCAATACATTTTTACAACATTGGTTTTGGGCGTTATAATGGTTATTGTACCCTACTTACCTGAAGACACAAAGTCATTTGAAATATAGATACGAATAACCTCGATAATAGCTTTATGTCAATTTTGATATTAGAATTAGGTCTGTTGTATTCATCGCACTGAAGAGACGTTGTTTGAAGTGTCGAAGCACATTTTATATACATTGCAATTATTGAATTATTATTTAGATGGTTTACTTTGAATGTACGACAAGAGGTAAAAAAGTAGGTAGGGTCTTTGGGTTTGAAAGCAAATACATATTACGAGGGCTGCTACTTATGTATCCGGAATAAAAAAATTAAACGTATATGGCTAAATATGGGTTTATTGTTTTTCAAAGTATTCTCCGCGATGATCGATACACTTTTGCATACGTTGAAACCAATTTTTATAGCATTTTTTCCACTCTGATTGCGGTATCTATGAAACGTGCTGTTTGAATGAGTCGACGACATCTTCACAGGTCGAAAATCGTTGACCACGTAATTTATTCTTTACATTTGGGAATAAATAGAAATCATAAGGTGCCAAGTCTGGGCTATACGGTGGATGACCCATCAATTCTATTTTTTGACCCCCCAAAAATGTATTTGTTTCGCGTGATGTGTGACAGCTGGCATTGTCGTGGTGTAGAATGATTCTGCGTCGCTTGTTGTTTTTACGTATTTCTTCAAATACTTCCGGCAAACAAATGGTCGTGTACCACTCCGAATTGACCGTTTTACGATTCTCCAGTGGTATTGTAGCCACATGACCATTAATACCAAAAAAGCAGGCCACCATTTGCTTTAAAGTGCTTTTTGCACGAGTCACTTTCGTAGGGTTCGGCTCATTTTGAAACACCCAAACTGTAGATTGTTGCTTAGTTTCGGGATCGTACGCATAGATCCAAGATTCATCACCTGTGTAGATGTTATAAACAGATTTTGAGTCACTTCCGTAAAAATTTTTTAACATATTTTTGCACCATTCGACGCGAGCTTCTTTTTGATGCTGAGTTAAGTTGTGCGGTATCCAACGCGAACTATTCTTTTTACGAACAAATGTTCATGTAATAGTTTATTAATGCTTGTCATACATATGCCCAGAGTAGCCTCTATCTCGCGATACGTAACATGACGGTCTTGCATAATTAGTTTTCGTACAGCTTCAATGTTTTGTGGCACAACGACTGATTTCGTGCGACCTTCCTTAACTTCGTCCGTGAGCTTACTCCATCCAAGATTGAACTCACTAAACCAGTGATACACAGTGGTTTTTGATGGAGCTTCAACACCAAAAGTTAAAGTTAATTGATCTACGCACTGTTGTTGCGTTAAACCACGTCGAAAATCGTAATAAATCATAGCACGAATATTTTCACGTGCGAGTTCCTGACATTTTAAACCCATCAGATCAGAAACAAAACACTAGCGTACATAAGAAAAAAGTAACGGCCAGTATTTCAAAAAAAGAACGAATTTTACCATGGAGGTCATATGTTGCGTTTAAAAATGTTGAAATCCCAGATTCCAGATTCTTAAGTAGCAGCCCTCGTACATCAGAACTTCACTGATCTACACGAATATCTTGTAACTTAGTACCTAATACCACTACTAAAATTATGCTTTACTGATAAATTGGTGCACGAATGAACATGGCAAGTAACACACAAAACACCTGATAAAATAGACAAATAAGTATACAAATGAGACAAGAATCAAATGAAAAAAATTATGTCGCCATTTTAAAGGGCCTTTTTGAATAAATTATATCTGACGGTTTCTAAATAATTGGTCAACTTTGATATCGCATTGAAAATTTAATTCTTATTATTAGTAATCTGATATTGTTTTATTTCGTTGTACTTCCAATATTATATTTATTTACTTAATTGAAAGCGAGCAATGACTAGCATTATCGATCTTTCAATGATTTATAGTATATATAGAACATTATTATTAAATAACGCGTGCTCCGTTTGCAAGGCCGTTGAAAGGATTGCCTTTTTATTCCGGTTACTGAAGTTTTATCAAACTTCTTTTGCAGATCTAAAGGAACAAGAATATATAATCACGGACAAAATTAAGAAACAACTCCATGAAAATATTATAAACCTACAAAAAATCAACAAAGAATTGGATTTGGATTACGCACACTTGAAGTTTTGGTCTGACAATGAAATGAAGAAGTATATTTCGGAGAAAAGGCGTGTAAATGGGAAATCGTACCAAGAATATGAATTTTGTTATAAAGATCATATTGTAATAATTATATAGCATTTATACACGAACTAGTACTACTGTTATTATTTACTAGCTGTGCCCGCGACTTCATCCGCGTTGGAATAGTTATTTTGAGCATCGTATTTATTTTTGCAAACAACTACCTCAGCTGTTACCCACGACTTTGTCCACGCATTTCTGTTATTATCTTAGACAATTTGCTTTTAAGTTTTTAAAAGAACATAATTGTTTTAAAGTACTTTTGCGTAAATTATATTTTTAGTTTTGTTTTCTTGTGGCAGAAGAATATATTGGTTTTCTCCGCAACCCGATCTTGACAACGCGACATATTCAAATTTGATTACCATAAAAACGATTCTAGTGAGTTAACCTTAAAAGATGGACATATACTGTCGTGGACATATTTTTTTTATAATTTCAAGAGGAATAATTCTTTCATACATATTTTTTTAGTATCTTGAACCGTTTTCGCAACGCACGCAACGGAAGCCCTCAAAGATGAATGATTTTCCTCGTTTTTTCCACATTCCTCGATAAATTGTCTATTCAATAAAAAAAGAATTTTTCAATTCAAACCAGGAATTCCTGAGATTAACGCGCTCAAACAAACAAATAAACAAACTTCAGCTTTATAAAATTAGTATAGATTGTTTTATGTTAAATTTTCACGGCAGGCTGTATTACTCCATTATCAAAATGACTGTTATATTCTATAACATATTTTTAACGTTTAAAAGGAGAACCCAAAAACAAATTAATATTTTTATATTGTGTCGTCGATTCGACTATACAGCCATTGTTCTTACAGCTCAAGTTGAAGTTAAATCAATGTCAATGTGCGTAGTTATCTACATTGACTTCAAAAAAGCTTTTGATACACTGGACCTCCACCGACTGCTTCAGGCAATGGCTAAATGTGACATTTGTGGACAGTTAACGCCGTATCCTGAGTACGGGATGGCGGGAACTACAGCAAACTATGCTAATATTATTTACGGTGGTCCGACAGGATCCGTGTTTGGACCGTTTGAATATGTTATGCATGTAAACAATATACGAGTATGTTAAGTTATAAAAAAATGTAATGTGCTTATGTATGCAGCCGACACATATTTATATTAATTACTTAGCGGCACCGATAAGTACCTGCGAACGATGGGAGCAAATGCTTTATATTATTGTTATTTCTCCACCACAATAATGGATCATCGTCTAATTTGAGTCTGTTTTCTTTATTATATCCTTTACTTAAAATTTTCCATATCATGAGGTTACTACTGCTGTCGTCGTTTTCAGTTTCCTCTTCACTGTCACTACAATTTTGTCATCATGTCAACCAAATTCGAATGCACGCTTTGTGTTGGTGAAAATATCTGGAAGCTTGTGCTTGGTTCATCATGTACTTAGTTTGATTCTACTCTATTATTATTATATTATCTCTATCTATTATTATATTTTGGACAGCAGAAGCACCTAAAGCCTTGTCATCATCAACTCCACTTGCCACATTTAAGTCATGTATAGTAAGCAAGGCTATTGAGCGTCGTCGGTGGCGCTGTAGTCTCTGCACTGGTTTGTGCGCTGCATAGAATCGGGAGGCCCGCGATCTAATCCCCACCGTGTACCAATGTGTTTTTCGTTCCGAAATTCATATGTATTTCTATTTATCCGACGCTCCTACGGTGAAGGAAAACATCGTGAGGTAACCTGCCTACATCTGCGAAGCGATTCAAAGGTGTACGTAGTCAACCAACCCGCACTGGGCCAGCGTGGTTGACTAAGGCCTAATCGCCCTTACGTAGTTAGGGTAGGCTCGAGCCCCTCGGTGGGGACGTATATGAGTTGTGATGATAGTAAGCAAGCCTATTAATTCGGACTGAACTTGCTCCTTAGTTATTTCATCAAAAAACTTTAATTTGTACCTTGGATTCAAATAAGTAGCAAGCGAAAATAGT
Organism: Scirpophaga incertulas; assembly: GCA_036419045.1. NCBI lineage: Eukaryota > Metazoa > Arthropoda > Insecta > Lepidoptera > Crambidae > Scirpophaga > Scirpophaga incertulas. The sequence goes on from CM071633.1 coordinate 15,881,978, forward strand.
GTCTTGCTTGGAAGGTCGCAAAACCTGACATTGATATCTTTAATTAGTTTTTAAATGATGCTCTGGAAAACCTGATTTGTGTCTGATTTTTTCTTTTCAGCTAATCTATTCTATGATTATGAACATAAAACTCCGTTACAACTCCGCATAAATTGTGCGGAAGGTACGATTTCTTGCGAAACTTCCGCAGCAGTAGAACATTTCGGCTTGCTTTCTTCAATAGCTTCAATAGATCGTAGTTTCTCGACGTAAGTGTAGTCTATTCTCGTAAATATTGAAGTTTTATAGAAAAATTCGCCCGAGGGTCATAGACTATATCTGTGCGAAATGTGGCGCGTAATTCGTTTAGTAAAGTAGGTAATTCATCTATCCATGTACTTGATCGGTACTTGTAGTTTTACGCGTAGTGATATTGAATAGTGCGATTTTTCTTTATGCCTAGTATTTTCATAAGAGGCTCTCAAATTGAATTCTTGATCGCTTGTTAGTGTACCGTTTTGGTGTTATCCAATACCTAAATACGATGTCAACTATTTTTTGGAGCCTATTGCTTAGGGCCATTTAGTTATTCTGTCGATCATAGTGACAAAATAACGATTACCTTGTCGAGTTACAGACAGGGGTACAACTGTGTGGAAGTCTACGTGTTGAAATTGTTCGGTTGCCGGGAATCTTGATATATGTGAGATCGTGTGTTGTTGTATCTTGCTTTTATGGCAATCTGTACAACTTTTTGTCAATTTCCCGATGTAGTTCCATTGTCGACGGGCAAGATATTGTTTCTATGCAACTGAGTGCATCAGCTACGCTGTTTTGATTACCGCTCACGTGATCTATAGTAAATTCGTTGACTAAAAACAATACTTGTCTTATTTTTTGTGGGGTTTCGGTAGTTGAATTTATTTTGTTCATGGCGTATGTCGAATATTTTTCTGAAGTGTTTGTATATGTATATCGCCAATTCACGACCAGACGCAATGTTTTGTTTGTACTTCGAAGAATTTCTTAGAAAAATATCCGAGTGGTACAGTGTAGCACTTGCCGTTTCGTCCTCCTTTAGTGAGGATTCTCAGCCTCTCATTCCTGAGAGAAAAAAAATGAGGGATGAGGACGTGTGACACATAATTGTGGGCGTGCCCGGGGAAACGATATTGGGATCGTTGCTTTTCTTAATTTATAGTAATGATCTTCCATGCGTCATAAGTAGTTTGTGCCATACACTACTATTTGCAGATTCATTAATATTTAAGGTTGAAAGAGGGAATGCAGGTTCCGGCGTTGTGGATTTTATACTGTCTAAAGTATTACCTACACTGGTTAACAACGAATAACTTATCACATAACACAAATAAAACAAAATGTTTAAATTAAAATTTTCATTGCCCAAAACTGGCAAATGTAATAATGAATGACGAAATTTAGAATTTACAAATAGTACAAATTCATTCGACGCCAAAATGGAACATAGGGGTCGAGCGGGTTCAGACCGATACATTGCCAATATTTTGCTGGAATGTTGTTGTGCCACTTCTTTGTTCATGTTGGTATCGCCACTTCTTTGTTCATGTTGGTATCGCCACATTAAGCTGACCAGCGCTCAACCCCGACTTCAATCTGATATAGGATACTAAATTAAATGGTGGGTTCGATTTAGTCATACATACACCTAAACTGTCGGTGAGCTAATTACAAGGGAATGGAAAGGGTAACCACAAGATTTGTTAATGAGGTGGTAAGCTTAGGTCCATGACGAATAGTCTTCGATCTACTAGAGCTAAAGGATCTAACTCATTTAAGTGTTGATGAGTTAAAATCTGCTTTAATACAAGACACGACAAGATATTATGTCAAGTAACTAGTTAATTTAATGAAGAACCGTCTGCTGTTATTAGGGGTTGGATCACTTTTTTACTATTCTCGTTTCCTAACTTTCATTTTTTAACCTCTTAAAATTAGGTCCTGAAACCAATTTCCATATTAGTTAAACTTCATAGTTTTTTTTTTCTGAGAAGACGAAAAAACCAGCATCATAGAATAACTTGAGACTTACGAGGGGAGGTCAAAAAGTTCGCGGAATGACTGGGAAAAAAGATGAAATGATACATTATGTTATTTTTCCTTTTCAATATATTCCCCCTTAACACGAATACATTTTTCGGATCTGGCATATAACTTATTAATACCGTCGAAAAAATAGGTTTTGTCTTGGGCGTCAAAATACGCCGAAATCGCCGACTTGACTTCATCATCGTCTCTAAATTTTTTTCCACGCAGCTCTTTCTTCATCTTTGGGAATAAATAAAAATCGCTAGGGGCCAGGTCTGGACTGTAGGGTGGATGGCGTAGTTGTTCAAAACCGCATCGATGAATGGCAGCCGTCGCAACATGACTCGTGTGAACGGGCGCGTTGTCGTGCAAAAGGAGTACACCTTTTGTCAGTTTTCCTCTTCTTTTTTCTTTAATAGCTTCTTTTAATCGGTCCAATAGGGAAGCGTAGTACTCTCCCGTCATAGAAACACCACGTTCTTTATAATCGATCAAAAGAATACCTTCAGTATCCCAAAAAATAGTCGCCATGATCTTTCCGGCCGATTGCGACACTTTAAATTTTTTAGGGGGTGGTGTGCCTTTTTTGTGCCACTGCATCGACTCCTGCTTTGACTCAGGCTCATAGTGGTGAACCCAAGTTTCATCACCGGTTACAATTCGGGCCATAATTTCTTCCCTATCTTCTCCACAGCGGTCCAAAAACTCGCGGGAACAGTTGACGCCCGCTCACGTTTTTGCAGCGGCGTGAGCATTCTCGGGACCCACCTTGAACACACTTTACTCATGCCAAGATGTTGGTGAAGAATATTTAAAATTGTGGTTTCTGATACTCCAACTGATGCTGCAAGTTGTTTCTTCTTCAACCTTCCGTCTTCCAATACAAGTTTTTCAACTTTTTCAATGATTTCCGGCGTAGTGGCCTCAATGGGCCGTCCAGGTCGAGGATCATCTTCAATTGACTCCCTTCCTTGCTTGAAAAGGCCGTGCCATTTGTAAATCATGGTTTTACCAGGAGCAGAGTCTCCGTAAACAGCTAACATCTCTTGCAAAATAGTTTGAGGCGTTTTTCCTTGTTTGGTGAGGAACTTTACGACGGCGCGATGTTCAATTTTCTCCATAGTGGCTAGTTTGTTCCCGATTTACTTGTTTACTCGTTTGTAACTCGAAAGCTAATGACCCAATTAGGCTAGAAATTGGCATATATAGTAATTATGAGTTACTCAAGTAGCGGCTACCTGGAGGAGCAACCTCACCCCGCCAACCCCGCCATTCCGCGAACTTTTTGACCGCCCCTCGTAGATCCTATTAATATTAACTCGATTTTCTCAATTAAATCAGTTCAATTAAACTATGATTACCAATCCGTCAATGTTTGTTAATCAATTGCCACCCAAATAAGTTTCTGGTTTTATAAATGAAGAAAGTCTAATTGTAAAAAGATACAGGCAGGCAGTATGATAGAAGGCAAAAAAGGAATGTAACAATGTTCCTGTAATTATTATAACAACTCCTATTGCAGTTAAGTGTATTATTTGCTCAACTGTGAACAATTATTGCAAGTCTACTACGACTAAACCTAGGAGGGACCTAATCTAATAATTTTTTATTTTATATAATACCTTTAATTTTATTGACATTTAATTAAAAATCTTTTATGAAATGACATACTCTATTATTAATATATTACCTACAACTTAATACATAAAAAACATATATTTAATTATAAATGTAAATTGTATATTCATTTATAGGTACTTGGTAGGACACTACCAGGCAATGTTATAACAAATTATTGTTATAGAAGGAATAATTATTTGTTCACAAAGATGGAAGTTGTAGTATTTTTGGAATTGCAAATTATAATTTGATTCTATATATTGAATGATTACAACTCCACCTATAGATAGAAAAAAATGAATGAAATCAAACTTATAAATATAACTGTTCTTAAAACAAAACATACTTTATATCACCTCTACACTGATATCCTCATTTATAACCCTAATTGTTAACCCAAATTTTATTGGGACTTTGAATATAATAATAAAATTATATATTGTTTATTTATTTATATAAAAACAACTAAATGTTTTCATGTATGTATAATAACATTAAATATGTAGAGAGTATGTCAAAGGTACATTTGTGACACTACAATTTTCGGAATGTAATTCTAATAAGAAAATAAACTAAAGGCAGCATATCGTCATAGCACGAGGATTTTTATCCAATAATTTTTATATAAACAGATCACAATAGTATGCAATATATAAAGGCAGATCAAATCACATGATATGCTAGTAAATAGAGCATAGCATTTTTCATTATTGCCGTTAAATCATAATCTCAAACTTTTGATAAATATGATGCCAATTAACTTGTCTTTGATAAAATCTAAGTGTTAATTTAAAGTTGGCTACAGAATATTATTTATTCTATATCAAGTACATCAGCTTCGTCTTCTTCAGAGCTCGAATTGTCTTTTTCATTATCATCACCATACATTTGCATTTTATCTAAAAACATGTCATTCATATCATCCAATTCATCACCACTCTCATTTTCATCTTGCCAGCGATCGAAATCAACTTTAAGCCAATGATGTTTCTTTTTATCACTAGTAAGTGACGGCCAGAATGATGCATCAGGCTTTACTTTTATGAGATTAAGTTCAATAAGCCTTCCTTTGTTATTATATCGACTTTTCGCAGGATCAACTTCTGCGAATAAGGGGATTTCAATTTCATGGATTTTTTGATCAGGAGCACAGATTCCTTTGAAATATACGGTATTGCTATCAATTTTAATGTGCGGCTTTTCACATTCCACATTAAATGTCAGAAATACTTGAGAACTCCTCTGCGCCCATGACACTGATGGTGGAGTCGCTATATTGTCTGAATCCATCTAAAAGAATTAATGTAATTCTTTAACTTCTCTACAACATTACTTTCTGCTTTGTGTACACAGTTAAAATCAATATACTTACTGTTGAAAAGTTCGGAGTTAAACGTGTAATAAAATGCTTAGTTACTAAGTATCCAGTGAATTTTAAAATTTGTAACAATGTCAATTACTTTCAACAACCGATACAAAAATTAATTATATAGGTATTTAACAATATAAACCAATGTCAAAAACCAATTATATAGGAAGAATAAATATACAAAGCTATATAGGTTATGTTACAGATAATAAGAAAAATCAGACAGACAATAAAGGTTGTATGATATAACTCTGATCAGTCACATTTAAAAAATTACTTTTCAAAACACATTAGAAATACCGCTTATGGACTCTGGTATAAACTGTGGTGGTGGTTAGTGGATAGGCCGATCCTCTATGACCGGAGAGCCCCACACGGCCGCGCCTTGCCAGCGCGGTGTCATGGTGCATAAGGTCGCATTTCCTTCCCTCAAAAGGTATTTTGGTTTCCGGTATAAAATATTCAAGGAGCGACAGAACATCATATTACTAAGAATTACGTTTTTATAAGAGATTAAGAAAAATTAACTGGGACAATGTAATTTTTCTCGATGAGACTTGGCTGAACGCTAACCACACTGTGCTACAGACAGACACGACAAAAAAGCGTCTTGCTCGAAAGTGCCCACAGGAAAAGGTGGGCGTCTCATAATCTGCCATGCTGGATTTGCTGCAGCAGGATTTATAAAAAAAAATGTTTAATGGCGTTCGAGTCCAGAAGCATAAAAGAATGTCACGAAGAAATGAATGCGGAGAAATTCAAAGAGTGCTTTTTTATTCTTCTACAAAATATACCTGAGAGCTGCTCGATAATTATGGAGAATGCGCCATATCATTTGATACAAATTGACAGGCCATCTACGCAAATTCAGAAGAAAGCAAATATAATGACGTCGCAGCAAAGTCATAGTGTCGAGGCTAGTATGGAGTTACCGAAGGTTGCATTGCTGGAGTTAGGGCGTCAAAATAAAACCGAAAGCCACGATATGTCATCGACGAATTAGCAAAACGGCATGGGCACAAAATTATTTGAACAACACCATATCATTGCCAATATTATGCAAGTGAATATAATAAAGCCAATATAATAAAGTGAAGTGATTTGGGCTCAAATAAAAGGTTAGTATATATTTTTTTTTTGTTAAAAGTTTCATAAGCAAATTGTTAAACTAAATTTTATTAGTCTCAAAGTAATATTATTACAGATAATCGCAGTAACTCTAGAAACCCTTGTTTGTTGCATGCACTCACATCAAAAAGAAAGAATTGGCCAAAGTTGTAGAGAAGACGAATCAAACTATCATGAAAGATTTCGATAGACATATCCGTTATGATAACTTTATAGAAAATTCGATAATTAATGTAAATGGAAATGATAATGATGAGAGTTCTAGTTACTGCAGTGAAAGTGAATAAAATAAATTCATATTTTTTGTGTTTGCTTTTAATATACTTTTCCTACATATGTATGATATCATTTTAAAAAGAATAAGAAATTAATAGTTCCTTAATTTTGATAATTTAAAATAAAAAAACATTTTTAATTACATATTTAGAAATAAATTTCTTATTACCGGAAAACCAATTCGGCTTCAGAAAAAATAGGTCAACAGAAGATGCCATCGCATCCTTAGTAAAGTATGTTGTTCACAAAATAGATAATAAAAGTAAATGTATGAGTATCTTCCTGGACCTTTGCAAGGCTTTCGACAGTGTCAGTTCCTCTTTTGTTGAAAAAGTTGGAAGCTTTTGGATTTAGAGGTTGTGTCCTGGATATCTTCAGGGACTACTTAGCTGATCGAACACAGTGCACTAAAATGGGATCTTATACCAGTCGGGAGATCTCAGTCACAGTTGGAGTTCCACAAGGAAGCATTTTGGGGCCCACGCTATTTCTTTTATATATCAATGATTTATGCAATATATCAATCCCAAACTGACGCATTTTTACTTACGCGGATGATCAGCTCTTATAATATATGGTAGAACTTGGGATGACACTGTCAGAATTGCAGAAGACGCTTTCAAGCAGGTTATGAAATGGCTTAGTGCTAACTTATTAACTCTGAATTTCCCCAAGACCAACTTTATTATATTCACAAATCGAAAACCAGCAAAACCATCCCTGGATATGATCAATATAAAAGCCCATGAATGTGATGGTAGATCGTGCACATGTAACTGTCCTACCCTGACAAGAGTTGAATCCATCAGATATTTGGGTATAATTGTAGACGATTGCCTCAACTGGCATAATCTAAATAAATTTCTCTGTTCACCCAAAGATTGCCACACCGAAACCTCCCAAACACCTCAACTATAAAAAATGTGATTTCGCCAAAGTTAGATCGGAACTATCATGTATGGATTGGACAAGTTTATTAACTTCTTCCGACGTAAACGAAAATACTAAGTCCTTTTATGACACTTTGCAAGGTATAATTCGTAAATACACACCTTATTCTCTGGCAAATAAAGATCGCTATCCTCTTTGGTTCAGTAGTAGCCTGAAGCGTTGCATCGCGGAAAAGCTAAAATATCATAAACGATACAAGAAATATAAAAATCCACGGGACTACGATGTGTTTGCCATGCTTCGTACTAGAAGTAAAATGTTAATGTCATATTGTTATAATAATTATATAGCTTCCACTGAATCAGAACTGTCAAAAAACTCGAAACCATTTTGGTCTTACGTAAATAGTAAACGTGACAAAGGTAACGCCATACCCTCAGTACTGAAACATAATGATGTCGAAGCTTTTGACAGCAAAGGCATGTGTGAGTTGTTTTCATCTTACTTTGGTTCTGTCTTTAGTACCCATAACACCTCAACGACTTCCACACCTTCTTTTGCCCTTGGGCACGCAATTGGTACTCTTGCCACTATCTCTATCACTAGTGACGAAGTATATAAATACATTAAAAAACTTGATTCCACTAAGGGTGCTGGGCCGGATACAATACCTCCTTCTTTCGTCAAGCAATGTGGCAAGGAATTAAGCATCCCACTTTGTATCCTTTTTAATCAGTCACTTAGGACAGGCGTTTTTCCAGATTGCTGGAAGACTGCCTACATCATTCCAGTGTATAAAAGTGGGAACAAGTCAGATTGTTCCAACTACAGGCCTATTAGTATTCTCTCTTGCTGTGCAAAACTTTTCGAGTCAATGGTCGCCGAGCCTATCAAATTCCATCTTAAGCCCCTACTTAACCCTAATCAACATGGTTTTGTCGCAAATAAATCAACTATCACCAACTTGCTCGAATATAGTAATTACTTGTGTAGTGCTTTCGCTAAAAATAAACAAGTGGACGCCATATATACTGATTTCTCCAAGGCTTTTGACAGGGTGGACCATAGTCTCCTCTGTTGGAAGCTTTCTGAGTTAGGTATACATGGTTCTCTACTGCGTTGGGTGGAATCATACTTGAATCACAGAAGTCAGCTGGTTGCTTATAAAGGGGTCTTATCTGAGCCTGTCCTAGTCACATCCGGGGTCCCACAAGGATCAATTCTGGGTCCTACATTCTTTAACGTCTTTATTAATGATCTTGTTTATCAACTAAAATGCCCCAACTTACTCTACGCTGACGATCTAAAAATATTCTCCGTAGTATCTACTACTTGTGATGCTGAAATTCTGCAACATGACCTCGATGCACTTTCTAAATGGACTTATGAAAACAACATGTCCTTAAATGTAAAAAAATGTTTTGTTTTAAGTTTTACGAAAAAAATTAATAAAATTGGTTATGCATATACTGTTGATGGGCAAACGCTTACTAGACAAACTCAAGTAAAAGACTTAGGTATTGTATTCGATGAGAAATTATCTTTTCGTAATCATTACAGCTATATACAAAGTAAAAGTTCGAAAATGTTAGGATTCATCCTCCGCAATACAAAAAAGTTTAAAAAGGCTCAGAGTCTTATATATCTGTATAATTCTCTTGTTCGAACAATTTTAGAATATGGTGCCGTTATATGGTCTCCTTTCTACGCAGTGCATATTGATCAGTTAGAAAGCATACAACGCAAATTCTTAAGATGTGTTTCCTATCACCAGGGCTTGCATCGAAAAATACCCCACTACTTGGATAGATTAAACAAGTTTCAGATGCAAACACTGGAAACCAGGCGTAAGCACTCTGAGCTAATTTATCTTCATAAGATTGTCCACTCTATCATAGATTCCCCATCTCTGCTAGTCTTAATTAATCTCATTACGAGCTATAGATCTCGTGACTGTCACCCTAAGTTGTTTTCACTACAAGTTTACCCTAACAAAACATCCTATCATAATCCAGTGGCACGCATGTGCCGCCTATACAATGACATAATTCAAGAACATAGTGATGTCGAAATTGATGTTATGAATTCTAGTCCTAGTACCTTTAGAAGGAATGTTCACAGTATTGTTAAGTAACTATACTCTGTCCATTATATTATTTTCTTTTTGACAGTTTAAGATATTTTGAAATCAGTGATGAACTCGCAAGTTACCGATTCGATTAAAACAGAATATCGATTTTATTTAAGAAGAACTTTTAATCGATTTAATGCAGCGATATTATTTTTATTATAAATATTAAATTCGTTTATCTGGTTTTTTCAAATACATGAAATAAATTAATAATGTCTGATTGGGATCGAAATGTTGCAATTGATAACATGATGGCACAAGAATTGGTTATTTATGTAACAGAGGACTCAACTGACGAGTCTAGTGTAATTTACGAAGAAGAATCTGATGAATCTATGTAATAAATAATGTAAATAAATTTACTTGTTTAATTTTTATATTATATATTTGGCGAATTACCCAATTGGGGTAATTCGCCAAATATATAAAATTTTGCCTAATTTCCTTGGCATGTGTAAAACTTTATTTTTTCGTATATTTCTGATCCATTTAAGAAAGTTTTCCTTTTTCTCTCTTTTCTAAGTATTCTTGATCATAATTCTTGATTTAAACTTGACGTAGATGTTATTAACTACATATGCGTTTTAATATTAAAATTCACATACCTATAAATAATGTAAGGTAGCTGTCGAGAAGGAAATAAATAAATTTACAAATATTTGATTTGAAGACAATTTATCGATTTATCTGATTTCAAGAACTGCTTATTGTCTGTGGTAGTTTGTTATGCACAGAGCACTTCACTATGTGGGCGTTACCCGTCTAGAAAGTATATTATTACTGTAGTACTATAATTTGAAAATAGAAACAATATTTCATACGCGCGATCTGTCAAAAAGAAAATAACATAATGGACAGAGTATAATTTAGGTTTTAGCATAAAAAAAATATGTATTGTTAATATAAAATTATATAATATACCTATATATATATTGCCTATTCAACGTAATTATAAATTAAAACAAATTTATATCTATGTATATATATTTATGCCTATTTTATATATTTATAAATATTATTATAACTATGTTATTTTACCTTTGTTTGTCACAGAAAAATTGTAATCTTAGGACGCATATTATTGGAGCACAGTCAGAACCATTAACATATAATTCTTATTTGTAAAAATATAAATAACTGTACTCTGTTTATGTGTAATAAATAAATAAAAAATAAATAAATCAAGTCCAAACAGTTGTTAGCCGTGTAAGGAAATTAATCTCGGTTTTTAAGAAGCTACGTAGCTCAGCTGACTTCTCTCTTATGTATGTATATATAGACTGTATATACTGCATTATGTGAAACACTCCTTTCATACTGTATCTCTATATGGGGACGTACTTCGAAATCTACACTCATAAAGTTAGAATGAGCACACAGGGCAATTCTGAAAGTTATGTGCAGAGAACCGTTTAGATTTCCAACCACTCAACTATATTAATCTGTTAGAGTATGGACTGTTAGACAGATTTTCATTCTCAGAACAGTATTGCGACAACATTCGATTCTTCCTCAACAATGTAATGATCCTTCAAAGCGTCGACAGAGATCTCCATACCCTCTAATACCTTTTTGCTGTTAGGTTGCAGTAATAAAACAATCTGAATGTGATCGGAGAGAATGAATATAATATTTCCTTACATGCTATATATACATTTTTCTTAAAGCTATAAACCAATCATGATCTTTGATTATTGACCAATCATAATGAGTGGGAGATAGTATAGAAGTAATGTTTTAGCGCGAAACTCAGTTTTAGCGGGAGTTTGTTTACGCGCATGCGCATCTCGCCGGATCGCTTGCGGGGTGAAGAGCGGGGAGGCGCTCGCGAGGTCAGCGCGCGTGGCCTCGATCCTTTGCCCCGATGGCAGCGGCGCGTGCGGACGTTCGAGCTGGGAGCATTGACCTCGCGATGGAATGCGTCGTTGGGATCGCGACTCGAAGATGTGCTGAAAGATGCTTCTCCAGAAATTGTGACTCGAAGTTATTGTGTGCTTCAAGATTCTTCTTACAATGCTGTGATTATAGTGTGCTTCAAAGTGCAACTCTATTCTGACCTATTTCATATTATTTCAATCGACGAATGTATATATTTCATATTTCAATCGACAAGAAACAACAGCTCTTGTCAGAGCTATTTCTTATTATTTCAAACGACAAATGTGTGTATATTTCATATTACAAACGACAAGAAACAACAGCTCTTGTCAGAGCTATTTCTTATTATTTCAAACGACGAATATGTGTAGGCTACACCTTGTAGAACCAGCTTTACTATGCGACAAATTGCCTCAACTAGTTGTAGACTTTATAATTAGACAAACTCTCAATTAAAGATATATATACTTAATAAATATGAAAAACATACGCAAACCTACGGTGAGACTAAGGAAATCATACTGTAACACATTATGGTTTTCTCGGTCTTGCTGTGAGTTTGTAACTTTAACATTATAAGTTCATAGGTTTGCACATGAATGAATGTCTATTTATAATATTTTCTATCATAACTTTATTTATCTATTTTTTATTTTGTTTTTCTCTATTATTATTGTTTTTAGTCTTAAGTCTCAGATGTCCCGTGTCACGTCTATCTCACCGTACATGTACAGAAATGCTACTTATGTAACCGAACCACTGGCTTTTGTAATACAGGCTTGACCTAGTATAAATACACCACTGCGATAAATTATAAACCATTTACATTTTAATATAACTATTATTGTAAGACATAATGTTGTAAAATCTCTTTGTATAGATACCTACTTTTGAATAGACGTACTACTTACTTTTTTTATTTATTTATGTCATTGTCATAAGAACATGCTGTATGTCACTCTTTTATTCTGATTTTTTTAAAAAGACAATCTGCTGCATCTGCTAGTCATAAGTATTGTAAACCATTTTTGGGGCTTGAATAAATACATTATTATTGCACACACACATTACACACATTATAAATAAGGAGTTCATTGTAGCAGTAATTAAAGCAGTTTCCAATACTAATCCTTATTCATTGTAGGCTTATCATTGATTCATTTTTGACCAATCATAGAATTCGGGAATTACTTGTATCGATTACCGATTCCAGAGAATAGATATCGATGTAACTTTATAATCAGTATCGATTTTTTCGTTCATAACACTAAGCCAGTTTATTTGACAGATGTCATAATGAACCTATTAAAGGTGGACTATAATCAATCCCATATTTTTAATATGATGAGGAACTATATGGAACACTCGCTAGTGTGTTCGTAGGTTAAACAAATATACTGTTACACAATATTAGGTGTTAACATTTAAAACTGCAGTAACTATACGTAAAGCGTACAAATTACTTCTCTTGTTCATAGTACTGATAACCCATGTCAACCAACATTTATACATTTTCAATATAAGATGTTGAAATATTAAATCTTAATAATTATACTTAAAACGCATAAGATACTTGTACTGATAACCAATAACAACACTTAAATTGTGATACAAAGTATATTAGTTTTTGCCGTTGTTCATGGTATACTTAGACAATTTGTGTTAAACCAATATAATGTGCTGATTGATATAGATATTAAGTACACGAGTTATTGTTCTTGACTATTGTGCTATTTTTGAGTTGAAGTCATGAAGCTTGTTGCAATACTGCATTTTTACAGCATGTCAATGCACTATTACTGCATAAAAGTCATGGCTTCATATTTGTCGAGTTACAGTTCAAAGACAATCGACGAGTTGACGCGTAATTACATTTGTAAGAACGAAGCAATCAAAACATCCATAGGAAATAAAGAGGCAGGCGCGAAGAGAGAGGGCCTTTAGGAAATAGGTTCTCAGACTTGAGAACCCCTCTGCCGGCACCCGAACGGTAGAGGCATTGCGACCCATACTTCCGCAGTGGTGACCTGACATTCCGCCTGGCACAGATGCTCTTGGGGCATTGTTGCTTCGGAGGCTACTTGTGCCGAATCGCTGGAAGGGAGCCCATGGTCAGGTGCCACCACTGCGAAGAATGTGAAGACGAAGACGCGCAACTCACGCTCCAAAGTTGCATAGCTTGGGCAGCAGAGTGCGGTAGATTAACAGCCACGATTGGAGCGAAGCTTTCCCTCCAAACCGTGTTCAAAGCATGGTCGAAGAACAGGGGAGGTGGAGGGCCATGGTCATGTATGCCGAGACCGTGATGGCATTAAAAGAACGTGCGGAGAGACTGCGAAGCAGCCGCGAAAACGGTCATCCGTCAGGGGAGAACCGCGAGGAGAAGGGCAGACTACATCCGTCAACTACCGCCAATTTACACTTACACCTGTGCACAAGATGCTGTGGCAGTGATTTTGGGAAACCAATGCCACTGACGGCTCGAAAGGGCGATGTTCCCGCGCGTCCTTCCCATAGACAGAGCCAGGACCCTCACGTGCCAGCATCTCCGGAGTTGCGGTTTTAGTGGGCGCGAGCCCCACACTCCCCCTCCTTCCCACCGCCGGAAGAGGGATAGTGCGCCGGGGACCAACATCTTTTTCCTCTCTATAATATTAATTTAGATATAATATAGCCTATGTTCACCGGGGATAGTGTAGTAACATAACAATGAAAGAATTTTTCAAATCGGCCAAGTAGTTTCGGAGCCTATTCAATGCAAACAAACAATCAAATCTTTCCTCTTTATATTATTAGTATAGATTAAGTCGTATATAACTCAACCTTAACTCCTTTCAATTAGGATACGTGATATCTGCCAAGAAGTGTCAAACTGAAAGCAATTTCAAATTTATTAATCACCGTAAAATGTAATCCACGAATCAATAAAATATATGTAGATGTAAATTAATTTCATAATTAATTATCAAGTGAATAAAAATGCAATAGGTACATTTGACCCAATTTCATGCTGAATATTACATAAATATGATTTTTGCACTGTTATCAAAATCATCTAAAACATCGAAGAAAAGCTATGCATCACTTCACGAACCACCGTGTAAGGAAAAATCATCAAGCAGAATAAAAGTATCTGACTCAAAAGTGCAAACCATAGTGCTGGTAGGACTTCTGGCTGTTTTAGCACTTGCCCTCTGGTTTGGATACACAAAAGGATGTATACTGCGCCGAAGGAGACGGCGAAGCTCCCATTCTTGCCGGAATTAGTGTAAGAATACATTGATATATACATATATTTAACTAACGCATTTCGTAGTCACGGTCAATAACAGTTGTTATTGTTTGACCAAAATATTTATAATATTTTGAGACGATTCGTAGTTGATAAATAAACTCAGATTTCTCAATGAAAGCTATGTTGATCAACATTATTTGGTGAAACGATCTCTCATCCAATATTCGACATTTACGATTACGACCATTTACAAATGATAACTGGGACAAATGCGATATGGACTATTTGAGTTCTTAATAATGCGAATATAATTATAATACTCATTATGTTACACTTTTTTTAGTAAATGTTTTTTTTTCTTTTAAAAGAAAAAAACGTGGCCTACTAGGATTTTTTCCTGTGTCGTGGGTGCAGTCACCAAAGAGTATAATAATTGCAGTCACAAACAGAAACCTCACATGCACAACACTCAGACCGAATATTTTCTACCTGAATTCTGATGTACTCTTTATCCAGTTATAACAACTCATTCAAATAGGTAGATATTAATATTTGAGTTAGATATTTAGTTCATACTCAGAATTGAGCTAATTGTCTTAACTTTATAAAGATGTCACACAAAATAAGATTCTTTTTAAGATAACTTTTGGATTTAACACAAAGTGCAAATAAGGCCACTTTCTGAAATAGTAAAATATAAATTACGATACCTTTACTGTTAACGTATAAATATCGGGTTTATTTTAAAGTTTTCAAGCGGCACATGATAAACGTACTATATCATTTTCATTTATATCAGTTCTGATAGCTCAATTTTAGTGAGAATAATACACTTCTCATCAAAAAAATCGAAACACTTCCGTTTCATTGTTTCTGTCCGAATTTAACACAAAAAAGAATTCATACGATGAAAAAAAAAACATAAATGTATAGCTGGCAGTTTGGCCATTACAGTAATAAGCGAAAATTCTAAATTCAAAATTAGAATTTCATTTGTTTATCTTATAAACGAAATGAATCACTGTTTTGAGACAAATGTGTGTTTAGGGTTGGAGTACATTGAGCGTTTAAAAACTAAAAATTGGCGCCTATCCTTAAACTTTTTGTTTTTTATTTCAATACTGTGACTTTGGGACGTCTGAAAAAAGGTTATTTTTCTAAAACGTATGGATACTTCGCCCACAGAAGCCGCCCAAGTTGTGGCATTGCTGGATTCTGGCCTTAGTCAGCGTGTTGTGGCTGCAAGACTGCATCTAAGCCTGTCATCTGTTCATAGAGTCTATAAACGTTATCGGGAGACTGGTTTGTTCACGCGCCGTTCAGGATC
The DNA here is from genome assembly GCA_036419045.1 of Scirpophaga incertulas. NCBI lineage: Eukaryota > Metazoa > Arthropoda > Insecta > Lepidoptera > Crambidae > Scirpophaga > Scirpophaga incertulas. The sequence continues at coordinate 15,897,879 of CM071633.1, forward strand.
TGGCAGGAATCGGGTCACTTCTGAGCGAGATGATCGATTTATTGTAACAACTTCTTTAAGAAATCGACGCCTTAACGCTTTTCAACTGCAGCAGCGGCTTCGTGTTGTACGAAGGGTGGCTGTAAGTGACTCTACAATTAGAAGAAGGTTGAAGGATCGTGGACTGGTACCGCATAAGCCAGCAAATGGGCCGAAATTAACTGCAGACCATCGAAAAGCGCGCCTTAACTTTGCACGTGAGCACCTAAATTGGTCATACCTACAGTGGAGCAAAGTTCTCTTTTCTGATGAGTGTAAAATTATGCTGTATGGTAACGACGGAAGGAACAAGGTCTACAGAAAAGACGGAGAACGCTATGCAGAATGCTGCATTGAAGAAAAGGTCAGCTATGGTGGCGGTTCGTGGACGGTTTGGGGAGGAATCAGCGCCGACGGTAAGACAGAGCTTGCTTTTGTGTCTGGGCCACGTCTGCCTGCACTAAACTGTCATCGGTACGTCGAAGAGTGTCTCGAGCCTCATGTGAGGCCCTATGCACATTTTATTGGCAACGGCTTCATATTCATGCACGACAATGCTAGGGCTCACACCGCGGGCGTCGTACGAGATTATCTTAACGAAGTCGATATCTCTATTATGGAATGGCCAGCAAGAAGCCCGGACATGAATCCCATTGAACATCTGTGGGATGAATTAAAGAGACGAATTCGAGCAAGAGATCCTGCCCCAGAAACACTTAGCCAGCTGCAAGATGCAATCCAAGAGGAATGGGACAATATACCACAGCATGTGATCGTGACTCTCATCCGATCGATGAAGAACCGTATGGAAGCAGTAATTAGAGCTCGGGGAGGGAATACAAGTTATTAAATAAACGTTTTTTAGCTTTTTTTTTTTCATTTACGTGTGTTGTTTTATCCATTTCCTTTATACTCCATACGGAATAAAAATGACTCATTTAACAAAATACGAAACCTATGAAAAAATCATTTAAATTTAGAACATTAACATTAAGATTTGATAAGCTCATATTACTCACTATTAAACGACATTTAACATTTATTCCTAAATGTACACATTTTTCTGATAATCCTGACAAAACGTAAACTTGCAAGGTGTTTCGATTTTTTTGATGAGAAGTGTATTTATATTGTTTTTGCAAACATCTATGCAGTAATAATAAAACCGATATCTTTATACATCGTTATACGTATTTTATATAACATATTTAATAATCGATCCAGATTTGATGGAAATTTGGCAAATAGGTGATTTATACTCCTACATAAATTGTAACTAGTTTTAATCTAATGTAAGCTATATTTTTAATTTAAAACAAAAACCGTCCTTTGCTAAATAACATAATTAATAAACTTTATTTTTTTTTAATATCATTTGTCCCATTTATAATATCTTCTTCATATAGTGTGATTCATTTTAGATTGACAGATTTTCCAGCAACTGAATTATCCTCTTCTTCTTCTCTTGTATTTTTTTTTTCGTTTTTTCTTACATAAAACTTATTTTTATATTATGTTACGTTATTTCAATCATCATCATTTCAGCCAATACACACCCACTATTGGACAAAGGTTTCCTCCAATAAATAAAATTAAACTTTGCTTTTAACGGCCCATGTCAAAAACTTTTTATGGCTACACCTCTATCTTACTATTTTGTTAGCATTATGTAATCATCTTCAGTGTTAGTAATGCTATGGTGATTTCAAGAAAAAGACAATAAAATTATGATAAAAGAAACGTTTGCTTGAACTACTTGTTATGCAGGCTTGTTATGTACAAATAACCTAAATCAATTGAAGTGGTATTGTTTTTAAAAAAATCATAATATAGGAGGATTTTATTGAAGTAAAGTCTTGAATGCGACATATCAAATTTGTGTAGTCTACAAAACTATAAACTCTATTTAATAGTTGTATCTTTTCTTACACTATAATGTCGTGTATATGAACAAATGTTGAATATGTTCACTACTGTAATAAAAAATTTTAATAGAAAAAAAAAATCTGCACTAGCTGGTGCCCGCGACTTCCTCTGCGCAGGATTAATATTTCGAGTAGCTTATACTAGTGTGGCTTATAAATTATAAAGCTTATCTTTATAAATTGTAACCTATGTATTCATCTTATGTATAAGCTATATTTTTGTAAAGATTCATTGAAATCCATTCACAAGAGTAACAAAGTTTCGCGTTTATGATATTAGTAGGGATTGCTTACCCCAAAGTTTTACTCTTCATGTTTTCTTCGAAATAGTTCGTTTATGGGCTTATTTGTAATTCAAACCCCAAATTACATTTGGTTTAAAATTCAGTTTGTGATATGACTAATTCAGCTGAATTATTAAATAAATCTTCGTTTCCGTTTAATTCGTTCGATTATTTGAGGAATCCCACATTACTTTTACCATTTTTAACGTTCATAATAACACAAAAAAACTCAAATAAAACTATAAGTATACCTAAATCTGTCATGTTATTTCTTCAAAGTATTAATATGAACAGTTAGATGAAAATGTAAAATAGCACAATTGCATCAAACGAAGTGTGCTCAAGCCATAAAATGAAACGTCGACAAGTTACCCATTTTACGACTTCTAAGATGAATCATATTTACACCATATTATGATTATGCCGATACGTCCTTTAAAAGGCCCGCAGTTAACTCTTTTTCATTTGCTATATTAAAATTAAAAAATGTAAAACATTCAGCTTCTGAATAACTAAGTGTGAAGTGGCACGCTTAACATCTTAAAGAATAACATAGGATATTCAGGATTAAACTTTATAACTAAAATATTAACCAAAAGTACACAAAACATAAATGAAAACATTAAATACTATACGGGTTTAATGCTAACTAAATTGCTCTTACTTGCTTACAACTAACTAAGCATACAACTTATAGTTAGTATAAAAAGCTTGAAAATGTCATTTATAGTTTTAAACTGGAATCATAAAGCAGAAAGAAATATTAATAATTGTTAATAATATACATAATTAATATAGTTAATAATATTTTATTAATAAAAGATTTATTATAAAACATAATGCTTTAAGATCATCTATACTATAATTTTGATTAAGCTTAAACTGCTTATTGTGATTGTATTTTGCTGTTAACTGACCTATGTGTTGCTTGAGGGTGTACGTTACCAACTTGTAAATATAAAGTGTTAACCAAAACAAAAAGTCATGTTAGTAAATGTGTGTACCACATATTTACTAAAGTAATTTTACTGCCTATCTTCTATCTTCAAACAGGACACAACACACCAACACTACTGTTTTACGGCAGAAATCAACCCTTAATCCTTAAACCCAACCAAACGGAAGTGTCGTAGAAATGAAACTATATTTCACCCATTGTAGATTTTATTCAATTTATATGAAATCTTAACACATATTTTTATTAGTCCTTGATATATATTTTTATTTTCAGAATAATAAATAAGAACTACTTATCCTGTGCGGGCACCACACTGGGACAATTCAATTTCTGAAACAAGATAAAATATTTATACAATAATAAAACATTTTAATTTAAAAACGGATTGTTATTCAATGTCCCCTTAAAACGAAGCAAATATGGAGAATAGTAAATACAAGAATTCGTGTACACGGATAAAAAGAATTGATAGTGCATTGATCAGTCATTTACAGTACAAACTGGGGAATTGTATATATCAGACATAATAGTTGTTTTTTGTTGGTAGTTAATTGACAAGAAAATATTTTTCGTTTTTCTTAGTATAATTTTCCTTTATAGAAACAGTTAAGTACAATACATTTAAACTTAAAATATCAACTTCTAATTTAACTACTGCAAGAATATTCTTAATGATAGTAATTAGTTAATTTTCTTGTTCTTAAAAATAATGTGATTAAAAAATTAATTTATAATCAAAATACAATTATGAGCCTATGTACATATGTACATACATGCACCATAATGTTAATTTGACTTTATTTCGAATTTCAAAAAATAATTTCCTTTTTACTTTAGTTAGTATAACTCTTCCAATAATTGAAACAGATAAAATTAGCATTTGTGTGTTCAATTTTTTTTTACTATTAATGAGAAGATGGCGAATAAATTGGCAGTTTGTTTACTTACACATTTACATACAGCATTTTAAAATATTTTTATTTGCTAGCACATAGTTATTTTTAAAAAAAAATTTAGTTAATATTTATTTTCCCTTTAAATGCTATGATATATTTACATTATATTCACTATACGGCATCGTGAATGTAAGCTTTCTCCATATTTTGGAATATTAAAAAAGTTCGTTAAGTTTTTGCAATGATAATAATGAAAGCAATAACATTGTTTGCGACAAATCAATGAGAAAAGCAGATTTATTTAAAATTTTACAAACAACGATAACAGGGTCCAGAGCGTTGTTTATATATATATATATATATAATTTTTGCTTAACACTTATTTAATAAATCTTACTCTTTTTTGTTGCGCGGAAAACAATATCGATTTCAACTACCTAACTAGTAAGTCACGCCACATCACTAGAAAATTGCCATGTCAATCTGTTGGGTACTATAATCTACGAATTGAACCAATAAACGAGAACGGTCGAAACGTCGACGCAACGTCCCGACCGTCCGTCCGGTACCGACCAGTTCATTAAACTGTTCCGGTCGTTCGACGCCAATCGCTACTCCGCAGGTAAACCGGAGTATAGATGGCAACAGACCTGCGCAGTTCTTATTGCATCATGATTTACAACTACGATCTTTCTGCGCAGGCAAACCGGCACAAACAGACCTCTCCGGTAAACTTAGGCGTGTATGGCCAGTGTAGGTTTTTAATCACAAATGAATAAAATCTATTACTTCTCCTATATATTATTAGTTATTGTAAGATAGACCAATTATAGTCAAATTTTTAGGTAGTATAATCTATCATCTCACGTCATTTTTCACGTTTCAAACGTACACAATTTTGTATTTATTTTTTGTGACAAAAAACTAAGACATTTTCTCATCTATTTTGGACCTGGTCGGTTCATTTTTTAAGGAAAATTGGGATGAGCCACCCCTTACATGCACATGACGTATAAGTAGTCGTTCAATACGATCGGAGTGATGAAGTATGTGTCAAGTAGAAATTTAGAGTACTTACCGTATTATATGTTAAATCAAAAATCTTCCCAACCAACACATCCCTCGCCCCAATCAGTAGTGTCCGGTTCCTTTTTGATTCCATCTTTATTCTCGTCTTCATTTTTTTCTTCTCCATCATCAATATCAACCGCATCTGTTATAAAAAAAGAAGTGAGATAAGTTGAAATTAGCGACGGACAATAATCTTAAATATTGATATATTTTTTTAAAGATTGTTTAGTCTTGGTCTAGCCCAGTTATTCCCAAACTGGTCTATATCGACCCCTATGTCTAAGACAACCTACAAGGGTAGACCCCACGTCAGCGAAAAAATAAATTCGAGGGACCACGATGATAGAACTCAACAAACACTGATAATACTTATTTACTTACATTATAGATACCTACTATCTTCTAATACAAAGCATTTACATGGCATTTATAAAAGTACCTATGAGGAAAAAATTTAATGTTTGTATAATTTTGTAAGTTGTAGGATATAGGCATTCAATATCAGGTAAGTAAGGGGTCTACCCAAAACCGAAAAACATGGCAAATGCGATGATCGATCGATGTGAGCATCTTAAAACTTTTTACCGTAGAACAACTGAGTTGCGAGACTTGGTTTTTTTGACAAGTATTGTTTTTGATGGGATCCTTTCCTTTTTGTATTTTGTAGACAGTCTACTTGTTCTTGTTCCTTTTCGGTACCTTCTACTTATTGTATATATGTATATCTACCAGCAACGAATTTTCTTGAAGCCCTCTCTCTGACTTATGAACTTTTCTTATTTTTGTAGAAATTGCTAGACTTAGCGGTTGCACTATCCCCCAAATATTTTAGTTTTTCCTAGATTCATACACCAAACACTACTTATATCTAGGTTTACTAGAAGTACCTTAGAATTTTGATGATCGGTGAGTTAGTGAGTGACAAAATTAAGAAATTTGACCAGTTATCATTAATAAACTACCGGTTCAAATTAAATAAAATTTGAAATATACCGTGTCTTTACAATGCCTGCATGGTTACTGAAAATTCAGTCTTCTAGTTTTATCCATAACGAAGTTACAGGGGGTCGAAAATGGCCTGAAATGCTTCGAGAAAAGGATGGTACGGCCGTGCCGCTTTTTTGCTCGAATTGGCGGGGGCACTACCGTGCCCCCAGGTAGTGATTACGCAATTGCAGTTAGAATTAAGAGGCCTATTACAATTCTTCATTCTGCGAGATTAGGTATTTCGAAGCGTCCCGACAACTCATTGAAGGTCACACGTCCAAAATACTGTGTTGACGCTACGACTAAGCGATTTTGATACTTTTCCCAAATTTTTTATATTTATATTTTTATTGAATAATTTATTATTGCTATATATATCGTATATGAAGAAACACATTATATGACGATGATATTATAAATAGGACAGATGATATTGTTAAAAATAATGTTTATTAAATATTACATAGTATGTTATTTAGCAAAAGACAGTTTTTGATTTTAAATTAAAAATAGCTCAGATTAAAAAAATCTAGTTACCAATTATATAGGAGTATAAATCATCATAAAACAGAATCACCTATTTGCATCAAATCGATCCAATGATTTTGGTGTGAAAAAGCTTTAGAAATAATAGATAAAAATAATATATAGAATATCTATCTATATATTATTATTAATAATTATAATATAATAACTTTAGAAAAAATATGAACGCTCAACGGTACGATCACTGGATTCGATCGATGTTGGCGCGAAGAAATTCGACATAGGTCCGACTCTAAGGAGCGCTCAAGCTGTAACTGACTGGGACTTCCATCTCCGCTCGTTGTGGGCGGAGGAAACTGTTCGGGGCTCTGTTGGCCCCCGGCGTTAATACCCTGGCAGTGGTATCAACGCCGGCAGTTTCTACTGCCGGGGCATTGGGGTGACGGGTATGATCCTCCGTCAGGGTATCTTTGCTCTTTAGAGCTGTAGTCTTCGCCTCTGGTTAGTCATCACTCTCCGAGGAGAGGACGAGACTTCTGGGCTGCGCTCTTATGTCTGGTGGGCGGGCATGGTACGGTGCTATGTTCCTTAGGTGGGGATGTTTGGAGCTGGCAGCCCTACGGAACATGCTGGTGGCAAGTATTCTAATGTGACCGTGCAGGCTATCAATCCTCAGGTCCCTGGCTATCACGCTGTTGCGGACGTAAGTTGGTGCACGGACCGCTGTCCTGAGGGATAGCGACTGCTGGACTGCCAGCTTCTTCCTCGCAGTCTTACCCGTCAGTGCGTACCATGCCGGCGCAGCGTACGTCAGCCGTGGTCTTATGTAGAGCTTGTAAATGGCTGTCTTGGTTCTTAGCGGCAGCTTCGAGGTCAGTATTGGACGTAGCAGGGCTCTGGCCGTTTTGGTCTGCGCGACCGTGCGCTCGACATGCGGCATCATTGAGTTTGCCGATTGTCACTCCTAGGTATTTCACCCTGGGCGACCAGGGGATGTGGTGACCTAGGAGCGACAGGTTTAGTGGTAGCGTGGCTCTGCTGAGTAGGGTCGCCTGTGATTTCGTGGGGTTAGCCACGAGGCGCCAGTCGTTCAACCACTGCGGCAGGACGTCCAACTGCCGTTGCATCTTCAATGCCGCGTGGTGGGTGTTCATGGACGTCGTGATGTATGCTGCGTCGTCTGCATACAAGGCCAGGGTGACTCCTGGTTGCACTGGGATGTCGTTCGTGAACCAGGCTGCTGCTAAGCTCACTCAAGCTGTAATGAAATCGGACGGCCTGTGCATCGCATTTTGTAGTAATTTTGCAGTATGATTTATCGTTTTTATTAAAATAAGATAATAAATTCATGGTTAAAAAGTATAACATATTTATTCCTCATAAAAGTATAAATTTTATTAAGAAATACTATCGTATATAGAAGATATTCACAGTCGACTTAAAGCGATTTTCGTAGTTTTTTCGTTTAGTATAAGATTTTTTTTCCATATTAAATCAATAATATATCAAAATTCCGAGGCCGCTACGAACTATATGACTATACAAGAGATAAAATTATCATTTTTTAATTTAATTTATGTAGAACAGTAGTTCAATCCAGGAGCTCTGCCTTCGCGCATTTTATGAAAATATTTCTCTACAATTTTTGGGTTTTATTAAAAAGTTAAGAAAAATTTACAAAAAGCGAGGCCGCTACGAACTATGTCAATAGCTGTTCTGCATTATTCATTAAGTCAAAATTGTTAATGTATCTTTGTTTCTGAGATCGAGAACGCCAAAATTGTACATTTTACGCAGAAATCGCGTTCGAGATGTAATATGGCTCTTAACACGGCATGCCAATTTTATTGTGTAACATTTCGATCAGCCGCTTTATTATATAACTCCATTGCTATATAATTTGATTGTAACTTACAGACAGTTCAGTTTTACATTGCTGCTTTAAGATTCAATGTGGCAATTATCTATATATCTGGCACTATCTGTCAATTTCAATCAAAACGTGATAGCATCAGTCAAATAATCACTGATTGCACCGGCCGATTGATCACAGGAAGACTAGAACTATTATGTCAAGTTGCGGTGATTTTCTCGAGTCACCGGTATATTTTTGTGTTCTATGTATCGTCACGCACTACACTCAATGTTCGTATTTTGTAAACCGACTGACGACCCTGACGTAAATGACTGTGCAAGTCGAATTTGAGTTTTAGTCACCACTGGATTCCATGCAGTTCATAATCTGACACCATTTTCCTGATTGAAGTAGGATGTGATGAATTACAATCGCTTCATGCACTGCATTTAAATTAAAGTAACGATCTGTGGAAAGGATTTGCGTGCGATAAAATTTTATTCAATGGTTGGTGCATTCTTCGAGATGTTCTGCATACACTGCTTAGGTGGTTCATCACCGCTTCGTCAGCTGCATTTCTGATTCTTCATAGCTGCGATATATATCTTGACTGTCTCAACCATGAACCTCTTGTTATGGCTTATATAAGAACTACCACAGCTATAATCCATTTCGTAAACGCCTGCAGTTTGTAGTGGCAAGACATCCTTCGGTGTGTCCATCATGTTATTTACCAGTATACCTAGTGTGAACACAGTATCCCCAATTTTATGTGTTTCCTTTGACATAAGGTCATGTATCTGTTTCTAAGATTTACGATCTCTTCAGCGCCTTCTCTTCGAAATACTCCATTCAGATTGACTAAAACAGGGGGATACAAGACATCCCATCACGACACCATCAGTATAGTAATTACGACACTGCCCGTCGCGACAACATCAAACTGGAGGTAATATTGATCATGGAAAAGGGAGTACATTCCATCTTAACAAAACTGTTTAGATGCCGTTTAATTATATTGATATATTAAGAAACCTTAATATATCAATAAAATTAAATGGCATAACAATATCACGATGTTCAAACATTCCTTGACTGGAACGTTGGTGAAAAGTAAGTCTGCAACCAGGGCCGATACAACCTGGTCGAAAGATCGATTAGGTTGGTCAAAACGTGTAAAAATTGCGAGACTATACAACAAGAAAGTTTATTAGTAGATTCTGCAACCAGGGCCGATACAACCTGGTCGAAAGATCGATTAGGTTGGTCAAAACGTGTAAAAATTGCGAGACTATACAACAAGAAAGTTTATTAGTAGATTCTGCAACCAGGGCCGATACAACCTGGTCGAAAGATCGATCAGGTTGGTCAAAACGTGTAAAAATTTCGTGACTATACAACAAGAAAGTTTATTAGTAGATGTGTGAGTGTATGGAAGGTATGGATGTAATTAAAATCTCTAATATTACCACGTGCATGTTATTTGATAAGTTAACAATTGCAATTTCGTTTGGTGCTGCCGAATGCGCTAAAAGGAGGACTATACTATACATTCTTTAGGATACTATTTCTCTTGGGTTCATTATATGGATACATTAGTTAGTACACAAATATATGTCCTAGGAGGTAAAGTATGTTCTAGGAGGTAGACTCTGTACCAGGGTCGTCTGCATGGGTACCTCCGTCTTACCTATTTCCGCCGCCAAACAGCAGGGTTAGCTTTGCTGTGTTCCGGCGTGAAGGGTAAGATAGGTAGTGAAATTACTGGGTACTGTGACTTTACATCTTATGTCACAAGTTGGCAACGTACACTTGGTTCTTATGAGGTTTGCAGATTTGCTGCGAATCTCGTGGGAACCACATGTACTATAGGCGACTGTTACCACTTACCATCAGGTGGGCAGCCTGCTTGTTTGTCAACTTTAGCAATAAAAAAAAAAAAAAAAAAAAAATATGTAAGTTTTCAGTCAAGAACCAAAACCAGGAACAACTCAAGTTTCGTTTGGATAGTTATCAAAAAGTATTTTTTACTCATCATTTATGTGATTACAAATTTCCAATTATTTACATATGCTATGGCTTCGACAGAGACGTATAATGTAAGATAAAATAGATATATTTTCTATGAATCCAGTGTGGGTCAAGGGCCAGGCCAGGTAATCCAAGATCTAGTGTTAAGAAACTACTTCGTCACTACCGACCTCAGTTCAGACCTAGCGAAAATCCTTGAGTCATTGTACCTGTATAAACTTTTTTCGCTTCTTAACATCCCTATCCTGGGATTATACATGGTCAAGAAACGAACCTAGTAGAGTTTGAGATTGTGAATTTAGTATGTCATATTTTTTTACCTATGTCCAAGGTTTTGGTCCACCAGGCAAGTTTCAAGCTTAAATTACAAAGGATATTGTTTTTTGCTGATTCCGCGCAGTTGATGATGACTTGTCCAACAAGCAGACAAGGTCGACACGTGTTTCGTCTCTCAGCGAGACATCTTCAGGATCTGTTGCCCGCTCGGTGTCTCACGAGCCGCTCGTGCGGAATCAGCAAAAAACAATATCCTTTGTAATACAATGGACTTCCGCAAAATAACACCTGCTACAATAGAGTAAGTTTCAAGCTGTTCCTGCAGCACTGGTGCCACGGAAGAACTCGTACTCGTAAATATTTACGAGTACAAGTTCTTTCGATATTTCATTGTATATTTACGAGTTGTTGTTTTCCATTGTGCGGTAATAATCGACGCCAATGAAAAAAAAAATATGAGGAAAAAACAAATGAATGATTGTTTTCAAAATTCAAATGTAATGTGCTAAAAGAATTTATAAATTTGAATTTGGATTTTCAACCAAACAAGAGATATTTCAGATCAGTGATCAGTACGACAAAACACTACAAAAACTATTTCATATGCAAGAACCTAATATTGATTTAATCTTTACTTTTTCTTAGCCCTAAGCAACAAGTCAAACTGTGCACCCATTAAACATGTATTTAAAAATATTATATTATGTATCTAATAATATGTTTATAAAGCATAACTAACCAGAAGTTGCTTTAGCTGGTTGTTTCATAGCCATGAGAATGTGATGCTTTTCTTTGGCAAGATGTTTTTTTCCGTTTAAATGAAGAATCATTTGTTCGGTCGAAACCAAATTAATCTGAAATACACAAACAAAACCATATAAAAACAATAATATACACAATACAGAAACAGTCTTATGACCGTTCGTTGCTTTGTCGTTGAAAACCAATACGACATATCCGTATATGAATTGAACTGTCAAAATACGTTAATTAAAAACGTACGATAACGTGTTTTAATGTCTGTGACCGACCATGTCAGGCTCGGTTACTTAATGGGGAACATGCAATTATAATATTTATGAAAGTGTTGTTATTAAAATGCTAAAAAATATAAAAGTAGGGCCACTGCAAGATTTATATTTAAAATAATGTTGTTTTTTAACAATAATTACGAAATCAAAAGTAACGTGAAACGGAACGGATTTAAAACACCAATCAGCGTTCAGTGACGTCACTCCTGTTAAGACAACTTATTTAAGGTTATAAGTTGTAGTAAAAGTTAACAATTAAACCAAAATTAATTGCGTTTTTTGAATAAAAATGGAAGTTGGATTTGCCAAAGCAGATTCTAGAATTCTGCCAATAGTTAAAGTGCAGTTTTCAAGTGTACAAATTAAAACTACTCCAAGTGAAGAGTAGAATAGATTTGACTACACGTTTAGCGCAGTGGTCGCGTAATCGGCTTGTACGCAACAGGTCAAGGGTTCAATTCTCGCACGGGACAGATATTTTGTATAACATACAAAAAATTGCTCCGGTCTGGGTGTCTGTGCGTGTGAGATTTTAATGTTTGTGACGACTACACCCACGACACAGGATAAAAATCCTAGTGTGGGGCGACATTTATTGTTAAATAAGAAAAAATGAAAGGGAGGGGTATGAAATGAAAAGTTTGGGTAAGTGTTAGGTAGGTAACTGTTTCTTTTGTGTACAAGCAGATTAACAAAGTTTACAATAAATATATCCGCCGGCTTACGTCAAAGTGGTCTTCACAGCATCGAATGATAGTCTTTGGGGAATAAATGTCATTCCTCTTCGCCGCTTGAAACCACATTTTTCTCAGTTTTGGGTCAGAAGGTCCAGTCAAAAACAATTTATTGGGAAACTTATTTGCACTAGATGGACACATTGGCACAATACATACGTCCATACGGCTTTTTTTCAGAGTATCAATGGCATAGTTATGATCACCTGATGTGGATGGATAGTCCATTGTACATTTTTACAAAATAATACCTTGAAAGTCAAGATAAATGCAAAAACAACTAAAGTCAACAATGGCACGGGCAGTACAATCAGTGAGCCAGTGACAATGACAGACAGGAGTGACGTCATACGAACTATAGGTCCGTTTTCGCGCGAAAATTTAAATTGTCAAATTTAAACCGCATTTTTTTCAGTAATATACAGTCCATTCATTTTTTAATATTTCTCCTGGTTGTGCTGAGCAAAAAATGTAATGGTCGCAAAAAAAGTTAACGACGCATTTTCCCGCTAGGGGGTTCTCAATTGAGATGGATTCGTCGATTGACCAATGTAGGGCCTCCGACCTTTTTAAAAGTGGATGCTATATTGTAATTTGACATAATTTACGTCTTGTCCACATTCATTTTAACTCACTTATTGGGGAACTACTGACGTATCAACGATATCGCCCTCTCACACACCCTGCTGGAGTCGAATCGGTGTCGAGGTTTGGTCTGAAAACGCACTGACAACATGGCATTTTCATATAGCGACTGCACACGGATGTATCGCTAGTCTATGTGGCACCTCTATACAGACTGTATACACTCTATACTATATAAGCCTTGACGAACTCAAAAGTATTCTCCAATGCCAAGCTGAGTGGCAAGTTAAGGTTTTCTGTATTCCAGTGTGGTCGCAAGACTGCGCGAGGTCTCACCGCTGCAGAGCTCTGCTACGGAGCCTGCAGCGGATAATGGCCATACGGATCGTACGAGGCTACCGTACCATTTCGTACGAGGCGGCGACGGTTCAGGGACGCTCCCTCCCATTCGACATCCTGGCCGACATGTACGCGGCGATGTATGCATCGCGGCGTGTCGGCCGGGGGAGCAACTGAGGGAGCGCCTCGGAACCTATGCACGAAGTGCCTAAGCGGGAGTGGCCCCGACGGATTGTGGCGGCCTGGCGTGCGCAGCTCGAATTACGGATCTGCGCGCGCCAGCGGGCCGTCGGTGCCGTACTCCCGCACCTCGAAGCTTGGCTCCACGGGAAGGAGGAGGTCACCTACCGATTGACTCAGATACTCACCGGGCATGACTGCTTCGGTGAGTATCTGTGTCAAATAGGACGGAAGGGATTGACACATTGCCACCATTGTGCATCCGACCTCGGCTCGGCCCAGCACTCGCTGGCGGAGTGCCCCGCGTGGGCCTCCGAGCGCCGAGTCTTGGTCGCAGAGATTGGGCAAGATCTGTCTCCGCCGGCATTGATTGCAGCAATGCTAGCGGACGAGGGAGGTTGGAGGGCTGTGGCCTCCTTCTGTGAAGCAGTAATGCTCCAGAAGGAGGCCGCCGAGCGGGGTCGGGAGATGGCTGATCCCGCTCGAAGGAGGCGGCGCCGGGCTCGGTAGCAAAGCTGCGGCGCCGCCGCGGGTCGCCGGCGGGTGCGAGGAAATCACGCCCACGGATATGGCGACCCGGGAGGAACCCCGCCCCTGCCGTGGCCAGGGGGCGTCGTCGGTGGTGGAGATGGGGGGAGGTATTGTAACCCGAGGAGGGCTCCCCTGTATTAGCAAGGGAGCGGAGGCTGGGGGTTCCCGGATGTCGCTTGGTGTTCCCGGGGGCTCCCTACATGCCTGAGGAAGGCCATCCCTACCCATAATATGTACTTACTTGCAAAAATCTTTTACTTTTTACTTTTACTATTTGTTTAATCTACGAATACATGCCGGGAATGAGTTGACCCGTTTCATTCAATACTCGTAAATACAATTGCTCACCGCGTTACCAATAATAGGCAATGGATTTGTGTCTGAATACCTTGCATATTTCACAATGGAGTTCAGGAACCGAGGTTTTATTTACTTTCTTCTCTGTTACCGCTTCCACCACAGCCTCCTCGATTATGATATTTTTCAATGCTTTCTTCTCTCGGCGAATAAGTAGTTCACTATTTAAACAATACACAATATGAAATTACAATTATACACAGCCTGTCCAAGTAGTGATTATAAGTATGTAGTCCGAAAATAGTGATCAAACATTGAGATCGTGATTTTTATAATTTATCGATAAAATTATCTCAAATCAGTGGTCTATACTATATACGTTGTAGCATGGTGCGAGTAACAGTTCCAGTAACGTATCGTTTCACACTTAATAATTGTCACAATTTACGACTCAATATTTCAGCTGTACCACATTCGTTATATATTAAATCGTTAACATAAAATGAATGTGATACCTACAGCTGTAGTAACTTAAACCTAACCCAGCGAGAAAGTTCAAATCTACAAATAAAATCAATTTGAAAGAAAAAGCAAAGCGTATAACGATGGCATGTACTAGTAGTTCAAGTGTTATTGTTAAAAAACACCAATTAAATAATAATAATTTGTTTTTAAACTAATTTTCATAACAATATTAAAGAGAACTATATTTATACTGCGAGTATCGTCAGCGATAAAAACAAATTGCACACCATGCTATAGTATAGTAGTAGCACATAGTATAGTAGCTGCGTTGAATAATCATAGAATCTTCTATATTTTTTACGCTATTTCTTCAAAAACAAGCGACACCATGAGCATCTTGACACCCGTAAACAACTGTCAGTTGAATTAGCAAATAGACTATATAATAAAACTCAAAAAGAAAATTATTTATCAAGACTGTGATTTATGAACGGACTGGATTTCAGGATAGGTAGCGTGAACTCCTGTCTTGACAGACTGAAAAAATGTTTTTCTAGTCAATTAAAGACTACAACCAGTTTATTACGTGCAATTTATAGACACACTATCATAAAAATAATATCAAAATTTTCAGATTATTTAAAAATGCGTTTAGCAACTAAATTATTATGACGGTCTTAGTATGTATATCGCAATTTAGTATCGCCCTTTGATTTAAATATAGCAATGTGTAATTCTTAAACTTACAGCCGGTTTTCCATTCCGTTTTGCAACAACACAGTATTTTTGGGTTTTCGGCGACCTTCGACAATTCTGGAATTGTACAAATTTCACATACATTACTGTGGAATAATAAACTAGACAGTCTAGTGATTGGATGTGTGCTTGTGGCATTTTACTACTGTAACTAAAACGGTCAAGTGACAAAACCTTGCAATAGCTTGTAATAAAAATAAACTGTTACATCCACTTAGAGTATAATATATATTTTAAGGTCATCGAACGCGTAAATTATATCCCCGGTGTTGTGTTTATTGACTGCGAAAACTTCTTGCCATCAGGTGGGGTAACTGCTTACAATCAGATGGGTGCTTACGTACGCTTGTTTACCACATAAAAAGATTTTTCTTAAAAAACTTACACGTAAAAAATAATTTTGATTACACTATGCTATGATGATTCATGCAACTTTACACCAAAAACTGCAAGTACATTACGGCAATTATTATTATTTTTTAAATTTGCGTTTACTCATCCAAATTAGGCAGTGACAATAGTACATAAAGGTCTTAAAAGCCCGCTAGGCGTAGTGTAGCACAATTTCATGCGACAGACAAACCTTAAGTGTGGTAAATTTTAAGATCTAGAAATGCTTCCATTTTTTTAAAACATTGACGGTTTAAGTCATTATATATGTATGATATGTATAACACGATTCTCGATATGAACAAGAAGTAGGTACTTACGCTCGGTGCGGTTTACCCGCATAGTGCGATTCAGAATGAGTTGTAGATGTGATCTGTACATCACACAGCTCACAATAAAGCTCGCGAGCTTTCACTGGGGCCTAAAATATATGTTTAAGTTCATATTTAATTAGAATTACATATTTGAAATAATATAGTGCAATTTTTTTGTGTCCTTTGTACTATGTTATTATTTTTACTATAGTGCTGCAATGTTAAGTGCAAACAGGATTGACCATGAGCCACCTCATATATGAGACATCTCTTAATAATAACGGGCGTTTTTATTGTGCCAATGTACGGCTTCACTTTTTACTGTGTATACGTAATACGTTTTTATATGACTATGTTCCTAAAATCAATGATAATAACCGTTTATATAATTAATATATTGATTCTGTTAAGAAAATATTGTAATGATAAAATATAGTTAGGGATAAAATACTGTCTGGTTGTGTATACTCGTTGTATTTATTCATCACAGCACAACAGAAATATGAATTCGTCCCGACCGAGGGGCAGGAGCCTAACTAAACTATGTTAAGACGATTACCTACGCTTTAGTCAACCACGCTGTCCCAGTGCGAATTAGTCGACATCACATACACCTTTGAATTTCTTCCCAAGTGTATATGTAGGCAGATAAATGTAGATATAAAATTTCAAAAACACTGGTGCATTGTATTATCGACCCTGCATTCGAATACCAGTGCAGAAACCACAATGTCACCGACGCTCTAAACTTATTATTAGGGGTTTCAAAGTTTAATCAGGTTAAAATGTAATGGTATAAAACTCTACGTTATTAGTAACGTCGAGCTAGACAATTTGAAGTAATGCAAGTTTCAACTTTGACGACGGCTTCACATAATTTCCACTTGATATTTGTTGTCGACAAAAAAAAACGTTCGTTGCAGACAACATCACAAGTGAATAATAAGAGTTGGTGAATGGTGACCAAACCATTCAATAGTGTTATCAAAATCTTCAGAATGCATACAATAAAAAGAGTGAGAATGCATACATACAATAAATGAGGCTACATAGGTCGAATCTAGAGAAGAGGAAGAAAAGGGGGATGACATACTTAAAGTAAAAGCCATAATTCAAGAGATAAGTTTGACCATTAAGCGACAGACAAAGGGTTGCCAGAGTTAGATGAAACTAAATAGTGGTTAGTAGCGTGTGGAATTCGGAAAATATTGTAATTGTCATTTCCACGTAAACAAACACCATCCTTACAATACAATAATTAAAAAGTTCCTTAAGTTTTAAAGTAAGAAGTAAAAAATACTTTGGGTAAGCAAAAAAAAACGATATTTTATTGAAAGTGCTATTTATTTGAAATCATAATCAATTATTTTAATGTTTTGTTTTGGGACATGGCCCTTCGTTTGAGCCCACGCTTAATAAGATAGAGCTCGCAATGGTGGGGGCAGTCGCACGACAGTTATACCTTTTCCAAGTGCCATTTCGCCGACCACGTATTTATGACAAGAATTGTTGTTGGGATTGGCAATGCCAATTAAATCATTTATTTTAAAAGGACATGGACAAAAAGTAGGCCTCAATCATATACTGAGACGTAAGATATATCAATCGATAGGTAATTTTATGTTCATCAATTTACAATTTATTATATTTTTTTTAAATCCCCCGTTTTTCTGTAAATAATGTTTGAAACTACCTACCTAGATATTCAAGTAAACACGTCTCAAAACGTGGTTAAAATGTTTTAATTAAGTATATAAAATGATAATTTATTTAAACCTTATTGAAAAATGGTTATATAGTTAACAAAAGAAAATTCTTTGAGTGTCAAAGCTTATCTAAAGTGTACGTTTAAATTGAATTTGGTTTGATTAAAAAACAAAACTATTTAGCAATAATATAATAGATTATTGGCCGTAACCATAAAAAGTACTCGATTAAAGACGTTACCCAAAACCATTAGCTTTAAAAAAAAAGATTCCGTCAACTTGCTAGTATTAAATAATTTGAATTAATTATTACAAAAAAAAACGGGAGATATTTAAAATCTAATCTTTATCCAGATGATCTACAATAATTTATACTCTTCTCTGGTAATGTTTCGTCGTAGCACATTACTCAGGCCCACCTTCCATACAAATTTTGGCCATCACCTTTACAGGGAAATCTGTATTTTTATTTTTCATCCACTTTAATCTTTAAGCCAATTCATATTAAAGAAGTATTTAATTTCTCTGCTATGGTACTCAGCATTATCTATAACTAATACTTCATTGCGTTTCAGTACATATTTCAATACATATATTACATTTAAAGGTTAAGTTTGTATATCCAAAAAAGATATGGTATTAGAACAATAAATCTGTAATATCATAATTGCAGTTAGAACTTTAAAAAAATATTATTAGTTATATTTTAAATTTGTTTTCATAATTTGATTGTATTTACACATATATTACAATAAACATCATTCATTTGTCGATGAAAATTGGGAAAAGAGTGTTTTATTGTTATTGTGTTATATTAATAAACTAAATATGAGCCTAATTTATCTATTGTAAGGACTCCTAAGGGAACTTGAGATAATATAGTATAGAGATAATATAATATAATATAATATATAAGGATCCAAAAGCATTTTGGAATTACGTCAAATTCAAGAGAAATAGTAGAAGTCCGCAAAGTATTGTCATGAACGGCGAGGTGCTGAGTCTGGATCAGTGTGCTCATGAATTCGCTAGGTATTTCCACTCGGTGTACAACACAGAGAAGGCGAAGTTAGACGTGCGCGCGAGTGCGGAGAGCGCGGGCGGCCGCGCTGCGGTGGCTCAAGCCGAAGACGTCTGCGGGACCGGATGGTATTCCCCCTTTCGTGTACAGAGACTGTAGAGAGGTACTTGCAGGACCGTTACTTCACATATTTAATCTATGCTTAGAGTCAGCCGTATTTCCGGAGCCGTGGAAAATGACGCGAGTCGTCCCTGTGCCGAGGGGGGGTACATCATCTAGTGTGGAGGGGTATAGGCCTGTGGCTGTGTTGTCAACACCGTAAAGTGGTCGTAAGGTGTTTGAATCCGCCATACATGCTTGTTTGTACGAACAGGCGAGCTCACAACTAGCGAATGAGCAGCACGGATTCCGAAAAGCACGCAGCACCACCACCAACCTCCTCAGTTACATGGCGGACGTGATCCCGGTAGTCGACGGTGGGGGGCAGGTAGACGTCGCGTATTTTGATTTCAAAAAAGTTTTCGACTTGGTCGACAATGACAAACTACTTCAAAAATTCGCTAGAGTCGGCTTCACCCCGCACTTATTGCAACTGTTCGTCAGTTACATGAGGGACGAGAAAGCAGTACGTGGATTACGCGGGGCACGTCTCTGAGCCGTACTACACCAGATCAGGCGTCAGCCAGGGAAGTAATCTAGGACCTCTGGAGTTTTTAATAATGATTAATGATCTGCCGGCTGTGGTAGAAGATGCTAAGTGCCTATTGTTCGCGGATGATTTAAAATTATATCTGCCCACGGAAAGCCTAGAAGATAGGAACAGGTTACAGAGGGACATAGATCGGGTGGTGGCTTGGAGTGTAGAAAACCGACTGCACTTCAACGCCGCCAAATGTGTTATAATGACACTATCACGAGCACATAAGGCCATCATGCATGACTATAATATCGAAGGAGTTCCTATGAAAAGGGTAACAGAGGTCAGAGATCTGGGGGTACGGGTGACTGCTGATCTTACCTTCAGAGACATTAGTAATATATGCAAAAAAGCGTACCGTAATTTAGGCTTCATCTTACGCAGATCTCACGACTTCTCTAACATTAAGGCAGTCATTGCACTATACAACGCGTTAGTAAGAAGTCACTTGGAGTGCAATGCACAGATCTGGGCACCGCATGAGGCTAAATTCAGTCTTATGTTGAAGAGAGTGCAAAATAAATATCTACGATTTTTATATTTAAAGCTATATGGAGTTTACCCGTTTTATCCCCTCATGTATCCTACGTTGTTTGTTTTGGGTATGGTGGGATACAACGAGCTCAGGGTTAGGAGAGATTTTGCGCTGGTCAGCTATATCGTGCAGGTGCTGAGGGGCCGAATACATAACGCAGATGTACTGGGGCACATAAAGCTCAGTGTGCCAGACCGGTACGCGGAGCGCCGGCGGCGGCCGCCGCTGCTGGCGGTGCCGCGCGCGCGCACAAACCTGCTGGCCGAGCCATGCGCACTATTAACGAGGTAGCGGAACTTACGGACATATTCTTTTGTCCTCTGAGTGAATTCGCAAGGACGACACTGTATATTTTATGTTATAAGTAGACAGGATTAAGTACATATTTATTATTTATAATGTTAAAATTTATATTATAATTTAGTTTATAATGCTAATTTGTATATACATATAAGTGGATAGCTTTATATTAAATAATTAGATAGTTGCACTATCGCATTAGGCTAAGCCCTGTAAAGATAGTGTAAGAAGAGAGATAAATAAATAAATAAATAAAAAAATATGAATGGTTTCTCAAAGGATTTAGATAGTGCACAGATAAAACGTAGTTGTCTATATTTATTATGGAGCAATTCATTTAATTTGAAAAAAATATAGGATTGAATGATTGCTATGAATATTTGGATATAAGAGAAGAGATCCAATGGTTAAACATAAAAAGATATTGCCAACTCATACATATTATGTGAATTCAAATAGTCGTCAAAATCGTGGCCTATGGAAACATTACATTATCAAACTGTCTTATTTACCTCATTAGGACACTGGCCAAAATTCATGGCCATCTGGGAAAGCCAACGTTTTTGGTTCTTCAAGTGATTTTTTGAATTATAATGCACACGCGCTGTAATAAAAGCATGATTAAATACATAAATCATTATAAAATAGGTATGTATAATATACTTCAACTTAAGTCAGCAGACACCACCGTTGTAATTTTCGCTGAATTTACGACACCAGAATAAGGCGAAGCCCAACATAATAAGCATTCCTAGAAATAACTCGACAATCTGTTAATGAACGCAGTGACATTACTATCGTATAAATTAACTTTAAAATAAAAGTATACGAATTAACGTTCGTTAATCTTCATTAATATGTGTTAACTGATAATCCAGTAGCCATCCTTTATTTAAAAATATGTCACGCACCGCGCAGCGCCTTTAAAACTCAATGTCGGTTGTGTCGCGCCGATCGCCCAAAAAGCGCTGCGTACCGCGAATGTACCTACCTAGCATGACTCGACAATTACCAGAACATAAAACCAGCAATTTTGATCACGTATTAAAGGATAAAAAATTGATATGAAATTGTATTAAATATTCTGAAAAGAAATGTTAACGTTTAGCGAAGTTAATTTTTCTCGTGATTGATTACAAATTAACGAAGTTAACTATTTGATTAACCGTACCGAGCACTGGCCATAAATAGTGTAGGCTTTCTCTGATACGTTCTACCACAAAGGAAATAAATACAGAAGGTCGGCTGCCACAATCATATACAGAGACTAGTGACGTGCCGGATATCCGTATCCGTATCCGCGAATATCAGAGGCAGTAGAAAGATCCGTATCCGTTACTTTTTGGCGGATCTTTTACGTATCTTATTAATTACCTTATTAATTTAAAATTAATAGATATATATTCTTTAAGACAAAGTGTAAGGGCGCACTAGTGACGCCAGTTACCGAGATTCTGACGAGTCACAATTATTCAAAATAGATCTGGTTTAGTAGCTAACAATTTCAAGCAATTGGCGTCGCTAGTGCGCCTTACTCTTTGCCTCAATTAGGCCAATAGGTAGAAATAAAAAGTTATTAAATTCAATACAGATATTTTTATATTTCTTAAAGTCAATTATTTGGCTCCTTTATGTTGCAAACTTTGCCGTAGTTATCATATATATCATTAGTTATTATACCAACAATGTATAACTCCAAGGTGCTAAATCATCTAGCTCTTTAATGAGATCAATATAATAAAAAGTTATGAGATCACTTTTTATTAAGAAAACAAAACTTAGATCTTCTTAATATTTTAAATTCAAGAAAGCGATATTCAAGCAAGTTTCCACCACTTCTTTTGTAAGTACTTCATTTGGCTATGCACACTCATCAAATGAAATAGAAAATGTTCATGAGCAGTTCTCTATTATTAAGCATATAACAATTTAACGAACAGACAATTGATGACGGACATCGACATCTTTTGAAGTCGACCTTCTGTATTTCTTACTAGTATGCTGCACGAAGACTTCACTTCTAAAGTAAATATAACATTGCTAAATATTAAGTTAATACTCACAGATATTTAACTAACCGACAATTGATGATGGACATCGACATCATTTGGAGTCGATCTTCTGTATTTATTAATAGTAGGCTGCACGAAGACTTCACTTCTAAGGTAAACATAACATTGCTAAATATTAAGTTAATACTCACAGATACTGTATGTGTCAAAAGACTGAGAACAAATTCCACAATGTTGTGGTGAGATTTGCTGTAGCAAATCCTTAGGCAGATGTTTTATGTTTTCCCTTGGCACACCACAGTCTGTAAACAAGATAAAGAAACTGTAAGGCTGTATCTTCAGTAGGTAAAATGTTAATACATAAAATTAACCAAATAATGGGAGCGATATTGTGACGTTATATTCTCTAAACCATAGGTAAAAAAATTTTTGGCTACCATAGCAAGCAATCAATCAATCAAATATTTATTCTTCAAATTGGATTTTACAATCACTTTTGAATGTCAAAGATGCTACGCCATTGGTTCACAAGTCTACGCCGGGAGACCTTGTACTGGAAAGAACCAGCAAGAAAACCAGCAAGGGCAATTTGTTTTTCTCCCTTTATCATTACAGAGTCGTCAGTTGGAAGCCGGCTACAGATACACAGTCTGAACCCAACCTCCGATACAAGTTAAAACAACTAACAAATATATATATCCGTCACAAGAGTCATATCGCATTAAACAAATCTGGTATGTATATGTCCGGCAAAAAACAAAAATATTATTTAATCATTAAAATTATATATCGCAAAATTTACATCCAAGCATGATTAATCATTCAGGAAATTAAATATCGTAAAAATTACATCCAAGCATTTTTATCATTTAAGAAAGAAATAATTAAGAAATCATTGACCTTGTAATACCCTTTTTTCATTAGAGTATTTTTAATATGTGCTTTAAATTCATGAAACGGTAAAGCAGTAATATTTTCTGGAAGTGTGTTATAAAAAGTTACAAATTTCCCTAAGAACAACCTCTTGTGTTTGTTATGTTAGTTTTAAAAGATAAAGCAGGTTATCGCTATTATCGGCAGGTGCCCAGTCGATGCGGTCTGGGTTGAAGATATCCACAAGAGATATACGGTGTGGGCGTGCCCGGTAAGAGTTGCTGATAGTTAGTGCTCTGCAGCTCTGTGGTATTTATTAGATCCGCGCATGTGCATTTGTGAGTGTTGTCCACAAGACGATCACGGACCAGGACGGGGCTTGCAAAGGGGACCGCGGATGTGTACTTGTCAGTTAAAAAAGATATTTATGGTCATGAACAAAGATATTATTTATGTACTGGGCTAAAACTTGATTGTCAGAAATCAAAAAAAGCAATGCCACACTAATAGGCTTTGTATATGTAGAGACTGCATAACTGCACCTATTAAGATGACCAGTTAAGGCAGCAATACACACGTGCGATATTGGTATATAACCTTTAGTTTTATTTCAATAAATCAGACTATAACAGCACCTTTTTATTTCAATAAATCAGACTATAACAACACCTGAGTCTCATTAAATCCATTGCCAAGTTATTGGCAAACTAATCTATGAACTATGAGAAATATATTATTTAAATAACAACAGTGTAACAGAAACTCATTTGTATAACTGTCACTAGAGTCCATTCTGTTGCCCATCCCCAGTGAGTCACCGCGTAGAGGCATAGGATAATGTTCGAGAGCAAAGCAACATGACGTCAAGAGTCACGACAACTGATATTTTAAAAATTTATGCTAGAATAAAACCCTGCCCAGATGCTCCCAAGACATTCCCATAGTGTATTTGTCAAAATTTCAAATGGAGAGATAAACTATGACAAAGACTTTTGCCAAAATGGGTTCCTTAAATTGTCAAGACTTTGGTAGTATGTAATTTGAAGATAGCTACTAAAAATATATGTGATTTATAATTATTCTGACTTTGATTTGCTTATTAAAGAATCTATTTGAAGCCTTTAACAAATATCAAGAACAATAAAAAAAAAATCTAAACTCATTTTATTTAAGTTCCGGTAAGTTCATTAGATTGGAATTATCCCGTGGCTACTTAATGAATATTTTGTCCTCGTTTATTCTGCATTTTTTTAAAGTAGGCATTTACTACAGGGTAGGATATTTACCAAGATTTATGCATTGTTAAATAAACACACCTTTTTTATGATTCGATAAGTGTTATTACAAGAGTTTCGTCGTTAAGTTATATTATTTTAAATATTTTTACTTACGCAGAAGATATCTGAAAGCTTTGTCATTATTATTGTTTCTTTTCACAGGGGGTCCATTTGGACCATATCCTCTTCCCCGTGCGAAAAATGGTTTCGGTTCTGAGGTTCGTCCAAAACGAGGCTCTGATCCAAATCGAGGCTCTGGTTGAAATTGAAGCTCTGGTCCGAAACGAGGCTCTGGGCCAAAACCAGCATCATACAGGAAACCAGAGTCTGGACCAAAACCAAGTGGTGGAGCTTGATAACCACTGGAGGAATAACCACCACCATAATTACCATAGGCTTTTTTATAGCGATTATTTCTGTAATTTGTAAATTTACTTTATTAGTATATAATACTAGCTTTCTGCCCGCGGCTTCGCCCGCGTGGATTTCGGGATTGGGTGTATAGAGGGTTAAGGGTCATAGCTTTTGCCCACGGCTACATATACGCGGAAGTCGGTTTATGGTGCGAAGATTTTATCGCGCTTCCCGTGGGACTATCCGTTTTTCCGAGATAAAAAATGCCGCAAAACTCCTCAAGAATCACTCTATCTATTGATGAAAACCGCATAAAAATCTGTGCAGTAGTTTTTGAGCGAAGCCTTTATTGCGCATCCCGTGGGATCTGTCGATTTTTCCGGGATAAAAAGTAGCCTATGTTACTCGGGGAGAATGTAGCTTTCCAAAGGTGAAAGAATTTTTGAAATCGGTCCAGTAGTTTAAGCGTGAAGAGGTAACAAACAAACAAACAAATAAACAAACAAACAAATAAACAAACAAACAAACAAACACACTTTCGCATTTATAATATTAGTTGGGATGGTTGACCATTGTAAGCTGTTTTATTACAAATATTAATAAGGGTGTTTGAGTCCAGACAAAGGCTGAGCAGAGATGAATTTTAACATCAAAATCATATCATATTGAAACAAAAATTTATTCTACAAATAGACTTTTTACAATGACTTTTACACCATTGGTTCACAAGTCTACAGCACCTCTTTTACAAGTTTAACAAGTTCACATTATATCTATAAAAGCTAGTTTGTTTTTGTAATTTATTAAAGTCTTGTTATCAATTAACTAATTCGATAACAGTTATTTTGGTAATTCGGAGTTAAATAACTTTATGAAAACATCCAATTTAATTCCATTATTTAGATATCATAGAAATCTGTTAGCTTGTTGTGTGTGTCATTAATGTATACTAGCTGTGGTAAGCCACAGCTAGTATACATTAATGACAGTGCCAGTTGGTTATGTTTTTATAATATGTGCCAGACTGAGCCAATATTCTTCAAATGCAAAGAAAATTTTCTTAGATTTCATAAAATCGTAAGGATTAAAATGGGTACTAAGAGTATTTTTTAAGGAAAATCCCAACTAATATTATTATTATTACGCCTGCACGAGGGCGTCGTGCGATCCGTAGTTATGTATGGGGCTCCCGTGTGGTCACAAGACTGCGCGAGATCTCCCCGCTGCAGAGCTCTGCTACGGAGCCTGCAGCGGATAATGGCCATACGGATCGTACGAGGCTACCGTACCATTTTGTACGAGGCGGCGACGGTTCTGGGTCGCTCCCCCATTCGACATCCTGGCCGACATGTACGCGGCGACGTATGCGCGTGTCGACCGGGGGAGCGATGGGCGGAGCGCCCTGGAAACCGCGCAGGAAGTGCCTAAGCGGGAGTGGCACCGACGGATTGTGGCGACCTGGCGTGCGCAGCTCGAATCCCGCACCGCGAAGCTTGGCTCCACGGGAAGGAGAAGGTCACCTACCGATTAACTCAGATACTGTCGGGAGATGGCCGATCCCGCTCGAAGGAGGCGGCGCCGGGCTCGGTAGCACAGCTGCGGCGCCGCCTCCTTCGACCCGGAAGGGACCACGCCCCTTCCGTGGCCGGGGGGCGTCGTCGGTGGTGGAGACCGGGGGAAGTACCTCCCCCGAGGAGGGCTCTCCTGTATCGACGGGGGAGCGGAGGCTGGTGGTTCCCGGAAATAGCTTGGTGTTCCTGGGGGCTCCCTACATGCCTGAGGAAGGCCATCCCTGAGGTTTTAGTGGGTAGGCCTCCCCCTTCTGGGGAGGAAAGCCCCACATAACCGCCGGCTCGCCACAGCCGGGGTATGCAACTTAATGCATTTTCCTCAGGGCAACAAAAAATAGAGGTTGAAAGTTTGTATGGGATTTCTTAATTTTAAGAGATAAAACCATGGAACTTAATATTTAAGCACTTGATAAGAAATCGTTAAACATTTGTTCTAGCATTTTTGAAATTTCAACCAGCTAGTGGGTGAAATAAGGGTTGAAAGTTATTATGCAAGTTCATGAAATATCACATCATAAGAAACAAAAAATCGTTTGTTCTAGCATTTTGACATTTTTACTAATGTTGTGGTGAAATAGGGGTTGAATTGAAGATAAGACAATGAATCTTGGTAAAATATTTATATTTGTTCAAGTTACAAGTGGTTAAGCTACAGATTCAGATCAAGTGATATCAACAACTATAAACATTAGCAATATTGGTACGCCAGGCCCATACTAAAGAGCCATTTTAATTTGTCTGTCCAGACAAACCTGTCAGCTGTAAGTGCACACGTATAGACTGTGAAGACCAATTAACTAAACCCAAAAAATCTGTATAGAGAAAGTCTAGTAACTTCTACAATCATTTTAATGGATTGTCTCTGATAAACTTATATATATATAGAAAATTATATAGTCTAAACCAACATACCTGAAATTGTTAAAACTACCACCACCACCAGCATGATGACTAATGTCTTCATCGTGTTCAGAATTTTTTTTAAATCGAAACTCGTCAGTATCATAGTCATCCATAATTTACTTCGTATTCAGATTGTCTTATAAATCGTATTCTTCTAATTTCTAATCTTATAAGTCTTCTTGTCTGTTAATGTCCTATTTCTACAATACTGAAATAAAATTCTAATGGTAAATAGCTAATTGAGTAAAGGCCCTACTTAATTTTGGAAGCAATTTTACCTGTAATGATATCAAAATTTCTTAAAGATCAATATTATCTTATCCGAGGTTAAAACCATTAAACTTTCCTGGAAAATGTTTGGTTCATTAACAGACCACCCAGACTGGAGGCAGTATATAAATATAGATTACCCAAAGCAATGTGTGAAAAAAATTATAACTTTTGTTTCATGTTAAATAAGTAACAGTTCATATTAACTAAATAGTTCCACATAACATACTCATAGATTATTTCTAATCGGCCTCAGATTAGAAAGGCATTGTGACTGTCATGGGGACACAATGTATACATAACTGCTAGAATTCATTACTACAATTGTTTAACAGCAAGGTTGAATATCTACCACAGTTCCTCAATCCAGAAAATAAGTCAAGGAAACACAGAAAAACCTATCCAATAATAAACGCATAGGTCCATAACAGACGGAATATAAGCCATTAAGGCACACTTCTGCATTGAAGGTCAGGTAATTGTTATTTGAAAATATGTACCTATTTATAATATATTAGCTGTTTTATATATTTAACATCTAATAAAACATTAAAATATGCTCAAAGGCAGAAGGGATTTTACGACGAACGACGAACGGACAATCACAGATTAGCGGACAATAAACAAAGAAAAAAGAAACAGAAAATTTAAATCACAGATTAATATTTTTTTTTTCCTTCTCTTCTGGCTTGCACGACTTGTGCATTAGCCACTAACAAGGGTAAAAGGTAGGGAAACGATTGAAATATGTAAGGATCGGAATGAGTATTAGGATCAAGATCAGTAGGTAAATAAGGGTGGGCACCAGCGGGGCCGGCCACCGGGAAGGCCCACCCTGCATTGCACCGGTTGCTGTCAGTCGGCGATCCCCCGGATGCCCCGGGGGATCGACGGCCTCCCCGCTCCACCGGGGAGGCGAGCGAGTGGCTCACCTCTGGTGAGCCGACGCCGATGGGGCCGTGGTAGTGTCCTCACGGGTTCCCATGGCCCTGTCACGCCGCGGGCAGTTCTCCTCGGCGCGTCTGGCGGCGATGTCGGATGCGCCGTCGATCGAGCGCTCGCGGCAGGCGTCAGTGGAGGGGCATCGCTGAGGTTTTTAGTGGGTAGGCCTACCCCCTTCTGGGGAGGAGAGCCCCACATAATTCTGCGCTTTTCCCGGGGTGCAGGGTATGCAATTCAATGCATTTTCCTCAGCGATAACAAAAAAAAAAAAAAATGGTAAATAAGGGTGGATTTTAATAAAATATTCTTGTTACAAAAATAATATAGAAATAATATTATATATATTGGGATTAATTGACAAAATTGAGGTTAAATAAATGTAAAGATTAATATATTAAGATTATGATATATACCAATCACAGACTAATTAGAATATACTAAAACTTTATGCATCATTGCACAGCAACAGCACAGCACAGCACACAAATGAGTATAGCAGTGGTACAGCTAGTTAGAGATACTACGTATGTATGGATCACATGGATAGTACAATGAGTGAGTATATAGATATTTACATACCAGTATATAAAAAGGATTGCAGCTAAGTTCAACCTTTTAATATCCTTGAAAATTCCTCTCCCCACATCTATTGTAATATTACTTTCATTGAATAATTCTAATGTATATAATGCTATTTCTATATATTTATGTAACAATAATATTTTTTTTTCTCAGGAGAGGAAGGCTGAGAATCCTCACAAGGAGCACGAAATGTACCCAGAATACCCCCGCAACGGCGTGTCACGGAGGTTATGTCAGACTCCACGCGACCGGAACGGTTCAGCCACGTGACCTACCGACTAAACTCAGCCTGGCCTAGGTTCTAAAACCATATAGGCAAATCGTGAGGGCGACCGAACAATAATATTACATTATAATCCAACCTTATTTACTTCCTATTTCTACATTTATTTAACCTTAATTTTGTCAATTAATCCCAATGTATAAAATGCTATTTCTATATTATTTTGTAACAAGAATATTTGATTAAAATACACCCTTATTTACTTACTGATCTTGATCCTAATCCTCATTCAGATCCTTACATATTCCATTCGTTTCCCTACCTTTTACCCTTTTTTGTGGCTAATGCACAAAACGTGCAAGCCAGAAGAGATAAAAAAAAGTACAAGCAACTACGAGTACGTTCCGATTGGCAATTACGAGTATATATCGATATACTTTTTTTTTATTTCTTGCCAATTCACGCACTATTCCTTTCCTATCTGATCCAACTTCGTAATTGGTTTCAAAATCGTAATCGAACTCCTTCCTTAGGTGGTGGTGGTATCATTTGTGATAATAGGTTAGCTATTTTACGTAATAAAATCGTGTCTTCGTTCAATTTATATAAAAAAAAATTACTCAATTATGGCAATACCAAATATAACGCCACAGA
Organism: Scirpophaga incertulas; assembly: GCA_036419045.1. Taxonomy (NCBI): domain Eukaryota; kingdom Metazoa; phylum Arthropoda; class Insecta; order Lepidoptera; family Crambidae; genus Scirpophaga; species Scirpophaga incertulas. The sequence goes on from CM071633.1 coordinate 15,928,208, forward strand.
TAAAGAAAAAAAAAGAGAATCGATCCAGTATACTAATCTGTGATCGATCCTTTTTCTTCCAGTTTCACGGTAACGTGAACGTGAGTTTTTAGGTTTGTATTTATCGTATAAATTAATAACTGTCGAATTTTGTTGCATATATTTGCTAACAAATAGTCATTATTTTCATTCTATTTCAGTGCTCTAGAAGTTTCTGCAGTGTCCATAATGGTAGCCGCAAAAAAGCAGGTAAAGTATCCACGTGTTTTCATCAAAGTAGGACTTGTGGCATGATTTTACAAATTGAAATTAATGTAAAATCTCCTTTATACTAGTCCAATAATAAATGGTACTTGATAGGCTCGCTAATTCTGTAATTATGCGGGGTTGAGAATGTATTGAACAAATATATTGAAGGTTATGTTCGGCGGTTAAACCAGTCGGGAGTATAGTAATTGAATGCACAAGTTGCATTTTAAATTAGAACAATAATTAAGTTTCACAGAATCTATATAACTAATAGATTTGTTTAAGTGATGTGTTTCATTAGCTGGATGTGCAAGAGGCAAGTTTGTAAATATGTCCAATGATCCTCACTCTCCCTATTATAGGTTAGTGTAATGTCTCCTAGTGTAGGAATGTCATAGTAAGTTTGGTAAACTTGTTGCTCATCTATGCAATTAACATTTATCTCGCAGCACACGGCTATCTATCAGATCCTGAAACATAAATCGATGTCTGGGTAATGTATTTGTGATAACAGACATAACCTGGACACACTACATAGAGGCACATATATTTTTTATCTTTTTTACACATATGACAGCAGTTTGATATTTAATAATTACTGGAACCATACCTTTAATATTATTTAACTGAAACTAACAATTTCTAGGCAATATATATAATCCATCTCTTATAGGACAAATCAAAACTATAATCTTTAAAACTATATTCCTTTGCAACTGCATATTCATATCAAGTTTTGATTGCTTAATCTTTAAACCACTCTTATGTTAATCCAACTACTAACAGTAGCTATATAAGGTGCCCAGTGTAAATTTTGTGTAATTCCATGGTCATTTTTCAGTAAGGCTTCATTTACCTATTTCAATTAAATAGAACAATTTTTTTTTGCAGAAAAAGACCATTGAGTCTATCAATACAAGATTAGCACTGGTTATGAAATCTGGTAAATACTGTCTTGGTTACAAACAGACACTGAAGACGCTGCGTCAGGGAAAAGCTAAGCTTGTCATCATCGCTAAAAATGCCCCTCCTCTAAGGTGAGACTACTGAGAAGTAGAGTTTCCCAGTTCTATTTTGATTGGGGAGCATATGGAGTCTTAGACAAAGAAGTATGGGTTCCCTTGTAATTAAATTAGCACAACCTCCAGGATATTATAGAGCTATATTTTTAACTCTAGTCATGCAGCCCAGTATTTCATATTAATGGCTGGCTGTCTAAGTATTAAATTAATGAGATAAATTACAAAAATTTATTATTTCTATAACTTGATATTTTTGTGATTAAAAATGTTTGTGTAATGTATGTGTCATTTCTGTTCTCTAAATTTTTCTCATACATTGTAATTGACACTTAGGTGTGGTTGGAGTGAACATAAATTATCTGTAAGTAAAAAAATATAACAATATCCAGTGCCTTTTAAGTAGGTACATTAGAATTTCTTTTGCTTATATCGGTTTCAATTATGCTCGACCTTTTTTAAATTCAAGATTTAACTTGTCATATTTGTAACAAAGACAATATTACATAAATACTTTAAAATGATATTACATCAAAATATGTTAATGATAAGATAGCTCATGATATGGAGCTGTGCTAATTGTCCTTTATGTTACTTGGGAAATCTATGGAGTAGTCAATGATAGTTTCCTATTAATGGGCAGTTTTCAATATATACAGGTGATTGTTTATGTTTATTTATTTATTTGTTAAGGTAGCAAACAGTCTTATAAAGTATGAAAATATCAAACAACATATAAAAACAGACCTAAAGTACCATTATTTTTTATATAGGTATTGCAAAATGTACTGATAGGTATGCGATGGGAACCATTATAAACATATTATATTACACATAAAAACGAAAACGTAAAGAAAAAAAAAATGACTTATCTATAGTTTATGGAAACACTGATACGCTAGTCTATTTTTGTCAGTCATGGAAGTCACAAAACACATCTATATCGCAATGCAATCTATTGTAAAAGTTACATGAACGCCGGAAAAAGGTATTTCTCGCATAATTTGTCCGACAGTACGGAACAAAAAAAGTTTCCTTTGAATGTGAGGAAGTCCTGGGCACTCTAATATTAATTCTGTGTAAGAGTTCAGCCGAGTCAATATTATTATTAATAATTTTATATAAAAATATTCCATCTAAAAAATTTCGCCTGGAAACTAATAAATTCACATTGTGTCGTTTAGCAGTTTATGTAAATATAAATAAATTATGTAAACTATTTGTAGCCTATTCCTACATGCTCTACACTCATATTGATTATTCATTTTTGAAAGTTGCGTAACTAAATTTCTTATACACTAAGAAAGTCTAGCATGCTAAATTTGTTGCCATCCAAAATAGCAGTAAAAGTGTTAAAATAGAAAAATATGGTAGTCAAATTATGAAGAAACTATATATTTGTTATATTATTTAGAAACTATATATTTGTTACATTTTTACAGCTTCAGTATTTCACTTACCTTTCCACATTAAGATGAAAAATTTGATACCAGTTGAATTATAGTTATACAAAATGAATGTAAAGGTCCGTGTATAATAATTATTTCTTTTTATACTTATTTACCTGAACTTTAGAGCCGAAAAGAATATTCTATGAATGCTAAGCAATGTTCTATGCTGTATAACAAATAATCATTAATTTCAGGAAATCGGAGATTGAATATTACGCCTTATTAGCGAAGACTGGCGTACATCACTACAGTGGTAACAATATTGAACTCGGTACGGCATGTGGAAAGTACTATAGAGTGTGCACACTGGCAATCACAGATCCTGGTGATTCCGATATTATAACTACTTTACCAGAGGCCACGGCATAACTTTAAATAAAATATTTTAAAAAAGTCTTTGTCTTAATTAAAGCACATTGCTTTTAAATTCTGTTTCGCCTTAATTCTAGAATTCAGCTACAACAACGCAGATTTTTATCTCAAACTCACAAACCCGATCAGCTAAATGAAAGGTATGGTTAGAGCACAGTAATTACAGTACCGTAATAAAGAGTTCCCTTAATAAAGATAACATTATGCGAGTTCCTTTGTTCAACGTGAACAGTCATTAGTTCCGAGAAGCGTGTGCAGGCTATATAATAGGCCCTTACCGCACTAGTCTTATGTTAGCTAGAGACATGTGTTTTGAAAAGTAGGTTTTGTCACAAATTGTTCATTTATTTACTTCAACGTTTTTTACCTTGTATTGGTTAATGAGCATTTTAATTAACATTATTTTGCAGCAATTTTTAGCTAAATAGTTTACTTCTCTCAAAAGTTCTAGCTATTTAATAAATATAAGGTAGCGATAGCAAGAAATAAAAGGGCAATGATTTCAAAACCATGACATCAATTTCTTTTTCCTTTAGTTCATTCCTATAATAATAATTAATATTATCGAATATAATCTTACACTATATATTCTTTATTTTGGGTTTATAGACTCTGTCATTAAATTGTTACGTTTCATTACATATTTATAATTCTTAACAATTTATGAATATGGAATAAATATGCTTTTACAATTACGATAATTTAGTAGACTTATCAAGATCTCTTGAGAAGTGTTTAAAATTTCATATCATGTGCCCTTTGAATAATGTTTTTTTTTTATAAATATATGTACAAAAATTATGGATCTGGCAGTAAAACATACTTCTTGAATAATGTATTCCTAACCTACAAAACTGTTAAGTTGGATTCCGGCTAAACTACACTCATGGACAAATTTAGAGGAACGCAAAAAAAAGGTTTAATTTCTCCTGTTGTAATTATTGTACGTACTGGCCACAAACATTAGTAAATACTATGAAAAAAAAGTATTCAACCATTATCCAGTCCATGAGTTTATGTAATGCGTGAATTGCGCAATCAAAACAGCTCTAAAAATACATAATACCTATTACCCCATGTCACGTGACTGTTACACTGAACTGATTCAATGTAACCATGGTCTATATCAAAAGTGCTGTTGAGATATTTGTCGCCTTTGTAAGTAAGTCCTATACGGGCGTGTAGAAACAGACCTACATAGAACGTTTACAAAATGCAATGCTTATTGTATAATAGAATTTCATAACTTTTAAAAATCGAAAGTTCTTTGTAGCGATCCATCACTGGACAAACGCGAGCGGCCAGATCCATCTTGAAGCCTATCCTTGTATCCAAGCTCCCAACCCGGTTGAAGCTTGCGATATACAAGCAGTACATCGGTCCCGGCATTAACCGGGAAGACAGCGAAGAAGAAGCTAGCAGTTCAACAATCTCTCGCTATGCGCACCGTAGTCAATGCACCACGATTTATCAGAATCGAAACCATCCAGCGGGTCCTTAAAATCGAAACCCTGGACAGTCACATTCGTCGTCTGGCAACCTTGATGTTCCAGAGAGCTGCTAACTCCGGCGAGCACCAACACCTCAAGGATCTGGCCTCCTATCATGCACGGCCACCAGACCGGAAAGCTGTGCCACGAAGCCTCATCATCCACTCGTCCGACAACGAGGAGCAGGAGGACGAATGAGAAGAACACGAGACCAAAGGTGGAGAGGCTACCCCCCCCCCCCCCTCCAATGACACAATCATAGTAATGACTGGCGTGAAGTATCGGCAGCAAATGAAACAACGTACTGGGTGTATGAACTTCTAATAACAAGCGAGAGATGTCACCGTACAGCGGATATATATATAGTTGGCAAGCACACAAATAACATCTACCGTCTTCAACTTCAACATTAATATTTATGCGAATACCTTACAGGCGGAAAGAAACCACTGAGGGGGGGCTATGCCCCCGAACAGTTTATCTCAGCGCAGACACTTGCGCAGAGAAGTACCCACGAGTAGGGGGCCAGTTGCGTAAGCGCATAACAAAGTACAACATCGGAAATAATACGAAAGTCATATCAATTATCAGGTGGTCCATAAAGAAGTTCGGTTAATTTTATGTACTTGCGATTTTGTGACATCAATGTATGGATATACCTGGGAACTTACTATTTTCAGAGATTGTAAAAGTATTATATTGAACTTGCAAAATAGTATTTCATCTTTTAGCTTATTGTTGTAATAATAAGTTGTAAACATAACATTTTACAATAAAAGCGTAAAGAAACGAATATCAAATAAAAACAGAACAAATCACGCTGATTTTAGGTTTATCCATTTTACGCTTACATTGACTTTCTTTCTGCAAGTACATAAAATTAAATTTCCTATTCCGAGCACTGGTCATGACATATAATTAATTACCGTTTGTTTATTGTTCTTGCAAGGGCGATACACAATAGTGGCTCTGTATTGAAATCCTGCTAGTTGCAAGTTGGTACATGAGTGCAAAGTCGAAATATTTTGTCCGATCTATCACTTCTTTTGAGCGACCGTCTCGAGTGAACCAGTTGGCCAGAAATGCTTTCATTATGTGTATTCGATAGTACTGCGCCCGCGGCCTCGACTGCGTGGAAATGTTTCAACCCCTTGGAGGTTTTATTTTGAAAAAGGCCAATTTTGTTCAAATTATATACTTGTGATTAATAACGTAGGTACCTATTTAATTAGATAAGAATTAATATAATGTTAAAAAATCCATGGCATATTCTTTTCCTATTAGGTTGGAATAATGAAACACGATCTGAATGTGATAAGAGAGAGTGTATAATATTTCCTTACATACAGTATATACAGTTTTCCCTTAAAGCTATAAACTAATCATGACATTTCATTTTCGACCAATCATAATTAGTGGGAGATTTGTAGAGTAGGTCGGTGATTTGCTCGATGTCTTGCCTCTCGAGTTGCGCAATCACCATTTGGGCTAATTGAGCTTGACTCCTCTTGAGATCGTGTGTCGCTGCTTCGAAACTGAAGAACCATAGCCTTGGTCGGTCACGCCAGAAAGGTGGGATTCGCAGTGTTAGCGATATATTGGCGACTTCGGCAGATTGTGGAGTGGCAGGATGTGCAGCGCTTTGTGATTCCTCCATTATTCAAGCTTGATCTTCAATGCTTCGTCGGGGTTACCACTTTCCTATTAGGTTGGAATAATGAAACACGATCTGAATGTGATAAGAGAAAGTGTATAATATTTCCTTACATACTATATATACAGTTTTCCTTAAAGCTATAAACCAATCATGACATTTCATTTTCGACCAATCATAATTAGTGGGAGATAGTAGGAGTTATGTTTTGGCGCGAAATTCAGTTTTGGCGGGAGCTTGTTACGCATGCGCATTGCGCCGGGTCGCTCGCGGGGCGAAGAGCGGGGAGGCGCTCGCGGGGTCAGCGCGCGCGGCATTGTTCCTTTTCCCCATAGAGTGAGTACTTTGTTATATACTATTTTCCCCGATGGCAGCGGCGCGTGCGGACGTTCGAGCCGGAAGCGTGACCTCGCGATGGAATGCGTCGTTGGAATCGCGACTCGAAGATGTGCTTACAGATGCTTCTCCAGGAATTGTGACTCGAAGTTATTATGTGCTTCAAGATGCTTCTTGCAATGCTGCGATTAAAGTGTGCTTAGAAGTGCGGCTCCATCCTGAGCTATTTCATATTATTTCAAACGACGAATGTGTGTAGGCTACATTGTGTTAATTTCGAATAATTTGATTAATATAAAAAAGATTACAGTGATCGTTAATCTTAAAATTTCTCAAAATTTTTATGCTGTCGTGCACTTTTTTTAAGACTTAATACGTGTCTTTATCTGTGTATACATCTTTACGTAACTTGAACCGCTTACGCACCGCACGCAACGAAAACTTTCAAATGACTTTTTTTTTTGCAACATTTTCAATTGATGCTCCGCTTCTATTAGTCGCAGCGTGATGTTAGATAGTCTTATATAAGTAGTTTCTGAGATTAGCGCGTTCAACCAAACAGCTTTATAATATTGTTGGGCCATTGAATAAATAAACTTATACATGAACATTCGGGAACCTACCAAACCGTAGAAGCGATTCGAGCACATCGAACATTCTGGAAAGCTATAAAATGTTCAAAGAAACGTTAAACAGAGTTAAAGATCTTTATAGAATCGCCTAGATTTATCCATGTTACTATATAAGCGAAGTGTGTCGGCTAATCCGTTCGTTTCTGCCTCGCCCCCTTCTCTGAGAGCGCTCAGATAAAGCCGATGGCGAGCCGACGGCCTCAGGCTTTCTGCCCGGCCAAAGACATTAGGCAGTGTTCAGATGGTAGGCTAACCCTCTGCTAGATTCCAACATAACCACCCGCTGTAGACCGGGCCCAGGTGGTATCCGGTGTGAGGTCGTCCAAGCACCAAGGGGTTCTTAAGACGGCCACACTGCCTCCTCCTGCGAGGAAAAAAAAAACTAATGCCCCATCAATATAGGCCCGAACCATGTATACCGTGTCTCTTCTAGCGCATAATGCTCTTTTATAGGGTAGCGCTGCGCTTCTCCTGAGGTGCGGTTTCCCTTGTCACGTGTGTCACGGTTATTAGGACCAACGGCTGAGTTTAGTCGGTAGGTCTTTTGGGTCAAGCCGCCTCGATTGGTTAAGAGCTTGGACTCTTAACCAATCGAGGCGGCTCCGTGGCACTTGATTGCAGTCGCATCCATGAGGATTCACAGCCTCTCTTCTCCAGAGGGAAAAAAGTGACAGTCAGTTAACATAAAGCTACAAGAGCGAACAACGAAGTGATTAATTAGTGTTGATAATTGTTAATTATTTAAATTAATTAAACATGTATAATTTTTGGTAGAAAGCAAACTACCTTTTTTACAACGCTTATTGCTAACTGTTTACGCCGAGAAGAGATATGGTAGCAATTTTACTACACCTCGGTGCTGTCAAATCAACATTGGAAAAATGTTTTTTTGTTAAAAAACCATTGCCATTAATAAAATTACTTACTTACTCAAATCAACATTCTACGGCCACTCATTGCATTGCGGACGTCAGTTCGAACAACAGATGAAGTTTGATTTGTATTTTTTATTATAATTAAATTTCATCAATATATCTTTTCAGTTTATCTTCTAAATGGTAAATTTCATCACGCCACGAAGGCGTAAACACTAACCTCCTTCCTCGTTTCGGCTACGCCATGTAAAAGGGAGGCTTGTAAGGGTTTATGAAATAAAATATTTATGAGTTTTATTTATTTATTACAATAATAATTTTTTAACATAATTATAAGTTTTTTATTCACTGAAGTCACATTTTAATTACTTTGACAGTCTTTTAATTGAGACCCGAAAAGGAGATGTTCCATTTTTGTATGGAGACTGGGTCCCTCTCAGCCTACAGTAATAAAATAATATTTTATGAAAAGAACAATAAATAAGGAACCTTTACACGTAAGATATTTTTTTAAAACCTGAAAAACATTGTAAAAAAGGAAAAGGTTTTGAAGTTCAGATCAATAAAACAGCAACCCAAAGCTTTTTTTTATTGGCAACTTCGATTTTGATTGTCAGAATGAGTGACATGACTGAGGTTATTAATATTTATTAATAGTTTCGGAAAAATAATATAAATAGCTTGACGCCTTCATTAAAACCTATAAATATAAAAAAAAAGCTTTATGAAAGAAACCAATATTCGAGACTTTAAATATCATTATATAAAAGTTCGCAGGTTTTTATATTTTTTTTCTTTTTGGAAACTTTGTCTTAGAGGGGAGATCTATCAGAAAAACATCATACAGTAAGTGTAGAAAAATAATAAAAAATGGAGCCCAATAAAAACGTCTCCTTTAACTCATTTCAGCATTTGTTTTTTAAATACTTAAAAACTTACTGTCTTAAAAAACAATGACTCAAAAACTTGAGCGTTCACACTGTATCTGTCAAACACAACAAGATCGGTACGAGCCTCGTAAGAGATACCTCCCCAAATCATTATGGACCCTCCTTGGTAACCCACTGTTTCGGTTATAGCGCATGGAGCAAACCTTTCATTCTGGCGCCTGTAGACACGCTGACGTCCATCTGGACCTCTTAAGGCTATTCTACTCTCATCTGAAAACAGTACGTCCTTCCATTCCTCCATAGTCCAGTCAGCATGTTCTCTCGCAAAACCAAGTCTAGCTCTACGGTGCTGAGGGAGCAGTTCTGGCACTCGAGCTGGGCTCGAAAAGCTCTCAGATTTCTTTCTGCCAGTCTTCGTCTTATTGTACGTTCACTAACACTCACATTTCTCACCTCAAAAAGCCACGTACGATCTTCAGTAGCGGTGCAAAACCGATTTCTTAGGACATTACTGACAACGAACCTGTCATCTCGAGCTGAAGTGCAGCGATGTCGACCTTGACATGGTCTCCGGGTGTACGAACCAGTCTCCCGAAATCGTCTGATAGCATCCGGTACCGTGGTTCGAGGTACACCGAGTGTACGAGCGATGCGACGTTGACTGTACCCAGCATCGGCCAAAGCCACTGCCCTGGCTGCACCAGTCGCATTTTTTAGATTTAAATACGATGAACAATCACTTTAAAGTCAAATTGAATAATATTGATTCACTACGGCAAAAAGAAACAAGGATTGATTATTCTGTGACGCAAGGCTAATAATGTCTAACAACGACTAAATTCGAAAAATGATTCGGTGACACAATCTTATGCAACAATATGAGGGTATACGTGTTTATTTTATTGCTGAAGTACCCACTTGACAAAAAATAAAAAGAGTGCATAAGCCATAGTTAAAGTAAACAAACAGGGTGAAGAGAAATAACGGTGGGCGGTTAAATATGCCTGTGAGTGTATTTGTAAACCTTTAAATAATGTCTATTGTGGAAGCAACCTCCTTAGATCCTGACCATTTGAGTACGGCAAATGTGAAGGAATAATACTTATTACTGTCGGGGTCTTAGGAGATTGCTTAGGAAAATTATAATTTCTAATAGGCTATTCTACAATTTTTTCAAATATTTTTTAAAATGTTCGTTTACATGCAATAGTCAAGTGTTATTTTTATTTTCGCAAAATATTTATCCTGCGAGCAGAAATAAAAGATCATCGTAAAATAAAGGCGCCAGAATGCCGACCGCCATGTCTGTGACGTCAATTCTCGCTAGAGTAAATGTATTCTATGCGTCAATTGTACTAAAATAAAGAAATGTCAAAGTTGTCAAACGCCGAAGATAGTACCTAGTGATGTGCGAACACAGAAAAACAAAACTCAATTTAACGCGAGTTAAAATTCACATAACTTTGGTTGAACTCGAGTTAACAAGATGGAAGAGTTAATGTTTTTTTTAATTTTTGCCAATTTATTCTCCACCTTCGCATTAATAGTAAAAAAAATGAACAGACAAATTATTTCTTTAATTTTTTATATTATTTGTTTATAATGTATTGGAAGAGTTATACTAACTAAAGTAAAAAGGAAAATATTTTTTGAAATAAAATCATTTATTTATGTATTTTTGGTCTGAATTTTAATTTTTAAAAATATTTATTATTAATAAAACTATGTAATTATACAGCAGTCTTTTCAAAATAAAATCAAATTAACATTATGGTGCATTATGTACATAACATAGGCTCATGATTGTATTTTGATTATAAATTAATTTATAATTACAATATTTTCAAGAACAAGAAAATTAACTAACTACTATCATAAAGAATATTCTTGCAGTAGTTAAATTATATGTTGATATTTTAATTGTATTGTATTTAACTATTTTGTTCGGGATAGAATAGCTAATAAGTAAATGTATATGATTATGTAATAAGAAATAAATATGATAGAATTAAGATAGTAATAAAATATAACAAACGGCGGAATATTAATAATAACACTAAGAATAGGTTCCCATAGCAATAAGAATATTCAAATTCAAAATCATTTATTCAGTCTGGGCTGTTACAAGCACTTGTGAATGTCGAAAAGCTACGCCATCGGTTCGCAAATCTACGGCGGGAGACCTTGTACTGAGAAGAACCGGCAAGAAACTCAGCAAGGGCTGTTTTTTTTTCCTGTATTAAATAGATACAGAGTCGTCAATTTGGAAAATGACTTCAATATTGATAATTCATGAAGTCACTTTCCATATAGTATGTAAGATTGGTATATTGATTAAAATCCCTTAGATAGTAGCGTAAGCATATATGAGTTTATTAGGAAAAATATGTTAGATATATGAAAACTATTGTTGAATTTGGGTATACTATATGTTAATGTATTAAATGAACAATGTAATAGATAGCTAGGGCATAATTGTAAACAGGTAGCCACTGTGAAATTGTACACATATAAAAGTGCCTATATATGTATGTTGCCGAGCATTCTCAGTGGCCACTGGTTAAGACTCCGAAAATATGCCCTAGAGAGTGAGGACTTAAGTCCTATAGGTCCTAATTTGTGGGGGGTAAATTAAGCCGAAAACAGGGATGAAAATTCACCCTGGGCGACGTATTATCGAGTATATCTCGAGAGCTATAATAGATATAGTGACATAGTAAACGGTAAAATAGAGGGGAAAATGAGCTTCTACACATTACCTATATATGAAAGGGATGGAAATAAGAGAACACATATTAAATAAGCATTTATTATGTAAATAAAGGACAAAAGGGTTCGACGGGTGCTTTCTGTACGGTACAGCCTCGCTAGGGGGTCTCAAAAATAGCATTTTTGGTAGGGATGATTTTAGGAATAAATTGAGGGACTTTTTGGTAAGGATTACTACGGGACCACATACTGAAGCGGACGACTGTCCAACCACCAGAACAGGAAGCTCCTGAAGAATCTGCTGGCCGACTGAACACAAGAAAACTGGCGTTTTGATTTCTTCCTGGAACAACCCCCGGGCCGCACCATTCAGAATCCTTCACTAATCCCAGCAAGCGAAGTGTGCCGTCGTGCACATATTTATATAAAGGAAAACAAAACGAAAAATATTTTCCTGCCAATTAACTACCAAGTAGTGATTAACAAAAATATATAAAAATCTTATGTAAGTAAATAAAACAAACATCTTGTAAGTTTAAACAAAAGCAATATTCTTATCTCAAAAACAATATTCTTCTATAAGATTTTCTTTTAAAATCCGGCATTTTTCAAAAACAGAATTTAAAACACGAATAACTATAACAATAACCGGCACAGCGAGTTAACTTCAAATCTACATAAATGTGACTTGTTTGTTATAAATGAATCCCCTCATAGAGGGAATAGAAATTAAGCAAAGTGATTCGATTGTCGATTTAGGTATAAAATCACCCCACAGATAATAATAGATTGATTTCTATAATTTGTCCCAACCCTATAAACATGGCAAATTATGTCAATTTGCTGTAAAACGGAAGTTTATTACTGATTTATTTCAGAAAATTATTCACAAAAGGAATGTTAAATAAGCAGAAAAGACAAAATACTTAAAATATTACTGTTTAATTTTTGGTAAGAAAATCATTGAGACACAATGTTTCTACAAAAAGTACTGGAATGGACAATCCTTTCAACTTGACGCGTTACTTGCAAACATATTTTGTTTTAGTACTAATGACGTCATACCGAGAAAATCATGGCGGTCGGTGTTTTTGGTCACGTGATATATAGATAATAAAAGTTCGATTTTAAATTAGAAATATAAAATAAATCTTACGTTTTTATGGAAAAAATATATAATTTTTGCATTGCTCAGTACTAAAACTATATAAATAAAATTATTTCACATTTTTATGTTATAACATGAAAATAGCCTATTAAAATATTTTATATGGTCTATACATTTTATAAAAAAAATATTGATTAATACAATTTTGTGACAAATGTCAAGTCAGTGTTCGCCACGCAAGGATTTATTGTACCTAGTACTCTTTATCATTCTTGCGGAAGCAAAATGCACAATTTTTCTTTTTGTGGCGATAGGAAGATTAACTACATCTTCTGTTTGATCAGTCTCATGTGTAGAAGTAGAACTATTGGTTCCTGATGTATTCAAAATCAATGTTATTGAATCCCAATGCGGACGACATTACTTCAATTCATAACTTTCTGAATTGAAGTAATGTCATCAGCACGCATCTTTTTGTTCGATATCCGTGTGCAATGCAAAATAACATCTTACATTACAATTTTCAAGATAGTCTAGTAATTGAAATAACTACGTATTATTTAATATTGCAATATCTTTATATGATTCTTCAGTGTTATGATTTATTTCATACATTCTTAGCATAATGGACATCTTTATTGGCTATTGGCAATGGTTGCCATGTAAAATAGTGTGACGGCGAGAGTTTAAACACACATGATATCGTTTTACAATGCAATTATTAATGACATAGGTGTCTAACGTTTATTGCACCGTGATGTAATTAATGCTACCCAATAGTATGTTATAATATAGTAACTTCGGTTGCCTAACTAAAACTGATGTAATGTACGCGAGGTATTTTTGAGCATGTCTAGTCTAGATTCTTGTTGACGTCGACTGTATACAAAAAGTATGTAATTAAAAATATGTTTTACTTTTGTATCACCGGCTCTGTACATTACAGCAGTTTTTTTTTTGTAATTGAATGCATGTATCTTGACGTGCTTTTTACCAAAATTACGTTTTAAGAACTAACCGTCCCCTAATTTTTTAATCATATTGTCCCGCATGGAAATCGAACCGTAAGTTCAGCAGCCGATCAGTAGACCGACAGTGTCGGTAAGGAATTCGTAGTAACTGAAATTGTTAGAGTTCGCAATACAATCAGCTGCAGGCATCGATAACTAGAATAGGTATTTATTGTTTCCCAGTTAAAAAGACTACCCCTTCCTTGCCATTTGCAAATCACCTTCAATTAGAAGATAGGAATAGAAATTAATATTTAATTATACAAATATTTCGCGTAAATATTTATTACTAGCTGACCCGTGCCTACTTCGTTGGGCATAATATTAATAATATTAGTATAGAAATATTAGTATAGATGTAGATCATCACTCTTCAGATTCACATCCTTACCTGTAATGAAAGAGTATGTTATTAAAAATTTTGTCAATAAAGAACAAATGTTATGATAGAAATAATACGCAATTCCGTTTTAAGTCCGCCTAATCAAAACGGTACCTGTGATTTTTGAAATAGCAATACTGTTACAATGTCATTTTAATATGTATATTAAATGTGGCACATTTATGTAAGTACTTTATGTGTTTTTACTGTAATATATTTATTATTATTATGTATTTTTATTTCACAATATATTATTTAATAATGTTAATATAATAGGTATATATTATTAGTTTAATTGTTATGCTGTTCTTAAATTTAATATTTTATTTTTCATCATCATCACAGTTTATATTTGTCACAACTGAGAGACACAAGCCTATCATACCTAGTTATGTTAGGGCAACTATTATATTTTTAATAAACTCAATTATAATATAGTTATTTGTTGTTGGAAAATTGGGCTATTCGTCGTTGGGAAAATGCGTCGTTAACTATGTCTAAAAGTTTTACTAATATTCTAATATTCTGAATCATCATCAAAGGAGAACATAGATCGGAAATGCACTAATTTTTAATAAAGTGAGTTACAAAACATTTTTAGTACGTTTCTCGTTCAATCAAATCTTAATTAAAGGTACGAACATTCAGATATAAAATTCAGATTGTGTTAACAACTACAAATTTAAATATTTAAGTTTAAAAGTTAGTAAAAAGCTTCTAATTTAGGGAGCCGCCTTGTAGAATACGTAGGAAGTTCTATTTTATGTGCTTACTTACTACAATTATACACTAAAACTTTGTATAATATAATTTTAGTGTAAATGTAAATAAAAAACTGTAGTTTTTTATTACTAAAATTACATTAAATTAATATACAAATGGAGTGGATATTGTTTTTGTACAATGAAATTATTCACCATAACATAATTGACAATTCGTGAAAATCTTAAATATAAAGTATCTATTAAATCAAAACTTAAAGCTTATTTTTATCTGTGAATCGTAATTATTTGATTGACCATAGTGGCAAATATATGAGTATCAGACTGTTACATTCCCAATAATTTATTTTCGTTAATTCTAACATGTAAATATGCGTATAGTTTTAAAAGAATAATATATTTTTATAACTCAATGGCAACTTAATAAATTAATAATTAACCATTTTTTTTTTCAATACGTCAGCCAATTCTCGTTATCAGAAATCATCTTTAGTTCCGGAACGTGTTCCTATCCAAAAAGGAAGTACTGGAACGACAACAAGACTGGTGAAAACTACCTACATAATTGTTCAATAGTGACTTTCTAGAAAATTGGAAACGTTTTCTTGCGTATGTGAATGGTATGCCGAACTATCTTAAGGTTTGAGCTTATTATCAGTTTGCTGTTAAATTGCTTGTAATAAAGACCCACAAACCAGCGAACGTCTGCAACCCGATTTTAATTTGCTCTTAAAATGGCGTCATCACGGGGGACGCACATACTATAATATACAAGACTAAACACAATGCAGACAAGACTTAACTTCATCACATTAAATCAAATTAAACATTCCGCATATAGCAATATAATCGCCCATAATTGCAAATGTTTACATAGGACTCCTTTGCAGAATTGCAACTGTCCACTGATACAAAACGTTGATCATCATAAATATCTTGGTTTAATAATTGATAACAGCATGAATTGGCGTCCACATACAGAATATATCTGTGAAATGCTTCGACAATTTTTGGCCAATTTAATTATTTTATATGTAATTATTATTAATTATGTTTATTTTCCTAGCAGAATTATGATTCTGTACTACGGACTCAATTCTGCTAGGTATCCAATATACTATATATTACTACTATATATCCAATACGGATTTAGTAGTTAATAAATATTACTGCTGTAAGTAGTGTTTATTTATCACCTTTTTAAGTGGATTACATATACAAAATAGAATTAAATTTGAATCAAAAAGAGAACTAAGAATATCAAAAGCCTTCCATACAGTCTTTGTATAGAATTGCCAAGCTATTCTACCTTGGTTTATCTCTTGCTATAAATACATTTATACTAAACATTTTACTCCTCAATTCAATATTTATTATAAATTAAACTAAGATTTTACTTACTTGAAATTCGTTCGGCTAGTCATAATAAGCAGGAAGAATAAGATGTTCTCATTGTTCATCAGGATTTCGGTTCCATCAATAGGAAGAAGGGAAGTATAAGAGCTTTCATTGTTCATCAGGAATGCGACAGGATCAGTCTGTACTCCCATTCGATCAGTAGCAAGATCATAACTTCTCAAGTTTTCCACATCACTCAACCATGTTCTGTGAATCAAATAAAAAATTAATAAAAACCTTTTTACAGAAAAATATATTCAGCATTATGTGATACTTTATTGTTGTTTTAGTTAATTTAAAATAAGCAGTGCTCAGTCTTATTAAGCCCAATTTCACAATTTTAATACTTATATTTTAAATGATATCGATAAATAATAATTAATTAATATATACCTACATAACAATATATATATATAGAATAATTTACTCAAGATAGTAGTACATTAAAGGAGCAAGTTATAAAGATCTGTATGAAGTAATTTTTGCCTCTTGTACTATTTGGGTCCGTTGGATGGTATCGCTTTTTGAGAGAAGCCACGCCTGTGTATAGTATATGTTAGTCATTAGAATTATAGCCTTTTATGTGCATATTTCAAATCAGTCGTCCATATTAACACCTCAATATATATCCTCGATAAATTAATGCTATACTTCCAAGTGAACTAAATAGCGTCCGTATTGAATATACGACGTTTAGCTTTATCAGTAGGGGCAGAAAAAGACCTACATAGATTGTACACTTTTATTATTACATTTACATTATGCTGTTTTATTTGCTGCAAGACAAGCCTTAGTTGCGTTAACTTTTTGTTGCAATGTTTTCACTTTTTGTTTTGTATAAGTGCAAACAAACTAGCTATTAAACTAAAGTAACATCAACATTGAGCCGTGGCAAAGTGAAGTGCGGCGGAATACACATATATCTAGAAGTAAACCGTCCACAGATTGTAAATAATAATAAACATTTTTTGACCTTTGATGATGCAAAAGATAAAAACAGCTATTTGCATAGAAAAAGTGCATGTATATATTTCATAGAACATGCAACTTATTTTTTATTTACACTTTTGTTAGGAGTAATTTTGAGACATAATTCCTTCTTATTATTACGTAATTTGAGGTCCAAGGATTTCAATGTGACCGTCATCTAATCTGATGATACAAAATTCTCTTGATGCATGAAGCCAATAACGCAAAACGTTATTTTGTCGTAGTCCAAAATGTTAAAATATCCACACTTACTAACCTTTTTCATTCGTTTTTGTACATATTTCTTTATATACTGGTTCAAACTCAATATCCACACCACGACATATATTTTTGTTAAAAGAATCGATAACGGTTTTATTTTTATGAATAGTGTTCACTTATACTTACTTTGTTTAGTATGTTTTTTTTTTTTGAAATTTTAGTATAGCATTCCTACAATTTAGCAATAATTTTTGACGATACGCGTTTTTAACTTATGTAGAGTTTTGGAATTATGGCTTTACCAGAATTTGGCATTTTGTGTATAAATGACGGTTTGCATCTTTGGCATCATGTGTCGATTAGTTCAAAATCCCTGATTTAAATAAATAGTCTGTAGTTTTGATTTATATTATCTCAGTTCTAATTAAAGAAATTAAGTTCAGCCTAGCCATAAAGTAAGTTAAGCCTAAAAGGCTAAGCATTAAACTAAATTTAACAAATTATCAAATTTATGACTTGAGCTGTCATTGCGGAGAAATTACATAATTCCAAGTTGATATTATAAAATATAAACAGTGTTATCTTACTATTTTCTTTTCTTAACTTTTTCGATTATTGTAGTCTGCTATTCTTTGTGAATATCAAAATATCAAGTACCCATTTAAATTAATTCGGTCTTGGCTTATATTATAACTGACGTAACACGACTTGTTTTATATATATATATATATATACATATTATACGGTCAGCAATACGTCCGATTTAATATTTTTACTATCATAATAATCATAAGATCTCTCATCAAAAAGTAAAGAGATACTGTGATTTATGGCCAAATAAAAAATAAAGCAATTTATTTTTTTATATATTTTGTGATATTTTACTTTGTTATTATTTTGATCCCTACATTTAATTTTAACTCATTATAAATAATTTCAGATCTATAAATATTTCACATTATCAATCTTATTATTGTTTATATTAACTTTGCATGTTTGTCTAATTCAGCGGTCGGGGAACTTTTTTAATTATTACCCCAAAATATTTTGAAGTTAATATTGACTCATGGCGAAGAGAAAAAAAAAAACGAAATCGCCTCTTTTTAGCATCTTTCATATTATTATAGTCCCCCGTATGATAATTTTGAAACGAAAACAATAACTAAAAATTTAATTTAAGCATCATATATTTAATTTATCAATCAGTATCAGTAATAATAGTATACCTATATATACGAGGGTGGATTGAAAAGTACTCGGCCTAACACTGATCCATTCAATTCTAAAAATCAAATCTACCCACATTATTTAGTTCAATTCAGACTAGTTCATTGTGTGAAGTTCGAAACGTGTGCGATAATTAGTTGTAATTTTATAAATTTATTAACAAAGTAATCGGACATAATTTCCGCGAATGGAGCAAATCGAGCAGCGTGCCGTCATTAAGTACCTCCATAAGAAGGGGCTATCATCAAAAGCCATCCATGATGACATGGTCAGTACATTAGGCGATTGTGCTCTGTCACATTCATCCGTCAAAAAATGGATAGCAGAATTTAAGCGTTGTAGAGAGAGTGTGAAAGATGAACCCCGCTCTGGAAGGCCTTCGACGTCAACTACTGACGAAAATATTAAAAAAGTACTTAATTTAATAATGGGAGACCGCAGATTAAAAATTAGAAAGATAGCCGAGATTATAGGCATCTCTTATGAACGAACTCAGAACATCATTGTCAACGAGTTGGGTTTCCACAAAGTGTCTGCGAGGTGGGTTCCGCGACTGCTTTCAGTCGAACAAAAAAGGATACGATTGACTATTTCACGCGACTGTTTGGACTTATTTGAAGTCGATGCAGATGATTTTTTTAATCGTTTTGTTACTATGGACGAAACATGGGTTCATTACTGTACACCGGAAACAAAACAACAATCAAAACAGTGGAGAAGACCTGGTTCACCACCCCCTAAAAAGGCTAAGTCGATTTTGTCGGCAAATAAGGTGATGGCTTCAGTATTTTGGGACTCGAAAGGTGTGATTATGATTGATTATCTTGAAAGGGGTCAGACTATAAACTCTGATTACTACTGCACCTTACTAGGTCGTTTACGAGAGGAAATAAAAGAAAAACGTCGAGGAATGCTCAGAAGAAAAGTCCTGTTTCATCAAGATAACGCCCGTGTTCACATGTCAGTACAGTCAATGGCTGAAATTCACAACTGTGGCTTTGAACTGTTACCGCATCCGCCGTATTCACCTGATCTGGCACCATCAGACTTCTTTCTGTTCCCTAACCTAAAAAAGCATTTGGGAGGTCAAAGATTTTCGACAAACGACGAGGTCAAAGCAGCTGTAGACGCATATTTTGACTCTAAGGAAGAATCATTTTTTTTCAACGGTCTAAATGCTTGGAAGGGGAGGTGGCAAGTGTATTGAACATGATGGTGATTATGTAGAAAAATAAAAATATAACTGATTTAGTATGTGTTTATTTTCTTGGTTAGGCTGAGTACTTTTCAATCCACCCTCGTAACAATTCAACCCATTTGGGTGCAAATGAGGATTCACAATTTGGGGTACTGTAACAAATTATAAAATAATAATTTCTGCGAGAGCGCCACCTTCTGTATAATAAAGTAAGTCGGTATATTCAGCTTCATCGTCCTAACATACATAATTCGCGAAATATCCGCGTGTTTAGTGCATGTCTCTTGATAAAATTTACAATCTTGATGACATCATGCATGACGGCTTCCAGTGTAGGTTCTAAATATTTGACCATAAGGGCGATGGATCATACAGTGAGGTAATTTCAATATCGGGTTATGTTTTTTTTTACAAAAGCCGAAAAACCATTAATATGACCCAGCATAGCTGGAGCTCCATCCAAAGATACAGAAATACATTTTTCCGATTCTAAACTTTGCGCATTAAAGTGTTCATTTACTTTATTGCACATCAATTCCACGAGATCTCAACTAACAAAGCAGCAATTCCTCTTCAAAATTATCTGCACCTTTGTAGCGAACATATATTTACTATTTATTAGCGACAATGCCGTGAATTGCTACTAAAGTTAGTTGTCTCATCAAGCTGAATAGCAAAATATTTCTCTGTTATAATGTTAATAAACTGTTTAAGTTGAAAAAAAAAAGTAACAGGTTTATAAATTAGCAAATGATAAATATATACTTTTTACTCAAAAATTTTTATTTTTACCCCAGTTAATTTACCGTGGTTCCCCGACCGCTGAGTCTAACTGATTGTCTTGTAATGTGATTTTCTATAAGTTGGTGATCTTCAGTTGTTATGTACTTATATTACTAAAAATATATAATATAAAATAATTGTTTACCTGGTAAAATTCAATTTTTTTTTAGCTTGTGCACTTGCAATTCTCATATTCATGTTGTGACTGTATGAAACCGTATTTTATATTTTCATGTGATTCAATAATCATACATAGTATTATACTTTATACTCCTGAAAATAAATCTATAATATTGTGTCGACTCATTTTACCTATGAATGATAGTAAGCTACAATAACATTGTTTACTATTTAATTCTTGTGCATCTGCGTAGGCTTTAATATGTATTTTTATGTTCATTAAAATATATTGATAGAAAACTTTTGTTAAGGCTAAAGATACATTTGTAAAGAACATTCCCAATTTAATGATGCCTTTGTGTGATGTTTGTTAGCTTCCAAAGCTAATTTGAATAATTATGTCTTAGGATCTATAAACATGCAACTAATTTACCTATAACATTATTTTACAGGCAGGGTCTGAACTACTCTGATTACGACCTCTGGAATTATCGACATCATGAGATACATAGCAGTTTGACAAAATTGTCTTTGTAATAATTTATCATGACGTTGCCGTTAATCCATTTATAAATTATATTAGAAATTAACCAGTGTTCTACCTATTTATAGATAGAATCCTTATTGAGCACTGGTTGCTACTCGACTGGATACTACACATATCCTGCATTTTTTACTAATCGTTATTAAACCTTATATAAATTAATTTAATCAACTGTTCACATCAGTGTTATGTAACAGAGATTACCCCGAGCATGTAACCACACTAACCTCCATAATATTAGTATACATACATTAACTTTTTGCTCACGACTTTCCAATATTATTAACTTTTACAATACACATATATTATTTTAGTACTAAAAACAACAATTATAAACCAGAAGCTTTAGTAACGTAGACAGACAAATCATAAAATACTTGAGATTTACGTGAAATAGTTATTAACTAGTTGCACGCACCTGACTTCACTCAAGTTAACACTCATTGTACTCAATTTTTATCGGTACTAAGAATAGCTAACTAGGTATTTACCTTGCTATCTATTCTACTACTACCGTCCGTGTCGCCGTGTGAGCATAACCTGTGTAACATATATATGTCCGTGTGTAATGATGGTCTTCGCCAGCCTTGGGGCACTATTTTTAACTATTTGTGCGTCGATTGTTTTCAAGTACAGGACCTAAATTGAGTTCCGTTCATTTGTGCTAACGATGTAGCGCAATATACTGAAATGAGAATTAGTCCATTTCGATAAGATAGCATTAAGTTCTACCAAATCAGTACTTCATATTGTTCTAATACGCCCAATTTATTAATTACTTCAGCTTTACATTCAGTTCAATAGTAAAAATACATTTTCGTAATTGCTATGTAATAAATAATTCAGTTTAGTAATAAACTAGTAGATTAATAATCTTGTAAGAAAAACCACGATTTTATTTATTAAAAAAAAACTACCGAAGAATTGCCTAATCTTTTTTTACTGTATTTATTATAGTAGTAGATATAGTCGCCAAGACGAGAACGCTATTAAAAAAGGTTTACTCGATTGAAAATAGCTGCCTAATTTTCAAATGTGCTCGCTTGTATTGTAATGTACTACTATTCTTATATAGTTTAATCATATCAGTACTTCTGTTACAATATAATGAAAGCTGAATACATCAGCAAATATGACAGCGCTATCTGTTAAAGCTAAATATAAATTAGAATATCTTTTTTTCAAAAATTAACGACCACAGCCATTAAATATCTGCCATTCAAATTTGTTTTGTCTGTAATAAAAACTTTTAATTACCCGAATGGTTATTTACATAAATATGTATTTAACACGTTTTGTAATCATTAAACAACTGAAACGAAATTGAGATGTGAATCGATATAAGTATATTTCTGGCTATATTTTAAAGTGTAAAAGCATTGATAAGTGCGAAATTGCACACTGTTTATCCACACCTAGTTTCTTGTAGGCCACTTTGGAGAGATTTCGATTTAACACAACAATAAATCTCCTGACAACTGATTGAGCCAAGAATGTACGAATGAAATATATAATTTGGCGAAGTAGTCCTATTAACTACTTCGGGAGACTCAAATTCGGTGCCTACCTTTGTCAGCTGATCAGTCTCTTAAACTTGATATCATTCAATTCAATTTGGCTTGAAAATTCATAACAGATAGTTTTTTGGATAATCTTACCTGAAACGCTCGTGTCATTGTAATTTATGAACGTCGAATGAAATGTGACATCTTTATTGATAATTTACAAAAGCTTTGATCAAGTTTCCCAAGGAGTTTTTTAATTATACGTGAACATATATTCTTGTCTGCCGCCATGTTTCGCCCTGCTGGACTAATTTGTATTTGGAGGTTATGTTTCTGCCATCATAACAGAGATATTAAAAATAATCGTACATAAATTGCCAATTCATACAGTGAATCACAATAATTAATAGTATTCAATAGTAATACAAGACAAATTTTAATAAAATTGTCTATTCCTTGTAATTTCTTGTGGTTTCGTAATTATGTAAGCCCTTTGAAGATTAGTTGGCCTAAGTTTTGTATTTGTGCATTCATTTGTAAACCACTTATTAACGCATATTTTTATAAAAGAGCCAATAAATTAAGTGAATCAGAATTCTAAAAATACTATGTATATTCTTTCAGTCTTATAGGGTAATCAAGTATATTTACAATAGGCTATCCTCAATAGCATGTCATGCTAAACGTCTCGAGCCGGATCATTTTTGAATGCAACTAAAAATCAAGTTCAATATGAGCAACTTATACACTATGAATAAATTAGTTTTATACAACTCCTACTCACGTACCTATATGCCACACATTCGTGTACAAATTCGTAATTAGACAATACATGTATGATTTTATAAATATTGATGTCTTAATTCGTAAATTACCTACTCCAAATATATTTTATATCGTTTTATATATCAATTTAATACTAATATGTAAATTATTCATACTATTTGTCAACGGAATCTTTAAATTTTACAAGTCTATGTAGATATTTGTACTGCAACTGTATTAAACATATTTCTAAGTAAAATAAATTCAAGTAAAATTAAACACGTGGGTAGCAGCTTTTCATTTAAATATTTTATATTAACCATTTAAATAATATTACTTGATTTCTGCCAAATAACTTGAATAAAATATTTCTCACTGTACTTGCCTAATATAAATTATGCCAAGATTATTCTGTTGCAGTATGAATACTTTATAAAGCATGTATTTTTTTATTGATTGCATTTACTACAATACAGTATGAATCTATTAACTTTAATAGAAAATATTACCTTTGATTTCCTCTGAAGCCCATGTCGATGGTAATCATAAAAATCCATAATATGTAGTACTAGTTGGCTATAAGTTTTCTTTAAATAAAATATACACGCTTCTTTAATTGATATCAAGTTTATTTGCTCATTTTATGTTATGTTGAAAGTTCAGAACTTACATTAGTCTTGCACAATTTGATTACGAAATGAATGCTTATAATCTAAACAAAACTTATGGTACCTACCTAATACCATCAACACAAAATTCTCTATAAGAGACAGTACATTATTAAGGTCAACTAGTTGAAATAAATTAACTATTAAAATTTCATACTGAATACAATTTAAGTAAACATAGTCTGAGTTCTAATTTCTCCTACAATGCAAACAGTATGCTGTCAAAATTTACACATTTATACCATTGTCACTTTTTTAGTCCTTATTTACGCAAAATATCAAATACTGAACGTGTTCCTTTTACCAATAACACCTAACCATTAATTTCATGTGTTGTACATCCATATGCTTCAATCAATTTGATCCAGCTATTTATATTTCGAGTGTGGCATAAGACGAAAATCATAGTCTGTTATAGAGTCAAACAGATCACCAACTGCCTGTAATGCAAACAATTTTATATAGATACGCAAAATTAATTTTGTTTATAGTCCATAAGATTAATATTTGTTTATTATAACAACTTAGATACGCAAGATTAATTTTGTTTATAGTCCATAAGATTAATATTTGTTTATTATAACAACTAAAAGTTCCAGGATTATTAAAAATCACTCCTCATAAGACCTTAGTGTACATATTATTATATCGAAGGACTTTTTAAGTTTCGAATAACTTATTGGCATTAATAATTTCCGTTTATTACATGGAATAGTCGTACCTAAGTTCTAATGATTCCTGCTTCTCACCAATCATATATTTTCTATACGTTAATAACATACATTGATTCAATTGTGAATTTCACTTTGCTAACTTCTCATAAATTAACCACATATGTAAAAGGCGTACATAAATACTATTCAATGATTATTGCTGCTATGGTTATTATTAACTTCCTACTTACTTGAATCAGTTTGAATGTTTGCGACAAATACAAATATAATTATCTAGAATTCAAATTTAACGTTTTATCATACAATATTCAATGGGGAATCCTACTTCACCAATTAAATTTACTAGTAGTATTGCAGCTATTTAGTTTACAGACTTCATTGTATCAAAGTTGCTTTTCTTTATTATTTCTCTAATGTAAGATTAATATAAAAAGTGTTAATTAAAGAGTTTGTCGTGTTCAACTTAGTATCTTGTATCCTTACCATAGTTGTTGCCGTATTGGGGCTGCGACTGCTGGTACGAGTTGTACGAGGGCTGCGAGTATGATTCGTAGGCGGGTTGAGCACTGCCATATGCTGGCTCGCCGGCCCCGTAGCCAGCATCACCGGCGCCGGTTGCGCCTCCCCTAAAGTTACACAATTCACCTTTTAAATAAATTAATAGTAAACACTGAAAAAGCAAATGTACGCAAATTTGAATATTATTAAATGCAATTATTTATATAGGGCGCGATAGAAATAAACTGCGTTTATTAAAATTTTAATTAATCAAACATTTCCATTATTATGAAAATTATATATATATATATAACTATTCTTTTCAAAAATTTCCAGTGTCTTATTTCATGTCCTTCCAATGAATTTCATTTCCTTTTATTTTGTGACAACAACTAAAGGCAAACATATATTTGTTTTATTTTTATGACTTCAAAGAATTAAGTTGTTTTTGAATTCATCCTAAAATTTTGCTGCATTGCAGTGTTCAGTTAAATAATAGTATATCCTGACCATTTTTGTTACGTTTGTGGTGAAATTATTATATCTAGCAAAGGATATCCCATAACGGAATCTCCAAAAGAAACAGATTTTCGTTTTTTCAAAATGTCGGTCTCCCACCAGGACAAAAAGTGGGCACCTCCCGTTTTTTGTGAAAGATGTAGAAAAACGCGAAGCTCCTGGGCTGCAGGTACAAAAAGATTTTTTAATTTTAGTATGCCAATGATATGGAGGGAACCATCCAACCACGACAATGACTGTTACTTCTGTCTCACTAAGAAATTTGGTTTTAATCAGAAGATCAAAGATAAAATTATATATGCAGATATCCCTTGGGTTACTAAACCTATCTACAGCTCAGACAAGCAACAGCTTCTAGAACATCCTGGTTTTATACTCTATATCATATATTATTTAATACTACTTGTATACGGATTCCGAAGAAGACCAAATTCATAGTGACACAAGTTTAGATGAATTGGTTGATGTTCACGAAGCATCATATACGATAGCTCGCTGAATTACTACGTTAACAACTGCAACAGTGTAGGTTAATTGACCCAACACAAGAATTATTATATATCTTAAACGAAATAATGTTTTAAAACATATTTCAAGAATAAAAACGAATTTTGTTACTGTTATGATATAGCTGAGCTTTTCATAGAAATTTCAAACTTTGAGCCAGAATGAATGAATGAAGAAAGGAGGTTATTCGTTGATACATTGAAGACAAAATTAAAGCAGTTCGTCTACATAACGGCCACAAGAAGCCCTCTATTCCGATAAGTCACGCAGTAAATACCAAAGATCACAATTTGATTGTCTGCTGTGATTTAAAAGTTGTGGGTACTACTCTTGGGTTTACAAGGTTGTTTGTGAGATTCGCGAGCCAAACAAGATCATTATAAAAAGATAGACTGGCCACTTAGATAGGAATATACCTCTAGTACACTAAATATTAAGCATAAATATCTGATACCCCACACAAAAAATTGTTCTACCACCGCTTCACATAAAATTAGGGATGGTCAAGGCTTTAGATAAAACTAGCGTAGCTTTTAAGTATTTGTGCTCAATTTTTTCCAATCTTTCTGAGACGAAACTAAAAGAAGGTACTTTTATTAAATCACAAATAAAAAAATGTTAAAAGATTTGATGTCTTTCGAATACTAAAAGATCTGCTTGGAATTTACTACGAATTGTTATATAAGAGATTTATTACATAATTTTCAAAGCATGTCTCTAAAAATTTATTTCCTTCCTTCGCATCTTGATTTCTTCCCTGAAAAGAGACACACTGAAATAAATACAAGAAAAAAGCTAAAGCATTTAATTTATAATTTTTTAAAATATTTGTGGGGGTTTTTTGTAAATAAAAAATATTTTGAAAACGTGACGTGTTTGATTTTTTCATATTTCATTTCAATGACAAAAACCACAAACTAGTGTTATTGTTGAAAATCAATTATAATAAAAAGGAAGCTAAAATAAAAGGTATATAAACCGCTGACATTCAATTTAACATTTTTTATGTGGTGAAGACCACTGTCGCAGTCTTGTGATTTCAACACCATGAACGACGAATTGTAAATGATAGATTAGTATGCGGTATAAACAAGTTCGAATATTCGAGATTGTTTATTGAGGGAGGAAGATGACGTTAAAAAAGGTGATATTAAAAATAATCATACACATGTGCTATCATTGCATCCCGTGAGTTATTTGGAAAATATTAAGAAAGAAAATCAACTAACGTACCAAATTCACAATGTTACTAAAAAAACAACGAATCAAATACCGTCAGGAGACCATATCATAATATTCACAGAAATCATGCATTTGTTGTCATGCGTGTTACGAGTGCATTGGCACCCTACCCAACATATGTTATATAATCCAAACACAATTAGTTACACAGAGACACCCAAGAAGTCCCGATGTCGCAACACTTTCATGTAAATGTTACAATGAGGACCAGCACAGGTGTCTGAGCTCAAATCGCGGTGGCGAACAGACAGATCAATCGTTGATCACTAGTTATAAGCCTAGTTATAATTCTATATTGTAATATAATTAATAAAACGTAATAATTAATAACGTGTAGTTTTTAAAATCGCCTGTCGACGGCCCAAAATCGTAATTTGCGTCACTCGGATTTAGTTACGGTGTTGACAATTCAATTGTGGGTCCAGTGCCTCGAAGGAGTGGTGATTATAAATATAATCTCAATGTCAAACATTTGGAAGGAAATATTCTCGCTGTGATAAGATTATTTCTGAGATAATCATTTTGCGAAAACACAGATGAACAGATATTATTCACTGTGCACACCTCATGAGGTGACACGCGACATGCCCCACAACATCTCGACGATGGATATTTAATGTCATTACAAAAAACAGACTGATGAAAAGCTAAACAAAACATACTTATGCAATATATATCGAGTGGACGGTCGTTGGATATAATAAATCTTACAAAATACTATTAACATGCCTTGAGCAAATATAGGAGCAATTTATTCTACTTTAAACAAACATTACTTTTACTAATTTATTATTATAGTATCTTTTTAAATTAATTGAATTAAAAACAAACTCAGGATTTGTGACTGAATGCATGAAAGATGTTTTTAGTCGTCATGAAATAACATGTAATGTAATGGCAGAGTGGGCAACAGTTCTCATCAAATATTTATTTTCATCAGAATGGAAATTTAAACACTTTCATTCGCCCGCCCTCACAATCCCCAATCGGACAAAATGAGCGGTCAGTACTAGAGATGGGATTCTACCCGGGTATTTACCCGAATCGGGTATTTTCCCATTTTATATACCCAAACGGGTATTTACCCGGGTATTTATTTTTATTTTTTTTTTTTTACTTTTTCTTATAACATTATGCAGTAGAATCGTATAAAATGGGCACTATATGTAATACAAATATTATAGCTCCGCTATATATTGTTTTTGGATATGTTCAAAAAGGAAAAATGTATCCTAGTGCTACCGGATTACAGAGCGAGAGAAGGTTTGTGGTGCAAATCATTTGTATGGAAAAATATCAAATCTATAAATCCGATTGTTTGGTGGAAAGGCATCTGTTCATCAAAACTGCTAAGCAAAGTAGCAGTGCGAATACTGACTGCACCATGCACATCAGCTGCTACAGAACGCTCTTTTAGTACCCATGGCCATATCCATAGTAATCGCAGAAACCGGCTGTCCACAGAAAGAGCTGCAAAAATATCATTTATTTCCTACAACTGGAATTTGCTACATAAACATGAAGAAGAAAGTGAAGAGGACGAAGATAACTTTTCCCTTTCTCCAGCTTGTTCAACTACTAGTTCAACTTTGAATGTACCTTTAACCTCCCAAAATCTTACAAAAATAGAATTTTTAGACATTAATACCGCGATATATGAAAGCGATTCAGATAGTGACTAACATGTTTAATGGATTAAAAAACACTTTATTGATTAAAGCATCTTTTTTAACTAGTAATTAATGTTGTTTATTGTTTTATTTTTATGTTTTATATCATCTTACATGATTTTTCTCTTTTAAATAATAATAAACGTTGATTGTTGTATTTTTGATGTTATATTTTATCTATAATATACTCGGCGGGAAAAAATCGTAACATGTTATCATTTTAATATAAAAATACCTAATTAATTCATCGCCTCATTAAAAAAATATAGTCAGATCATTCCAATCATTTCTACACTGACGGGTAGTTTAAATTCTTGTCTATAACTAACATATTTTTTTAATTATTTGTATTCATTCTTCGTTTCTTTAAACATGTAAAAAAAACAAAATACTATTATGGTTCAATATACCGATAAATGGAGAACGAACGAACATTTTATTTTTCTTTTTTGAGTTAATAGTAAGATTAGGTTGTTTGTAGTATTACTATATTAAAAATTAGCGCTATTAATATATTCATTATTGTTAAAATTATTTTGGAAGTGGATAGACTTACTTATGGTGTGCTCGTGTTTCGACTTTATTGCTGTAGAGTGTATATTTTTTGATAGTTTACTAAACATAACTGTGAAATATATGCCAATTGCCGAAATTCAACCTTAAAAATTGAAAACAACAAAAATTGATATGAAAGTATAGAAATAAATGTAAGTTTGGTTAGTATAATTACGAAAATTGCTTGAAAGTCGTTTTTACCCAGCATCTGGTTATTTTCCCGATAAATACCGGGTATTTACCCGAAGTGGGTATTTACCCAGGAATTTTCCCACGGGTAAATACCCGCCGCCCATCTCTAGTCAGTACAGACAGTAAAAAAAAATATGAAAAGAAATTTGAGAAAATGTGAATTCTCTCTCATCTATTTAATTTTTTTCCTCCACTCATGGTTTAACCCTGGCTGATCAGTTTCAAACAAACTTTCAAAATATTTTTTCCATCTCCTTAACACGCAATATTCATTTTTCACAATGACTCCACTCTGGGGCACGATTCTCATGCAATAGAAAAAAATTCACTTTCGTAAAAAAGTTCGAAGTTCGAATTTTTTTCGAATGTAACACAGTTAGTCTATTCTCAGAAGTTCACAATCGAACTAGTTCGCATGAACGTCATTCGAACAAAACGAGTGATACGGACCAGTAGAAGTGGACATTCGAATACGAATTTAAATCAAAGTTTGATTGGATATACTTTTTGTTTGTATTGATTTGACTTTACATAGGAAATGGACGAATTTATTGTAGATTTTATTAGTTCAAGAGTTAGAGGCAGCGAGTTTATTAAACATTTTCGATTAAATAAGAACCTTACATTAGAACTCATCCAAATGTTTCAGCCAGTGATTCAACAGCGATCACGCATTGACTTATTAAAAACAAAGGTAGGCAAAATAAAAAAATATATATATGTATATATATATTCTACGTAAAGGTAGAAAATATCGGAAATAAATAATTTTTAATTTCTCGTTTGAAAGTTGTTTACTAAAAAACTTAAGAGTTTTAAAATTCAAGTGTCATATATTAATAAAATAATATATTTTTAAAAGTAATATTTACGTATAAAATCTATTAGTAGATTAAGCAGTAACAGCGTTTTTATAAACGCTTAATAATTACGTAATTTATTATTTAATTTATACCCGACGTACTATTTCGAATAGTAATCGTTCTATGGGTGCTCAGAATACGAGATAAATGAAACATTCGAACTTTTCAGTAGAGCGGAGAAATTCGTATACGAATTTTAATATGGAAAAAATTCGATTGCATGAGAATCGTGCCCCTGGCTTCTGACTTTTAACAGCTCTGAGATCGCAAACAGCGTATATCCGTTTTATACTGGCCAGCAAATAGTCCGGATTTAAGCCCAATAGAAAATCTCCGGTATATGATTAAAAAGATACATAGTTTCAAACAAACGTAGTACTTACGATAGCCAATATCGAACTATATGAAGCCTTTCTTAAACATGACATTCAATACCCCGAAAAATATGTACGAATTTGATTAAATCAACGCCACATCATTGTAGTGCTGTTATTGAAAATAAGGGATACGCCACTGAATATTAATTATCATTATTGGTAGGCTGTGGGATAATACTACTCCGTAAATAACAATACTAATTACTAATACATACATATAAAATATATGGCTTTTATACTTATTTGTTGTTGTTTCTAATTACATAGTCGACTATTATTGTCCATACCTTAACACTGACTCAAACGTTTGTCTGTAATATAATATTGAAACTGCACTTGAGTAGTGGGGATTTGTATAATTTTTCTAAATGATAAATCGTTGAACATATTGTTGTTAATTTTGTAGTTTGATTTTAAAATAAAAAAGGTCGCGGTGAAGAATCTTACATAAATATCAAGTCCTGTTGGTAGTTTCTAAGTATACAACCACCACTGTATATATATAGATGTAAATGAATAGTAAGCATTAAAAAGCAATAATTTATTATATGTGGGTACATTGAAAATGTTTATAGAATTGAATATCACAGAAATAAATTAGTCTGCATCCAACCGTCATTTGTATGATTATATTCTCTTTACTTAATACCACCCACAACCAACGGTAAGTCTGTAAAGCCGAGTATTAGGTAAACCAAGGTTTAGCGATATATGCGAGCTGCTATTTATGTATCCGGAATAGATATTATTATTACTAAATATGGGTTTATTGTTTTTCAAAGTATTCTCCGCGATGATCGATACACTTTTGCATACGTTGAAACCAATTTTTATAGCATTTTTTCCACTCTGATTGCGGTATCTCTGAAACGTGCTGTTTGAACGCGTATATTGATAACTTTCTATAGATTGTTGTTGCTAATAACGAACATTTTTATTCTGTTCACCGCAAAACCACAACTCATTTTTCACTGCAAATAAATCTAATAAATCTGTTTGTTTTGTTTATTCAAGATAAGGGTACAACGTTAATTTTATTCCAAAAATTCCAATAAGAAACGCACTGTGTCTAAAATTGACCAATATATACGCGCATACCGTGGATGACCCATCAATTCTATTTTTTGACCTTCCAAAAATGTATTTGTTTCGCGTGATGTGTGACAGCTGGCATTGTCGTGGTGTAGAATGATTCTGCGTCCCTTGTTGTTTTTACGTATTTCTACAAATACTTCCGGCAAACAAATGGTCGTGTACCACTCCGAATTGACCGTTTTACGGTTCTCCAGTGGTATTGTAGCCACATGACTATTAATACCAAAAAAGCAGGCCACCATTTGCTTTAAAGTGCTTTTTGCACGAGTCACTTTCGTAGGGTTCGGCTCATTTAGGTTTTTAGTGGGTAGGCCTCCCCCTTCTGGGGAGGAGAGCCCCACATAACCGCCGGCTCGCCACAGCCGAGGTATGCAATTTATTTGAAACACCCAAACTGTAGATTGTTGCTTAGTTTCGGGATCGTACGCATAGATCCAAGATTCATCACCTGAGTAGATGTTATAAACAGATTTTGAGACACCTCCGTTAATTTTTTTTAACATATTCTTGCACCAATCGACGCGAGCTTCTTTTGATGCTGAGTTAAGTTGTGCGGTATCCAACGCGAACAATTTTTTTTTACGAACAAATGTTCATGTAATATTTTATTAATGCTTGTCATACATATGCCCAGAGTAGCCTCTATCTCGCGATACGTAACATGACGGTCTTGCATAATTAGTTTTCGTACAGCTTCCCTGTTTTGTGGCACAACGACTGATTTCGGGTGACCTTCCTTAACTTCGTCCGTGAGCTTACTCCGTCCACGATTGAACTCACAAAACCAGTGGATACACAGTGGTTTTTGATGGAGCTTCAACACCAAAAGTTGAAGTTAATTGATCTACGCACTGTTGTTGCGTTAAACCACGTCGAAAATCGTAATAAATTATAGCACGAATATTTTCACGTGTAAGTTCCATCATTTCAGCGATATGGCATTTTAAACCCATCAGAAACAAAACACTAGCGTACATAACGAAAAAAAAAATAGCGGCCAGTATTTCAAAAAAAAGAACGAATTTTACCATGAAGGTCAAATATTGCGTTTAAAAATGTTGAAATCCCAGATTCCGGATACTTAAGTAGCAACCCTCGTACAAGAATAAAAATATTAAATACGAGAAACGAACCTAGGCCAGATAACATTTTACCGTTCTTTGTCGATGGCACTTATGAGACACCAGATGAGTGGAAAACAGCAATTATTCCAATTTGTAAGACGATAAATCTAACGTAGCCAACTATCGATATTTCCATACTTTAATATTTCTCTAAATTGTTTGAATATGTCGTGTATATGTCTTCTTGAACCAACCCATAATCTACTTTCCGACATAGTTTACGTCATTCATCTAATCCGTATCACAAGAAGTAGATGAGGGCAAGCTGGTAGATACGTATATGCTTGCATCTATTTGATATTTATTGTAGTTGTGAATGGCTTTGATTCATCTACATACGTACGTCTCCCTCAGAGATCACATACCGGGCCATAAATATTCTTTTTGCATTTATAAATGACTAGCGGCACCAGTACCTAAATCACAGTTATGTTATACAACATGTCCCAAAATTCAACAATAGCGGCCACCAGAGAGTGGACCTACTCATGGCTACTCGAGAAAAAATTGAAGTGATGGTAGTTAAAAATACCACATAAGGGGTGTAGATTTACGAAGAATTTCATTTTTAATTTGTAAAAATTTCTGATGACAAAAAGAAATGTAACTCAAAAATTTGTCTATAAAATTTAGCAAATTAGTCCAAGAACTCAATGACTATAAAAGCGTGGGGTGTTCAAAATTAAACATTACTCATTTAATGGTCTTAACATTTACACCCCACGCTTTTATAGTCATTGAGTTCTTGGACTAATTTGCTAAATTTTATAGACAAATTTTTGAGTTACATTTCTTTTTGTCATCAGAAATTTTTCTTGATATGTACCCAAATTTTCTAAAAGCGTGACTTTATTTTTATTTTCAAGTTTTTAGATCGGTTTTTAGTCTTTTTAATAAAAGCGTGTTTTTTAAAAAGTTTTTTTTAATTTTTTTTTATTTACTACTTTTTAGATCAAATGTTTTTTAGTCTTTATAACAAACAAAAGTTTTTTCAAACGTTTTTTAGTCTTTGCGTAAAAAGCGTGTTTTTTAAAAAGTTTTTTATAATTTTTTTTATTTACTACTTTTTAGTCTCGTGATTATTATAACAAACATAAAGAAATGTACATAATTGTTCAGAAAATGTAGTATTAGAATTAAACATATGCATTATATCAAATTCTATCTGTTTGCTTCATTGAACCAATTCTCATATTAAAAAGTTTTTAATTTATTACAACATAATTATGTATTTTTATGATTCGAAAATGATTGAATATTGTATTGTCATCTAGAATACACATGTAAAAAAAATTTGAGCTCGATTGGAGCAGTAGAAGTGGTCGAAAAATCGATTACAAGATTTGATCATGACAAACAAACAAACGGACAGAGTAAGTCAATAAAAAGCGTGTAATAAAAAAGAGTATTTTTTTGTTTTCTATTTCTTCTCGAGTAGCCATGAGTAGGTCCACTCTCTGGTGGCCGCTATTGTTGAATTTTGGGACACATTGTATATGTGGATCACTCAAAGTTAATGTTACCGGAAATTGTACTATATAGAACGTGCTGGGCCCTGTTACCGTTGTATGTTAAAAGGTCAAGTTAAATTATTACCGCATTTTCACTTTAGAGAATCCTAGGTCGATCATAGGAATTACACTTAGTTCTTCTCTTGAATTTAATCATGAGCACAATCACAATTTTCACAAATAACATAGTAAAAGCGTATAGGTCTGGCAATGTCGCGTTAGTCCAGAGCCACCACGTTGTTAGGGAGCACGTGTGAAGAAGAAGCGCGAACCTGTTATTTGGCGTAAACAGTTAATTTTTTTTTCTATAAGTTACACTAACAACCACATAGTTAATAGGCGATGTTAATCTTCTGAAAGTAGAGAAGATAAAAGATTTGAGAGTTACACTGCATTACACAAAATGAATGCTCAGGTAAGGTGCTCGCATGTCGGTATTCTTAAAACGAAACTCAAGTTTCATAATCCCACAACTAAAAGAGAAACTCTTACAGACTCGTGCGTAACCATGTAGAACCTACTAGAATTTTTTGGAATTCTAACTACATTACGGCCATCTTAGAGAATTGAGTCAATTCAAAGAACGTTTACTAGGCACTACACTCCTGGCACATCCCATAGGCAACCATATAGTAGTCGTCTCACATGTTGAAAATAATAATCTTACGCAAAAAACGCTTAATTTCTGATATGATGTTCCTCAATAAATTTTAAACAGTAGAATTAATGGCATGCATTTACTTAAAATAAGATTGTCTATCCTTTGCAGATACCCTGTTTATTAGGAATATGTATTATATATTAACTAAATTATTGCATATTTAATGTAACCTTTGTCTACGTCATCCAACTTTGAGAATCCTAATGCATATAATGATTAGCAGTAAAATTATCGAATTTAAACACATTAAGTAAACTTAGTGCAAAAAAAAAATATAAAAAAGTTAGTATTTAACAATAGATATAAAATAAAAATGTACTAAAAAGGGGAAAATAAGTTTTTATTGAAATCATTATATTACATTTGATATCTATTGTTAAACAAAAGCTACTTTTTAAATATGTTTAATCAATTTTATTTTTTTCCTTTTAATATATATATATACTAGCTGTGCCCGCGACTTCGTCCGCGTGGAATAGTTATTTTGCGCACCTCAGCTGTTACCCGATCTTGACAACGCGACATATCCAAAGGACATCATTCAGGCTTCATACAAATTTGGGCTATTTTTTTTTTAGCCGGCCAACAAAAAATAACTAAATTTTATCATAGGCATAATTATAATAAACATTTTGTATTATGACAGTAAAGCTCGAAACCTATTGGTTGAGATGATAATCAGCCTCAAAGTATTTATTTTATTACCTACGGCTTGCACCCGGCTTGCGGGGTGAGCTCGTGATTTCCAGGTAAACATTATTGTTAATGGTGTTGGTGTTCCAGGTAAATATTTACAACTCTCCTGGCCTTACAATAATATCTTCTAAATCTTCGGCAGCAATGTGTATCGTTGGCTCGTGTCTGGCAAACCCCATGTACCACACAATGCACACGACGTGTGAGCAGCAGCCAATGGTTCTTCGGCCAATGTTACATGTACAGTAATAGTGTTTTATAGCCTGTCGCCCTTCGAGAGCCCTATCTTGCTCACACTTGCAACTCGGCAGGTAAATGTACTTGTAACGTCTTCTCGCTCGCGTACCTTTTATGTCTCTTGCTCATACATGCAACTCGGCAGGTAAATGTATGTACTTGTAACGTCTTCTCGCTCGCACACCATTAACAATAACTGTTTAATATTTGTTTTACCTGGAAATCACGAGCTTGTTTTACCTTTTTTTTTTTTTTGTTTCCCTGAGGAAAATGCATTAAATTGCATACCCCGGCTGTTGGCGAGCCGGCGGTTATGTGGGGCTCTCCTCCCCAGAAGGGGAAGGCCTACCCACTAAAAACCTCAGGGATGGCCTTCCTCAGGCATGTAGGGAGCCCCCGGGAACATCAAGCCCCTTCCGGGAACCCCCAGCCTCCGCTCCCCTATCTAGAGGGGAACCCTCCTCGGGGGAGGCTACTGCCTCCCCCGGTCTCCTCCACCGACGACGCCCCCCGGCCACGGAAGGGGCGTGGTCCATCCCGGGTCGCCG
This sequence comes from Scirpophaga incertulas, assembly GCA_036419045.1. Classification (NCBI taxonomy): domain Eukaryota; kingdom Metazoa; phylum Arthropoda; class Insecta; order Lepidoptera; family Crambidae; genus Scirpophaga; species Scirpophaga incertulas. The sequence goes on from CM071633.1 coordinate 15,965,454, forward strand.
TAGCAGTCGCGACTTCCTCGCGCCCGCCGGCGACCCGCGGCGGCGCCGCAGCTGTGCTACCGAGCCCGGCGCCGCCTTCTTCGAGCGGGATCGGCCATCTCCCGACCCCGCTCGGCGGCCTCCTTCTGGAGCATCACTGCTTCACAGAAGGAGGCCACAGCCCTCCAACCTCCCTCGTCCGCCAGCATTGCCGCAATCAATGCCGGCGGAAACAGATCTCGCCCGATCTCTGCGACCAAGACTCGGCGCACGGAGGCCCACGCGGGGCACTCCGCCAGCGTGTGCTAGGCCGAGTCGAGGTCGGATGCGCAGTGGTGACAATGTGTCGATCCCTTCCGTCCTATTCGACACAGATACTCACCGAAGCAGCCGTGCCCGGTGAGTATCTGAGTCAATCGGTAGGTGACCTCCTCCTTCCCGTGGAGCCAAGCTTCGAGGTTCGGGAGTACGGCACCGACGGCCCGCTGGCGCGCGCAGCTCCGTATTTCGAGCTGCGCACGCCAGGCCGCCACAATCCGTCGGTGCCACTCCCGCTTAGGCACTTCGTGCGCGGGTTCCAGGGCGCTCCCCCCACCGCTCCCCCGGTCGACACGCCGCGACGCATACGTCGCCGCGTACATGTCGGCAAGGATGTCGAATGGGGGGGAGCGTCCCAGAACCGTCGCCGCCTCGTAACGAGATTGTACGGTAGCCTCGTACGATCCGTATGGCCATTATCCGCTGCAGGCTCCGTAGCAGAGCTCTGCAGCGGGGAGAACTCGCGCAGTCTTGCGACCGAACAGGCGGCGAACTCCATCCCTCGGTCCCCCGAGATTGGGCAGCAGGCAATGCAATGCGCCCGCCACCCATTTGGCTCGGGGGACCAACCGCACGAAATGCTCCTCGAAGCTCCAGCGGCGGTCCAGGGTGAGGCTCAGGTACTTGATGTACGGCCCCACCGGGACCACCGCGTCACCCACCCGGATCCGGCAGCTGGGTGGTTCCCGGCGCCTCGTAAGGCCGTGGAACCATAGCGCCTCGGTTTTGTGAGGCGCTATTTCTAAGCCCAGCCGGCGGATCGCCCGCACGACACATGCCACCCCAAGCTCGGCAAGCCTGAGCACCGGCCCGAAGTCGGCCCCAGTCATCACGACCAGAGTGTCGTCAGCGTAGCAGACGACACTGACGCCGCGAGGAAGGCTGGTGCGAAGGACCGCGTCGTATGCGAGGTTCCATAGCAGGGGTCCCAACACCGACCCCTGCGGAACGCGAGCTTGTTTTACCTGGAAATCACGAGCTCACCACGCAAGACGGGTGCAAGCCGTAGGTAATAAAATAAATACTTTGAGACTGATTATCATCTTAACCAATAGGTTTCGAGCTTTACTGTCATAATACAAAATGTTTATTATAATTATGCCTATGATAAAATTTAGTTATTTTTTGTTGGCCGGCTAAAAAAAAAATAGCCCAAAATGGGTGATGTCCTTTGGTACCATAAAAACGGTCATTGTGACTAAACCTTAAAAGATAGACATATGCCGTCGCGGACTTTTTTTTAGATCATGTATAGAGGAATAATTCTTTCATACATATTTTTTGTGTATCTTGAACCGTTTTCGCAGCGCACGCAAAGAAATCCTTCAAAAATGAATAATTTTCCCCGTTTTTTACACATTTACCGCTCTGTCTTTGCTCCTATTGGTCATAGCGTAATGTTATTTAGCCTATAGCCTTCCTCGATAAATGGACTATCCAACAAAAAAAGAATTATTCAAATCGCACCAGTAGTTTCGGAGATTAGCGCGTTCAAACAAACAAACAAACAAACTCTTCAGCTTTATATATTAGTATAGATATATATACATCTTTTCAAGCTCTTTCATTTGATACTCATATTGTAAGGGTTGTTATGAAAACGATTAGTCCGTTTTGTACCGTCCGCCATATTGGATTCAAAATGGCGGCATTTTAAAAATCTTGTATTGTCATCTAAACTAAACGCGTAATACACAATTTCAGCTTAATGGCTTCAGTAGAAGTAGTTGAAATATTGATTGCATGATCCCAGGACATACATATATACATGTAAAGTTAAATAAAAGCTTTTAATAAAAATAGAGTTTGTTTATTTATGGATCAGTTGAAAATTTAAGATCTGTTTCATAATGACGGTGGTGCATGCCCAAAAAATATGAATATAAATAATACACACACATATAGTAGTAAACTGAATTTTATTAATGGGCGGGTACACATTAAGAAAAATTGTATTTGATACCTTCCATTAATCAAACTTGCAATCATTATTCCCTGAATTTATGTGTTTCTTTTTATTTCCCCCCTTTAAACCTAACATTCTTTAGCAGACCACATGTTGCAACCTCTTCTATTCTTGTAATTAAAAAGTACTACAATACATATATAAATAATTAGTATTTATCTATGACGTCATTGTACCTAATATTACACTCACAATTAGAATGATACAAGGCAGTAACCAATCATATATAGTGTTTATCAAACGCATATACTTATATGTATATAAGTGTACATATTTGTACTTAGTACAGAACATTTGTTGTCCTAGAGTTGATATATATTTTAATGAAAGTGAGTTTGTTTAAATTTCATGAAATATAAGTTTTTGAGTTTTTACGACATGGAAATGACAATAATTTATGAAGACATATTTTCATAGTTTTTTTAGTTACAACAATTATCTTGTTGAAAAAGTATATTACACTCATTCAGACATCCAAAATGACAAATCTATTAAATAATACCAGTATAATAATACTATACAAGATATCTTAGTTGACATTTTAAGTTTGTATTTGACATAGTAACATACATTTTGTATCCAATGACATTTGATACCTAACTTAACAAAAAGTTCCCTATTATATTAAATTTCCTATTTATTATTGAGTATCATGTAAATAATTTAGACATTATTTATTATTAACAGTATGATTGAATTACATTTATTATTGTATATCATTGAACTGATTTTGATATTTATTACTGTATACTTGAAGTTAAGTAGTATTTAAATAACTGAAGTCGAAACAGGTTTACTGTATTTTATTATAATATTTGTGTTTTAGTTAAAAAAATAATATGACAATAATGAAATAACATGTATTTACTATATAACATGTACATTACTAGATTTCTTTTTTATTCATTTTAGGTCAAGTAAGATTTCGGAACTTACTGGTATTTGTGATTTCACTTATAGAAATCAAAATATATGTCAAAATGGTTGATAAATAATAAAATTACAGAATCCTTCTAAATCTTTATCACTATATATACTTAAATAGTTCATATGATGCACAACGAAATATAATATGAGCGTTAAAAGTTACGGCGTTTAGTGTAAAATACTTGAAACTTAAGTTAGCAAATTGCCTTATTACCATTTCAGCTAATGTTTAAAAAGTAACAATAAAATATAAAAATAATACCGAAATTCATATATTTTGGCTTACTACGAAACTTTAGGTACTCCATAAGGGCAGATCTTTATTTGAGATTAAACAATTCGACAAATAAAGTAATGTTTTTTAGTCGTTACACATTGCACTTTTAGACTTCTGCATGTTAAGGTGTCAACTTTTTATTTGTTACGCATTTAATAGACTCTAGTTTACCTTGGGCAGTAATTAAACATGCAAATACAATGCAAAACGTCTTAATAAGTTTAAGCAAATTGATATTTTTTTTAATAATCAAGACTTGAATGCAATAGAGTATTTACCCATAACTATCAGTTTCGAAGCCACCTTGGCTACCACCTGTTGAGTAACCATATCCCCCAGAGCCATATCCGCCTGAATTGTAACCAGAAGGCTGAGATGGTGCTGGCGCAGAGTAATTACTGCCCTGGTAAGAGCTGAAATAAAAGACAAACTATTAACATCATGTAACATTATTCTTTCACTTTACTTTAAAACATATAACATATCAGCATCTTTGTAATCTGCATATATGTTTCAGACGGCAATTCCTATCTGGGAGATTGTATTCATCATTTTGGTTCATATGTCTTATTCTATACATAACATTTAATCCATGAGAGGAGCTAAACAATTTGTTATAAGCAGGAAAATAAAAATTTATACTTGAAAACAAAATACTAGAATTTATTGTACAAACATAACTGAGTATGCACTATCCGCTATATTTTTAGAGTAGATCATACTTAAACTGCCTCAGAGTTAACTGTGTCAAGGAGTTATTATAGTACGTCGTTACAATATATTCATGCACCATTCAATCAACTCATCTTCTAGATACTTTTCACATAGATTCGCTACTTTTAGCAGGTTTCCAAGGACTTACATAAACAATATAGAATATTATACTCTATTATAAGCTATAAAATGATTCTTCTCTAAATTGAAGGAAAATTGCCTTGCCTAAATCATTTTAAATTCGCAATTTATGGTAGTTATTTTAAAGAGTTCAGCAACACTACAATATAGCTCAAAATGGTGAAGTGTTTGATATAGTTACCAAACGATAATATCTTCAAAGTAATGTAAGCAATGAGGCAACTCTACTAAAAGCTTTTCATAAACAAAATGTAATTATACTATCAATTTTGTAACATTAAAAGTAAATTTTATACTAATTCAAAACAAGTGTTACTATCTTTCCGACCGCGCTATATTTTTTTTTGTGGTAATAATCATTTTATATCTTCCCCGCGGCTACAACCATCCTCATACCAAGTTGCATTAAAACCCGACCAGCTATTTTTATTAGATTTTCCACAAAGAAAAAATATTTTTTGGTAAAAACGTCAGTATCCTTTTTCGGGAGTGAAACTATCCCTATATCAACTTTCATCAAAATAGGTTCAGTAGTTTTGGCGTTAGTAGTAGGCAGAGTTACTTTCGCATTAATAAGATATGTTTTTTAAAAATATTGTTACGAGCTGGGGTCAGTAAATCAAACGGCGGTCTACCAAAACACTGAACTTTTATTAATTAGCACACTAACAGTCACTAATCACTTCGCTGAAAGCACTGTATCGCAAAACAATACTCCTCCCGGCGGCCGGACATAGCCTTATATAGTCCCCTAAGGTACTTGCCACTCTTGCCAGAACATTCGCGGACACACTCGAATGTGTAGTCCAATACACAAGCGCGTAGGAATGACGTCGCGCGTTCGAGACGTTTCGAGTATAACTGTCTCTTCCTTGTGCTATCCTTGTCACACAATACTCGAATATTCCCGTACTATCTTTCTCGAATATTCTGAGTTTGTCTATCTCTTTCTAATGATGTTTTCTCATTCTAATACTTCTCGAATGTTCCAACTATATCTGTCTCTTTCTACTATTGCTATCTCTTTCACTCCTATTGAAATTTATGTCCTTTTACTGAAGTAGGCTTAATGGCTCATAAGGGGTCCTGAAAACGGGTTTTCAGGTTATTGCGGCGTTGGATAGAGGGTAGCCTGAAACGTACTGAAAACATGTTTCAGGCGCCTGAAAACTACTGTAACTTGGGTGTAATTTAGATTTTTTAGTATATGAAAGAGCTACTTCTGAAACGGCCTGAAACGACGTTTCAGCCTGCTGAAAACGTTTCTAAGTCACAGAAAATTACTTTTGAAGTTTTACTAAGCCACCGGCGTAACAATATGTAATATTTGAGTGAAACCAGTATTCTATCTGTCGCTTTTTAACCACATCACGTACCTGTTTAGATATTTATATTTACTTTGTACGATAATCACCACGGTCATATTGCTAGTTTGACCAAAAATTATGAAACAAATATTATTAGTATTTCACGCAACAGGTTACACTTATATAACTATTAAAATCGAAAAATGTTAATGTAATTCAATTTGTAACTTGTATTAGTTTTCAGTATTATTAGCAAAGTTTTAAATAGGTATCAAGTGAGACATTAGATGTTGATCAGTAAATTACACAAATGCACTTTCAGTGATAAAGCACAGTACAGGGGAACAGTATTAACAGTTAATATGCAATCGCGAGCAACCAAATAAACTATCTTTCTCTGCGCACACTTACACCAATTTTACAAAAACTACACGTGATAAGATTATTAGCTTCCATTTGATGTCATCGTTAATTTTTAACTTAATAATGTATGAATTAAGTGTAGGCAAAAAGGGAAATATATGATAACGGGTGTGGTTGTGCATTAAAAACTTGTTCCAATAAACACAGAACAATATTGTCGCTCCCATGTAACGATGTGCTGAGTACGGTTTGACTCGAGTCAGACTCGATTCCTGCTTTGGACTTGCCTACTTGAATACCATTTTATTTTGATTCGAGTATGCTAGACTCGAATCCGGTACTCGAGTCAGGAAGAATCGGTTCGTACTCGCTAACTCGATTCTATTTACACGATTCCTACTGACTCGAGTTTGGTTAAAATGCTTGTACTCGCAAACTGTTTACATAATTAATAAATGGCGCGGGCCTAATATTACAATCAAGTTTGAACCTGCAACTTTTTGTTTTGATTTTGTTCTAAAATTGGTCTCTAGTTCTAGTTGGACTGGACTAGAATTTTCAGACTTGAGTCTAGAAATCAGACTCGGGTCTAGAAATATTCGAATACCAAAGATAGAATTCGAGTACTGGGCTCGAATAAAGGAATCGAGTCCTGATTCGAGTACCGTATAAACCGACTCGAATCTATACTTGATCCACCAAAACAGCGACTCGGCACATCACTACTCCCGTGTATACAGATTCTGCACTCGTCAGTGACAGTTGACAGCCACTCATCGTACAAGTCTTAGTTCTCGTTGCACATCAACACTTGGAAGTGCACCAGTGGTGGCTGGTTCTTGGTCTTCAGTAGAAGGCACCAGTCCCTTGAAAATGTCTATATACCCTAGATACAGCAGACTGGCTCAAGTGAAGCTGAGCAGCCTGCTTGCTAACTTAGTCCTTGTTGCAACAGGGCAACAACTTGAGCGGCTTCATCATATGTGGGATTCGTAATTTTCGTAAAAAAATATACAGAGTTTATACGGTCTTCTTGTCATATGCAACTGATAAGGGTAGCATTGATGCTTATTTAAAACTTTTAAATGGCACATTGTCACCAGAAATACCGTATCGTGAATGGTTGAGCTGATTAGGTTTCTTGCGAGTGTAGATAACAAGGTTAATTGGTAGAAAATGCCTCAGGTATATATCTTAATATATATATTTCTTGTGTGCGTGTGTATGTGACTGAACTCCTCCTAAACGACTGGACCAATTTTGATGAAATTTTTTGTGTGTATTCCAGGGGGCTTGAGAATGGTTTAGATTCACAATACGGTCATATAGATATTGTTTTTCAACTAAATTATTTATTTAAAAACATTTGAGACAACGTGACATTTGAGACATTTGACAGGACAACGTCTGTTGGGCCAGCTAGTATATATATATAAATAATAAAATTATTATGTTTATTAAATTGATAATTATTGTAACTGATAAGAGATAAAAATTACAGACATTATTTCATGTACTAAGCTAGTTCAATATGACTTTCAGATGTAGACATCTTGATCTTGAATATAATAGAACATAGATGTTTTGAGATTTCAATAACTTGAAACTAAATATAATATTACTTGCAAATTTAATTCAAAATCTACTTTAACTCATATTTCTTTTCTGGCAGTAAAGGGGGTGCCAAATTAAACCTCACTACCCAGGCTATTAGCTACTATGGTAACTATCAGAAGATTGTCAGAGCTAATAAAGACAAGACATGTACTATAGGCGACTGTTACCACTTACCATCAGGTGGGCAGCATGCTTGTTTGTCAACTTTAGCAATAAAAAAAAAAAAAAAAAAAAAAAAAGAAATACGTAAACTATAAATGGCCCACAGAAAGTAAAATATTTTTTTAACATTAATTACTCAGATCTATATTAATAAAGGAAACAATTAATTGAATCTTAGATGTCAGAATAGAATGTATTTCAAAGATAAACTTTAGTCACCTTAATTTGGTTACTTAAAGGTGATAATGTGATGGGACAATATAACTGATATTTATTATAATAATTCTATACAGGTGACAACCTAAATTAATATAGCTATGTCAACGTGTTTACCTGGATGTATTATATGACGGTTGAGCATAAGGATCTTGAGGCGGTGCTTCATATGGTTGATAGCCTGTATGACTGTAAGGAAAATACACTTTTAATATATTTTGTTATACATTTCGTGCATATAAAAAATTTTAATACATTCATCAGACTTAAATTATCGTCAAATATGTATCAGACGGCACATTCCTATCGTGATTCTCATTCATCATTATATAAAACCACACAAAATTGTTTATTGTACTGAATATGCAAAAAGACTTACGATGGTGGTCCTCCATATCCATTAGATTGAGATTGATTGTGTTGTGTCGGTGGTATTTGCTGATAGCTTCCTGCGGGTGGACGGCCAGCTCCACCTCGTGGGCCATCAAACCTTTGAATCATCAAATGATTAAGTTTGGATGTGGTCAAATATAACTAATACACTTGTTTGATTCTAGTTGATTCTACATGTGTAATATTTCCAAAGAAACATTTGTTCACAGTCACCCATACAAAAAATAATCCACATAATAAAACTGAGAAAATGAGCCTCAGAACAGGATATATTTACTCAGCATGTTAGTGGCACAGACCCCCGTTACTGGTCTTATGTTTACATCCATTATGAGACACTACTATGTCACAGCCAAATCACACAATACCACATTACACTTATAAATACATTTACAAAATAAGTTTATAAAATACTAACCTATGCAAAATCTTAAAAATTTAATTATACTATAACATAAAAATGTATTGTAAACCACACACATCTATATAGATAAACTAACGCCCTACGAAAATTTTCTATATCTAATAAATATTTTTTATAATCACTCTGAAAAGCCCCTAAACTTACACGCTCTTATAGGCAGAGGTATATTATTCCAACATTAATGAAATGTAGACTACAGGCCCGTGTTAAAAAAATGATGGGTCATTTGAACCACCAGATGACCTATGTAGAACGATATAAGAGCATAAAATAATAAGATTCAGCATTATGCCGTCACTTGTAAGCTGTCCAACTGAGTGCAGGTGAGAATTCAAAAGTACAGGTAGAGTGGGTATATTTTGGTCATATATTTTTGTACGGCATTCTTACTATCGATAGATCCATGAAAAATAATAAGACAACGCGTAGTGCCGTAAAAAAATGGTGCGCCAAAAAGTCTAATTTTTTTTTTTTTTTTTCCGACAATTTCCAGGGTGAATTTGATCATTTAATTTTGTACGGCATCAGTTTCATGCTATTTCAGTACTGCTTCTAATACATTATTCCGCAACGCCGTACAAAAATCATGCGACAAGGAGAAAAAAACCGAGGGTTGCAACCCCCTCTCTTTCTGTGGTCCAAGGGGTGATTTGACACAACATCAAATTAATTTATTTCGAAAGTATTTTATGCATAGATAATATTTTTTCATATGCCGTACATTTTCGTTGGTTCAAAGGGGAAAAAAATGAAAAAGAAAAAATGAAAAAGAAAAAATTCATATAACGAAAAGTACGGCATTTAGATAGTTTATTTGTACTAATTTTCATAGCCTTTTCGTGATTCTAGGTTTCTAGTTAGAAACTATGTTAAATATGGGTTTGTATACTATCGACCATCGACCTTGTTACCAATAAGATATGGATGGATCCTTAATGACGGTCGGTACGATTTCGATTGGTTCCACGGCGAGGAATGTCCCCAAAAAGTATGTGACATAACGGCACCGGATGAGGAATCAGGCGAAGAAAATGATGACGTCATAGGTAAATTAATAAATCTTAACATCTTTAATCTGTACGTAAGACTTTGATTTTGACAAAAACATATGTATGTTTCAGAAAATGATAGAGAAGATAATTCGGACATCGATGATTCTGATAACAACTCAGCGGCTGATTCCGACACTGAATAATTTAAATAGAAACCATATTTTGTATTATCATCATTATTAAATATATCAAATTTTTCTTGAAAATAATTGTTTTATTTCTTCACATCATTGCAATGCAAACAAATCAATAGGCTATTTGACAGGTTTTTAAAATCCATTTTATATTATGCAGTAGAGTCTAAGGAACCCAGTAAAAGTTGTTATTTTTAATTCTGGTATATATTAGCTGAAAAACATCGAATTAAAAATTCAATATTTAAATAGTCCGCCAAAACGCTACTTTGACAATATGGCGCTGCAATGAGGTCGGTGACGTCACTTGCCTGTATTCTGATCTGTGACAACTATCACATATATTTGTTTGTTGTAAACAAAGCGATTGGATTTACTTTTTATCAGTGATTTATGTAACAAAATGAGTTACAAGTGGTGTGCAGTTCCAAAATGTACAAATAAGTCGTTAAAAACTCCGGAAAAACTATTTGTAAGTGTTCCAAAGAACATCGAAGTGCGCCGAAAGTGGTTGCTACTTTCTCGGAGGGATCATAATGACATAGCGAATAGTACAAATATTTTCTTTTGTGACCATTTCGATGTAAGTAAATATAATATTTATATTTTGTAATAATTAATTACATTCAGAATGTTAATATTTTCGTTATTGATTTGAGGTTATAATACCTCTAATGTTTTCAACAGAATGTCTCTTGCAACTCACTTCGAATATTTCCGCTGTTTTCCATAATATTTGTTAAAATTTGTAGCTACAGACTCCTATGATTTCAATAAGCAGTACACTAAAAGATCCCGACTAAAACTTGTTTGTTCGTTACAGATGGAAAATGACATGGCAAATTACTATCAGTACAAAATGGGTCTCGGTCAGAAAATAATTTTAAAAGATAAAGTTCTGCCTTTTAAATTTCATTGCCAGCCAGATCGCATTAAAAGAATGTATGATGCTGGTACTTCCCGATCAGCATTTGTCAAACGGCAAAGAATGGAACTTGTTAAACAATGTGAAGACATTCAATAACCGACGTAACGTGAACAAATTTTCGTTTATGTTCACGAAATTGTGCCAAACAAACTTAATTATTTATAACCTATATAAGTTCTTGTGGAAGTTCATCATTATTTCACTTTCTTATGATATAATTTAAGTTACCAGTAAAGTGTAATTATACTTACTTTGCTGTTTTTACATTTTTTAGCTCCGAAGCATAAAAGTCAGAATTATTTTTGAAAAATAATCCGACCATGATTGCGTCGACTTGCGGCAGGTTTCTGCTGTCTGCTTTTACAAAATCGTTGTCCATGGTTGAAAGTACTTGTAAAATAGTGCAAATAAACAAAAAAAAACAATCCATAATAAAGAAAATCTTAATATAACGGAGATAATCTACCACAACTAGGCGCAACACAAGTAGGCAAACGAAGTTTACAAGCAAGTGACGTCATGATAAATTCGACCAATCAGGAGCGTTTTGTGTCACGTGACAAACGTTTAAAAAATGCAATTTTTATTTACGGATTTTAAAATAAATTAATCATTATTTTCAACTTAAGTTAATAAATAATCATTTTTTAACTCTTAATTTATACTGTTAACAGTAATTGACACTTTATTTTTCGCATTGTCAAATAGCCTATTATATATATGTATCAATAATGTTCGAAGTATATAGTAAACCAAAAAGTATACAAAACTGTTGATACTGTGGTTGACAGTTTCAATTTTTGGATATAATATACACACCGTTTCACTTCAGTTAGACGTCATAGTGATTTAATCATATTATCAATTGTTCTCTTCAAAAATATGTTAATGCCGTACTGTATCAGATGGCCATAAAGTATCCTTTAGATAGTAGCGTCATTTTCATCAGCCTAAAAGATATGGTCTGCATTAAAATGTACGGCATCATTTTTTCCTAATTTATTTATGTTAATACTATTTAAAACATGGGATACAATGTAGAAAACTGCTATATTTCATTCATGTATGATATTTAAATTTCTTCAATAATTTGAAAAATTACAGTTTTTGTGTTTCTCTATAATTTTTTTCAGAACAGTTTCTTTTGAACGGCAATACTATATAACAATTGTATTTTACAATATCATGTTAAAAAAAAAGTTCCCGTACAGGATCAAATGATTTTACACCTTTATAAATCAAGAATACGATAAAATTAAGATAATTATTGATATACATTCAAATGAACCATCATTTTTTGACGGCATTATTTTTAATAGTACTTTTAAGTGTCAGATAATGTTTTGGAACCAAAGCCGTACTTTTTCAAATCACCCCTTGTACCACGGAAAAGAGGGGGTTGCAACCCTCGGTTTTTTCTCCTTGTCGCATGATTTTTGTACGGCGTTGCGGAATAATGTATTAGAAGCAGTACTGAAATAGCATGAAACTGATGCCGTACAAAATTAAATGATCAAATTCACCCTGGAAATTGTCGGAAAATAAAAAAAAAAATTAGACTTTTTGGCGCACCATTTTTTTACGGCACTACGCGTTGTCTTATTATTTTTCATGGATCTATCGATAGTAAGAATGCCGTACAAAAATATATGACCAAAATATACCCACTCTACCTGTACTTTTGAATTCTCACCTGCACTCAGTTGGACAGCTTACAAGTGACGGCATAATGCTGAATCTTATTATTTTATGCTCTTATATCGTTCTACATAGGTCATCTGGTGGTTCAAATGACCCATCATTTTTTTAACACGGGCCTGTAGTCTAAGTTTATTTCACATTTAGACTAGATTATAGTCATAATCTTAGTAAATACAAAAATCATACCTTCCTCGTTTCGGTGGTCCACTAGGTCCACCGTGCGGTGGCCCACCTCCACGTTTAAAAGGCGGCCCTTGGTGTTGAACTGGGACTGCCGGACTGTCTGGAAGCCCTGCTGGCCGAGGGCCACCCCCTCCTGCCGGGGGACCTGCACCACCACGGCCTCCTCGTCCTGGGAACATATCTCGTTTATTTATACAATAAATAATAATTATTGCTATTATAACAATACTTTTAATTAATCATGATATGTATATATTCACAGTACTCAACTGATTCAAGAAGCTGCTGCATAGTCTGACCAGAGAACATGAATATAAAATTTACTGGCCTTGTAATGACCGACGAGGGTAAGTCAATATTATCCGCAATATATATCTATTCTTGTTTATGTTGCCAGTACTATTATTATGCAATGATAACGCTTGCTTTGTTTATTTGTGGTTATACCGGTGTAAGTTTCAAACTGCTACTTTCATCATGCTGTTAATCATGGCCGCTCCGCTTTTTTTTTTGCACCAAAGACGACGTTCAGTGACCCGTTTTTGTGGTCGGTAGGTATACCAGGGAGCTAAATTCATCGACGACTTTCGGTGTTTTGCCACAATGGATTGTCTACGAATATATTGAAAAATTAAAAATGATCACAAGTGTTACCGCACCACGAATGAACGGGACAACTTTTTTGACAGGGAACGAGACATGGATCTATCATTATGAGCCGGAGAGTAAACGGCCTGAATATGGAATGGAAACATTCAAACTTGCCGTGCAAGAAAAAATTTATGACCGAAAACCCACAGGAAAACTAATGCTTATGGTTTTTTAAGAAGTACAAGGTCCAATATTTGAATTATAAATAAATGCTGAGCACTGTTGTCGAAAGGTGCTGTAAAATTTGGTGCATTGATGCAGAACAATGCCTGTCCTCATACTGCTGAAATGCTCCTGAAAATAAATGTTAAAGTACGACTTATCATCCAAATAGTCTTGATCTTGTTCCTTATGATTATAATTTGTTTTATTCACTCATAGAAAGGTATCAAGGGGCCATATAGTTTTACCACAGACAAAGCATTGAAAGCAGCAGTGCACACTTCTGACTTGCATCTCAACCAAAAACCTTCTTTTATGAGAGTATCAGGACACTTGAACAATGGTGGACCAAATACATTAAAAAGCAAAGATACTATGTCAAACAATGATGTACTTAAAGTTTGCCATTTGATTACAATAAAATTTAAGACTATATTGGGGATAATAATTGACTTACCCTTGTATATATTCTTTATAATACAAACAAAAACAAAGCATTTCATACATTATTACATAGAGAAAAATCTGTTTATATCATAAGCGAACTTATTTGATATGGGATTTCTTTCAGTCAACTTTATAAAGATCTAAAAGTGTCATAACACAAAAAAAGTCGATATCGAAGTAATAATACAGAAACGTTTATTTTTATCTTCTGTATATTGTGTAAAACGCAATATCGTTTATTCCAATATTACCGGTTAGAGGGCGCTAGTGTCTCTTTTGTTCAATTTTGTTATTAAAAATCAGTGCAAGGTTAGGGGCACTCTCCTGAATTATTAATTTGATTATGTGAATTGAAATATCCCAGGGGGGTCTTCAGTTTTTTGTTATTAATTAATATGTTTTTAAGACCGTATCTGCGGTAATGTGAATAAAGTTAAGACTGTTGCATCTTTTTACGCTCTTTTCCATGAGGGCAACAGCCACATTGAGGCACGAATTCAGTTCACTAGCTGAATAATATACAGAAATATTAAAAATATATGCATGAAGCATGGGTACATTATAGTATAATAATATATACAGTATAAATAAATAACAAATAATTATAACAATAATATTGTTACGCTGTGGGTGAGTAACCTGTACAGTTAAACGGTATAAAGATATTGTTCAATTTAACACTAGACAATGTCATGTTTTAAATATTGCGTCCAGAATGGGTACTAGGTAAAAGAATAGCTTGAAATATTTCTGAATTGATCATTAGTCCAAAATTCTCCAACCACTTAGCAATGCCATTTAAGTAAAACTCTTAATAATATGAAATGCATGATTAAAGTCAGACAATGGAGCAGATCATAAATCTGCAATTTATCTGCATAAACATAGCAAGATTACTTAAGAATAACTATGTATTTATTTTATTGAAATTACTTAATAAAAAATGGAGAAAAAGATGGTTGCTTGACTGCCTTGTAGGATATTCGATTTTCACACATTGGTAACAATCCATTAGATATTTTTAACCATGAAAAAGCAACAGGGGATATATAAGTGAATTCAATACACCAAGCAATAAATCAGAACGTACAGCACTAAAAGCTAAAAGAACAAGCAAGGTGAACAACTCCTGGTTCTCAATATTTAGACGAATATTGTTTGTAACTTTAACTAGAAGTGTCACACTATAATTATGGCGAAAGCCCGATTGGTACTAACTGTGGAGATGAGGATGCATAAGGTTTTGGTAAGGAACCCCTGAACATGCTGTTTGTGTACCTTAGAGAGTAATAGTAGAATAAATATGGGACTACAGTGTAAAGGAATAGGTATAAGATTTTTTAGGAAACAGAATAATATAAGCATGTTTCCAGTTAGAAGGAAATATACCATGAAAGACTTTTATTATATTAGCATTATTATTCTTCCCTCAAGCCGTGATCAGTAGCTGAATAGTTATCATAATAATTTTATGATTATTGGTGTTTTTATTTTAATAATAATAATAAGCTTTTTATTACTGACAAAATAAACAAAATATTTTCCCACATCATAATAATGTTTCAATGTCAGCATGTCCTCCTGACACATAAGCCTCCTCTCACACTTTCCAAGTTTTCCTGTCCCTGGCCAGCCTAGTCCATAGAGGGTCAGCAACTTTTTGCAAATCATCAGACCACCTTTTGTGTGGTCTTCCACTTTTCTTTTTTATATCCTGTCTGGGAGTCCATTCAATGATATATTAGGTCCATTTATCATTTTTGTCTCTCAATATATGTCCAGACCACCTCCACTTCAATTCCTTCACTTTTTTAAAGATGTCATCCAGTTTCGTAATCTTTCTATTCTCTTTTGCCCTTTTTCTATAATTCCTTTTGTAGCCCAACATACTTCGTTCCATACTTCTTTGACATGTTCTCAATTTTTTGTACTTATTTTGGTTTAGGGCCCAGGTTTGGCATCCGTACGTCAATATGGGCAAAATGCATATATTGAAAACCTTCCTTTTTATTGCCATTGTATAGTGATTACTCTTCATAATATCTTTTAAAGACCAGTATATCTCCTCCATGCGCTTGCAATTCTCCTTTCTCCTTCATGTCCCATCTGGTCTTTAAAAGATATAAATTGTCCTAGGTAGATATATGATTCAACATAATCCATAGGATTTCCATCTATACTTATGTTGCCTTTTGTACTATTTGTTAACACTTTGGTTTTAGATTTATTAATTTTTAGGTCAACCTTCCAGCTTTCTGTTTCTGAATCTTTTAACATAATCTGTAGTGTTTCACTATTATCAGTTATCAGAACTATGTCATCCGCAAACCTTAAATGATTGAGTTTCACGCCATTAATGTTAATACCATGATTCTCTCATTCTAAGGACTAGATAACTTCTTCCAACACTGCTAAAAATAATTTTGGTAAAAGCGGATCTCCCTGTCTTACCCCTCTTTCTATGGGGAAGCTCTTACCCAATGTTTCTAATTTTAATTGTGCTGTGTAGTTTTCATAAAGATTTTTTATTAGCCTTATATATTTAGTGTTAACTCCTTGACTTTTTAATGCTTTCCAAATATATGCGTGCTCCAGTGAGTCAAATGCCTTCTCATAATCAATAAACGCCAAATACAAGGGAGATAACCATATTCCTGACATTTTTCAATAACCTGTCTAATTACAAGTATGTGGTCTGTTGTTGAATGCTCTGCTCTAAATCCCGCTTGTTCGTTGGGTTGTTGATGGTCTAGTGTTTTTGTAATACGTTTAAGAATAATTTTGGAGAAAACTTTATATACATTTGATGTATTACTGATTGGGCGATAATTACTTATGTCTCTTTTGTCACCTTTCTTGTATATAAGTGTTATGGTGCTTGTTAACCACTGGGTAGGAATATATTCTGTTTCGAGTATGTTATTAAATATGTAGGTTAGGTCTGGCACTATGACATCTACGTTAACTTTCATAGTTTCATTTGAGATGTTGTCTTGTCCTGGCGCTTTACCCGTTTTTTGCGACCTAATTGCGTGAATGACTTCACTCTCTAATATAGCTGGAACTTCTTCATCTACTTAGCTGCAGTCGTCTCTATTCCTTGGTAGTTCTGTGGAATAAAGATTTTTATAGAAAGCAGTGGCTGTATCCAGTATTGAATCTCTTTTCTTGTCCATTTTATCATTTATGTTTCTAATTTCAGGTATCCATTCTTCTTGGTCAGGTCTCCATATTTCTTTAAGAATCTTCGTCTTTTTTATTTTTAAACATTTCTCTTATGTATTAACTCTTTAGTAGTAGTACTTAATTTATTTTTATTTAATATTTTGTTTTTTTTTTATTTTTGAAGATTGTATTTATAATATTATCATATTTCTCTTGTATTGTATTACTATGTTTTTTTTTAGCTTTATGGTAAGTGTTGACAGCTCTGATTTGTATAGTGTCTTCTACTTTTCTGTTAAATATTAATATTTAAGGTTGCTCTTACCATGCGATGATTGGTATTAAAATTGATCTGGTTGATAACACTTGTATCATGAAAATATTTTAAATGGTTGCTCAGTATATAATCTATTTCGTAACGATATTTGCCGTCCGGGGATATTTTTTTGGTCCAGTAATATCCAGGTCCATTTTTTTGTTTTTTTTTTTTTCTTAAAACAGCTATTCAGAAACATTAGGTTATTTACAAGAGCCATATCGACCATTCTTTCCCCATTCCGACTCCTTTTCCCTGTTCCAAATTTACCAAGTATACACTCGTCACCTTGTTTTTGCTTTCCTATTCTTCCATTAAAATCTCCCATTACGACCACGTTTTTATACGCAGATATCAGGGCTTCCGAGAGATTCTCATAAAAGGTATCTTTGATTTTTTCATCAGCAGCCTCTGTAGGAGCATATACTTGAACAATTGACCATTAATCTTTGAAGCCAGGTATAAGAATTGCTGTGCTTAACATCTACCATGTTAAGCACAGCAATTCTTTTGAGAAATGCCTTTTATTTCAATTATGTTTTTCTTCCATGTTTTTTTTATCTAGAAATCATACCCCATATTTGCCCTTGGTTTTTCCACTGTAGTAGAAAATGTAATCATTGTACTCTTGTATCTGCTCTCCCAATCTTCTAATTTCACATAATCCCAAAATATCCCACTTGATATCCTGAAGTGCATTTATCAGTTCTTCTAGCCTTCCATCTGTTCTCAGTGTCAAAGTATTTAAAGTTGCTAAGTAAAAGTTACAGCTTTTGTGTTTCTTTATTTTCCTTTGTGTTAGAGGGTTACGGTCTATATCCCCCACGGTGACCGCATACCGGCTTGGGGGTGATTTCGTTTTGTTTGTTACCATTGTTTTTATTATTATTTTACTATTGTTGAGCTTCCGGTTACTGATGTGTGATTCTTTGAATTGCTATTGTTTATTTAAATAAGTAGTTTATGAGTTGACCTTGCTCGGTGTGTTTGTTCAAATTTATAAATCTTGCTAGCTTTATTTGCAAAATTTGTTTGTTTGCCGTCGTTGTTTGGTGATATGGATGGTGATCGTTTCCGTTTCTCATTTCGTTTTTCTTTAATAATGAGTTTATCGTAGCGTAAGGATGCTTGGTTCTGTTTTTTTTTATTTCTCCTTGTTTCAATTTAAGCTCTTTTCTCTTGTATGTTTAAAACATCCTTTGGAAAGTCTTTGCTGATATAGATGATTTTTGGGATATTTTTTTTATTTTTGAGCAGTTCTATTTTCCGCCATTCGAGGGTAACCGATACTTGAATGGGGCTTGTTTTGTTTTCAATTATGCTTCCAAGTCTGCGGGCACTACTGATTTCCCATTTGTCCCATAGGTTGACACCTCCTTTTTGGCTTGCTTCGTTTAGTATACCCAAGACCAGATCAAGAAGAGTTCAATAAAGCTTTTTTCAGTTTCCTTGACTCCATGAAGAATTACATTTCTCTTTCTCAATGTTATGGAATTTAGTTTTAAGAAGCGTAATTTCTTTTTTCATTATTTGTTGTTCTTCCAATATTGGTGTTAGTTTTACGACAATAGTAACTGAAACTTTAGCAGTGACATTTTCCGTTATCTTCATTGTTTGTTTTTCAAATTGCTCCTCCATTTTGGCTAGTAATATTTGTAGATCCATTTTCGAATTTAAATTCTGCCACTATTAGGATAATTGGTAGAATATATTCTTATTGCTGGTAATACTTTTTAACTGGTATCCCTATAGTGGTTGGCAGCTGACAGAATCTAAGTTGTCAATTCAATTTGTTGGGTATACCCCCAGAACAATATTACTCCTAGTGGGTAGTACCTACCTATAATTAGTTATATATAGTACTTAAAATTTACGATTTTATTGTTTTATGGCAAAAACTACTAATGATTTTTACTTATTTATAGGAATCTGTGGTCCTCAACTCAACTAAAGCACTTTTAAGTGGAGATACTGTTTGTGATAAGAAATAGGGTTTAATTACACTTTTTATAAATAAAACTAGGGAACGTGGAAAACACGTAATAACACTTTGACAGTTGGCAGCAAAAAAAACTATGGCTGTGCACTAAGTGTTTATTTATTTAACTGTTACTAATGTAGCTCAATACAGATAAGTGTTTTGTAATATCATTCACTCTTAAGAAAATAAAGTTGTTAAGGATTTGGGAGTTTTGTTTGATGAGGAATTATCTTTTCGGACACATTATCATCTTGTTACCAAGAAAAGTAATAAAATCCTAGGCTTTGTAATCAGAGTGCGAGCCGAGACCCAGTGGTGTGCACCCGCATACACTTCTCACTGATGCGCCTGATTTTTGCAACAGCAAATTTAAGTTTTTCGTTGTTGGTTCCTTTCTCGCAAGTGTGAGAAAGTCGTTGTTTGCAGCAAAATATCGGTCGATTTTTGTTGCATTCCTCGGTCGGACCGTTGGTCTCGAGGAAACCTGCCGAGGTACTGAGGACGCCATATCTTGTTTTCGCACTTTTTGGTGTTTTTCATATACATTTTTAAGGTGATTTTAGTTAATATTATAGTTTTTAGGTGTTGTTTCTTGTACGTTGTATTTTTTAAGGTAAGGTTATTATTGTACGGCTATGTTTAATAGTCGGACAATTTATACGGCTATTTCATATAGTCGGATAATTTGTTAGTTACAAACAAAGAACAAATATTTTTTATATTAGGTGTAGGTTTTGTCATAGATTAAAAAAAATGTTTTTTTTATTTTTGTTTATAAAAATTAATATTTTTTCGAAATTTTTCTATTAATGGTTTTGAGGTGCCCTCTTAAGGGGATAACTTCCATATGGGAGACCAACCAGGGAAACTGGGTCCTAGGACCCGGTCTTGGAATAATTACAGGCCGAGTAGTTCGGTTTCGTCGGTGAAGGAGGCAGAAGCGGCGAACCGCAAACGGTCGGGACGGGTACCGCCGCGGTGAGCAGCTGACCGGGGAGTCCTCCTCGACTGAATTGTCGAGGCCTGGGAAACCCAAAGTGGCGCGCGCCGCCGGCGCGACTGGTTATTTCCATAATGTGGGAATCTCCCAGGCGCGTCGGGAGCTACGCAAGGGGTATGAGGACCCCGAGGAGGGCCTCCCTGAATCTGAGGTGGAGGAGGAGGATGAACTCAGCCCCCTCTCGGTGGAGCTGTTACACAGCAGAGCCGAAGATGAGGCGCGGAAGTTGTGCAAGGTGGTCCAAAAGTCCAAGAACTTGAAGGGCACTTGCGCCAAAGAGATCAAGGAGGCCACAGCCTAATTATTCAAGATCGTCACGGAGTTGGCCAATAGAAACGTAGCTAACTCCGGGGAGGAAATGGCCGAAAAGCGGCGGCTGCAGTCCCGTGTGGACGACATCGAGGAGCACTTGAGGGTTCAAGAGACCTTATCTTTGAGAAGGAGGAGCCCGCCAAAGCGACTGTTATCGCAGCCGCTAGCGCTGAAGTGCAGGCCGCACCTTCCGGACCGGCCCCAAAAAGCCTAGTAGAAGCCTTCTGAGGCCCAGAAGTCGGCACCGGTCCAGGATGAGGCCTGGACCGAAGTGGTCAAAGGGGCCGCAATCCGAACATGGCTGAAACCAAGTCGGCCCCCTCGCAAGCGGCTCCTAAAGTGCCGTAAGTGCCCAGGGCCCCGCGTACTCTCGTGGTGGTCCTGGTACTAAAGCCAGAGGCAGTGACAAAGGGGGGTCACCTACGCTGACGCGATTGCGAAGGCGCCTCGGGGAATTAGGGATAGGGACGGCAAAATTCCGCACGAGGATTACGGGGGCTCGAATCATCGAGCTCCCCAAAGAGACGTCCGCTCAACAGGCTGACTGACTGAGAAAATCGGGAAGGCGCTTGGGGATGTGGCCAAAGTCACTCGCCGTAAAGTGCAAAAGAAGGATGGAATGTCATACTTTCAATAAGTATATCTTTATCTTAATTTATTAGCGCATTTTTTATGAGTAAAACACTTTTATTCATATTATGTATTACTAAAATATCAATTTAAAACGCTTGCGTACCATGCCACGATGCGTAACGCATCGCATCTATCTCTTTCTGTCTCGAGTGGCTCACTCATAGGAAAAAATAGCACAGAGCTAATGTTTCAGAAAAAGGTCAGTGGAATGATGGAGTCTCGCCTATACCATATTTGTGATTTTCTTTCTTTTTTTTTTAGTTTTCCGCTTTATTTGTTTGTAAGGCTCGGCAAAATAAAGGTTGAAAAACCCTGTCTTAATAAAGTCTGTACTTTCCTTAGCACCTAATTCTACATACTTCTTGGTATATGTTTAAAATTTAAAAAGTTTCCGTACTGTTAAGAAAAGTAAAAAAAAAATTAAGCATCTCCACTGCTGTCTATGTTCAAGTAGGATGCGATAAGACGCGAGCACAATATTCGGAGTCAAATGGAATGTAGGAGGATTATTATATGAAATGAATAGATTTGTGCTTAATTGCAACGGACTAAGGGCTTATTATCCAATATATTTGTTTTCAAATATGTGTTGTTCATTTCTGATTTCACGGCATCATTATATCATCGAAACCAGAAGATAATATGTAACGACCTTAACAAGGATTTATTTTCACACTTCATTACGTTACTTAAGATTTAAATTGGCTTAAATTATATGACACTTTAGAACTTTTTTCAAAATTGGTACTATAATATACATCTATTCTTCTATGTATAGACGCGGGGTCGATATTTTGTTTGATTTTCTATGGAATTGTGTATCTACAGAAATATATGATCGAAGCATAGGGACATAATAATAAAATAAATCTGCAGACATCTCAACACAACACTATTATCAATCAAGCTGTTTACATTTATACTGGGTTACAATCTAGTCTAGTTATTATGTTATGTAGAGTTAAGTGATGATTGTAATCTGTTAATGTAACTAAAATAAATAAATGTTTATTAAATATAAATTTACTTGTATTACAATGATTGTACTAACACTGGGCTACAATGGAAAAATATTCAAAATCATTTCAGCTAATTTCTACTTTTCTAAATAAATTGATAAGTAAAATTTATCAGTTTACAAACTATTGGACATATTTACCTCTCATTGGCATTCCTCCTCTGCCTGCTCCTCTGTCTCCACGCTGTCCAAAGTCCCCACGACCTCTACCACCACGCCCTCTCATTGCTCCTGGTCCACCTCTATTGTTAAAGCCTCCTCCTCCTTACAAATAGGAAATAATATTAATATCCCAGAAAAGGGAATCAATACTTATTTCTAGTATGTAAATGAAAGGTTTATTTCAGTCCCCTACTGGCCAAATAAATTAAAGACGAATTGGCTTATAGAACAATGTTTTTTATGTATTCAAGAGTTTTTAGATTAATTGTAGGCAATTTGTAATTATTGTTATTATTATTAAGTGTGTATACTCCTGAAAAGGCAGGATAAGTGATACTCAAATGTAATATTCAACAGCTGTATTGTACCTTATACCTTGTACATAATAACTAATTTGAACTTGTAATCAGGCTGATATGTCATTTTGTAAAACGACTAGAGGTTGCAATTGTAATAAATATTCTAGGCCAGCTGTTGGAATGGTTTTCATCCACTGGTTGATATAGTTGTTGGGTTCTGACCCACCAAACCACTAATCCATAGGTCAGTCCGAAAATGACTATAACGAACTAATGACTGCAGTATAAAAACCAGTGTGATTTTTAGATCGAGAAACCTTTTTTATTCAGTACTAGTTAAACACTAACATACCTTCTTTATTTTTATGTGTGTATTTGCCATGTTATAAACCAATTACAAAGCGTTATAAATTCTATAAGCAGACTAAAATTGTAAAGCCACTCTTATATGCCTAGTCTACTACTCACTTGGTGGAGGAGCACCTCTTGATTCAATAGTTGGTACTGGATGTGGTCCTGGCCCTTGCGGTCCAGGCGGGAAACTGCGGCCGCCCCGGTCTCCACCGCCACCACGCATTGGTCCGCCACGAAAGCCTCTCGGTCCACCACGCGGGCCACCGGGTCCACCGCGTGGAGGTCCACCCCGCCCACGCATACCTGGACCGCCACCACTATCAAAACATTACATATAATTGATATAAAACACTTTTAAATGATATTACGTTTAATATAATTTGTATGTTATATTTAAACATTGAAAATAAATCAAACAAGCAATGAGATAACCTAACATTTACAATAAATAAATTTTAATAATAAATTTATATTAAAGTTTAAAACATCAAACTCAATTAAGTGTTTTACCGTCCGCGCATATCAAATCCACCTCGGCCACGCATGTTAGGCCCAGGACCACCACGACCACCACCACGGAAGCCCCGGCTTGGAGGACCGTCCATTTTACTTGAAGTTTGAAATTTAGAACAATATCACGACAATATATAAATCGTTTTTATATTTGTAATTTCACAAAACAGTTATTTCAATAAATAAAAATCTTGTTTGGTCGGGAGCACAGCTCTGTCCCTGTAGCTACAGAATCAAACAAGAAATGAACGCAAAATGGCGGCCGGACGTTGACGGAACGGACGGAACGGACGCCGAACGCCACCCACGCACACAATATAATTTGTGCAATACTAATCTGTGGTGCAATCATACTAATCTGTGGGTGCAATGTGCACGCAGCGCACAGATGAGTTGAGTAGTGGTTTTTTTCTTCCCACTAGGGAAAGGCAAAGGCTCTGTGCCATACAGCCAAGTCTTAAAAGTCTTTAATTTTTGTTTTGAAAATGAGTAAGGCAAATGCCAAATCTTTGGTCTTTTCTTCTTTAATATATTTCTAATTGTAGATGTAATGTAACGGAGAATTGGTATAAAGTTGTACTGACTTGTTAATAACTCTTGTAGCGATGGCGGAATATTCAGATCTATTTCTTGTAAGGCATCAATAAATAAATTTCTCTGTATATTAAAAGCAGGGCATTCGTAAAAAATATGATTCAAAGGCTGAATTGTATGTTTCCAATCTGCTTTCCATTCATCATAAAATAATTTCTTCAGTTCAGGAATAAAATCTTGCCATGGTACCAAGATGTATCTAATAAAAGTGCTTTGCGTATAATTCACGGTTCTTGCCAAAAAGTCTGCTTGTTCATTTCCTGCTACACCTTTATGAGCTGGAGTCCCGGCAAATTCTACATCGATTTGGTTAGAAGCTAACCATAGCCAGAGTTCTGTGAATAATGTAACTGCTGTGAATACTAAAAGAATGATTTTGTAAAGCTTCTAATACGGACATACTATTAGTAATTATTCATTCGTCCGTGAGACTTGTTAGCAGTAAGACCTGTAAGTGTTTAAATTAAATAGGAGTTATACAGCTAAACACAATTTAATCATTATTACTAATACAGTACGGTAGTTTTCTTGTTGGCAATAAAATTGACATTTTATTGTGTATCGAGACATCGTTGCGGTAACCGCTCTTCACCCCCGCGAGTAAACGAGACAAGTGCAATTTTTTATGTATAGCTGAACGACGGAGAAAGCTAATATCGCGTTCTTAAACGCCGTGTGCCTAACTATCTACCTACACATATCTTCGGTAATCATTGAATTCGTTGGTGTGTCCGTGTTGAAACAAGTGTGACTCGTAAAGCTATCTTTATTTTATTGCCGATAAAGGTTCCTATTTGAATTGGTGAAATGGGTACTCAGCGTTCACCTCCAGCGAGAAGCTGTGGATCGCAACCAAACCTAACCCAACTAAAAGATGATGAGTTTTCAAATCAAGTAATCACAAGGAAGCGCAAGACTCCTGAATGCGATTCTAACTGTGTGCTCGGATTTCAACGGCAGCTTAACAGTACTTTTGCCCAATATCGTCAAGAGTTAAAGGAGACGCTTATGGAGTTTCAAAAGGGCCTCACAAAATCCTTTGAATCATTAATGGACAAACAAAATCAAAATATAACGCAAATCAACAATGAGTTGAATAATATTAGATCAGAAATATCTAATATCAAAGAGTGTAACCAAAAAACACAGGCCGAGCACATCAAAATAGTCACGACTACTAACAACTTAAAAAACAACATAGAAACCTGGAACACACGAACACAGTCGTTGGAAAACGACCTTGAAGTGGCTAAGCAACAGATTAAAGAATTAGCTGATCAACTTCGTCGTGGAGAACAGTATTGTCGTCTTAACAATTTGGAAATATCTGGTGTGCCGTGCAGCAAGACTGAAAATCTACACACTATCTTGCATAAAATAAGCGTTAAGATCGGATTTTCATTGTCACCCTCAGATATTAATCATATTCAAAGAGTGAAGCCGTTTGTCAGGGGTGAGAAAAGAAAAACTCAAGAAAGTTATGGTGAACAATCACAGCCGGTATCCAACATAATTGTTTGTTTTACTCAACGTAGGATGAAAAATGATTTTCTTGCTGCTGTACGCGCCCGACGTGGACTAAGCACTGCCGACCTTGACATTAACGGATCCTCCGCACCTATTTACGTGAACGACCACCTTGCTCCTCATAATAAACTTTTGTTTGGAAGAGCTCGTCGACTCGGAAAGGAACTGGGATACAAGTATATCTGGATCAATAATTGTAAAATATTTCTTCGAAAGAGTGATACGTCTAAGCCTCTCTTTATCAGAAGTGAAGAAGATTTAGTAAAAATTAATTGACTATATTGCAGTTACGCTTGTTCTTTACATATTTACTGTTATTGTCTTGTCGGCACTGTGTTATTGCTGCTAGCATACATCTATGATATATTTAAATATATAATGTACAATCAGCGAAATAGAAATTATGAGCAATGGACTCAAATCTATCTAGATTATAACGTTTTCAAGGATATTTTGTATGAGTTTTTAAATCACGCTGTTGGGATGAGTAAACCACTGCTAATTTTGTGTAATATTACTATTTTATTTCTAATGCGATATATTGTATTTTATGTGTGTGGAAATATAGAGTATTTAAAATATTCTATATTTATAGTGTGTACTCTTAGAAATGTGTTCAATCAAACAAACTTATTATATACAAGTCATATAAAGCACGTAAATAATAAAAAAGTATCAGAGAGGTATTATTGTTTTTCTCGTGGTTACACTTTTTATTTTTATTTTCTTTTTTTAAATGAAGTCGAAAATGGTTTTATCTATTTACTATCAAAACGTGAGGGGCTTGCGTACTAAGTCGATTGAGTTTATGCAAAAAGTTTTGCATAATAATTTCGACATAATATGTATAACCGAATCTTGGCTTAATGATTCTTTTCATAACTCAGAATTCTTTGATAATCGATATGAGGTTATAAGATGTGATCGTCATGGGCTTTCAACCGGGTGTCAGCGGGGCGGTGGGGTAATTGTGGCCGTACGTCGCGATCTATGTCCTTTGGCGCGGTTCGCCTGGTGCTCCCCGCCGCCCGCAGAGGAGCTGTGGGTGAGCATCCAGCTGGGCAGCCTCGCCAATTACAATAGTCATTGCGTTCGTGGAAGGGAGCCACAATTTCTTCATTTGGCATGCACCTATATACCACATGGCAGCCAACATGCATCTTTGTTGAATACATTTTATAACAAGACCGCTGATATAATATCTGATTCAAATCCTAATGATGTTTTTCTAATTTTGGGCGACTTTAATATATCGAACGCCTTGTGGCATGTCAATAGTAACACAAATGGTATGATATTAGCAACATCTAATGATCCCTTATTCTGCCTAACATCTGATTTTATGAGTTTATCATTGTTAGATCAATATAATGGTGAACGCAATATAAATAATCGAATACTGGACTTAATCTTCTGTAATTCATCATGTAAAGTCACAGCCAGTGAGTCGCCACTTTTACCTGAGGACTGTCACCACAGGGCATTGGATATTGACCTCGGGGTTGGGTTGAGTACATCATTACAGTCAAATAAATATAAAATAAAAATGTTCTTTAAAGCTAATTTTGATGCTATTAAACTTAAACTTGATGCTATTGATTGGGAAGATATTTTCTCAGCTTGTAATGATGTGAATACTATGATATCGATTTTTTATAAAATATTGAATACCCTTATAGATGAATATGTGCCAACTTGTTCACAAATTAATACCCAAAAATATCCACCATGGTATACGCGACCTCTTATAAAATTGAGTAATGAAAAACGAAAATATCATAGGAAATGGAAAGCGTATGGAAGCGCAAGTGATTACCATACCTTTTCCATGCTTCGTTCTCGATTACGTAAATTGGAAACTGAAAGTTATAATAAATATATAAATTTTTCGGAGGACAGGATCAAAGAAAACCCTCGTTTCTTTTGGTCATACGTCAAGTCAAAAAGAGAATCAGGTGATCTTCCACAAATAATGACATTTAACGGCACTACACTTAAGAATATCAATGAGATCGGTGACGCATTTAACGAATATTTTCATTCGACTTTCATTGATACTAACCTAATCGATAATAGTAATCCGCAATCTGAAACACCTGTAATTCACATTGAACACATCAAATTGGAGAAAAATATGGTACTGAAACTTTTAAAATCGGTAAATATTCACAAAGGCGCCGGTGCCGATGGTATACATCCTGTTATTATTTCAAGATGTGCCGAGAGCTTATTACATCCAGTATTTATGATATTTTCAATGTCACTGAAATCCGGTCTTTTTCCTGATTTATGGAAAAAAGCGCTCATTACTCCGATACCCAAGTCGAATGAAAGAGACTTGATAACGCATTACCGACCGATCTCTAAGTTGAGTGTCCTGAGTAAGTTGCTCGAGAAGATCGTTACCGTTCAGCTATCTTATGTGATTAAGAACCATATAGCGGAAACGCAACACGGTTTCATTAAGTCTCGCAGTGTTGACACGAATATGGTGGCCTTAACTGACTATGTACTTAGTGCCATGAATCAAAATTATCAGGTTGATGTTGTGTACACCGATTTCTCAAAGGCCTTTGACAAAATTAACCATGATTTGCTATTGAAAAAATTGGAGAAGTTTGGTGTGCATGGCAATTTATTAAGATGGTTGAGCTCTTATATTCGGAATCGAAGTCAGGCTGTTTTTTTGAAAGGATACTGCTCCAGTTTTTTACCTATACCATCTGGAGTTCCACAGGGTTCTCATCTAGGACCTGTTTTGTTTTCTATTTACATTAACGATATTAGTGAAGCCCTCAAGAATAGTGACTGTCTGCAATATGCTGATGATACAAAAATATTTAATAAAATAATTACTGTAGAGGATTGTCAAAAAATACAAGCAGATTTAGATTTAATTAGTAAATATTGCTCTGAAAACCAACTCTTTTTAAATTCTTTGAAATGTCACGTTATCACACTCACTCGAAAATCCTCTCCAATATTGTTTAATTATAAATTAAACGAAGTGACTTTAGAAAGAGTTGAACATGTCCGAGATCTTGGTATTATTGTTGATAGTCAACTGTCCTTCAATTTACATCTCGATACAATAATTAATAAAGCTTTTCGAAATTTAGGCTTTATTAATAGAATTACTAAACCATTTAAAAGATCTCAAACTTTAAAAATTCTCTATTTTAGTTTTGTAAGATCGATTTTAGACTATGGCTCAGTAGTATGGAATCCTCATTATAAAAAACATATTGACAGAGTCGAACGAGTTCAAAAGAAATTTATTAGAATTTTAAATTACAGAAATAATATAAACGACTTAACGTATGATGAATCCTTAAAAAAATACAAAATCCTTAGTTTAGAGAATCGCCGCAAACAATTTGATATCACCTTTCTTTTTAAATTGTTAAATAATTATATTAGTTCGCCAGCACTTCTATCAAAAATTAATTTTATAATTAAAGCTCGACTACCAGCACGCTCCTCACGTATTGTTCATGCTTTCGTACCGCCTGTAACCGGGAAGAAATATACCTCTAACAGTTACTTTACTCGATGCATTCATATGTATAATAAAGAATTTCACACTATAGACCTTTTTAGGAATTCTCTTAAATCACTAAAAAAATAACTATATTCTCATATCAATTCATAATAGTAGTTACTAATTGTTAATTCTATAGACATAATATTATATAATTATTTTTTGGTGTTTCAAATGCTGTCATAAATATGTATAAAATATGTATATGTAGGTGTGTGCACAGTTTACATACATATGTAACTGTGCGTGTGTGCGTGTGTTTGTGTGTGTGTGTGTAAAGTTTCAAAAACATTGTCTGTCTGTCTAACATTTCTTTTTTTTATTGTAAAATTGGACACTCTCTGTCTATTGTTTAAGTAATTTCACCGTATACATGTATTTTTAATGACTGTATGTGTCAAAATAAAGAGAAATAAAAGAAAAATAATCATTAATCAACCATGTTTTAATACGTTTTGCACATATATCTTCTTTGATATATCGTCAGGTGAGTTTGAGTATACTATTACCACAGATAAGCAATTAATGTAGTATAGCATTAATTACTTATCATTTATTCCGCAAACGTTAACGCCGCTGCGTTACCGTGACTAAAATGGTAGACGATGTGCATTACGCATTGCTAACGCAAATTCCGCAAGAACCCTCAAAAACCCGTGTAGATGTAACGTTAATTATCTATGGAATAGCGTTTTTTCCGATTTCAAACAATAATTTGTGATGTCAAATTCTAATGACTTTTTTGTTTGAATTTTATCAATTAAATTAGATATTACTTTAGAGGTAGTAGAGTAAATAAGTTATTTTAGGGTATATATAACAAAATGATTCTGCTGCCTGTGCTGGTACTTGTTGGACTAAGTTTTGACTGTTTTATTTTATTACAGATGGAAAACAGACTTCGTACTAGCTGCGATCAATTTTCAATGTTGCTAGCATTGACATATATTCTACCGATAGACAAGAACACTAAAGTGTGTGTGAAAAAGTGTGTTCAAGAGAAAGCGCGGGAAACGTCGAATTAGGCGGGTTGTTTTTCTTGCGGTTTTGATTAATTTTAAGTAATTAGGGTCAGATAAGTAATAATTTTTAGTAGTTTTATATCTTTATCTATTTATATTTATCATAGTGTCATTTCTTCAGTGATTTGGTAAGTTTTTCTTTTATTGCTTAAGTGTATGTTTGATCCAGAAGACCCTGGGGGCACAAGCCCCCAGGTGTCCAGCATTGTTACAATCGATTGTTCGGGAATGGAAACGGAAGGGTCAATTTTGGAAACCGACTGCTCAGAAAATGCTCCCATTACTAATAAACGCAAACTGACATCAGCTCGAAAAGTTTGCAAGCACTGCAACAAGCGCAAAAGGAGACATCGGGATTCCTCATTAAATCATGATTTAGACTGTCTTTGTGAAAACACACAGGGAACAGAGTTAGCTTCCGAGAGACATTCAGAAATTGTGCATATTAAACCTCCTACATCACAACCACAATTACAAAATGTGAACAACACAAATTACAAACCCACTATTGGCAGGAATTGTTATGAACAAAGTGACGCACCACCTTACATCATACATGTCCAAAAATTACAAGCATCAACTAATGACAACACCACTATTCACTGTTTTTTTGTTTTCTGTTTCTTTTGGCCAATTTTTGAAAAAACAATCCATTAAAAATATAGTTAATGGGAGTTTAAAGAAAATAGGTAGAAATAGAAAAACTGAAAACAAAAATATTTTGAAAAATAATTCATATAAAAAAACAGTTTTTGAAACTAGATCACCCATGAAAACACTTGACAAGGGATATGATAAAATGGCTCATAACTCTTTAATCAAGGAATATGATATCCCACTATCTGCATCAGGTGGTGGATACGGGAATGATAACAGGACAATTTGCTAACTTATCAACGCGTGATTTAATATTAGCCTTATTACATGCCTTGTCCCAAACAAATATTTTTGAACTGTCCAACGCTGCCTTTAAACCTTTGCTAGAACCTAACCTAACTAAATCTAATTATGGACCAGTCCATAATACTACAGTGGAATTGTCGCAGCATTAATAGTAAAAAAAGTGATTTGTACCATTTGATTAGTATATATAATCCGTTACTCATATCACTACAAGAAACTTGGCTACGGCCGGGTTTTAATTTTAAAATCAAAAATTTTTCATGTATTAGAGAAGATCGATCTGACAGTTACGGCGGGGTTATCATTTTAGTTTTTTTTTCCTTCTCTTTGGCATATCAGTTTTAACTATTTGCCAGTGTCAACGTTTGAGGGTTTTGGTAGATTATGATATAAAGGTTGGGAAATTTTTATATTAGGCAAATGCGGATAAAACGAGTCTATTAAGGAAACGGTAAAGGATCAGTAGAGTTAGGACATGACATATATAAATAATAATAATATAAATAATATATACTTAAATTTGGATGTTATTGACGTTTATAAATGCAGCTAATACTTTATAATACTTATTTGGATACAATATTAAACAGGATATACGGGTTGGAAATAGTACACGAAGTTCAATCAACGAATCCAGGAATGAGGAATGATCTAATAGTGGACAGGAAAAGAAAAGGTGATCTAAGTTTCCAACATCAGTTCCACAATTGCAAATGTCGTCAGCCACAATTCGTAATCTCGCCAAATGAGCAGGAGTACAAACATGACCAAGACGCGAATAATAATACATAAACTGGTTCTATTACTATACTCTATTAGTACATGTATTTACCCAAAAATCATTCCAAGAGTCCTGTAGAAAATTTTTTGATAGTGGAATTAAATCATGTGAGTAATTTAAATATGGGAACATATCGCCACACGTCACCGCTTCCTTTGCCAGCTGATCAGCCTTTTCGTTGCCAGATATACCTTGGTGACTTGGAATCCAAGCTAATGATACAGAGTATCCTAATGAATGACACTCAATAAGCTTTGTCCTAATTTGCATTATAAGAGGATAACATGGTTTCATTTTTAATGGATATTTCTGAATGGCTTGAAGAGCACTCTTAGAATCAGTGAAAACAACAGATGATTTCAATTTCATTAACAAAATGTATTCTAAAGCTTTAAATATACCTAAACACTCTCCAGTAAAAACAGATGATTCTGGTGGTGATTTAACTTTCTGAACTATGTTATATTGTTTGTGAAATACCCCTACTCCAACACATTCAGAGTCGGATATCTTAGATGCGTCGGTGAATATAAAGTTAGATTCACTCCAAAGTTCATCACTAACATAATTAAATACGTATTTTGCATGTAAATTATTTTGTTCAATATCGATGTCATAACATATATTAGGGTTAATTGTAATTGCTTCAAAAGGAAAAACGCGGAAAAACACGGTGATATAGAGGAACGAAAAATAGGGGATCTAATCTCTAAAATCTTCCTAAAACTAATAATCATATATATAATCATATAGGAGGTTTATGGGTCCAGTATCTATTAATTCTAATATGTTCTTCTAGAAATTGGAGTTTCAATAAAAGAGGGTGATTGGGATTCTGGTAAATTTTAAACAAAAACCTGTCACTTAAATATTGCCTTCTAATGTTGAGAGGTGGTTCTGAACATTCCACTTGCATAGCATTAGTTGGAGAAGAGTTCATGGCTCCTAAGATTAACCTTAATGCTTTATATTGAACTATGTCGAGATTTTTAAATGCAGTAATATTACCGCCCTGCAATAAAAACGATCCATAGTCAAATAAACTTCGGATGAGCGCATTATATATTGATTTGAGAGATGCTGGATGAGCACCCCACCAAACGTCTGACAAACATCGAATATTAAGAACTTTTTCCGATTTTTCAACAATATAGTCACAATGTTGAGCTCCGGAGAGTTTTGAGTCTAAAATAACTCCTAGAAACTTAACACTACTAGTAAATGGTATTGGAGTATGTTTATAAATAATATTTACAGTAGAAACGGAACGTTTGCGTGAGAATAAAACAACTGAACTTTTAGGAGCCGATAATTCCAATCCATTTTGATCCAACCAATTATTCAATGATATTAATGAATTATTTAAAGTTAGGCTGGCATTATCAATTGAATTATCAATAGTGTAAACAAGTAAGTTGTCTGCATATTGAAGTACATTTACATTGTTTAAAAATTTCTCTAAATCATAGGTATAGTCCTCTTTTGTATACATTATACAAAAGAGGACTCATCACAGAACCCTGAGGTAAGCCTTTTCTTACCGTCCTACTAATTCTGTTACCATCAGGAAGATCCAAATGTGTAAATCTTTCATACAACATATATTCAATAAATTTAATTAATTTATAAGGTACATGTAACTAGGTAGAAATAATTTTTCAACTAGTTTCGAAATTATGACATTGTCATAAGCGGCATGAATGTTGTTTAGAGATAGCTAATCTGTAAAAGCTGGTTGATCTGTGCCTTGCTTCTTTGCTTAACACAACTTACTAATCTGTGATTGTGATCTGTGTGTGTGTTTGCTATGTAAAAACTATGTCGGATTCAGAATTAAATCTAAATAATTACAACCAATCTTTTATTGAAAAATAACAAATTCAGCAACCATGACCACGCCAAGTCAACAAGAAAACATGGTGTCAGGTTATTTACCGCCGCTTCCTCCTATGAATTGCGAGGGGAACCTAGGTGAAAATTTTAAAGATTGGATCCAGAGGTATAAAATTTTTTTATGTGCAAACAATTTAGAAAATGCGACCCAAAAGAGGCAAGTTAATATATTACTAAATTTCATTGGCGAAAAAAGTTTACGAATTTACAATTCATTTAACTGCATAGGCGACGAAACCCTACAAGTGGTAATAAATAAGTTTGAAAATTATTACAATCCCAGAAAAAATCTAGTTATTCAAAGAAATGAATTTTTTTCGATAGCCCAGAATGGGATGGATCTACCGGATTACTTTCAAAAGGTTATCAATCCTCACAGTCAGCAAAATAATTGCAGGTCTGGACGCATCGTTAAACGGCTTAAAGACAAAATTGTTAGCCGAAGATGACAACAAATTATCACTAGAATACACAATGAAATACCTGTTAAGTGCCGAAGCATCTAGAAAATATGTTGAAGAGCAACAAAAGCCAGCCAGCCAAGATTCAAATGAAATTTTGTATATAAATAAAAAGAAAGTGTTTAGCAAGAACAATGTTAAAATGATCAATGGATGCAGGAATTGTGGGACATCACATGAAATAAATAAATGCCCTGCTTTCAAGCAAACATGTTATAAATGTGGAATGTCAAACCATTTCAGCAAAGTATGCCGCAAATCACAAAAAATGAAGAACAATGAACATGTTAATTTAGTGCAGGAAAGTTCTCTGAAGCAAAACAGTACAGAAGATTTATTTGTTGGGACGGCAGCAATAGGCAACGAAATCTCTCAGATGTTCATGGTACGTAATCAATTATTACCTGTGAAAATTGATACGGGCGCAGCATGCAATGTCATTGGCAAACAGGTGTGTGACAAATTGGGAATCAGAAACTCTGAAATAAATAGGTGTAATAAAAAGGTTGTACAGTTAGATGGCAAGTGTGTGCCAGTGTGTGGAACCTGTCAACTTGAAGTGATTCATCCTAATAAAAACAAATACAACATAAAATTTATTATATTACAAGGAAATATACCTACACTAATTGGTTGTAAAACTTGTTTAGAATGTAACTTCATATCTGTTAATACTGATTTGGTCAATATTCATAGCATAACATGTAATAATATTAATGAATTAGAATGTATTAAGCGCTTAAAAACTAATTTCAGTAAACTGTTTGATGGAGGACTTGGCTGCATTCCGGGTCAAGTGTCGATACAGCTAACTGAAGATGCTATTCCTGTGGTACAAGCAGCACGGCGTGTTCCGTTTTCATTATTGTCTGAACTTCGAGACGAACTTGCTCGGATGGAGGAACTTGGTGTCATTGAGAAAGTTACTAAGCCAACAAAATGGGTTAACAATTTAGTTCTTGTCCGCAAGCCTACAGGTAAATTACGTATGTGTATTGATCCTAGATCTTTGAATAAATATATAATTCAGCCTAAATACCAATTACCTACTATAGATGAAATAAAAAATAAAATGCAGAATGCAAAAGTATTTGCATTACTTGATGCTTCTAACGGCTTTTGGATGCTAAATTTAGATAAAGCTAGTTCTGAGTTATGTACAGTTATAACACCATTTGGGAGGTATAAATTTAACAGAGTTCCCTTTGGTATCAGCTCAGCTCCTGAAGAATTTAGCCGAATCATTTCCCAAATGTTTGAAAACATTGATGGAGTTGTACCATATGTGGACGACCTATGTATTTATGCAGAGTCAAAGTCAAAGTCAAAGATTTATTTGCAGATGAACAGTTGTATAGTAGGTTAGAGCAAGTTTTGAAAATTGCATCAAAAAATGGGTTAAAATTTAACGTAGATAAGTGTAAATTTTTTGTAAAAGAATTGTTATTTGTAGGCCATATTTTCTCAGCTAAAGGTGTAACACCAGATCCGAGTAAAGTTCAGGCAGTTATGAGAATGGAGCATCCAAAGTGTAAAAAAGACTTAGAGCGGTTCTTAGGAATGTGTAATTATCTTTCACGGTTTATTCCCAATTACTCAACTTTAATAG
This sequence comes from Scirpophaga incertulas, assembly GCA_036419045.1. NCBI lineage: Eukaryota > Metazoa > Arthropoda > Insecta > Lepidoptera > Crambidae > Scirpophaga > Scirpophaga incertulas. The sequence continues at coordinate 16,001,600 of CM071633.1, forward strand.
AACCCTTACGAATGCTGATGAAAAAAGATACTGTTTTTACCTGGGATAGCAATCAGGACAAAGCTGTAGAAACACTTAAAAATATTTTATGTAGTTCTCCGTGTCTTTCTTATTTTGATACAAATAAAGATATCACATTATCTGTAGATAGTTCATCCACAGCTCTTGGTGCTGTAATATTACAGAATAATCAACCTATTGCATATGGATCTAGAGCATTGTCTTCTACTGAACAAAATTATTGTCAATTGGAGAAAGAAATGTTAGCTATAGTTTTTGGATGTCTAAAAATGCATCAATATGTTTATGGGCGAAAAGTTTTCGTAGAAACTGATCATAAACCGTTGGAAACATTATTTAAAAAGTCTTTACACAAGGTACCAGCCAGATTACAAAGGATGATGTTGTCAATTCAAGGATATAATTTGCATGTCAGTTACAAACCTGGTAGACTGTTATATATTGCGGATACTTTGTCTCGTAGCTATTCAGAAACTAATATAGAAGAACAAATAAAATTATTAAATGAAAATATAGTATGTCATGTTAGATTTCAAAGAGAACACCTACCCATATCTAATACAAAATTATATGAAATACAAATTGCCACTAAGAAAGATTCTATACTGCAATTATTAATTGATTACATAAAGCATGGATGGCCATCAAATATAAATAAAGTAAATAAATTAGTGAGACCATTTTGGACATTTAGGGATGAGCTATCTCTATTAGATGGAATCGTTTTAAAAAATAATTTGATTATAATACCAGAGTCACTCAGGATGGAAATGATACAAATAATTCACCAAGGTCATGCAGGTCTATCGACTTGTAAAACAAGAGCTAGGATGTGTATTTTTTGGCCAGACATAAACAAGGACCTGGAGGACTTTATTCTCAAGTGTGCATCTTGTGCAAAATATAGACCAAACATTCCAAAAGAGCCACTGATTCACCATAATATTGTAAACCTACCATGGCATAAAGTGGGAATTGATATATGCACATTTGACAGTAAGGACTTTCTAGTGTTTGTTGATTATTATTCAAAATATATAGAGGTTTGCAAATTAGATGATTTAACAAGTGAATGTACTATTAGTAATTGCAAATCAGTGTTTGCCAGACATGGTATACCTGAGATTGTGATAACAGACTGTGGAACACAGTTTACATCAGAATATTTTAAAAAATTTGCAAGTAATTATAACTTTTTACATGTTAAAACTAGCCCAAAATTCTCTCAGTCGAATGGACAGAGTGAGAGCGGTGTAAAAATATTCAAAAGTATTTTGAAAAAGTGTAAAGAGGATGGGTCTGATCCTTATTTGGGATTACTTAACTATCGTAATACACCCAAAGCTTATATGCCTTCTCCAGCTCAATTGTTATTTTCTAGAAATTTAAATACTTTATTGCCTATTTCAAAAAATCTATTAAAACCTAAGGTATATAAATATGATAAAAAATATTATAATTATAAGAATACTGTTAAAAGATACTATGATAAGAACTCACATCCCTTACCAGAATTAGACTTAGATAGTAGAGTGTATTTTAAGAAATCTCTAAATTCTGTTTGGTTCCCAGGTGTAATTAAAAGTAAATGTAAAGAGCCTCGATCTTATCTGGTGGAGGATGATAAGGGCAAGTTGTATAAAAGAAACAGACGGTATTTGACACAGAATGTATCGTGTGACTTAAAATCATGTAAAAGGAATGACAATATAGGTGATTATTATTCTCAGTATGTTCTTGATCCCACAGATTTGGTTATAAGTGATAATGACCATAGTAGTAATTGTAATGATGCTATTCAAAATAATGAAACAGCAATAAATAACGAATGTTTTGATAATGTTAATGTTAGTGATAATGGTCATTACAATGATGGGATATCAAATGAAAGTTGTATTGATAGGCTACAAAATGATGTAATAAGTACTTCTATTACCACTAGAAGTGGACGTAGTGTCAAAGCCCCTATTAAATTTAAAGATTATGTTTCTTCTGATTTTAGTATTATTCATAAAGGGGGGGATGTTTAGAGATAGCTAATCTGTAAAAGCTGGTTGATCTGTGCCTTGCTTCTTTGCTTAACACAACTTACTAATCTGTGATTGTGATCTGTGTGTGTGTTTGCTATGTAAAAACTATGTCGGATTCAGAATTAAATCTAAATAATTACAACCAATCTTTTATTGAAAAATAACAAATTCAGCAACCATGACCACGCCAAGTCAACAAGAAAACAAATGTCTAGATATGCAGCCAATACTGATTTATTATTTGAAAAAGCTAATCGTATATCTGTGACTAAAATACTAATACTATCTATTGTACTCCTATCCTTTCGGAATCCATATTGACTATTCGCTAACATACATTTATTTTCTACTAGCGACCCGCCCCGGCTTCGCACGGGTGCAGTGAAAAAATGGTTATGGTGGGTTATCCCTAAGAGATAGACATATACCATCGCGGACTTTTTTGTGGATTTTTGTAAGTTGTACAATACTGTAGTACATTATTTTGGTCTATCTCGTAGGGTTCAGCCAGCGTTTGCAATATAAGCGCAAAAAAACGTGCTTATTTACGACATCACATTAGAAACCTTTAAATTTATCAGTGTTTCTCTACTATATTATGCATTTATTATACATACAAACCTTCCTTAAGAATCACTCTATCTATTAAAAAAAACCGCGTCAAAATCCGTTGCGTAGTTTTAAAGATCTAAGCATACATACGGACATACAGCGAAAGCGACTTTGTTTTATACTATGTATTGAAGTACCACTCCAACAGGTTTTTGACTAGGTGTTCCGCTAGCTTTGCTAAAATAGAACTTAGAGCAATTGGTCGAAATGAAGAAGAATCACTAGGATCTTTGCCAGGTTTTAAAATAGGAACAATAATTTGTGATCTCCAAGAAACAGGGATTTCTCCTGATTCTACTGTTTTATTTACTAGGTTTAAATAGTATAATAAAGTACTGTCAGAAGAATTTACTAGAAATGAGTACGGAATACCATCCTCACCAGGTGAACTATCATGGACGCTACTTAGGATTCCTTTCAACTCTTCAAGAGAGAAAGGCGTGTTAAGGAAATTATCATTGTTAGAAGGAAATTGATCATATAATTCTACAGTAGGTTCTTCACAAACTGACGGAGGAGCCAATTTATCCATAAAATTATTAGCCGATGATGTAGGTAAACTATTACAGGTTAAAGAATTAAAAGCTGATCGAAAACGTTTAATATTTCGCCATACTATTGTAGGACATGTTGTTGGTGAAAGGGGAAACACAAAAAGATCTCCAGCCATCTCGTTTCTTTTATTTTAACAATTTACGAGTAGTTTTTATGGCATTGCAAAGACTGTCATAGTTTTCAATTGTCATGTTTTCACTATATAGCTTTTCTGCCATTTTTCTGTTTTTAACTGCTTCAGTGCATTCATAATCCCACCAAGGTGGAGAAGGAATTTTCTCAGAAGATCTATTTTTGACTGGAAAAGTTTCATTTGCAGCTTCTAAAAGACATGTCGTCAATGCATCAGAACAATCTGTAGTTCCGTTTTGAAGAATGTTAGGCAATTGAGATATTTTTGAATTAACAATTGAGGAGAACTTTTCCCAATCAGCATTGGATAATTTATATTTAAGACGGGAGTTATAAACTCGTTTAGGCTGGTTTTTGATGGGTGTTGATAAAATCAATGGAAAATGATCACTTCCGTATGACGATTTTAGTAAAGACCATGTCATTAAAGATGCCAGTGATGGAGTACATATGGAGAGGTCTACGGCGCTGATGTTCTCATTGGGATTAGTACGACGCGTGGGTTCACCTGTATTGAGCAAACATAAATTGTGAGAGTCTAAAATATCTAACAGCTGTTCACCGTTAGAATTTGTTTCTCCGCAACCGCAAATACGGTGATGAGAATTAAAGTCACCAAGAACAATATAAGAACCAGTCAGTGAAGTAAACATAGGATCTATATTATTATTTAATATATCGTGAGAAGCATGTGGGACATAAACGGAAACAATTGTGATATTATTATCTAATCTAATACCTACTGCATTATAAATATCTGTATTATGAGATGGTAGTAAAATTGGAGAATAAGTAATATTTTTTTTAACCAGTATAGCAACACCGCCATACCCATCTAACCTATCTTTTCTAATACAATTAAAACCAGGAATATTAAAAATAAATCCAGGTTTCAATCAAGTTTCAGATAAGGCAATAAAAGCTGGATTATAATTGTTTATAATATGTATAAGATCACCTTTTTTAGAAGTAACACTCCTACAATTACACTGCAGGATTTTTATATCCATTGATTTAAATAAAATTATTTATCGTTTCAAGTATAATAGGCTTGTATCCACTATGAACAAATCTGATGCATTAGGTTGCATAACTATTAAGATGATCATTTAATTATGAAAAAACAAAGTTTTATAAAATAATAACTTTTGATTATTTATATTTTTATAAAATAAAATTGCACAAAATAAGCCATAAGTCACGTGACAGCAAACACCAATTAAAAAGTGTTACGTCACGCCGTGCGAAACGTCAAAGTCAAAATGTCATTCCCAAGTGTCTTGTGGAAGTGCGAAAAAGAATGGGCATCATTCCTTCTCGCGAGTGTTAGCCACTTTTTACGTATCTGCTGATTGTTTGGCACGTATATAAATAATTGTTTTGGTGTTTTTATACTTGTGCTTGTACACTGGGGCACTATGCAGTACTTGTAATACGATGAATCCATTTTTTATTAAAATAACTTCACAATACCGAATATTCCGATACTAAAACAGCTGTGTTTTGCACGGCGTGACGTCATTCAAGACGTCATGACAGTCATGAGCGTTTTTGATGACTAATGTCAAATATTTAATTAAATGCAAAATTATTCTTGTAAATAAGCATTTTTTTTTCAAAAATAATAATTATTTTGTATAGAATAGGCATCAAGGTATATTAGTATCTAACTACTGAAATTTAGGCAACAAGCCTATTGCAACGTTGGACGGTTTCAAGTTATTGCTACTAGAAAGAAAAGTATTTAAAAGAGATACAATAGTATTAATGATTTTAATCTTCTGGATGTTCATCAAGTTTGGTATTAAGAGCACAACCATTATCAGGAACAGGCATTTCCCACTCCTTGAGTATATTTTTATGAGCTATTTGATCATAGCCCCTAGAGAATTTAGGCAGTGATCGAGAATTTAAAGTTACTGTCTGTTATATAAGGTTTTTTAGAGGATCGTTTGGAGCCTGATGAACAGTTTGTTTGTGATTGACTACATCAGCATATGGTTTACAAATTGGAGGGTGTAGTTTGCTTGCTTCTAAATATGAAATACAGCTATGAGACATTGACAATTTTATTTCTTTTTGCCTATTAAATTCAGGACAGCTTTTGTTAAAAGCAAAATGATACCCTGAGCACATAACACATACTGCACAAGACTCATCAGTTAAAGAGTTTTCTAATCAGCAAGCATTCATCCATGGTTAGGTTACCTTGGTTACTATTAGCTTGTTATATATGTCTTATATTTTTTCAAAAACTTTTACCATTTGATATGTATGTTATTATTATACAATAAAACCACTGTAAATACTTCAAAACCTCCTTTAATTTATATTAGGTTATGGGCCCAGGAGGTTGCCCTTATTTTTAAAAGGTAATTTTTAGGAAATATTTTTCGAGATTCCGTCATGCAAGCCCCAACATTGGTCACTAAGTTATCGGGACAATCCAATTATGCGACATGGGCATTTAGCATGGAAATGTACCTGACAGATCAAGAATTATGGGACTGCGTGTCATAGAGTTTATATTTTGAATTTAATACTGGCTGGGTTGTATTGGTAAAAGTGAAGTTTGAAGTCTTTTTGAAAATATAGATGTCTGTTGTTTGAAATTATTTTATAAAGAAGAAATGTTTGGAATTCAGATCAGATTTTATATTGATATTGTATTTAATTATTTTAAACTATCATGACAGTGGTAAATAAATTGAAAGTAATAATGAATTGAGTTATTTGCTTTTATTACATGAAGAAATTTTTATAACACTGCGTAAGTACTGATTTTGATGTAACTACCGAATCAGCCAAAAAACGCGATGCAAAGGCTAGAGCAAAAATATGTCTAACTAGCTGACCCATGCCCACTTCGTTGGGCTTAATATTAATAATCCCCGAAGCAAGCACGAACGCGAATCGAATTAAACCCGAAGCCCGTTTTTTCTCCGATTCACTTTGCAAAACGAACTACCACGTAAAAGCCTTTTTATTTCTCGGTTTTTTATATAACCTATGACACTCAGCAATAATGTGGCTTTCTATTGGTGAAAGAATGATTAAAATCGGTTCAGTAGATCCCGAGATTAACCCTTACAATTTAACAAATATACAAACACACAAACTTTGCTTCTTTATAATATTAGTATAGATGATTGCTGAAAATATTTATCCACTAGTCAAGAATGCCAAGACAGCTAGAGATACGTGGTTATGCCTAGAAAAAGCTTACGCTGATTCTGGTTTGATGCGACGACTGACCCTATTAAGACAACTTTTTAGTTTGAAACTTGAAAATTTTACAAACATGGAAGCATATGTCAGTGCAGTACAATCAACAAATCAAAATCTACAAGCAATAAAGGCAGGACTAGATGACGAATTTATAGCAATAATAATGCTCGCTGGGTTAACAGATTCTTATAATCCGTTAGTGATGGCTATAGAACATTCAGGTTGTTCCATATATAAGTCTTCGTCTAAATCACCGTTAAGGAATGCTGTAGAGACGTCCACATGATGAATGTGTAAATCCTTTTCAACTGAAAGACCAAATAATAGTCTTATAGACGACAATTTTACAACTGGTGCAAAAGTTTCCATGTAGTCTTCCCCCCACTTCTGCGAATAACCTTTAAGCGACCAATCGCGCTTTATGTCGCTGAACTACACCATCTGCACCTATTTTCAACTTGAAAATCCATTTCGATTTTACTACATTAGTCTGTCTCGGTCGATCAACTAATTCCCAAGTGCCATTACTGATTAAGGAATCGTATTCCTCTTTCATAGCTTGAAGCCACAACTCTTTATCTGAGCGCTCCATTAGCTATATAGCAGTTATAACACTGTATAGTAGGGTAGGTGTATAGTTCAACAGGTAGCGCATTATAACAAATGTATATACGTTTAGGTAATGTTTGGCCATCAAAGGTGAACACAACTGATTGAGATGGTTTCCAAACGATGGAGCCATTTTCATTAGATTTGTAATTGAGTCGCCTCAATTTTAAAATTTGCCCACAGCCAAATGGAAGAGTCACATTTTGTTTAATATCCTCAGGTGTCCAATCTGAAGGAATGCCCTTTACCAGACCAATGCGTGTAACTTTGAAAGTTGGGATAAAGGCACGAAGCTTATTGAGTGTCAACTTGTCGTTATTAATAAAATTATTTGCATCATCAGGAGTAGAAAATGAAACTGTACATCTATTTCTTCCAATTCGTTTAACACTACCGGATATAATATTTTTAAATTCATTCTTTTTCAGAAAGCTACCAAAAGTCATAGGATGAAGTGTGGTACCATCGTTTGGAGCAGTGTCAATTCTTTGTACATGTACAATATAGGGAGACAAATCAGTGGATACATATTCTTTTCTGCTAACTTGTGAAACTGATGTTGGTATATTTTGAGGAACAGATTGGATATGATTAGAAGGAAGAGGTTGTTTGAAATTTTCCTCATTATTAATCTTTACATTATGTTTATGGCAATTGCATTCCTGCTCATTTTCAATTAAAGTGCTTATAGAAGAAGTCTTCTTACGTTTTTTATTACAATGTCTACAAATTCTATGTAATCTAGACCGCTTCCTAGAACTTAATTGGCCACCCGATGAAGCATCCGTGTCCATTTCACTTACATTTCCCGATATTTCAACATTGCATCCTACCGGGGGACTGAAGCCTGCGCTTAAGTCCCCCATGCCTTCATCTGGTGGTTTGTTCATACGCTACCACGGCATTTGAAAAAAATATGTAATAAAAACTTACCGTAAACCGCTACAAATACACACAGATATTAAAGAATACTAAATAAAATAATATATACACATATAAGACTCAACTGATCCAAAATAATAATCAAGGACAATGCCCATTCCTGCCCCAGCACGCTCAGAATAATGATTCTGACGAAATGTCTTATTTAAACATAATAAAAATTTTGAGATCAATTAAAAATCAGATAAAGTATTGGATAAATAACTATGAAAATATATTTTTCAATTGATATTTTGTCATTTCCGTTGTAATTGCTTAGTCTGTGGTAAAGAATAATAGCCAACTAGTGATGGCGAAAAATTCGCTGGAGGTGTTTATATCGATAAGTCATGATGAATTACGTCAATAACATTTAGATAATCATGGATGTTAAAATTCTCTCTCTTATCTAATAAATCTCTCTTATCTAAATCTAATCGAGCGCCTTCATTTTATTATCGAGTTTAAATAAATGCGAATCACATCTATCAATGTTTGAATGAATGTTGTATTGTTCTGTGAAATGACACATTCCTGTCTGTATCTAACTACGTCTACGACTAACGTAACATTTCATATGGCAGGCTTTTCACGAACACGTAACGCTATCACTGTTTGATACGTTGGGTATTATAAATTAGTGCGATAGAGCGATTGGCATCAGCCAGAATCTTAAACCTATACGAACGGTCGACAAAAATTCAAAAGCATCGAATTTAATATGTTACGTTAGTAAGATAGTTCCAGTATGTTTTTGGTTTGGGTGATAGTTATTAGTGCGATGCGGTCTCTGTACAATCTACTCGGCATTTATATGTGCCAGTATTACATACTGTAATATTGCTGATTGGCATAGGTGTACATTCACTTGTTAATCTTTTAATTAACAAAGTTAGTATTTCTATGTGTAAACGGATTAACTTTTAAGATAACTTTATAATAGTTAACGAGTCATACTCTATTTAAACAATGGGTCACGGTTAAAATTAAATGGCGTACGTTGAATGTATCCCGGTGACAATATCCGTGAGCTAACGTATTACGTCAACGTGGTGGTGCGCTAAGCAAGCATCGCTAGGATATTTATATTGTAAACAATTATTATCTTAATTATTATTATTCTAGTGTAATATAATTATATTCATAATGAATTGCGAGGGACTTCAAATTCCTTTCAGGTCTACAGATAATATAACCGAGTAGTATATAATCCAAGGCTTAAGCCATGGGTCGACGTTGAAGTCGCATTTATTAATAGAGAGAGATATATATAGAGATAACGTTTCATACTGATCGGATCGTTTTTTTTTTTCTTCTTGAATCCTTATAGAGGAAGGCCCGTATTAAGAACATTTTTTAAATCTGGTTTAGTTAATGTGTGTTGTCTCATTTCAACTTCCAATAAATATTATAAGTTAAAAAGAGAGCAATCCGTAGATTAACTAAATCATCTTTAAATTGTGTTTATTAGTACGGGCCTCTAGGTTATGCACGACTAATTTCTGCCCGTTTGCCTTTAGCATTCCTGATCATAGAGCTTTTTGTAATGGCTTGATGAGAGGGAGCGATACAAAGACATCGAATTAGCATTTTCGATAATTTGTGCGAAGTCCCATCACTACTATCACTGTGACACATTCATTCTGCGCAGCCCTGTGCATCCATATAAATCGTCTACCAATAGTCTTCTTTGCAGCAACACTCTTTCGTTCAATACCACAGATTAGTATACTATTTTAGTTCAATACTCAATCTTTAGATCAACTTCATTCTTCATTCAGTTTTTTTCAATTTGAAACTGCTACTGATACTTAGCGGCTTTCATGATATTAAATAAGTACAAAACGATTATTTTTAAGTTTCAGAATTCTGCGTCTGCATTTTGTTGTTTTCGTGGTTGTTTTGCTCGCTCGCCGTATTTCTCTCTGCTATATAAATGATTGACACCAGGCTTTCTTTTTTAACGGATTTATTGAGGTCTACCTGATTTCGGATATTCGTTTGTGCTTTAGATTTTTTAACTTTTGTTGATAACAATGCTTCGTTGCCTAAATTACGGCTTACGCGTTAAACGAATACAGAGTCACATTGTTACAAATTACAAATGGCAAAGGCACATTGCTACAAATCTGTCTCAAGAATTACAAGCATTATATAGGATATTTTTTTTTCGTTATGTCTCCATTTATATAAGATATTTTGCAAATCCTGTGATTAGAGGAAACAGCGCCTAATAAATTATTAACAGCAATGTTGCCTGGATACGTAAAATATTGGCAAAATTCAAAGAGTAACAATAGTTTTCTATCCACATTTACTTTTGAACCTGTCCTTTATTACACGCTTTTTATTGACTTACTCTGTCCGTTTGTTTGTTTGTATGTTTGTCATGATCAAATCTTGTAATCGATTTTTCGACCACTTCTACTGCTCCAATCGAGCTCAAATTTTTTTTACATGTGTATTCTAGATGACAATACAATATTCAATCATTTTCGAATCATAAAAATACATAATTATGTTGTAATAAATTAAAAACTTTTTAATATGAGAATTGGTTCAATGAAGCAAACAGATAGAATTTGATATAATGCATATGTTTAATTCTAATACTACATTTTCTGAACAATTATGTACATTTCTTTATGTTTGTTATAATAATCACGAGACTAAAAAGTAGTAAATAAAAAAAAATAAAAAAAAACTTTTTAAAAAAACACGCTTTTTACGCAAAGACTAAAAAACGTTTGAAAAAACTTTTGTTTGTTATAAAGACTAAAGAACATTTGATCTAAAAAGTAGTAAATAAAAAAAAATTAAAAAAAACTTTTTAAAAAAACACGTTTTTATTAAAAAGACTAAAAACCGATCTAAAAACTTGAAAATAAAAATAAAGTCACGCTTTTAGAAAATTTGGGTACATATCAAGAAAATTTCTGATGACAAAAAGAAATGTAACTCAAAAATTTGTCTATAAAATTTAGCAAATTAGTCCAAGAACTCAATGACTATAAAAGCGTGGGGTGTAAATGTTAAGACCATTAAATGAGTAATGTTTAATTTTGAACACCCCACGCTCTTATAGTCATTGAGTTCTTGGACTAATTTGCTAAATTTTATAGACAAATTTTTGAGTTACATTTCTTTTTGTCATCAGAAATTTTTCTTGATATGTACCCAAATTTTCTAAAAGCGTGACTTTATTTTTATTTTCAAGTTTTTAGATCGGTTTTTAGTCTTTTTAATAAAAGCGTGTTTTTTAAAAAGTTTTTTTTAATTTTTTTTTATTTACTACTTTTTAGATCAAATGTTTTTTAGTCTTTATAACAAACAAAAGTTTTTTCAAACGTTTTTTAGTCTTTGCGTAAAAAGCGTGTTTTTTAAAAAGTTTTTTTTAATTTTTATAAAATAAAATGCAGTTATATTTAAAGTACAGTTATAGAGCTATCAAATGGTATAAGTCTGCACTCTGTGCGTTTCTGGGGCAGAGCCTCATACAAATATGGGCATTGTCCTTTAATTAATACGAAAAATCACGTCCGATGCCCGACAAATTTCCCGCGCTTTCGTCATTTTAGTTAATAATTCGTTATTATTTTCCCACATTCCGATACCAGCTTACAATCCCAATTTTTCCATCATAGCCTTAAAAATTAATAATATTTACTTTGTGTCCATCTATATACCCCACCCATCATCATCTATTTTTGATGAAGTACAAAATATTATTTCTCAGCTTCCAAAACCTATCATGTTGATGGGAGATTTTAATGCTCACCATCAGGCATGGGGTAGCGGAATTGCTAATCATTATGGTGTTAGAATTTTACAATTAGTTGACGATAATAATTTGTGCATCTTGAATACTGGTGAACCTACACGCCGTACTTCCCCTCACGAAAGTGTTAGTGTCCCAGATCTTTCTATATGCTCACCTAGCTTGGCATCAGTTCTTACGTGGAGCATCCTTGACTCTTCCTATGGCAGCGATCACTTCCCCATCTTAATTAATTATCCTTTTTTAAAAAATAATACTATTAAAAAATATTCACCCAGACTAAAATATAAACTCGCAAATGCAAATTGGGATATATACAAAGTAGAGTAGATGAACTTATTGCAGAATATGCCCCCAAGAACTCTTTTACTGCCGAATCGTTTGCTTCTTTATTATTACAAGCAGCAGAAAAGTTTTTCCTAGGAAAAACAGTTTTCCACACCGTTTCCCTTCGGCTCCTTGGTGGGATGAAGAATGCTCTCAGGCTGTGAAAAAGAGAAGAAAAGCTGAAAAAGCGTATATAGAAAATTCCACAGTTGAAAACTTCGAGATTCTCACTAATCTAATGAAAGAAACGCGTAAAATATTAAAACAGAAAAAGTGGGAGGGTTGGAAAAAATTCTGTCTTTCACTTTCACCTGATACACCACCTTCAGTTGTATGGCGGAATATTCGAAGATTCAGATCAGTTTTTAATGAGTCAACCTCTCGTAGTATTAATAACAGTATTGCAGAAAATTTCATAGATCTTTTAGCTCCGCCCTATGTTCCACAACAATTTTCATCATTGCCACAAAATACTAACCATGATACTGAGATAAGTGACATAAATTGTCCTTTCACCCTTTGTGAACTGAAAGGCGTCTTGTCCTATGTCAAAGACTCTGCTCCTGGCAATGATGGTATACCTTATTCTTTTTTTTCTCATTTAAGTGACAGTTCTTTATTATATTATTTAGATATTATTAATTCAATATTGATATCCGGTAATATCCCACCTTCGTGGAAATCTTATGAAATAATTCCAATCTTGAAACCTGGCAAACCTCCATCTGAAGCTAGTTCGTATAGGCCAGTTGCTCTTGCTTCTGTAATTGCCAAAATTGCTGAACATTTAGTTAAAAATAGACTTGAATGGTTTGTCGAAAGTAAAGGATTACTATCTTCTTCACAGTTCGGTTTTAGAAAAGGCAGAAGTATTATGGATAACTTAGCAATTTTCACAACAGATATTAGACTGTCGTTTTCTTGTAATGAATCTTGTAATTCTCCGTCACAAACTAATGCTCCTAAATGTTCCTCCAATTTTAAGTAATTATATAATTAATTTTCTAACAGATCAAAATTTGCCTTGATGACGGTAATGAAAAATCAAGGGTGATATCTAAGGGGCTTCCATAAGGTTCTGTTTTAAGTCCATTGTTATTTAATATATATACCTTTGATTTACAAAACTCAGTAACTTATGCTAATATTCTCCAATATGCAGATGATTTAGTAATATATGTTGCAGGCCGATCATTTGAATCCTTAGCTATGACATTAACTAATGCTTTGAAAAGTCTTAATTCTTGGCTTGACACCAATGGTCTCGAGCTATCAGTTTCCAAGAGCTCCGTTGTTTTGTTCACTCGAGCTCGTCTTCCACCTCCCATTTCTGTTTACTACAATCAGCAACTCATACCCGTTAAAAATGAAATAAAATTCTTAGGTATAACTTTAGATGCTAAACTTTCAGGTTTATCACACTGCTATAATATTGCAGCTAAATGTGAGCGCTCTCTGAATATTCTTCGATGTCTTTCGGGAGTTTGGTGGGGAGCCCACCCGATAACACTAAAACTTTTATATAACGCCCTTATTAGGTCAGTTCTTGACTATGAAAGTTTTCTTCATGAACCATGTAGTACAGTTGGTATTTGTAAACTTGACAGCATTCAATCGAAAGCTCTTCGTTTAGTGACAGGTGCTACGAAATTTAGCCCAAAAAATGCACTTCAAGTTGAATGTGTAGAGCCACCTTTACACTTACGACGACAGTATTTGAGCGATCGATTTCTCTTTCGTTCTATACAATTTTCTAATCACCTATTATATTTAAAATTACAGGCTTTATTATATAATTGTGAAAATTCGTCATATTGGACACACAAAACACTCCCTTGTTTAATTATTAGTTTTAAAAAAATTCTTTCTCTTCAGACTCCCACACATAGATGTCAGTACTTGCCATTATTTTGTACAAGTTACGATGCATTAACAATTTCCCCCAAAATATATCTGCAAATGAGTTGATTGCTGAAAATGACCTTATTGCTATTATTGATCAGCATTGGGGTGATTACCATTTTATTTATTGCGATGCCTCCAAACAATCAACAGCGGGCACGGTGGGAGTAGGTGTGTACCACCAACAATTTAAAATTGTGCAAAAAATTAAACTGCCGCCTGAAACTACCATATTTACTGGTGAATGTTTTGGTTTGTTTAAATCTTTAAAATACATAGTTTTGTTTAAACTTGAAGTGTGTTATTTTTTCTGATTCGAAAAGTGCTTTACAAGCTGTACAGAAATTTCCATTTAAATCGCGTACAAGTTATCCAATTATTATAGAATGCCGATCGTTATTAAAAAAATGCCTAGACTTAGATCTAGATGTCTCACTGGCATAGATACCAGGTCACAAAAACATTCCTGGAAATGATATAGCAGATAGGCTGGCCCGAGAAGCTGTGGATTGTGGTGATATCTTCCCGTATACTAACTTTGTTCACCTAAAGCTCAATTAACTGATGCTTGGCAGGAACTGTGGCTTAATAACAATAAATGTACATTATATAAACAAATACAACCACATATACCAACAAAACCTTGGTTTAATAAATTTAGATTTTGCAAAAAGTGACTTCCGCCATTATACGAATGCGATTAGGCCTGCACACCACATCATCTTTTTAAGCTAGGCATTAAAGATAATAATTTATGTGATTGTGGGACTGATGTGGGGGACTTAAACCACATGTTTTTTTCCTGTCCATCTTACGATTACTCCTCTTTCCTATCTAACCTTTTGTCCTCTGGTGTTCCTTTCCCGACCAATATATCCACCTTATTGCAATCCTTAAACTATGGCGTATTTAAATGTCTAGAACAGTATATATTGCATAACAATATCAATATTTAAATACATAAATAATATTTATAGAATTACACATATTTCTCACATTACCTAATTATTATTTTACTTCCACAAATCTAACCCTAACTTTTTATTTCCTTCATCTTATCCTACAATTATGAATTATTCTAAAATAACGTTTCCCAACCTTTTACCTCGTCCTGGCAAATGCACAAGCCGTGCAAGCCAAAGTTAAAAAAAAAAAGTGTGTTCAAATACTGGTGAATGTTAGAACATAATCAGCTAGATCGCTAAATCTATGTGACCTCGTCTGACCATAGAAAAAAGACAACTGCTGGATCACTTGTCGAAGTATAGATTTCGTTCAACCAAAACGTCGTAACCGCCGCTTACTTATGACGTTTTGCCGAGCGCAGTGAAGCATGACGTTAAAGCGCTTTGTATCAAAGAGTTTTCACCGCAGAAGCGATACCAAATTTAAGAAGCACATTGTACCTCATACACTTATTATGTTTTATAATAGAAGGAATGGCAACATAAAAGAAAACAAAATATTAGGACTTCATTTAATTATTACTACTATATAACTTGTACTAAACAATAAAAAATTACGAACTAAATATTTTATAATCATCCCGTCTATATATACATACAGTATACTAATCTGTGATACATATACTAAGGATCGTCTTCTGGTGCACACGCGTACGAGTTGCTCCGTCAAGAAAATCTGTTCACAACTGCGCGCCCAGAAACTCCCTGTGGCCGATCTTCCGTGTCGTTGGGACCCTCCCCTGTGGCGAAGGCCGGACGGGAGACCCGGGACGCGAGGGTCGGTCACCCTGGAATTTCTCCAAATACCCACTTGGAAGAAATATCGAAGAAATCACCACGATGGATACTCCGGTAACCAAGACGCCCAGGAGGAAAGGACCTCCTCTACCATCGCCGCTGCCGTCCACCCCCACAATGGAAGGAGGACAAGAAACCCTGTTCCTGCCGCCACGACCCAATCCGGAAGAGAGACGTGCAGGACTGACGAGGACAACCCTTCAATTTGAAGATACACCGCCATCGCAGCCACTGTCGCAGAACATCTCGCGAACCACCACCCCCCGGGGCTCCGCTGACTCATCCCGACAAGGATCGAGGCATACCTCCGCCGAGAGACCCGCACTAGAAGCCACGCCCACCGTGCAAACCAAGAATACCCACATGTTACAAGAAAAAATAACAACCTTCGCCAACCCCATGGAGAGGTCCGCGTCGCTGCAGGATGTTGCTTCAACATCTTACGCGACCATCGCGGGCAGCCACCACAAGGAGTTCACCAGAGACCCGCGACTGCGCGCAAGAGCGCAAGTCACAACCGAATCAAGAGGCCCCTTTGATAAGGCCCACAGATCCCCAGTGAAGATCCCGGAAGCCCCGAAGGCGTTCTGCAGGCCGCCCAAGCGACGCCAGGAATCAGACGAGGAGGGAACAACTACCGGAAGAGCGACCCGGCAGAAAACCGAAGTTGGGGGTACTTCGAAAACAAATTCGCCGAACGCCACCCGACCATCCACGCCTACCCCCAACACAGATGGGGAAAAAACAGCAGCGAAATACCCCCCGCTGATCGTGGAATCGCTGCCAAATTGGAACCGGCACTTCCTAATTATCAAGGAGAGGCTCGGTAGATATCCCAACGCACGCCCCTACAAAGCAGGAATACGATTCTTCCCAACAACGGAAGAGGAATACAGGATCATTCAAAGATACCTGACCGAGATAACAGAAGAAGAAAACCTCTCCTGGTTTTGTTACTCACTGCCAGCAGACAAGGTATTGAAGATAGCGATCCGAGGTCTCCCGACAGGAACGCCGATCGATACCATCACAGAAGGCCTCGCAGACCACAACGTCGTAGTGGAACACGCGAAGCAAATCGATGCGCGGCAGGGACGCTACGGCTGCATACACTTCGCCAAGCTACAGCGTACCGCCGACCTGACGCCTAGAATATACAGCATCACACACATCAGAGGATTTAAAGTGGAAATCGAAGCCTGGAGGGGGAAGCGGGGGCCGGCACAGTGCCACCGCTGCCAATCCTTCAGGCACTCCTCCGCGCACTGTCATCGCCAGCAAGCCTGCGTGCGATGCGGAGGCCCCCACGCAGCCCATGATTGCCCACGACCCCGTGAACAACCGCCTACGTGCGCCAACTGCGGGGGAGAACACCCCGCAAACAGTGTTTCTTGCCCTGTCTATCAGAGAGAGGCAAGAAACAGGAAAGCTGGCACCATTGCGCGCACTGGCAGAGCAGAAACCCTCCCCGAAAAACCAGCTGTCGGGGAAGACGAGCCCAGCGCCCCGTCCACACTAATGGCCGCAGCCAACGACGGGACGAGGACAAACGCCAGGCCACAAAGAAGGAGGCAGAAGAGGAGGAAGCCTACTGCCCAAACGGACGCCACACAAACCAAGACGCAATCAGAGCCGGAACCGGAACCAAAAGCGAAGCCGGTACCAACCCAGAGACGACCTAAACAACAACGTGTACCGGCTAAACCAGAGGAGCCGGACACCCACACCACACAGGCCTGCCCACAACAGCCCACAAGAAAACCGGAAGTACCGGAACCAGTTCCGGTCACACAGAAACACACTGGAAAAGCTGCCCCGACCGAAACGCTGGTGGTCGCCGCCCTCCCCGGAGGGACGAAGGCGAAGCCGAGCGAAGAAGACCCGAGGCCACGAAACGCTCAGCACGACATCATCATATGCCTACAAACCTTCATCGAAGTTATAGGCAAAGTGCTGGCGGCCATCTCTCTGGGCCAAGATCCGGCCCAAGAAATTATAGCTGGACTCAGCAAGATTAAAAATCAACTTGGACAGTCACGTCGACCACTCCCTGTCGAGTAGCCCAGACAGTGGCCTCCTATCTCATCCATGGACAGAAGCTTCTCAACATGCCAGGCCTCCGGATGGTAGGGCTACCGTGAGACCTGGTAGAAGATGAAGATGATGACTACACCACAAACCCACATGACCCACCCGTCGTCACGGGTGGCGTAGGACACCACCTCAGAGGGCCCAGGCCCTGAAAGGTTCCCCCGACTCCCCAGAAAGGGTCAGAGTCGAGAAGAAAACTGCGAGACATATACTAGGTAACCTATAACCTAAAGTCGCCGCGTACACTTAGGAATGGCAAGCACGTGACAGCGCGGCGTCAATCAATAAATACAAAATATTGTTTACGTTGTATAATTATAATATTATTATCCTTTTTTCCACTTAAACAACTAGATATTATTAATTATTTTTGTTCAGGTTTACTATTTGATCACTGTTTTAATTATGTTTATTGTCGGCCTATGAACGATGCACACTGCGCGAATGGCGACGACGTGCACTTTATAAAGACTCACTCTGTGTAGGTATCTACGTACTATAATATTATTTATATATCTTAATATAATATTATTTATAAAAAGGTATTTTTTTATGAATTATGGACAGAAAATCGATGTACTAAATAATTAGTACCTATATTAATTTTGAGTTTCATTAGGTTATTTGTATATTAATCAAACATTCTTATCAAGAATCTTCTTGAGTGCAGGTTTAATATTTTATAATACCTAACCTTCCGAGCAAGCCAAGTACCAAAAAACCTACAAGTGTCGTAGACCACATATGCATACATACTATTAGACTCCAAAATGACTACCGGAAACCATCAGGAGGCCTGTACATCAAGTCGCATCTCTTGATAATCCTCCTTCAGGTACAGCTAAAAATGCTGCAGCAGCTTTTCTCACGTTTGGACTTTACAATCACTTAACATCAAACTGGGTAGAGTTATTTCCTTAATGTCATTTAAATTTTCAATCTTGTTTTTAAAGTAAGGCGATTTGTTAGACATGGAATCCATTCCATTATGAATTGTGCATAATGAAGACTTTAGTAGTGAATGATAGAAAGGTACTAAAAATAAAATAGATATATAAAAAAATGCTGACCTAGAATTGATTTGGTAGGTAACAAACCTATTCCAATTTCCTCCCCATCAAAAAATCCAAATTTTTTTTCATGTTTAGGTCCCAGTAAGAAGAATAGATTTGAATTTTCTCAGCAGTTTTTTATTCTCATTTATTCTGTATTTTATTAAAAGTAAGTGCTTATTGTTGAAGGTAAAAATGTATTGATAAATTGTCTATGAAGTTGTAGAAAAAGTAATGATTTATGTCGTGTGTCACCTATCAATGAATTAAATATTACAAACTATAGAAAAGTATTAATATAATTATTATGAGTTATTAAGTTTATTTACTATGTATTTACAGCACTAGTAACTGATTCTAACACTTATTAGTGGTTGGAAACTTTTGATTGAAACAGATCTTGATCAATTAAATCAAATGCCTTGCTAAAATCTGTGTATATACCATGAACCTCGTGACAGTTGTCAATGGCATCAGATGCATCACTGACTCTGCCTATTAAGTTTGTAGCAGTAGATTTTAGGTAAGAAACCATTCTGCTTTGAATGGAGCTTTTGCTTTACATGCCAGTATATTTTCCTCTATACTAACGATTCTGAAACTTTTCCTAACACCGGTTAATAATTGGAAACAATATCTGCATCATCACTTTTGTGTATTGGTGTTACAAATGCCATTTTCCATTGAATTGCAAAACAACCATCCTCTAGAGATCTGTTAAACAGCTTTTGTAATGGAGCTGCAAGCACACATTTTCAGAAAGATAAAGGCCATCCAAGCCTGCACCCTTCCTTGGATCTAATTTTGTTAGAGCTGTGGTAATCTCCAACTTGGTTAAGGTCAACATATATCCAACATGAGCAACCCTCATTAGTCACACTGTGATGGAGACATTCATTCGATTGCAGTTGTCAAAGTATCTATTGTTACATAAACATAACTTTCTAAAGATTCCAAAACAAGTAATATATTAATATTGTCATTTATTATTACCTAGGTTTTTGAAATAAAATTGGCAGATAGAAGTTTTATAGATCAGAGCACACAAAAGTACACTAACAAATAGACTGTTCCTACTTATTACACATTAAATTAGCAAGGACCTCCAAAGCTCCTTCTTATAAATATTTAGTATGAAATTCCCAATTATTTCAGAATACCAAATAAACACCCAAATCTATGTTGATTAACTATTATATACTAACTAGTAATAGATATAAGTTGGCATGTTATATCATGCTAGTAATTTAGGTAATTATTAGATTTAGTTATTATACTATCAATTCAATATATAGGTACAACAATTTAAATGAAAGTGATGTTGTGTTCATTGTGAATTTATAAAGTATCAAATATATTATTTCCTACTGATCAGTACTGTGGTTACTTAATATAGTAATTTTAAACAATATAGACTAAGTAGCTTATATTTACAAAAATATTGGCACTGTATCCAAAGCGACAAACAATGCACCATTTCAACAAAGAATATCTTGGTGCTCTAAACTGCATTATTACAATTACTTCTACAATATACATGTAGTTGAATATATAAAATTGTTAGAGGTTGGAATTTTGTCTTTATGGTTAGCTGTTTGTCAAAATTCAAATATAGTATTGAGTTTAAAAGAATGAAGTGTGCCATCTTTATATTTATATATTAGAAGATGAAGTGGGGTTTGGAGTATTATAATGAAACTATGTAAAGTTTGATAGAAATATCATCATCATCATCATCGTCAGCCCCTCTTCGTCCACTGCTGGACATAGGCCTCTTCGAGTGTTAGTGATAGAAATATATTTTGTAAAAAAAATACTCTACAAGAAAAATTACTTACAATATGTAAAATCAATCAGTTGAATATCACCAATTCGCACATTGGGCGCATACTTCTAATAACATAAAATTATTAACGATAATATTTGTTTCATATCACAAAATAGGTAAACTAGCAAATTAGAAATAATAAAGACAAATTCGTCGGTTGAAATAAATTTAAATAAGACCAGTTCTTGAGAACACTTCATTTTCTTTTTGTGACATAGGTACAAGCATTAACCCAGGGACTGGAGGTTGCATCTCTAAATTTCTTAAATTATTAACTTTCTCCTTTAAATAAGAGCGTAGTTTATTGATGTCAATGTTTATTTGCTTTTGGTCAGCTTCCAATAGACGTCTAGTTTCTTCATGTGTATGTTTTATGAGAACAGATCCAACTGTGACCCAACATTTATTGTGTGGTGTTAATGCTAAATTTCTTAATGCTTCTCGATTATGATTCCTTCTTTTATCCAACATGACGATTTCATGTTTATCTGCTAAGATCTCTTGAGCCAAATTTTCTACAGATATTAAGTAGTGTAAGGTCTTCTTTTGATCTTCCATTATTGTTTACATCCATTTCCCACTATGTAAACACTACTCTTTGGCCTCCTGTATTTTGGCCTGGTGGCAATGACCTTTGAGCCACTACTCTTTGGCTTACATCACAGACACAGACTACTTTTATCACAGATTAGTATGCTATCCGTTCAACTTAACTCACAGAGCACTTTTTATATACGGAAATAAAAGAACTCGGTGAAGACACAGCTTAGTATACTATTGGCAGAACCGTACATCAAGAAACTTCCGTGTATACAAAAGTACTCTGTGGGCCAGACGTCGTTGACGGTCGTATCTAAAACGCAATATTCCGGAGTATTAATACATACATATAGGTACTTTACTCAAAGTAACCAAGACAGGAGATGCCATTGTCTAACATTCCCCTCTGCCAAAGCATAAGACTCGGAATCTTGTACGTTATATAAAACTAGCTGAGCTGCCTTATGGGCTGTCACACAATATTCTGCATGTCGCGGCGAACAGAGCTCCCACTAAAATGCCTATTTGTGCTGTTTTTTCGTGTAAAAAGAAGTCTAACACGTCAAGTATGCAAAAAGATGGTGTCACCTTTCATTTGCAAGTATTATTTTTAAGATTTATTGATTATTTAATTCATAATTTCATGTTTTACAATTCTGCAAATTCAAATTTAACGTCATTTATAGTCTCGTGAGGAGTGCGGTCTGACGTCATATAGTCTCGTGGGGAGTGCGTGAGCTAGGGTTGAACATTATCATATTTCAATTAATTATGACATTTGACATATAGAATTTGTATAGTTCATATAACAATTTTCTAATCTGGTAGGTATTAATTTAATCAGTAACAGCATCATTTGGTACTCTGCTGTCTTAAATTGCCGATGCCTTGTTACAATAATAGAAAGAAAGAAAGAAGAAAGAAAAATGTTTATTTGGTACACTAACAATATTTATAATACTTAATATATAGATACAATATATATGGGTACCAAAAAGGTCCCCACTCCGCAAACGGTCGCGACATCTACGCCACGACCACGGGTATTCTGTGGGGCCTGTTACTATTATTATTATGATAATTTGTGTCGGCACTAGCCCAGCAACAAGGGTAGCCTTTGCCACAAGCCACTCGAAACACCAATCCTGCGCAGACGAAGCCATGGACACCAACCAGTATACATATATACATACATACACACTAATACGCACACATATACATATAAATAAATACATAAATAATACATACATATGCGAAGGTAAATCGTGTGATAAGTTGAACTAAACATATCTGTATCCTGCTACTTTTTCTATTTTTTGCAGCATTAATGCATGCTTTTTTAATTTATTTTTGAAAGTATTGACTGTAAGACAATTTCTTATCGGTGGAGGAATATTGTTCCAGCACTTTGTAGCAGAATAGCGAAAACTACCTCGAAATGCAGCGGTTCTAAATGGTGGACAAATAAGACGGTCAGCGACACGCGACGGACGCTGCGTGAACCTTAATTTATTAAATAGATATGGTGGATTTTTACTCTTAATCACCCCAAAGAGCAGACTCGCAAAGTGTACTAATCGTCGCGACTCCATATTTAAAAGATCACTTTTATTTAGAAATGGGGTTACATGAGCTCTGCGAGGAATATTGAAGCAAAATCTGGCACATGCATTTTGAACGCGCTGGATTAGATGTTGTGTTCGTTTCAATAAACACCCCCCTATAACTGTATCGGCATAATTAAATTTTGACAGAACAAGTGACTCACACAGATGCATTCTTAGGTCTTCACTCAAATATTGTCTAATTTGATATAGTACTTTTAACCTGAAAAAGCATTGTCTGACCACGTTAAGGACGTGATTTTCGAACTTTAATCGTCCATCAACTAAAACTCCTAAATTTTTTACCTCATTAATTATCTCTATCTTACTATTTGCAATTATAAGTTTGGGGTTATAGGAATTTATTTGAGTGATTTGTTGTTTTGAACCTAGAATAATTACCTTGGTTTTATTAGGATTTATAACGAGACTGTTAGCTTCAGACCAGTTTTTTATACGTTCTAGGTCACCATTAATTAATATAGTGCTTGAATCTGTATCACAAGGTTTAAATGTTTTATAGATTTGCAAATCATCTGCATATAAATGATGTTCACAACTCGAAAGACAGTCCGGCAGATCAGCCGTGTACAAAACAAAAAGTATCGGTCCCAGTATCGATCCCTGAGGTACACCCCGCGTCACCCTAGATGTTGCAGAGTATCTTTTGGTACCATTTGGGGAAGTAACTTCTACTTTAGCAGATGGTTGTTTTCCCGTGTTTTGGAGAAGGTGCAGAATCGTACCAGTATTTAAAAAGGGGGACAAGGCAGATATTAAAAATTATAGGCCTATCGCTATTTTGTCGTGTCCATCCAAGGTCTTCGAAGCTTTACTGTACCCTATTGTTAGCCTTCACTTTGAATGCTTTATTACTCGTGAACAGCACGGATTTAGGAAGGGTTTATCAGTTCAAACAAATTTGGCCAATTTTGTCTCTAAACTGGCATCTGAAATAGACAGAGGTCGTCAGATTGATACGGTCTACACCGATTTTAGTAGTGCTTTTGATCGGGTAAATCATTTACGGTTAATACATAAGTTAGAAGCTTATGGAGTGCACGGTTCTCTTCTTGCTTGGTTCAAATCCTATCTAGTTGATAGGTTGCAGTCGGTTGTAGTCAAGGGTTTTGAATCTAATACATATATCGCTCAATCAGGCGTACCACAGGGTTCCCATCTTGGGCCATTGTTGTTTTTAGTGTACATTAATGACATAACTTCTTGTATCAAACACTGTGACTATGCACTATTCGCAGATGATCTTAAAATATATAGAACTGTTGATTCTGGCCATGATGTGGATTGTATCCAACAAGATCTAGATGCTATAGAGAAATGGTGTAAATCCAATAGTATGACCCTAAACGCTAAAAAATGTTCCTTTATACGTTATACAAGACGATTGAACACTGTTCAATCTTCATATTTCATAAGTGGCGAGAGACTGCGTGAGGTTGACGAAATTAGAGACCTTGGCGTGATACTTGATAGGAAGTTAAAGTTCACTTCACATATAAATGCGGTCGTTAAAAAGGCATCGCAAATGCAGGGGTTTATAAAGAGGAATTCAAAGTCTTTTGAAGCCCATACAAAGCTTGCTTTGTTTCACTCGTTGGTTCGGAGTCAACTAGAATATTCCTCGGTAGTTTGGAATCCGTCGTACGCTAACCACTCTCAGCGTATTGAATCTATTCAAAGAAGCTTCACCAGACATTTAGCTTATATTTCTCCTGGTATTTCTCATAGGGCGCCTTACCAGCAGCGACTCGATCATTTTAATATGATCTCTTTACATAACCGACGAAAAATGCTTGATTTGACGTTTCTCCATAAATGTATTAACGCATCTTTAATATCTGAAAATATTATCAGTCAAATCTCACTAGCTGTTCCATACAATGCCCCCAGGAAGCCTATCACAAAGACTTTTTCGGTTCCCTCGTCCCGCACAAACGTCATCGCGCATTCACCTTTGCCTCGCATCACTGCTTTATACAACCAGTTAAATGCAATAGCTCCTGATATAGATATATTTTCCGATTCCCTGATTAAATTTAAATTGAATATTGCCCAATCATTTTTTTAGCGGTTCATTTATTTAATTTATTTTGTTTTTTTTTTTCTCTTATTTTATTTTTCTCTCATTTAGGTACCTATGTTTAATAATAAAACGTAAAACGTAAATTTTTATTACTGTGAATGCCGTGTTAACCTATAATTGGCATATATGTAAGATTAAGGCCTTTAATGTATTGTTTTTATTGTTGTTTTTATGTATATGCTGTTGGTTATCCTTATCAATAAATAAATAAATAAATAAATACTCTCTGAGAGCGATTGAATAAATAACTAGAAAACCACTTTACTGTATCACAATCAAAACCATAATACTCCAACTTAGCCAGAAGCAAAGAGTGATTAATGGTATCAAAAGCGCGAGAGTAATCAAGCAAGACAAGGATGGTTCCCTTTCCTCTGTCCTGCCCTGTCAGCACATCGTCAATTACGTCTAAAAGTGCCGTCACTGTACCTCTACCGGCTCTAAAGCCAGACTGTTTTTGTGGTAATATATTATTATCATAAAGGTATTTCGTCATTTGTTTACAGACTATTTTTTCTAAAATTTTAGACAACAATGGTAAAATACTAATTGGTCGCAGGTCTTTTAGATTTGTTGGATGGTTTATCTTAGGAATGGGTTTTATTATAGATTCCTTCCATGCATCTGGAAAAATACCAGTCCTAATAGACATATTGATAATAGTAGTAATGACACGCAGTGTTTGAGGGAGTGTCAATAAGATCATATTGAGTGAAATACCATCCACACCCTGCGCATTTGTCTTAATACCATTGACAAGCTGAAGCACAGTGGCCTCATCTACAGGTGTTAAGCTGAATACCGACTCGTTGAAGCGGTTAAAATGAAAATAAGTAAGCTGTGAGATGATAGTATCACAGGTTCCGGGGATTTCAAGAAAGTGGCTATTAATATTATTTGGATTAGACAGGTGTTCCGGTAAGTCAGACTTCTTTTCATTAAAATTTATAACGTTTTGTTTTAAATTCTTCCAAAGTGTACGTGAGTCCTGTATATTTTTATTTATACAATGCCTAAAGAATGCAGACTTTTCCCTATAAATTGCAACAGTAACTAAATTCTTAAGTTCCTTATAGTAATTTCTATGCGACTCATTATTAGTGCGGCGACTTTTAGTATACGCATCATCCCTGAGCTTTATCATCTCTTTGATAGTGTCAGTTATCCAAGGAAAACTCTTATCTTTTATGTGTGAAAATCGTATAGGTGCGTATACGTCAAACAGATTAGTCAGTAGTGAGTTAAATGCAGTCAGTGACTCATTTACATCACTGGTAAGTACCCTATCCCAAGGTATACTGTTTATATTAATGTTGAATTGTTTAAAATCGATATTTTTAAGTGGTCTATAGCTTATCCATTGAGGTGCAGCTTTTGGCTTCTTTACGTTTAATTCAAAAAATATGAAAGCATGTCCGCTGAGGTCTTTTATATGATCGATCAAAAGGTTACTGACCTTAGTACTGCTACACACCAAATCTATTAGTGTTTCCGAGTGATCCGTAAAGTGAGTAGCCTCCTTCACATACTGTGTAAGACTCATACATTGAAGAAATTCCTGCATTTTTCTTACATTGAAATCGGTAGGTTTTAACATATTTATATTAAAATCTCCGACCAAAACAATGTGATCATGCGTAGAAAAAGATCCAATAGATTCTGTCAATGCATCTAAAAAGGTGTCTACACAAAGCCAAGGCGGACGATATGCAGTCCCTAAAGCAAGTTTAAGACCGTTCAATGTGACACTTAACCACATTTGCTCAACTGTTTCTGAAGGTGGGTGTTCGAGGAGACGCGCATAGATACCTCGTCGCAGATAGAAACCAACGCCACCCCCGCGTAAGCGTACGCCTGACGGCCGCGGCACGTGTCGCAGCCTGTAGCCTGGCAGCGTAGGTGCACGCGCCTCTTCACCTGGCCGTAACCAGGTCTCATTAATGGCCACAATGTCTGCTCCATGACGCTGCATAGCGACTAAAAACTCATCGTGACGTGTTGCAAGTGAGCCGGGATTTAATAAGCCCAATGACAGATTTTTAAATTTCACGAACTGTATGACATAAGTATAAGATACTTGAATGTATCTACAATTAGTCAAATACTGAGTCAATAGAGTTGCATGTCGTTTATCGATCCAATCAACACAAACGAATACATATTTATAATATACACGTAATAAGTTTATCAAACGATCGCCAATATAGCAATTCTGACTCTTCTTTGTTTTAAAAATATAATGTTGTTTCATAATACGAATTATAAGTAAATAATAAGTCAGTAACAGATACAACTTAATAAAACTACCACACAGAGAATACCTCAAAAAAATCAAACCAGCACAATAAAATATCCTATTAATTGTTAGATATAATATAATAAATACAATAATGTTAAAATATATATAAATTGATAACATATTTATAATACAGAATATGTAATATACTTTCATCATAATAAACAAAACATCACGTGCATTATAACAATAAAACATAAATACTATCTCAAGACTATTTGACAAGTAATCAAAACTAAAACATGTATTAAATGTTATACATAGACACAGCAATATCAAAACTACACAACTAAAACACATAACTACACCATACTGGGAATACAATGAATAAGTTGGATGAAATATTCTATCAATTGTTACATATAGTATGCTCAATATAAAAACATTCAAATATATAGTTACAAAAGAAACATTTACAATATAGAGCAACATGCTATATATTTTCCGTCGAGCATAGAAAACATTACTTTCATTACAGCGACAGAACATAAATATGGTCTTAAGACTAGGTATTTATCAGATAAATAAGACTGAAACATTTATACATAAGATAAGAGCTGTTTATACATAAAAACGCTAATATAATAATAACATAATAAGAACCGATAAGCGAGGAGGTACTCAAATGAAACATACAAAAGTTACAAGGCAGCACTAACAATATTGATCTCAAAAACCTTTTGAAGATCTAATTCAGCCTTGATTCTATAAGCCGGTGATCCTTGCTCGCGTCGTGCGAATATTCGCCCTTCACGAGTCCAAACATATTTCCAGTTTCGACGTTTAGCTTCTGCCCGTGTTTTTTGGAACAATTGTCGATGTAAATTAGTCAGTCGCTCGTTAATATAAAAGGTACGCTGGGTCCCGGGTATGTTCATGCCCTCTGATGTGACCCCCCGACGCACCCGCGCAGCTCGTAACAGCGCGTCCCGCGAACTGCGGCGCGCCAGACGCACGACCAGAGGTCGCGGCCGAGGCGGGGGCCCGCCTTCCTCCAATACTCTCACTGCTCCAGCTCGTTCCACCCTCACAACATCTCGTTCTTCCAGGTCGACACCAAGTTTCTTAGCCACGGTCAAAATAATGAGTTGTGTTTTCATTAGGTATTTCAGGAAAGTTCGAGATCTCCACATCATTTAACAACATTTCCTGATCACGTTGTTGAATCTCCGATTTCAGCTGCGATATGGTTAGCTGAAGGGCTTTTACTTCGTCGCGATCGGATTCAGATACCACGGCTTCGAGAGCATCCATTCTAGATTCCAGGCTATCCAAACGCTTGTTTTGGGCTTTCATTGTTGAGGTTAACTCTGCCATTGTGTCAGAACATATACTCATTTGAACACGCATAGCCCGCATCTCATTCAGGTATAAGCTAATTTCTGTGATAGGATTTGATTCATCTATGTCCTGAACAGAAAGTTTAACCGATCTAGAACGTTGCGTCACGTTCCGACTCTCATCATAAGGAGTGTTCGGTGAAACGTCTACATCACCACTGGTCGGGGCAATTGATCGGACGGGTGTGTTAATGTTACCTCGCTTGGGCTGTTTGCATAAACATTCAGGGCATTTCCAACTACTTTTACGTTCATTATTGGTAGCATAGAATGAATCGTATCTTTCCCTAGACATATTGAGACACATAAGATCATACCCCGCCTTGCACATACAACATCGCAAGTATTCATATTTAGGGAGTAGTTTATCACAACCAGCACAGCTTTTTGAAGACATCCTTTTACCGTTTTACTATCTACTCCCTATATCGGCGTATCAGTGAAAGAGATACCTATTAATTATCTGAGCTGTAATCGCATCGGTGGTCCAGTTACACTATATATCACTAAGTGGCAGTTAATCCTTAGTAAGTTGTCGTGTAGTGACCTCTATCGATAAAGTATCGCAACTTGTAATCAAAACTCAATTGCAACTTAACGTGGGTAGCGTGAAGTAATGTTTAATCACCACCAATATTTTTAAATGATGTTTGGGTCTTAAATTAAAAACAGTACGTAATTAGAGGATACAATGACAATCTATTTCTACTTGCCCATTAGTCCAAGAGCAATCCAACTTATGTCCACTGTTATTCTGGTAATAAATCACTTATTAGCGAAATTATTAAAATCACTGATTCTGTTGTTAATATCTCTTATTTTTGATAGATAACGTTTACACTCAATATTCAATCACGTAAGTAGCAAACAATCACAAAAGCAATCAATTAGCACAATTGAAACTAATAAAAATCTTAATTTATTTCGGATCCGCCCGTGTGCTGTGAACTAGCGCCATCTGCCAATTGTAATACACAATTTTACTATTTTTTGATATTTTAACAGTTCTATACATAACGATGTACTAGCAATTATACCATTTAAATTAAATATTTTTATAAGTATTTATATAGGTGCATTATTTAAAACAATCAATAATGTAAAAATGAACTAAACTCAAACTTCCCTTCAAATCAAGTATAGATGATAAATCAAGTAGCACACTGCTGTTATTCTATCGAGACATACACTTTTTGTACAATACCAAATGGTGAAGGTGCCTTGATAGAATAACAGTTAAGTAACAAGTTTTGTTTCTATTAGCGGTTTCTATATATAGAAATCAAAAAGATGTATGAGGAGGACATTTGCAATAGTTTTTTTTTATCTATCGCGAATTACTCAATCTGTCACTGTTAATCTCATTGTATGTTATTTTTGTTTATAAAAATAGCAGTAATAAAATAGTAACACTTACTTTGTGAGTGTAATTTTGTTAAAGGAAATATAAGAGCCATGCTTAAAAGGTAAGCATCTGTAAACTAGCGCCAACATCATCTTAAAAATTTTAGTTAAAAAATATTATCTTTTTTAATCAGCAGCCCTAATTGATTTTCACACTTGAAATAGGGATGCAACTATATCGATATTTTGGTTTTACGAGTAAATAGGAATGAATGAATGAATGGAATAATTGACATTAATTAAAAATATTATGCTTAAATCTTATTGAATAATAAAATATAATTGACAAACAAAGTAAGTAAACAGAAAATAAGTACGCTTTATTTAATATTGTTTAATAATGACGTCTCGGATTATGATACACTAAAAGGTGCAGTCGAAAAATTACCTAATGATGTAATATTAATTACATCAGTGACCGGAGCATGGGAGTTCACAAAATATTATAACCCAATATAAATCTGCAAAAAAAATTACTCAAAATTATTGCTAACATATTAAGGATAAAAATCAAAAAATTTCGTTTAAGAGATATTGTTGACTGTTAAAGTATTTTTAAGATCCCTATCTGATATTTAGCTGTATTTAATACGATTAAACTAATTTAATTATTATAATGACATACATGGGAATAATAGAACTAACTGTCAATCCCGTGTCAAAAAACTCAATTATTTTTATAGTGTGTATCAAAACGTGTTTTTCAATAAAATATTTCTTTTAGAAAACGCATTTTTATGTAAAATTACAATTTTTGTTGTATCCGCAACTTGGTGTCAATAAAACTTATTTTATTTTCCGGTTTAATAGGACTTCTGTAGCTTCTCATGCAACAAAATTCGTATTTTTACCTTAATATCCTACCAAATAACAAATATGCAGTTAAAAAGACACAAAAATTAGGTAAAATTATTAGATGTTATAATTTACTATAATAAACTACTGAGTATAAGTTTGCATTTTATTAACCTTCGATATCTGTCAATTTTATATTGACTACATACTAAATGTCGAAGCATGATATTTTAATTATGTTGAAATATTAACGCCATTCATTCATTGAACGAAAGCGATTTATCGATATCATTCTTTTGGGTGATGTCTCGTTACTTCCCACACTTTTACATTTTTGTGTTCGAATAGAACGTCAACGTACTTTTTTAAGGTTTGTTTGCGTGAATTTCAAAATTGTGTGTCATGTGTCCATGTGTGCATTTGTAAAAACGTTAAAATTTTCTGTTTATGTGTGCTGGTTTAGAGTGTAGTAGTAACCTCGCCCCCCGCAAGATATGACAGAAAAATTTGTTCGAGCAATTTGACTGATGCCTACTCCAGTTCTATTTACTCTGAGGTACTTTAGCATTAATTTTCTTTTATTATTTTATATTTTTTAAAGGTAGCTGATGATTTTTGTGTCGGGGGTTTTCGAAAAAGGACTTACACAGACTTATATAGTCGGTCTAGTTGCATCCCCTTTCGGGATTGCACTTTATCCAGGGACACACTGTATATATATATATGTAATAAATAGATATTTAGTAGTAATCGAAGTTTTATGTTTAATTGTATAATTTAGATTAATAAATAAATAAATTATCAAAATTATGTGTATTGTTTTTTTTTGTTGACTAGGACCCCTTTCAGTGCAGTGTGTCGTCGGTCGCGGGCCACGCTGCAGTGTAAAAAAATAACGAGCACGCAGGCTCGGTCCCCGGCGCAGAATATACTTAAGACGGCCCCGATTCGAAGTTATAATATCCTATCTTAATTAATTAACGACATAAATTGTAGAACATATTAAATATTGGCCACTTATTTTTGGTTATCAGATATAAATTTTTAAATTATACCTTAAATAAAAAAACACAGATGAATATGCTAATGACTATAGTCCAACAAATTAAATAGGTTCAGTTTGACATTTCACAGTTGTCGTGGAGTATTTACCCTGTACTGATGTAAAACATCGATTTCGAAAAATAATTAATGAAATATTGAATAATTGTGAAGATCCATTTAAATCACAAATAAATATTTGCCAAAAAATCAAAAACTAAGTTTATTTATTTTTGCTCAAAATTAATACTGACGATATTACAAGGTTACTTTTGTATGCAATGTCGTCATCGTCTCTGAGGCCAGAGGACAAAACATGTCCTTGGTGCTTGCACTTTTGCCTCTTGTCTCAAAAACCACAACTTCGCTATTCTTGGCTTTATATTTTAGTCCATGATGCTCCACATATTGCTCACAAACAGTAACAAGTTTCTTCAAGCCACGGACACGGACGCACTCAGCAGCATTATATTATCAGCGTAGCTTATGTTGTTAACATTAACTATGTCACAGCCAACATGGATACTGCTGAGGGCGACAATAAGGTCATTTACATACAGATTGACGAGGACGGGCGAAGACAAGATGATTTTACTGAAAAGGGACATGTTACAAAGGGACATGTTAATGTTTACATAGGGACATGTTACTTCCAATAGTCTCTCTTGAGATCGCGCGTGATTCTCTATGGACTGAATTAAAGTAGATATTCTTTTTTAATCATAGTAGCCACAATTTAAGTATTCTATTGTTAAATTTTTATTATACTTTAATAACTCTGAGCAATATTGATTACTAGTCTTAATTAAGTAGTCGTAAATAAAAGCAGGAAGCAATTTTTTTTTCCATTTACAATAACAATCCAACGTGTTTAATTAAGAAACTCACATTTTGAAAAATCTCACGTGAGATTGGGGGGATGGGGCAGGGGGTTACATAAATTTAAAAAACCTCACGTAATTTATGTGCGCCCCTAACACACAATATAGCACTTATTGAATACAAGTGCACTAGTATGCATAAGATACGTATTCATATCTAAAATGACAGAACTCTAGCGCTGCATATTTTTAAAATACAAATAATGTATTTAGATATCCCTGAATTAAAACTGGTTCCCTGTTAAAGTTATTTAAATAAAATACTGATATGTTCTTTATATTTTTATTACGCTAACGTAGTCTCAAATAAAAATCATAAAAATTATATAATTTTAAATATGCACAAGTTACACATCTTTATACATGTAAATAATATAGTACATAACGAATAATAAATATTAAATAGTACCAAATTTTTAGGATTAAGTATTGAAATTGTTTGGTGTGATAATTATAATACAAAGTGACTTGACTAAATGCCAATTTGTATGAGTGGAATAGACTTAAACGATGAATATTCTAATTACATTACCTAAATTGTCGATTTTAATGTCAATAATAAAATTATTTAATTACTTAAAATGGCATTGTTCTTTGTTCAAATATAAATATAATATATGTAACCAATTACTCTTCAATATTCCCACCAGCTAACTAACTTTAATAAACAATATAATATGGCCATAAAGGTAGATTTGACATAATAATTTCTCATAGAAATAAACATCTGCAACATAATGATAAACCTAAGCAATATTAACTTACTTATGTATAATTGTCAATATCAAAACATTTACTCTAAAGGTTATTGCTTATTATAATAATATATAGTAGGTCGTATCATGTCAATTCTCAGTATAAAATGACACTAGTAAAAAAATGGATTCCCAAATACTTGTTTGAAATAATAATGTGGTTTGTCTTTTGAGCATAAAATATCATCTGCCACTATCACAAGTCTTTGAATTCCGAATGACCAAAGCACATATTTTGTAACATTGACTAATCTACTGGCATGTTCTTGTACAATAGGACATGTGCGAGCGTCAGGGCCGTTCGGGCGTAGTACGTACATCACAGATCGCGATCGGTTTGCCGCCTTCTCAGCTACATCATTACCAGTTGGCCATTCCAGGCTTATTCAGAGTCATGAAATATATCTGGCAGGAAGAGCCACCCTTGGCAGATGAGAAGAAGACCTTGTCATTACGTTCACATAAAAATTTCAGTCGTTGTGCTTTTTTGTGCATAAATACGCCGTCAAGGTGTCCACTCTCTACAGATCGAATTTCGATAGCTTTGTTCCCCCACCCCATTATTTGCCCAGTGCCAATGTATGCCACAGAAGTAGGCATTTCACCCCACTGAAAAAAATCATAACAGGTACCAATTAATAGATTTTTATTAATTTGCTTGGTATTGTCATCTGTCTGTCTTTTTTAAGGCAAATGTATTTTTTGTTTTTTCAAAAGAATGTAATATTAATTAATCTATTTATGTATAAAGATATAAATGACGTCATTCACACAGTGGAAAGGACTATTTTCCATTGTCTGTTTTGTTTTATTTATTGAATCACATAAAAAAATAGTAATGAAATCACAAAAATATGTAACTCAAGGGAATCAAAATTAAATCATTAGATATGTTAACAAAGATACTTTAAAAATAGAGTTTACAGGAAATAGACACATTTGTAGATGTTTGACATTAGTTTCTCTGATAACTGACATAACATTGGTAGATTCTTAATGACGACAGTCATTAAATTTAAACAATATCTTGGTTAGATGTTTGTTATGAGACCCCATTGTTATATTTTGAACCATGAACAATAAACATTGATAAATGCTTAACATTTTTGCTATAAGGTGTTTAGCAAACGAAAAAGCCTTAATGCATTGTTAGGAAACAGTAGGATGTTATTTCAGTAATTAAACACACATTTTGGATATTAATAAGTAATCTAAAATATAGGAAATATTACGCATGTCTAGCTTATGCGTAACTAATAATAACAATAGGCTTATTGTTATGTAAAACTTAAACGTAACGAATTTAGTTATGTCAAAAGATGGGGAAATAAGATATATGTAGTGTTTGTTCATTTGAGTTAATTTTTGTATGAAAAGGTTTTAAAAATACTTTAATTTAAAATAAATATAAGCTGATGCTAAGCTATATAAAATGAAATTATGAGATGGTTTCTTAATGGATATTATACGCTTTAAACTAGCAATGCAAAAAAAAAAATACAATTAAACTGTAGGTATATAGGAATTGCAACAATTAGTCCTTTAACCATATTGAATGAGAACAGGTAATGAAATTAACTAACCTGTAGCACAATATTCTTGCTTACACGCCCATTAGTATTAACATAAACACCTTCATTATCGTAACACAACAACAATTGCACACCATTAGAGTTTGGAAGAGGTACAATACAATGAGGAACTATAGCTCCTTGCGTCTGAAAAGAAAAAAAAAAGAATGATTATAGAAAGATATTAAAAATATTTTGAAAAAACTAACAATATGCAAGCTCACATGTTTTGGAATATATATATCATAGACGGTGGCGGTGTCCAGATCAACAGCGTGGAAACCGTCCGCAGATCCATATATAACCTTCAGTCTTGTGCCTTCTTCAATGGTAAGATCAACTAATAAAGGCCTGCAATTCACATTATGTATATTACTTAAGGATTTTGTTATTCTATTTACATATTATACACTAGCTGTGCCAGCGACTTCGTCCGCGTGGAATAATTATTTTGAGCATCATATTTAGTTTTGCAAACGACCACCTCGGCTGTTACCCGATCTTGACAACGCGACATATCCAAATTTGATTACCATAAAAATGATTCTAGTGAGTTAACATTAAAAGATAGACATAAACTGTCGCGGACATTTTTTTAGATCATTTTAAGAGGAATAATTTTTTCATACATATTTCTTTGGTATCTAGAACCAACGGAAGCCCTCAAAGATGAATAATTTTCCCCCCTTTTCCATTATTTCTTCGCTCCTATTAGTCGCAGCGTGATATTATGTAGCCTAAAGCCTTCCTCGATAAATAGGCTATTCAATAAACAAATGTTTAATTTTGTTTAAATGTTTAATGTGTAATTTTTCAATTCGAAGCAGGAGTTCCAGAGATTAGCGCGTTCAAACAAACAATCAAACTCTTCAGCTTTATAATATTAGTAAGTATAGATTACATTCCGGTAAGTTTTTAATAATAAATCTGTAATCATAATATTGTAAGGTTCATTGTTTTTTGCTTCAGACAAATAAGTAACAAAAATCTCATAGATAATAATAAAATAAAGATACACAACCGAGAAATGCAGATTGATCTCGAAATATTGAGTCTTTCAGTTGGTATCGACACATTGATATCGCCATATTAAATAGAATTGATCAAATCGTTACTAATCATATATAAATAAATTATTTTATATATCTTATACTTCGATCATATATTTCTGTAGATACACAATTCCATAGAAAATCAAACAAAATATCGACCCCGCGTCTATACATAGAAGAATAGGTGTATATTATAGTAACAATTTTGAAAAAAGTTCTAAAGTGTCATATAATTTAAGCCAATTTAAATCTTAAGTAACGTAATGAAGTATGAAAATAAATCCCTGTTAAGGTCGTTACATATTATCTTCTGGTTTCGATGATATAATGATGCCGCGAAATCAGAAATGAACAACACATATTTGAAAACAAATATATTGGATAATAAGCCCTTAGTCCGTTGAAATTAAGCACAAATTCATTTCATATAATAATGCTCCTACGTTCCATTTGACTCCGAATATTGTGCTCGCGTCTTATCGCATCCTACTTGAACATAGACAGCAGTGGAGATGCTTAGTTTTCTTTACACTTAACAGTACGGAAACTTTTTAAATTTTAAACATAAACCAAGAAGTATGTAGAATTAGGTGCTAAGTACAGACTTTATTAAGACAGGGTTTCTTAACCTTTATTTTGCCGAGCCTTACAAACAATACTGAGTAAATTATAAAATAAAAGCGCTAAAAAAAGAATTTAATTAAAAAATATTAAATCCGACTACGTATAAAATTAAAAAGTTTCTCTCAGTTAAATAATATATCTTTTTTTGTATAAAAAATAATGTATATTTAAATGTATTGTAACTAGCCGCAATAAATCTGATCATTTAAGACTTAAGTGCCATGGAACAAATTTAATTTATTGTACAACTGCCTTTTTGATTTGTTTTTTATTTCAGAGGTTTTTAATTTACTAGCATAATGAAGACGTATATCAATATATTTTTCAATAACAGCCTTTAACAGATTGACCTTGTGACCAAAGATCATTCCTTGACAGTGTACATTAACGTCTCTAAATACATTGCAATCAATAAATTGTTTTAAAACTGAAATAGGTACACATTTTTTCCTTTAAACATTTTTTCCTTAAAAATGGTATAGGCGACTCCATGACTGACCTTTTTCTGAAACATTAGCTCTGTGCTATTTTTTCTTATGAGTAAGCCACTCGAGACAGAAAGAGATAGATGCGATGCGATACGCATCGTGGCATGGTACGCAAGCGTTTTAAATTGATATTTTAGTGATACATAATATGAATAAAAGTGTTTTACTCATAAAAAATGCGCTAATAAATTAAGATAAAGGTATACTTACTGGAAGAATGACATTCCATCCTTCTTTTGCACTTTACGTGTGTCATTTTTACAATTATAAACTACGCATTTCGGCATCGCTGACATTATCAATCGCGCGCGGTCACCGAATGAATGAGAGCGAAACAAGGCACATTTACTGTTTGTGCCTTGTTTCGCCGGTGCCACTTTTTAGACGGTAACTGTGTATCTACAGAAATATATGATCGAAGATCTTATATATAAAAATGAATCGCACAATGTGTTGACCAACGCTTGGACCAATTTGGCCAATTCCGATTCGAAAAAATCGAATAATTATCGGAAATACCCTAAAAACAGCCCTTTTTTTCTAAAAAACGTTTTCTAACTAAAACGTACAGTCAATTTGAGCTTTATTGTTATTATATAAAGTTTATATTGCAAGCACTCACTGTTGTCTAAGCAATATAGGTGTGTACCTTCTTTTTTTCTTGTTCCCCCTGAGGAAAATGCATTAAGTTGCATACCCCGGCTGTGGCCGGCGGTTATGTGGGGCTCTCCTCCCCAGAAAGGGAAGGCCCACCCACTAAAAACCTCAGGGATGGCCTTCCTCAGTCATGTAGGGAGCCCCCGGGAACACCAAGCTACTTCCGGGAACCCCAGCCCCCGCTCCTCCGCCGATACAGGGGAGCCCTCCTCGGGGGAGGCTACAATGCTTCCCCCGATCTCCACTACCAACGACGGAACGGCGACGGAGGGGCGTAGTCCCTCTCGGGTCACCGTATCCGCGGGCGCGATTTCCTCGCGCCCGCCGGCGACCCGCGGCAGCGCCGCAGCTGTGCTACTGAGCCCGGCGCCGCCTCCTTCGTGTGGGATCGGCCATCTCCCGACCCCGCTCGGCGGCCTCCTTCTGGAGCATCACTGCTTCACAGAAGCCCTCCAACCTACCTCGTCCGCCAGCATTGCCGCAATCAATGCCGGCGGAGACAGATATCGTCCGATCTCTGCGACCAAGACTCGGCGCTCGGAGGCCCACGCGGGGCACTCCGCCAGCGTGTGCTGGGCCGAGTCGAGGTCGGATGCGCAGTGGTGGCAATGTGTCGATCCCTCCCGTCCTATTCGACACAGATACCGAAGCAGCCGTGCATAGGTGTGTCCCTAACATCAATGAGTCAATTTGCGCTTTATTAACGCTATATAGTTGACTTTCAATCATATCTATCAAAACAGTGTGCGTGTGTGCGTTGGAGCACAGAATACACATCGTTGGATGATTTAATGTCACGTTCCAAAATTGAATAGTTACAAAATGTAGGATCTTTTTTGCAATTTGGTTTGTTTTGCGATATTATCTATAAAATAAGTAGGAACAAAGAACTGCCACTTTACAAATCTTTTTGACAGGACGAAGTCTGTCGGGTCCGCTACTTGTTTAACAAAATCAATTATTTTTAGTGCAACAAGATCGATAACATTACAAAAGCAGATGTAATAAAAAAAACTATAGATAGTTTTGTACTATTGATTGCCAGTGATTTTTAAATACTATAATGTCAACTAATAACAGACATACATCAATAATATTATTCAAAATATTCTACATTATGTTTTGTCTCTACTGTCGATACAGGACAGTTCGCAAGCAACACTAACACAAATGTCAAGGGACAGTTTTGGAAACTTTTTTCCAGTTTGAACTAATTGATGAAGTCATTGATTTGTCTAATCGCTTACAACAGCGCACACAACCATACATTTGCATGTAAATAGTATGCAAGAGTGCATACCTATATTACATATTTCACAGAGAAAAAAGAACACACTTTAGTGTTACTATATTGTAATGAAATATTCAAAGGTATTTGAATATTAAAGTTGGAGCAAAACATAAATAGACATGAAATAAAATAGATGTTCACAGTGTTTTATTAACTATAACTACAATATAAGAAATAATGTCCTACCTATGTTGTAGTTCTCCGAAATTTTTAAAGGCCATAAATTTGTGATATGGCTTTGGTGCCCAGGCATATATTTCAATGGAATCTTTAAGAGCAATCACCAAAAACTTGATCCTTTCATATTTTACAATACGGAAGTGTACTGCACCTTGCAGTTCACCAACATTTATCCAGCCATTTCTTCTCTCGGCTTGCTGTATAAGAATTATTTTTACAATTTAGATCAAAAAGTAATGGAGAAATAAATAAT
The DNA here is from genome assembly GCA_036419045.1 of Scirpophaga incertulas. Taxonomy (NCBI): domain Eukaryota; kingdom Metazoa; phylum Arthropoda; class Insecta; order Lepidoptera; family Crambidae; genus Scirpophaga; species Scirpophaga incertulas. The sequence goes on from CM071633.1 coordinate 16,041,325, forward strand.
TTGTATAATTTAATAATATTACATACATCGCTTAGTCCATCAGTGCGGAGAATTTTCGATTTTAGCCAGCTGAGATAATACACACGAACACGATTCTTCTTTCCGGAAACGGTTACAAGTATGTTTTGGCCTTCTAACACTTCCATTTGTTGAAAACGGCGTCGTGAGATCAATTGATAAACTTTACCCTGACCAGAGCGATCCAAAAGCATTAGACCATTCTCAGTACCAATAAGCAAATTAACTCCTGAAAAAATAACCGGAAAATTTCAAATCTTATTTTTTTTTTAATACCTAATATAAATATAATAATTTATATAAACGAATAAAAATGTAACTAATTTTGATATATGTCGTAATATTACGATTTTAGCGTCGAGAATACATTATTATTCATGCATAATTGATTTAAAAATCGTCGCGTCAAGACCACAGTATACTTAGTGTAGCCAATTTATGGCTACGCATGTATAGAGAAAAAAAAAACATAATATTAATAGAATTGACTTTGAAAAATACCATTACCAAATAATGGTATTTCTACACATGTATGATAAAAAGAAAAGTGTTCCCATACTGACCCCATAGAGCGGCGCACAGTATTTCAGAGTTGAACCGCTTCTTGTACTTGCGTATTTCGGGTGTGTCAGAGCTGAGGTCGTGTCCGGTGGGAGTCACGTTGACATTGACGTGGCTCTCGCGCCGTGACGCGTTGCCCGAGCCCGTGCCGCCGCCGCCTGTCGAGCCCGCGCCGAACCCGAACGTCAGGAACGAACGCTGCTTCTGTTGCAGGGGGAGAAACTGTTGCGAGCCCACCGACGAGTTGGATGGCGACTGCTGCAAAGCGTGCGAGGCGGCGCTCGCTACAAACGACTTGGACGGAGTGGACAGGACCGAGGAGGGGGATGGATGGTGGTGGGCTAGAGGTACGCCTCCCGCTATCGCTTGCCTATACTGGAACAGATAAAACGCAATTATAAATTTAGAAAAGCCTTTTTAAACAAAGATTTCGTTTTAGTATTTAATTAATAAGGTAATTACAATTTTTCTGTTTCAGATCCTTAAGATGCGTCCAGCTACGACAAAGAGTAAAACTGAACCACTACAAATTTGACAATTACAGATAACTTGTTTCAGGCACTATATTGAAAAAACTCAATAATATAATAACGAATATTCAATAGTGTTTCGTGTAACATAATTCTTATTTCTATCATCAAATTAATCAATGTTAGTCAGTTAAGTCCATCTCCCAGAAATTAGTTCCATATCAGATAAAAATTGGAAAGTTATTTGCTTGTTGCTATTATCTACAATCCATGAGTTTCAATAATCGTGATTAAAACGATAAATGGGTAGGTTATATGACTCAGGCAGAAATCAAATAGTAATAACGAATAAAGAAGTAAAAATGAAAACAAGGATCATTCCTTAAAATGCGTAATGATTACATTCAAATGAATAAATAAAAAATATTTTAAACAAGTCTGTAATAAATACTGCCCTTCCGTACCGTGTGTTAACTCTTTAATCAATCTTCTCTCTCAGTTTTTATTGAGATCTAACCTTTCCTTTACAACAGATCCTCCCACATTTAAACCATTCTTAAGTAAAAACTCACAATTATTATTAAGGGTAAAAAAGCAGTAAGTTTAGCACCCAATCCACAATTAAATTGGATTATTGCGACATCAGGAATTTACACACTAATATTGATGCCGTCCATCACTTTCTTGAGACGGTTTCGTCAGATTTGCTTGTTCTTCTTAACAGAGACGTTTAGATGTCAGGACGATGTCTTGTATATTAAATATAAAGATTGCGAATTAGAACAGTTTCCTAGGTAAGTCAGAATTCGTCGGTGGCGGAGATCGGGGGAGGTATTGTAGCCTCCCCCGAGGAGGGCTCCCCTGTATTGGCGGGGGAGCGTAGGCTGGGGGTTCCCGGATGTCGCTTAGCGTTTCCGGGGGCTCCCTACATGCCAGAGGAAGGATGCCCTGAGGTTTTTAGTGGGTACGCCTCCCCTTTCTGGGGAGGAGAGCCCCACATAACCGCCAGCTCGCCACAGCCGGGGTATGCAATTTAATGCATTTTCCTCAGGGGAACAAAAAAAAAGGTAAGCCAGAATTGTGTATTACTTCGAGCCGATATTTGCTTCAATGGCTTCGGAGATTCCAGCGTAGGGACCTGCCGTTACACTCGTTATGCGTGGATAATGGGGGCTATACTCGAATTGTCCTTTTCCCTACAAGTCACAAAAGCTAATGAAATAGGGTTAGCTCAGTTTTGAACATATCCAACAAGAGATTAACAGAGTTTTGGAACAGTACCCATCTATCGAGTTGGTGGTTCTTGGTGAATTTAATCCTCTTCATAAAGAGTGATTGAAGTTCGTTTAATCAGTGACCTTCTGTGAAGAACTCGTTATTGGAACGACACGCATGTCAAGCAGATACAAAGGCGTTTGTGGTTCCTCTCTGCTTATTAGATCATTGTTTTCTGAGAACCCTATCGCGTATTTATGGAAACCAGTGGTGTTGGTATGTCAATACTTGCTGGAAAAGATCCTCGGTGTGGAAATTTCTTCCACAGTGTAGTTCGGGAGTTATTTGGAAGAAAAATTCAAATTGGTTTGCACAAAAGTTAGAAGATCTGAATAGAACAAAGAGATACTTCAGTCTCAGCCAAGGCTTGATCCTTTGCTTTGAAGCAATATAAAGCTCAAGTTTTATTGCACATGAGTTACGACTACACCTCTGGGTTGTAGTTCCTAAATATCAGATCGACCCTCTTGACTGCCTGAAATGGCGTGCTTTCGGTTTCGTTGACCATAATACGACCTAAATAGAAACCTTGGAGCAATTTGGAGCGACTTTGGTTTTATGTGCGTTATTTATTAGAGTTTTAACGGATAGTGCAAGGTGCCCCGAAGAACTATTTGCATTGTCGCGTTAGTCATCTTTACACAATCACCCACTTGCCACGCCGTAATCAATCCGAAATTAATCCGTATCGAGTCGACCTTGGTCTAGATCAATTAATGAAAGTTAATTTGAAGCCTTGTATAATATAATATAAACAACATTCGGTCCTTGTAGGTCTCTACCTACTGATCTGTGCCATTTACTTATTTACCGCGAATAGTAAAAAATAAATCATGACACTGACAGTCTTTAGTATATACTCAGTAGTTCATATTTCGTATACACTTTAGGCGAAATATTGTAACTCTTGCTATACGCAAACCATTGTAACCATATAGCTGATATTCCAAAAGCATTTGCATCCTATATAAGTTAGGCAATTAATAAATATCAAGAGAACCCTTATGACCATCGAACGAGTTACTCTAAGCTGTTTTACTGATGTCTAAGCATGATTGTCTTGCAATATAACATACAAATACACATTAAAGCATCTAGAAAATGCATACAAAAGAAGAAGTGTGAAACAAGTCTAAGTTTCAACAAAGAACATACAATGAGAGAACCTTAAAGCTTTTCGTATTGCACGACTTCGATGAATACTCACTCAAATAGGCATAGATGTCTGCGAGCCGGTTGCGGATGTTGGCTCCGGGATGTTTGCATGATCGACAACGATTATAAAATTAATATGATAAACCAAAAGCTTAGACCACAATTTACCCACTGCAGAGACAATCAAAACGACAATTTTAATATCTCATATTAATGCTTATTTACAGGAAATACGTTAAGTGATAATTTAATTAAATAAACGCTAACGAAACGCTGTCAAATATAAAATATCCAAACTATGTCAGGCTCGTCTTAGATGTAAAAAAAGAAAATTCTTCCTCAATTTTACATTCACAAATGCTTCAATATTTAATTATCATTACTATTGTCTTTAATTATTTTTTTTTAGTTTTTTAGCATTTTCAAATATCGTTTTCAATGTCTCACATGTTAAATACGATTTACATGAAAATGTGGCTTTAATGGCCGTAGACCTGTGGAATACTTATATACATTTTAGAATATATATTTTTTTACATAAGTATTCCACAAGTCCATGGGAATTGAAACCACAACTTCATATAAAGCATTTTATTAAATGACAATGACTAAATGAAATATGTATATTCAGATAGAAATTTTGCAGCAAAATAATCTCCCACAAATGTTTTTAAACACGAACAAGTTACAAAGTTATAAAAATTTGCAAAAAAGCGTCTCTCTCTCAAAAAAGTAACAATTATTTATTTGAAATTTAATACACCATATTTATGTTTTTATTTAAAATACATTATTATAAAGCTATATCACAGACATATCTTTAAATGGTAGTATTAAATCTAAATCTAAGAAGAATATAAATGAAATAGTTTGTTAGTTCAAGTGGTTTCTGCGCCATGTTTGTGACCCATAATGGTCCTAATGTTCTGGTTCGATTCCTAAGGGCTAATTGTATTAGAAAATAAAAACAGAAGTCAGTATAAAGCTGGGTTCATATCATTGCATTGTGGTGTGGTGGGCTACTTCTACAGCTTTTGAATTCTCTCTTTGTCGCGTCTAGGTCTAGGTTTCGAGTCGAGACACGCCTGCCGGAATTATAACCTATATTTTCAAATAATTGGAACGTCCAGCTATTTCATATACACTTGATACTATAACGTAACTATTGAGTACACGGTAAATGCATTTAAACTCAAACTGAAATGCTTTTAAATTCAAACACCGTACAATTTGTTGTTTTGTAAATTTTAATTAAAATGGTGCATGTGTCAGTACATTTAGTCACTAACTGAGACTGAAAATATCGTATAAGTCAGATTTAATTTTATTTTCAATAAATGTTGAGAATTAAATTTCCTTTTTATTAATACATATCGCCAGAATCAATTCTAATTATATTCTGAGAAGCCTTCAAAGCCCGCGACGAAGTGGGACATTGATGGAAGGCTGTCTCGCATCTTGAGACTTCGAAACCATTTTACATTTTCAGATACTATTCAACACCAAACGATATTTTCTCTGTGTTTGATTTGATTTGTTTGAATTTACAAACGACTAACATGTTAACATTTTGGTGGTGGTCTCTTCTGTGTTTATAAACATTCATATGAGTATGCACTTTTTTTTTAAGTTAAACCTAAATTCTTGATATATTCCTTGAAATACCAAAAAATATGTTGGCTCTTGTTTTCATTTTCTCCCTAGTCAATTACGTACAGAATTTCTTTTTATGATATTCCAAATTATTTATACTGTTAAGAAAGAACTGTGTTATTCATCTATAATTAGATTTAAAATCTTTTTTACGAATTGGAAAGTGGCATAGTATCTAATAGTCAGGTTGACTTAAATATTTTAACATGTTCTGAGAGAGTAGTTGTTATATCCTTTGCACTTAATAATAGCAAACTGTTTTACTTTAGCATACTAATTTAAGCTTATCAAATATTGTAAGGATAACAAATCGACTTTACACAGTGCTGTATTTATCGCAGAAACAGCGGCCGTAATGTTAAATTCGTTCGTCTCGGTTCGCCTCGGACGCAGCGACAGATATACATCACTAGTGCTCGGAAAAGGTAGTTTAATTTTATTTACTTGTGATTTTGTGACATCAATAGTATGGATATGCCTGGGAACTTACTATTTTCAGAGATTGTAAAAATATTATATTGAACTTTCAAAATAGTATTTCATCTTTTAGCTTATTGTAGTAGTATAAGTTGTAAACATAAAATTTTACAATAAAAGCGTAAAGAAACAAATAGCAAATAAAAACAGAAAATTTTAGGTTTATCCATATTCCCGGGACACATGGCGGTCGAATCGCGAAAGCGCACCTCGCCATGTGTCCCGCATGGGCCTAGAGAACTCGGGGGGGTTTTAGTGGGTAGGTCGGTTTTCGTTTCTATGACTGAAGAGCCCCACACACGGCCGCGCCTTGCCGGCGCGGTGAGCATAAGGTCGCATATCCCCCCTCCAAAAAAAAAGGTTTATCCATGTTACGCTTACATTGACTTTCTTTATGCAAGTACATAAAATTAATCTACCTATTCCGAGCACTATTCATCACCTTTAACAACGTAATCTCAAACTTTGTTTTGTCTAATACTATTTAATGAATGCAACCAATCAATGCATTACGCCGCACCACGAGACAGTAATATGAACCCTGTATGAGTTTGTTTCAACAGACATGTCATTGAAAGATATTTCACCTCCTCACTGGTAGATTTATCATGTCTCGGCGGTGTTGTAGGCTGGCCGGCCTGACTGAGCAAGTCTGGTAATACTGAGCTCGTCCTCGCTCCGCTGCCGTCATTTGCACCACTTGATCGACCCTAAATGTTTACAAATTCCATTTTACTGTAACATAAATATTTCATATATAAATAAATTTAATTCTATAAAGTGAAAACTTTAATATCACTTTAGTTTTTTAATATTACAAGTTCAACTAAAAATTCAATATACTCTCCAAAGAATACATCTAAATATTATTAAATTAATAATGCATCAGAGCGGGACAAACACAAACAATGCAGCCAGTTCATGCAGTAAACACATTCACTATTCGGACGAATATTTTTGCAGTATGATGATAATTTCGTTAGGCCTTTCATTCCCTTGATTGTTATTGCTCGCAGTTTTCATGTGAGCTCTTAAGATTCGTTACTAATATTTCGCACTGTTCGGCAGGAAGACGGTATCGCGCACACAGATTGATGTTGATGATTGTTATGTATAAGTAAGTTAGTAAGAATATGAAGCTGTTATTAGCTAAAAGTAAATATAAAGAATTAAACTGTATTTTTAGTTTTTTTCATAATCTCTTGTCACACCAAAATTAAAGACGCGTGAGCAATATTGATATTCGTAATTTATATCTTATTCATAAATATTATAATTAAATATAAAAAAATTAGTTTCGAAATTACACGTGTAAATGGAATACAAGTTATGTAGATTAATTATTTTGTATGACATTACAAGGCAATTTATTTCCATAAAATATATGATCGTTGTTCTATGTTATAAAATAAAATACATAAATAAAGTTAAATTCATATACCCAGTACCAATATTAATAAACATTTATAGACTTTGGCTTGCAAGAATTAACCATAAAACAGACATTCCCAAACAAAATTGTCATATTCATACAAACCCAAAACCATTAACGCTAAGTCCTACAGTAAAAGCATAATATTATCCAGTTAGTATTATTATGTTAGAAATCAGAACCCTCATACCAAACTGTGAGTGGTTTCAATTAATCAAAACTATCCTGAGCAGGGAGCAATTACCTGATCCAGTGCGAGTACCGCTTCCTGCCCACTTGATATTAGTTCAGAGTGCCGATTGTAATGGGAATTTCTTCGAAAAACTATGTCTGATTCAGTCTTTTCTCTTCGTGGCTTAATTATGTTGTTCCCACTGGAAACATGGTCAGTGCGAGAGTTGTTTTCAATCGTATTCAAAGTAAGATCAGGGGTTCCGGCCTTCTCAAATGACGCATTGCTGGAGCAACAGATGCTAGTCAGTGGAGAGTCGCTGTTAACGCTATTTTGCCTACTCGGCCCGTTGCTTTCACTATCTTGCCTGATTAAAGCCGCAACATTTTTCAATGCATCTATAGGGTTCTTTACTGCGCTGTTATTGTTATTACACAATATCTTGTGAGTTTTCTTAACTTCTCCTTGTGCCGACATTTTCAGACTATCATTCATTTTTATAAAATCGGTTAATATAGGTTCTCCCGAAGAATGAGATTTGGGGAACTGTTTTCGAGAACTATTAAAAATGCCACTGGATCTTATCTGTTTATTTGCTCCTACTTGACTTTCATGCTTGGGAAAGTATATAGCGGAGTGTCGAGTACTAGCCAATGGAAAAAAATCAGAGTTCTCTCTACGGAATCCTCTAAAAAATCTATTTGGAGAATTCGACTCTGTATCTTGTTCCTTTTTACGCTTCATTAAATCGGAAAGCTTTATTTGAGGGGCGTCATTTTGTTTTTGGAAAAGCTGCTTATGCTGTGACGGGGGTGTGGCGAGCGCTTTATAGTTGGCCCACGCATCTTTCATCTCCAGCCGCGATTGACACTGTATCTGCACGCGTTTCTGATCGCTTTCGTAAACTGAGCCAGCTTTTAAATCAGAAGGGGGCTCCGAATTACGTGTTGGAAAAAAGCGAGCGAAGTCCCAATCCTTAAGCAACACAGCTTCCTCAACTTCAGACAGCATCTTATTGTTTTCCGCATTCTCTTTCTGCAGTTTTGAATGTCCGATACAAAAATTATATATAAATTATACAATGATAATATTGAGTGCAAATAAAATAGGTTGTGCTCACTAATCTTATTTTGGCGTGAATAAATTTGTTGTTTTGGAAGTTTAAAATAGTACAAAAAAATATTAAAATAAAAACTAATAGTAGAAAAGATACAGTATATAATGAATGGAATTACTAAAAATATAGAAAACATGGTTTTTAGTGACAAGGAATGTCTAAAACGATTCAGATTCTATAATTTAAGCACACATCAGACTAAATGGTACCCATATATGAGGTTAATTTTATAATTACATAAGACTAAATTTTTATAATTTTCTGTGGAATAATACAGTTTGAGGGCTTTTAAAAAACGTCTTTAATGTCGGTCTTAAAGCGATACTGAACTCGGTGATTTTTTACGATTTTACTTCTATTTGTATGGCATCACTGTTACTTGCAAATTTCATATCAGACGTACACCATAATAATAGTAAGTAACATCATCTGAAATGATAGCATTTCAGTTTCGCCGCTGGAAGAGATTTGTTTTTTTTTTTGTTACCAGACTTCTTTTTATGATTCAGAAGATTAATAGTCTAGCTTCTGACGATTTATTGAACTGCAATGGATATGCAAAATTGGTGTAAAAACGGTCACCTCTATATAATTTATATTAGACATTTTCGTGCACTGAGGCGTATCGCTATTGAAATCACAATAAAATGTATTTGATACGGCGTCGGTTTGCTAAAGTGCAGAAGGAACTGACTTTGATAGGTTTGGACTAGAACGTCTGTTCTGTAGATCGCGACTTTTATTAATATGCAACTGACTGTAAAATATAAGACATTAAAGAATTAACTGACATTTAAAAAAAATTGGGGTGATTTAATAATCTTCAGTTAACTTTACCCGAGGCACAAATAAGACAGATTGACAGTATATTTCAAACCGCCATCTAAAACGTCTACAGGTAAAATAATAGAGACAATTCAAAAGTCACTGCTGTGTAATATTAAATGTTAATTTTAAAATAGTTATCTGTAAATAATAAATTATAATATTTTTACATAAAAAGGGCTTGCACAGCAGATCTACTCTTGATGCCAATTTAATAGAATTCCAAGAAAATTTCATTTTAAATCCGATATAAATGTTGAATTGACAAATAAAGTTATAAGACGAAAAATTAAATGAATTTTTATTTCATTTCCAATGTGGTGCTACTGTTACGAGAATGGGTTTTTATGTTCGCGGAATGACGGGGTTGGATGGGGTCATTATGCTCATTAGAGTCCTAACGTGTTCAGTGACTAATAATTAGTATAAATACGAGATTTCATTGCTATTACATAATTAGTCTTTGAGCTATCGTCATACAAGCAACATAATCGGGAGTAAAAAGTGAAATATGGAAAAACTCGAATATCGTGCCGTAATAAAGTACCTTTACCAAGCAAGGAAAATTTCCGACCATACTGAATGAGATGTCATCGGTTTACGGCGACTCGGAGGAAAAATCATGGTGTACAAGTAGCTCAGTTTATTTAAACAAGGAAGGGATTCACTTAAAGACGACCCGAGGCCGGGCAGAAGCAACGAGGTGGCCATGTCAGAACTTATTCAAAAAGTCGAAAAATTGTACTCGAGGATGCTCGACTAAAGAAGAAATAACTCGCACAAATGGTTGGAGTATCCGATACAACCATTTTTGAAATGCTGCATGACCATCTTGGCATGACTAAGGTCAGCGCAAGATGGGTGCCGAGAATGTTCACGCCGCCACAAAAACAACAGTGCATACAGTGTTCACGTGCATTTTTCGACCTCTGCAATGAGGACAAGGATGGTGTATTGAGCCGAATTGTTACTGGAGACGAAACTTGGGTTCATCATTATGAACCTGAGTCTAAACAAGACTCGATGCAGTGGCATAAAAAAGGTACAACACCTCATGGCAACGGTCTTTTGGGACTCGGAAGGAATATTATTAATCGATTTTAAAGATAAGGGTGTTTCTATAACCAGGGAATAATACGCTTCAATATAAAAGCGATTAAAAGAAGTTATTAAAGAGAAAAGACGAGGGAAATTGAGGGGAGGTGTGCTGCTTATGTACGACAACGCGCCCATCCACAATAGCCGCATTTCATTGGCTGCCCTGCGGTGGGCTTCGATATTTTGGATGACCCACCCTACAGTCCAGACCTGGCCCCCAGAGATTATTCTCTGTTCCCAAAAATGAAAAAAAAAAAATGCTGCGGTGTAAGAAATTTACCACCGATGATGAAGTCAAAGTTTCGGCGTATTTTAAAGATAAAAACAAATAATTTTTTTATGAGGGTATAAATAATAAATTAATTGAAAGATCTGAAAAATGTATCCGTCATGCAGGTGAATATATTGAAAAGGAAAAAGTATTTGGTATTTTATTTCCACCCTATATCCCCAATTCCGCGAATATAAAAACGCTCCCTCGTAGATTACAGAACATGTCAAAATTATTAGAAATACATTTTTTGTTAGAATCGAATTTCAAGGGAAATCTTGCAGGTTGGTAACCTGACTAAGGCTCACGATGTATGTGTCATCGTTTGTACTATTTGGAACTATAGAATATCATTTATTTCGGTGGACTCAAATAGATGTTCGATAAACCTATTTGAGTGAAGAAACGTGCAGAACTTTTCAGAAGAAACTTTGAGTTCTAACCATTCTGCTTTCATTTCATGTTCTGGGTTCAAAATATCGATTTTCAATCAAATATTATAATATTATTGCAATTAAACTCAGTTATTTTAAAATTAAACATCTGGAGATTGTTTCCCCACGGGCCAGACGTTTTATTTTATTGGGTTTGGTTGGTGACCGTCTTAACTAAGTTTGTCGCCAAAGTAACATTGTGTTCCGACAATTGGAGGTCCAGGTGAAACTCACTTTCACTTTCCACTAACCTTGGTCTTAATTACTATATATTACAATAAATGCTTGGGACAGACAAGATAGGAGCTTATCATAGAAGCTAAATTATTAAAATCAGTAAGATACATGTACCATAGAAGAATTTAGCTTCTGATGAATTCTAACCAGATAGTAACAAATCAAGATGTAGGTATAATAATAATTATTATTAACGCCCAAATAATGTGGGTTTGCCACCATTAGGAATAATGCAATGTAGCTGCACTATATATTAGTTTTAATCAAGATTCGATAGCAACAGTTATATCATCAGCCTATAGAGGCTATATATCAGAGACAATTAGCATTGTTTACTTTCTTAAACACGTTCTGATACTGAAGTTCATATTTATATTCTATTATCTTTAATATATAAACGTTAATATATAACAGTTTTCATATTTGTCATAATAAATTGTATTAAATACATTTATGTATCGAGAGTCTGGGTAAGAATTGTTCCTTTATTTAAGTAAGATGGTGGTGGTGATTTGCATATCCGTTTACAAATAATTAAGTTGGAATATTTTAGTGTGAATATATTTTATTATTATTCTTCATGTATTCATATATATCATAAATAGGGATTGGCGGTTTCGTTGATGTATATGGCCAGTTTCAATTCTAGGGATGCGGCGAAAGTATAGTATTTTATTTTTAATTAGGAAAACGTTTGGGGATAACTAGTGTAGTGTAAAAAATATAAAAGATACAGTAGTGGCAATGCCATTTATATATTAGTTATTATGTTCACATTAGAAATAAGTAGTAGGTGATGCGCAACTCAGCCTATATATACATACATAAATAAAAACATTTAGACCACTTGTTAAAACAGTAAATATTTTTTTATGATATTTGTTTTTGTTGGTTTGAATAAATAACTGCTACGTGGAATCAAGACTAAACTAAAGCCGTTAAAATTTTTATTTATAAATTTTCCTAGTGATTGCAAACATTATTGAAGTGTGTACTCTACAATAGTTAAATATAAAGAAACTTTGAAAAAAAGGCATGAACATCCAGACTGTGGACTAATAATAATACAAACCCTGTTTGTGTGTGCGATACGTGTAAACACTAGGGCTGGGCCAAGTACTTGGTTACTACTCAGTACTCTGCATATTCAGTTCCTTTCACAGGTACTCAGTTAAAATTAAAAGGAAAATAATGGATGTGATGAACCGATACATCTTGGTTTATAGCAAAGTTATGAGCATTTATTATTTAAAAGTATTGCAGAGTATTTTAAAAGAAGGACACTGTTAAAGTGGCACAGGATAACCAAGATAAATATGTATCAACTTTGGATCTAAGCAATGGTAGAATAAATTTAGTGCTGCGGGATGGTAGTAGTAGTGGTCATATATTTAAAATGTATGTAATTTGTAAGAAAATCATTGACAGACTACTTTAAATATGGACAAATTTTAAATAAATAAGCTGGATAATTTGACTTTCGCCAAAGTCGATCAATTATTCTTTCAACAAGATTTAGTTCCAGTTTAAGAGTACTTTTTACAATTAATTACTGGATATGAAAGTCCCTGTGAGGCTGATATGGTCGCCACGAGTAACTAAAGCCTCTAATAATTTATTTAAAAAGAAAGTCGACCTAGACTGAATACTCTGGTCCCCCGAGCCAAAAGGGTGGCGGGCGCATTGCATCGCCTGCTGCCCAATCTCGGGGGACCGAGGGATGGAGTTCGCCGCCTGTACAAGGGCGTCGTGCGATCCGTGGCCATGTATGGGGCTCCCGTGTGGTCGCAAGACTGCGCGAGGTCCCCCCGCCGCTGCAGAGCTCTGCTACGGAGCCTGCAGCGAATAATGGCCATACGGATCGTACGAGGCTACCGTACCATCTCGTACGAGGCGGCGACGGTTCTGGGACGCTCCCCCCCATTCGACATCCTGGCCGACATGTACGCGGCGACGTATGCGTCGCGGCGTGTCGACCGGGGGAGCGCCCTGGAACCCGCGCACGAAGTGCCTAAGCGGGAGTGGCACCGACGGATTGTGGCGGCCTGGCGTGCGCAGCTCGAATTACGGATCTGCGCGCGCCAGCGGGCCGTCGGTGCCGTACTCCCGCACCTCGAAGCTTGGCTCCACGGGAAGGAGGTGGTCACCTACCGATTGACTCAGATACACACCGGGCACGGCTGCTTCGGTGAGTATCTGTGTCGAATAGGACGGGAGGGATCGACACATTGCCACCACTGCGCATCCGACCTCGACTCGCACACGCTGGCGGAGTGCCCCGCGTGGGCTTCCGAGCGCCGAGTCTTGGTCGCAGAGATCGGGCGAGATCTGTCTCCGCCGGCATTGATTGCGGCAATGTTGGCGGACGAAGGAGGTTGGAGGGCTGTGGCCTCCTTCTGTGAAGCAGTGATGCTCCAGAAGGGTCCGGAGATGGCCGATCCTGCTCGAAGGAGGCGGCGCCGGGCTCGGTAGCACAGCTGCGGCGCCGCCGTAAGTCGCCGGCGGGCGCGAGGAAATCGCGCCCGCGGATACGGCGACCCGGGAGGGCCTACGCCTCTTCCGTGGCCGTTCCGTCGTTGGTTGTGTCTCCACCACCGGAAGCATTGTAGCCTCCCCCGAGGAGGGCTCCCCTGTATCGGCCGGGAGCGGAGGCTGGGGGCTGCCTACATGCCCGAGGAAGGCCATCCCTGAGGTTTTTGTAGGTAGGCCTCCTCCTTCCTTCAGGGTAGGAGAGCCCCACATAACCGCCGGCTCGCCACAGCCGGGGTATGCAAACTAAATGCATTTTCCTCAGGGGAACAAAAAAAAACTGAATACTCTGCTTGGCAAACAGTAAACAACAATACTCTGTACACAGCTGCTCAGTATAACTGGTTCTTGGCCCATCTCTAGGAAACAATAGTGTAGTGCGTGCGCGTGCAACGTAACTTACCCGCTTCATGACGAGAGTGCGATCGGTGTGCGCGTCGTCATCGTCGGGTGTCGGCGGCAGCGGCCGCGTGGGCGCGCCGCCAGGCGGCGCACTGTCTTCCGACACCGCGCTCAGGCCCGGCCTGTAGCAGAACTCGGGACTGACAAGCCAACGCAACCAAAAACCCAAACAAAACCGGGAGCCAAACAACAAAATAAACAGGAACAATCGGGTACAAATAATAGAATGGCACAACGTGATCATAACACAAAAAAACAGCAAATTATAATTAACGAAAAGAAATAACATTAATACGTATCAACTAAATTTATAGTAAAGCATAGGTCATGTAGTACAATTTGAAATAAGTAGATCATTGTGTCGGTCATGAGAACGTGCACGTATTGAGGTTAAACATTCCTTGAGATAATCATCTCAAGGGTGTTGAGTAAGCTAGAAATACGCACGTACCATATTAGAATATAAGCCTTAGTTGTAGTTAAATAAGTCGGTTATTATAATGGAGATCATAATAGACGATATCAGACTATAACCTGAGTCTCATTATGTCCATTGCCTAAACACTGACAAATTGGTGACTCGGACTACAAGGACCCCGACGCACAGAAGATATGGCAAACCCGACCAGAGGACCCGACGCAAGGGTGCTGATTAAGCTAGAAAAACACGTGCACGTTCTCATGACCGGCACAATCATTATAAACAACACACAAATTATTTCCAAACATTTGTGTGTAGTTCCGAATGTACCGAAGGTCATACCGGCGGTGACGGACATTATTATTTTTTTTTTTTATTGCTAAAGTTGGCAAACAAGCAGGCTGCCCACCTGATGGTAAGTGGTAACAGTCGCCTATAGTACATGTGGTTCCCACGAGATTCGCAGCAAATCTGCAAACCTCATAAGAACCACAGTGTACGTTGCCAACTTATGACATAAGATGTAAAGTCACAGTACCCAGTAATTTCACTGCCTATCTTACCCTTCACGCCGGAACACAGCAAAGCGAACCCTGCTGTTTGGCGGCGGAAATAGGTAAGACGGAGGTACTCATGCAGACGACCCTGGTACAGAGTCTACCTCCTAGAAAATTAGCAACTCACCACGAAATATTAACCGTCGAATGACCGTGATTTTGCTAACTGAGAAGTTGCTGGTATTTAAAATGATATTGAGTAGGATTCGTTGTGCATTGTAGGACTAACTTAAATTTAAAATGAATAAAAGTTCCTGATTTACCATATTCTATTACTTATTTCCGTACGAGCCAAAATTTGTTCTGAGATGGTGTCGGCTTCTTTCACAAATCTATCGAGAACAATGTTGTACAGATGGGAAGTGTATAGATTAGGGTAGCGAACCGAGTATTGGTTCGCTACCCTGATCACAAAATAGTATTCGTAAAACTGTAAACGTAATTTATACAATAATAACACAATATTTTGTATATAACATCAATTTGTTTAACATACAGTGGTTTTGGTGGGTCACTAGCAAGAAGTGTTCCATCGTTGCGCACTCTCCCCCCGCTTTCCTCCAGATCAGAGTCACTGTCTGATTCGTCAAAAGTTGGTTCTGGGGGATTTCTCTCGACAGGTGGTCCTACAAACAAGTTTTGTAGTTACCGGTACCTACATGTTATAGCTCAAAAAATATTTCAAGGAATACATTCATGAGCAATCAAATCGACGTAACCTTTCACTGCGCACACTTATATAAAATTTACAAAAATTACACAGGTAAATTACAGTTTTAAAAATTAAACAAAAGATGAAGTCTGGACTGAGCGCAGGCCAGTATATTCTGCATACGGTTTATACATTAATACAAACCATTTGCCAATTAACATAGGAAAAATGATCCAGCGGTATGTCGGAGATATACCGATCAGACGTTAATCCGCCTCCCCCAGAGACAAAAACAAACCCAGTTTTTCCTTCTAAGCCCACATCATGCAAGAATTTACACTATATGCAACTGTTTCGACAAAACAGCACTGTGAAAATTGTTCATGTGGACGCCTGTAGACCTGGCTTCTCATGTCGCTCGCATGTAGTAAATTCAGTACTCGCCAGTGAACAGGATCGACCGCCGTCGCGCAATGTTCCAATCGAGACGATCTTGAGTAAACTGAAGGCGCTCTTGTCGGTGACAAGGCAATTTAGGACAGGTTCATTCAAGCTTGAGATTTTGGCTGTTTACAGAGTGGCTGATATGTAATGCAACAAAGTAGAGCGCTATATTTTCTTCGTTTTTTTTAATAATTTTTTTTTGTTCAAAAGCAAAAAATGTCGGAAATAACATGAAATTTAAGAATCTATTTAGGAAGAAATTTAAGAATTTGTTCAAATTGGCTATCTTTGGCACGAATTATGTCCTTCAAACGACCGACAAAGCCATCAGGAAAGTGGCTCTGCAGTATTTTGGCCCATTACCAGACAGGGAAAGTCTCTACGAGTCTCTCTCAATATATGATATTCAATAGTTTCGTAAATTTCATAGAAACGACCGATTATTTCAATTACCTTTTGAAAAAACTTCAATTCTTTCGCCCAACAAACTGCATTAAGACATTTGTTGACAGCGAAATAATCACCCTTATGAAAGTTATTACGTTTGATTCATACTGATCTCTTCAATGCTTCAATTTGTAATGTTATATTAATTTCAAAAGCTGGGTGATATTTATCATTTTGTCAATTTAACTCTCTTCTTTCTTTTTTTTTATATATTTCTTTATAGACAGCGAACAGGGTATATTGTATTTTATTTGTCTTGTTTAATTTTAATTTTGCATTCACTTGTACTTTCACGGCCTGGATAATAACATGAGTCGCGCATAGTTCAATTAAAAAAAGTATTCTAAGCAAAAAATCTCGAGGTTGGCGAAATGCTATGGGCACCGCCATCAAACCCAAAAGAAGAAGAAGAAGAAGTATTTATCATTTTTTTTATAGGTTGCTGACATTCAACGACATTTAAGAGATTTACATTACAACTTGCGACCGGCCCCAGCTTAGCACGGGTGTAACTAAATACACTACAGAAAAACTGTGAACGTTGTATATAATAAATTATAGTTAAAAAAACTAAAAAATAAACACGTTTTTAAAATTAATTGAATTAAAAAAATAAAACTGCTGTAATCAATAGAAAAATTGATATTATTGAACAAAACACGTGGAGTGCACATACAAGCCACATAAACCTTCCTCTTTAATCACTCTATCTATTTAAAAAACCGCATCAAAATCTGTGGCGTATACATAGCGATATAAGGAAAGAGAAAGCGACTTTGTTTTCTACTATGTAGTAAAGAATTAAATATTGTTTTTCTGATTTTTAATATTATTAAACTGTTTTAAATCATTCAGCATCAGAAAATCCACGAATCTACAAAAAAGTTCACAGTTATTATAGTGCGTCTTCGCCAAGCTTAAAATATTACAATTATTACTCTCCCAGTTTATACTACTCATATTAAAATCACCTGCAATCAAATTCATCGCCCGAACACTTTTGTAAATTAGAATTAGGTTTGTATGTGAATAGCAGAATAGTATTGTTAGTCATTGGTGGCGATAAAAAAATAGCGCAGATTTAAGTGTTGTTACTTTCTTACCAATTGAAACCCATAGGTCCTCACAGTCACTATCATATCCAACAACGCGAGATCAGATAATTCTATCTCATCTCGCGTCAGACTATCAAGACATAAAAGACACCCCTTAACTTAATTGAAGCAGATGTTTCTCGGTCTCGTCTACACATTATAACTATGCATAAAATTCATAATCAAATCACCCTTCACCAAGCCAAGTCTGTGTAAATATCAAATATCATAATTATTGCTACATATTTGTTGACGTACGTACACTCGAATTCAATCCTCGTACATTTTGGTAGTATATGCTCAAGCTTTAACCAGACATAAAAACAAATGAACAAAACAATACACTCAGCCCAGTAAAAAGAAAAATAAGAAATTAAATATCTAAACAAGGTTGAGCAGATCTTGATAAGTTTATATTCAGAAGTATCAGTTTTTCTCATATATTTTACTTCTAGCCCAAACAAATTTGTAATTAAGCTATTTTGCCTTAGTGCATGCTGCTGCATGTAGTGTTTTTTGTACTGGTGACCAATGTTCGACCACGAATACAGCCAAGTAAGTAACCAAGCAAACTGGTATTCAGTTTATTAGGTGGCTCCTTGTTTTTTATTATATTGTAAAGCTGCAGCCAAGTAACTATCGCGTACTCTTTGTTAGTTAAATTTTATTACTATTGATCTTGGGCGTTAAATTTGTTGCTGATCTTGACCATTCTTGTATAGTACCAATTGGGTAGACGACATTTTTTTAAATTCTATACATAATAAGAGTATTTTTTTAAGTGAGATATATTGTAGAACCAACAGTACACCTGCATCTATTACTTTTGAAGATACATCGACGTGTTTGCGGCGCTGTCGCGGGTCGCTCAAAAACCCTCCATACTAAAAACACTGCAATCGTGTCGTCATAACTAAGTAAACTCGCCAAATTTGTAGGCGCGTATGAACAAATTTTAATAATTTTATTTGGACCTCCGGTACCCTCACTCACTCAACACAGCGCAAGCGCTATTTTACGCCGGTTTTCTGTGAGGCCGTGGTAGCACTCCGGTCGAGCCGGCCCAATTCGTGCCGATACATGGCTCTCCCACGGTAAAAGAGCTTATGGAGCAAAGAAAGTTTACTGTATCGCCTTATATAATGTAAAGAGTAAAGACTTATTTTTTATATAAGGTATTAATGTTTATTGAAAGTTTAAATTTTTAGGTTTCAAATACATAGTTGTCTAAATACAGTGTGCAGTTTTTGTAATATTCGTGAATGTGTGCGCAGTAAATGATCCAGTAAATTTCGTTGCTCGCAAGTACATATTAACATACCTTGACCATTAGTAGGTGCTCGGGGTGGTCGGTTGGGAGGCTCATTGCCGGAAACTACGCCAAGTTCATTCAGCTGTGCTGCTAATTTATCCAAATCCTGGAATCATTATTATAAATTATATAGACTTCCTATTAAAACTTCAAAATTTGAATGCTTTAGTGTTATATGAATAAATATAACATACTCCAATTGAAACTAGTATAATAACAAATGAAACTGCATTTCAATTTAAGACAATAATTCAGTAACATCGAAGTTTAATGTCAAAGCTTAATGTTAAACCTAATTCAAACCAGCTGGGTATAAAAATATGCAGCACACTACAAAAAAAAGCAACACACTGGAAATATATATTTATATATAATAAGAAATAATTTTTTATTAAATAAAACTGAACCAACCTCTGGTCTTCGCGGTGGAAGCTGCAGTTGAAGTTAAATTGGTTGTGCAAACAAATGTTACAGCGTGACATGAAAATACAAAAATCAAATCAATAAATAAATCTGCTAAACAAATAATAAGCATAGAGCGTAACGTGGGGGTTTTAATAAAATGGCATATACATTGTATGTTTTTTTTTGTATTAGATAATAAGTTACATTTGCAATTCACTTATCTAGTCGGATTAGATTAATGAAGAAAACAACACGAATAATAATATAAGGAAAAAAGCCCATGAGAAAAATTATATATTTACAATATGCTTTAACATACCATAGGTTTGAACATGTGATGTGATCCACGTTGAGGAGGTTGCGGGCCACTCGCCGGTGGGGTGCCATTGTTGGAGCCAGAGCTGTTTGACGAACCTGACGATTTTGGAGTTGGTGGCAGAGGTCTGGATACACAAGTAAAGCGTTTAAGCAAGTTGTTTTGAAACACACTAGTTAAGACACGACCTCATCAAGTTTGAAATAGTTTGATCCGTCTTGGCGAGTAATTCGGTGCTAAGTGGTAACAGATAACAGAGCTGGAAGGTGGCCATACGAACTCAGTAATTAATCGACACAACTGCGCCGAGTTTGATCCTTCTGGATTAGTGGACCGTTTTTGATGAGTAGCAGCGATTGGTAGCTATTTATTGCAAGGGAATACACCCTCCATCTTTGGATAAATAAGCTCGTTCGTGCTATTTGTGCCATGGTAAGTATGCGCGGAGAGCTGCATGATGTGAGAGTGTATAAACCTATCATATAGCAAATTTTGCGCCTTAGGTGCCAAGGCGAACCTGTATCTCATATCAAATAATAAAGTATAAAAATAAAAAAAAATAATAAAACAACCTTCGTCTACAATAATCAGATAATGTAGATATCTAATTATATATTTATATGTTAAACCCGAAAACCTTAAATGTGTTACATTAAGATTGCAAAAGAAAAATAATGGACATGTTCTTTAATGTTCCATCATAATGTAACACACTGTTATAAAAAATTGGGTCTGAGACTGGGTTTGGTTTTTACACGCTTTTTTATTATTTTAAAGTAAACTTTTTGTAGTAACATACTTTTCGTTTAAATGATATGACCGAAACAGCTACAGATAACACTACAATTATTAAAATTTTTGGTGCTGTACTCGCTGTTGTGTTCCTCATTTTATAAATACATAACATATAATTTTATCATGAAGTAAGACAAGTACATATTTCAAACCTGGTTTTTGACTCTGGTATTTAATGGGTTTCGTAATTGGGCGCCCTATAACTAGTTTTTATAATATAACAAGTACAACTCATGCCTATTGTGCCACCTGTATTTCCTTTCCTGTTTTTAGATTTTTTTTTGTGTTGATGTGAGAACATTTACAGAATGTTTGAGGGCTGGTGAAATAGTTTTTATTGTTATAAAAATGCATATTTTTATGAAAACTACACTTTCCGAATTAATTGATTTCTATGAAGGTAAAATTTATCAACTGACACCCCTAGACTTAGCTGTAACACAAAAGAAATGCGAGCTAGCTGTAAAGGGAGTTACACTGGTACTCCTTTACTGCGTAGTATTCCCACCAATAATAATTAGTATTTTTATTAGTGTAAGGAATAAAAAAGTAGTTTCTTTAGTGCAAATATTTTTGGTAACTATCCCACTCGGCAAAAATTGATAACTTTGTTAATATCTTTAGCTAACAAGTAAACCGCTCACTTGATGTTTAATGGTTAAAGTCGTTTATAGCATACGTGATACATACATACATATATGTCACGCCTTGTTCCCAATGGGGTAGGCAGAGACCACCTCTCTCCACTTGCTACAATCCTGGTACACTTCTCTTGCTTCCTCCACTTGATATTTGTGATATTCGGAATATACAACCCCCCGGCAGAACCACATTATCAATTTGTGATATAAGATGTAAATTAATCATGGGTCACACTAATTTCATTGCAGTATTTTAAAGTGGAACATAGTAAAAGTATTACTGCTTTGTGGCAGAAATAAGTACGACCGAGGTATAGACTTTAGTAAACAGACCCTGGATTCTCTTTTAAGCAATTTTTTTGTATATTGAGAGATCCAAAGTACTGCATTTGCTATCGAGTAACGTGCTCCCCCATGTGCTCGCTTGACTTGGCGGTGAGATATAGATGATAGTGAGTATGAAGAGTATGAAGAATGAATTTCACTTTTATGGACATGTGTGGTAGATAATTGATTAGATCAAGTGTATATTATCTTGACAAAAAATAATAACTAATTTAACTTCATCATGATTTACGTACTTAAATGGTATTTATTTAAATCAAAATAACAAATCACACAGAGGTTAATATGAATATGTAAATTACAATTACCTATATCTATTAGGCTGTTGTGTTTGTGGATCTGGCACTACAATCAGTCTTTGTGGAATCGAAGGTCTTGCCGGTGGGCCTGGTTCTATTAGAGGATAAAAATGTCACATGTTAATAAAACCACAAATACTATTCAAAAACACTCGATTTTTTAGTATTTATACCTGGAATTTCTTCTCGCTCCTCGCGTTTACTGTTGCGCTTGGGCGGCGGCTGCGGTTGTGGGGGTTCAGCTGGAGCTCTAAGTTAAGGCATATTGAGTTAGTGCTGTATAGACAAACATAGTTAATAGGCGATATGTAATAAGTCAGAGTGTGACTCACCTGCCCTCTTGGATTTGCTGGAAATTTCGACGAAGTGTGTCTCCACCTTGGTGTGGTGCATTGTGTACAATCGACGAAGGTTCTCCTGCCACTGCACTCTCTTCTTCTTCACCTTCAGATCCAGAGTATTTGTATTCTTCGCGTACTGAGTTGTCTTGCTTTCTTTTCTTGCACCTATCTATATGATCTTTCAGTTGTATTCGAACCTGTCTTTCTGTTGGTTGATCTCTATAGTAACAAAAAATCAGATAATATTTATTTACATTGATATCAAATAAAGTCATTGTGTTAAAAAGGGTTATTTATGATAATTTTACATTGAAAGGACTTATAAAAATTTGTAAACACTCTTTATGATCATGACCACTGGCTGCTTGGGCAGATTCTTAACTTGACGATATATAAAAACTTTACGATAATAGGATCTACTCAATTTAAAGTACTCAATTTAGTAATTTATTAGATTATTTCATTTATATAAATATTTGTCCAACAATGAGACATAGAGTAATAAAAGATTTATCCAATTCAGTGTAGTTGTTGGGAAGTTGAGTGTACATAAATTTAACCAATTAATTTTTATTTATATAATTTCACATATCATTTTCTGTACCTGATAAATGGATGTTTCAAAAGTTGTTCAGTGTAAGGTCTTTGATGATAATCCTTTACAAGTACAGTTTCAATGAAACTATGAAATTTTTTAGCCCATTTCTTTGATTTCAACCGTGGTGGTGGATTTCTGGAAAACACATTATAGGATACATAATAAAGACATACAAGGTATAAGATAAGAATCTATTGTTGTATTATATACACATATACAAACCTTGGTATAAGGAATAATGCTCTCATAGGATGAAGATCACATAAAGGAGGCTGACTCTCTGCCATCTCTAAGGCCGTGATTCCTAAGGACCATAAATCAGATCGATTGTCATATGTTGCATCTGGATTTTCATCGCAAGCAATAACCTCGGGGGCCATCCAATATGGTGTGCCAATAAAAGTATTTCTTCGTCCAATAGTTCTATCAAGTTGTGCAGACACACCAAAGTCCACTACAAACAAACAAAAATATTCATAAGTCATTATTATCTACAAAAACAATGTGACTGATAAGAAACTATAATTACCCAGTTTAACTTCTGCATTATCAGTGAGCAGGACATTTTGCCCTTTGATATCCCTGTGGATAACTTTATTGGAGTGTAAATAACTAAGACCTCGAAGTATTTCTCTGCAGATATATGAAATCCATTCCTCTTTCAGTGACTGACCTTTGGTTGATTTTACCAAATCTGTTACTGACCCTAAAATTATGTACGAACAGCTAGTGTGTTATTCCATATTATTAATATAGTATTATAATTAGATTAAATTTTTTTCACATACCAGCACCACAATACTCCATTACTAACCAAAGTTGATCATCTTTGCCAGGTGGGCTTTTCTTAATAAATGCACCATAGTATGTGGCAATATTACGGTGATTGGAATATTTTTTTAGAACATTGATCTCAAGTTTTATTTCTTCTTCTTCATCTTGTGTGACATCCATAACTTTGATGGCAGCAAGTTGGCCTGTTTTAGTGTGACGGCCCTGACATAATAAAGTTGTATTGAATTGTGCGGTAATTATATGGGATGATATTACAAATATGTTTTAATCATAAAAAAATATATTTTTATGAAATTGGTTTATGCCAATTTTGTTTGTCCTAAATGAACAGAATTAAAAAAGGTTTTTTATTTCTGTTCACTTAGGTAGTTCAATTTTGTGACTCCTGCAAAACTTGTCATACAATATTTGATAAATATAAAAACAGCTGGATATCTCCACAAATTAACGAGGAAGAGGGATGAACAACAAAGTATAAAAAAAAACTCCATTTTTGTAGAGTTAAAAACCCAATCAGTAATTAAAAATAATGTTTATTTAACATTAAATCAAAAGTACATTTAGGTATGTAGCAACAAGTTAATCAACAAACATCAACTTATTATGCTAGGTAATTTGTTATCTTGAATGTGTAGTATTGTTTACAGACAAGTGTTAATAGATTAAATTTACTGCAAAAAAATAAAGACCAAAAAAGTATTAGGGTAAAAAATCTTGAAAGTTGCAAGGCATTTTTATTTGTTTTTTGCCACACTAAAATAAATACTTACATAGGCTCAGTTTTGATTATTAAACATCGACACCATGTTTAATACCAAAACTAAAATTTTTTTGAAAAGATTAACATTTATTTGCCATTAGATAGTGATAGTACTACAGAAAAAATATTAATTTGGTACCATTAATATATAGTATCGCAAGTAATATCACATTTGGTAAACCTGATGTAGCTACCTTTTGAATGTGGGACCCACCAAGTGTAATGATGAACAAGCTCATGATAATGATGTAGTTAATGGAACATTTTATACAAATTATTACATTTTATATTGCAAGAGAATCACTGTGAATTTACATATACAAACTTACTATATGAAAATTTGTTTTGGCACAACAAATATTAATCCATAAAAGTCAATAAAAAGCATTATGAGAAGAATACAGACAAACAAACTCTTCACCAGTTTTTGAAATAACCAGAATATACATAGTGTAATTATGACGAATTATACAACATATGGAAACTGATAACTAGTACTAAAAATGGTGCATGAGTTATAATAAAGTATATAATAACTACCTATATGAAAAAGTAAAATTAGGTGGATACATGCAAAAATCATAGTTGGCTGCTTATTATGTAATTGTTTATTCATACCTACTTTTTTTTTCATTTATAAGAGAGTATATTTAGTTATTATAGTATTTATTTTTGCTGTTTTGTATGAATAATACGATTGATGGTATTATTACTTATCCTATTAAAATGAAGTCGAGGATAAAGCTGCAGTCATTAAGGGTGCAGTTGCTAAACATAGGGATCATTTCTTTAGTCCAGATGTGTATTTCAGTAGCATTAGACAATAACTAAGTGAGAATAGTGAAGTTATTAAACTGAAGCTCTAGAATCAAATGTATTTTGTTCTGCAGATTTTTCTTACTTATTGTTACTTTTAACAATTTTAATATGAATATGTTCAATAATTGCAAAATGAGACTGATTACGGTCCATCACAATTGCCAATAGTTATTAAGCTAAAATCAAAAACTAACATTTCATCTATCATATATTCTCCATAAGATTATTGAAATAGCTTCAATTACACTAAGTAATAAATTGTTGCCTAAATGACAAATTAACCTAAAGGTCTTCATGATGACAGTTAGCATCAATGTGTAATGACTTAAAAAACTTGGTAGTTTGATTACACTGCTTTGACTGGCCCCATAAATAGTATTATATTTATTCTTATGTCAAATAAAGATTTTACATAACGATTAAGTGATGATATATTGACATCATTAAAACAATAACAAATAATTATAAAATGTGAGAATACCTATACATATATTTACCTTGTATACTTGGCCATATGTGCCATTCCCAACTACTTCTATTAACTCGAATATTCCAGCAGGGTCCTGAAATTAAATGCACACATATATAATGAAGATAATAGTAGTTATACGTGATTCTACACATGATTCACGCCCTGTGAGATCATTGCCCTTTGAATAGGTTTATATGTGCAAAGGGATAAGGAGATTTAAATAAATCACTGGACTTATTCCTTGATAAAATAGAATGTATTTATTAGTTACCTTTAGTGCACTGAGGTCAATGTCATCTAATGAACAATTTACAGACGGTGCAAGTTGATGCGCCATTTTGAGTATATTGACACACACGAAGACAAAGCACAAAAATTTAATATGAACTTTATATTTAAGAACTTCAGTGTTATGTTGACAATAACATTAGAAGTCTTATTACTTTACGGAATTATTTATAAAACACATTGTTTACACTTAAATTATAAATTTACAAATACAATATTTGTATGCCTTACACACCCGGCAGGGATTCCATGACAGATTTTGTGTCGACTATAGACTAAAAGTCATTTTCCTTCCCTGTCCCTGTCTACAGTCATGACAGATTATATATGTAATAATGATAGTTGGCGCGTTCCGAATTAGAGTTGAGTCGTTCGTGAATGAATGCTTCAATTGGACTAGTCCATCATTTCAGCCAATAGACGCCCACTGTTGGACATAGGCCTCCCCCAAGGATCTCCACGCAGATCGGTCCTGCGCTGCAACCATCCAGCGCCTTCCCGCGATCTTCATCAAATCGTCGGTCCACCTTGTGGGAGGCCTACCAACGTTGCGGTGTCCAGCATATGCCTGCCACTCCAGGACCTTTCCGCCCCAACGGCCGTCAGTCCTGCGAGCAATGTGCCCCGCCCATTGCCACTTAAGGTTCGCAATTCTTCGGGCTATGTCGGTGACCCTGGTTCTTCTGCGGATTTCATCATTTCTGATTCGATCACGCAGAGAAACTCCGAGCATAGCCCTCTCCATTGCCCTCTGGGTGACTTTGAGCCGCCTTATAAGGCCCATTGTGAGTGGCCAGGTTTCTGCTCCATATGTCATCACTGGCAACACGCACGAATCGAAGACTTTCGTCTTGAGGCACTGCGGTAGATGGGCCGAGAATATGCCGCGTAGTTTCCCAAACGCTGCCCAGCCGAGTCGGATCCGCCGATTTACCTCTTTCTGGAAATTGGACCTACCTAGTTGGATTATTTGTCCCAGGTAAACGTACTCGTCAACAATTTCCAGTGTAGAGCCTCCAACCTTCACAGGAGTGGGTGCTACATGGTGATTCGACATGATTTTCGTCTTGTCCATGTTCATTTTAAGACCCACTTGTTGTGAAACTCTACTGAGGTCTTCGAGCATTATGCCCAAGTCTTCCATGGTGTCGGCCATGACTACGATATCATCAGCAAAGCGAAGGTGCGTCATGTTCTCGCCGTTGATGTTAATGCCCAGTCCTCTCCAGTCCAAAAGCTTAAACACATCCTCCAGCGTAGCTGTGAACAGTTTCGGCGAAATCACATCGCCCTGTCTGACACCTCGCTGGAGGTGTATTGGTTTCGACTTCTGGTCCGGAAGACGGACTGACATTGTGGCGTTTTTGTACAGTGACTGCAACACTTGGATGTAGGTGTCTATACGGCACCTTTGGAGAGACTGAAGCACGGCCCATGTCTCGACGGAATCGAAGGCTTTCTCATAATCCACAAACGCCAAGCATAGTGGCAGGTTAAACTCTTCGGTCTTCTGTATAACCTGCCGCAGCGTATGTATGTGGTCTATGGTACTATAGCCTTTTCGGAATCCGGCTTGTTCGGGAGGCTGGAAGTCGTCAAGCCTGCGCGCGAGACGATTCGTAATGACTCTCGAGAACAGCTTATAAACATGACTCAGGAGCGTGATGGGCCTATAGTTCTTCAATCGAGTTCTATCCCCCTTTTTAAAGAACAGTGCCACCACGCCCCTGTGCCATGCTTTAGGCGTTTTGCCATCGAGTATGACGGAGTTGAAGAGTCTCTGAAGGGCCTTTCGTACTGGTAGTCCGCCTGCCTTCAGTAGCTCGGCTGTAACTCCATCATCACCCGGCGCCTTGTTGTTCTTGAGCTGATTGAGAGCCACACTAATCTCATACAGGCTGACGTCCGGGATGTCTTCGCTGATGTGCCGGGTTAATTTGGCTCTAGGGTCTGAGGCCTGAATAACAGGTGGTTGCGTCGTCGCTTAAAGTTGTCCATAGAAGCGTTCGATCTCGGCCATAAGCTCAGGTCGGGATGTGACGACTCTGCCGTCCTCTGTCTTCAGCTTCGTCAGCAGACTCTGTCCCAGTGACAGATCTCTTGCGAGCACCTTGGAGCCTTTGTTTCGCTCTATTGCCTCTTTAATACGTTCAGTATTAAATTGGCGTATGTCGCGAGTAAGAGACTTCGAGATCTGTTTGTTGAGTCGCCGACGAGCATCCTCAGAGGTCTGCTGGTCCATCGTACGCCGTTTCTCCATTAGGTTGAGAGTTGGTTCCGAGATCTTGCTTCCCTTCGTAGTACGGCGGGGTTTGAAAAACTGTGAACCCACCGTAAGGACAGCTTCCACAACCCTGTCATTATAAGTGTCCACATCCGTGCAGTCCTCTAGGCAATCGAAGCGATTTTGCAACTGAAGTTGAAAGAGTTCGGGGTTTTGGATCTGGTTGGCGTCTGGACGGAGGGTAGACTTCATCAGACGATACCGTTCGGCTTTAACATTAAGATTCAATAGGACTAGTCCACTTGGCAATTATATCTCCTTCACTCATTCATTCTGGTCCCAACTAGTTCAGTAGTTCAGTTAGTTCATTAGTTCCCAAAACACTTCTTTCACTGAAGGAGAGTAAAGCGAACAGATAGATTACAAACATAGCGTGCGAGAGCGAGACAGTTGATTGGCTTGGCATCCTGTGGGTCAATTCCACTAACAAAATGAACCGAACCATGCCGCTTATCCAATCCGAACGCTAGAATATCACGTCATCTAACAATCTATGCGATTCTATTGGTTAAAAGGTATGGTTCGGCTGTGATTTGTTTATGGAATACAGGAACTAGAATCACCGGCCGGTCGGAGTCTACCTGCACACAATTTCATGTCTTGTAGCGCAAACATTATGTTTAGTTTTACTTGAATAATTAGTTGAAGGAATAATTCGATTATGAATAATTTCATATCCTTTGCTTAGGTAAGTTCTAGTCTGCATGTGCATAATATATACGAGTGAGGCGTATACTAATGTAAATTCGTATGTAATATCTGAAAAATATTGAAACATTTCAATAGTTTTAGTAACTTTTAATTACTCCTGCATTATGTATCATACATGTGTTTAGTTATGCAGTCAAATTGACATAACGTCTCATATCTAACTTAAAAGAACTACGATACAGATGGACTAATAGGACTATACGAAAAAACTAAGCGATAAGGTGACTCAAATGGACTACTGAAGTACTGAGCCATGTGAACTAGAAGAACTAAATGAGTGATATACTTCATCTAGTCCAGTTGAAGTATATAATTCGGGTAGTCGTCGATTAGAGTCGCTCTTCGTTGAATGCAATCTAGAATTTCTAGAAAGACTATCCAAGAGTAGCTCAGAGCGATTGACAAATCTCGGTTGCTTAGCAGCTAGTTCTTCCTTCATGGTTTGCTGACAATAGGTATTTGCCATAATCGTTTGGCCAGATTTTAGAAAGCTGTAGTGAACAACACCTTATTATCACCACCTGCTTATCAATAAAACATTCACAAGTTACTTTTTCTCAGTCAATTTTTATTTAGGGCAGCATTTGGCTGGGTCTCCAGGATTCAGTAATTACAACGACCGCTTTAGACGACCGATTATCGTACAGTATCCACTTTTGATCACAGGTAATAATTCGATTTCAATTGCCCTTATTATTGTGTCTGTTGAGCAAAGTAACACAGCAGTAGATGCGTGTTTGCAAGTTCGATTCACTCAATTCATGAGGTACCCATCTTTTAAGTTTTTTTTACTTTCCCTATTTGCCTCAAGTGGATTAATACATTTTCGTCACTTACCCCAAAGGTTGTAACAATCTCTGATGTACTTTGTGATGGATTTGCTTCCACAGTAGTGTAAAATAGCTTTAAATTGTAATTTTCCACTTTGGTCTCCGGACGTCCACGGAGTTGGTTCTAAAGTTCGAAATTTCCAGAACGAAAACGTTGAAATCAAAAACTTACCATGGTTTATTTTGTAGAACTTGTACTCGTAAATATAACGATATTTCATGTTTTCTATATGTGCGGTAATAAGCGACGCCAAAGAAAAAAAGATTGAGGATAAAGCAAATAAATGACTGTGTTGGAAAATCAACTATATCAGCTAAATGAATTAATAAATTTGAATTTCGAATTTTTAACCAAAGCGGAGATATTTCAGATCAATATTAAATAAATAATTTTGGTAGATAAATAGTAAATAAAAACAAACGGTATGATGAGCATATGTGGGCTTTTGTAAAGCTAAAAAAGAACATGCTGTAGCGAGAAGACCGATCTCAGGACCCGTACTCGTGAAATCGGTGTACGGTGTATCATTGTCGCTTCGCCACATGTCTCGCTCGCAGCAGTAGTAAATGTATGTAAGTTAGAGTAGCATGTTGCGACCGCGGAGACGATTGATGTATCGGGTTTGCCTACTGTGTATTGTATTGAGTCAATGCGAATCGGCATCACTCGGAAAAACTAGAATTAGTTTATGTAGTGTTGTCCTTTATATTGAGAACACGTTATTGTTAATAATAAATAAATAAATAAAATAAAAAACGCTAATTTCACATGCAAGGACCTAATATAAATAATTACTTTTAATAAATCTATTATACTATTATTATTATATAACTTTTTTATATTTTTTAAACATGTACTACTCATTTTTTGCAAGCAACTATATACATATATGCGAGAAATAACTAACTCGACTGCATTTCTGTGTAATTTGTAAATGAAAAAGCCTATAATATTCAGGTTACACATAGTGCTAAATATTTAAATTCAGTGCCTAAAAACTATACATTTTGTTTTTTTTTTCAATTTGATATACCCATTGACATATATTCTACCGATAGACAAGAACACTAAAGGAAAAAGTATGTTCAAATACTGGTGAATGTTAGAACTATAATCAGCTAGATCGCTAAATCTATGTGACCTCGTCTGACCATAAAAAAAAGACAACTGCTGGATTGCTTGTCGAAGTATAGATTTCGTTCAACGAAAACGTCGTAACCCCCGCTTACTTATGACGTTTTGCCGAGCGCAGTGAAGCATGATGTTAAAGCGCTTAGTATCAAAGAGTTTTCACCGCAGAAGCGATACCAAATTTAATAAGCACATTGTACCTCATACACTTATTATGTTTTATAATAGAAGGAATGGCAACATAAAAGAAAACAAAATATTAGGACTTCATTTAATTATTACTACTATATAACTTTGTACTAAACAATAAAAAATTACGAACTAAACATTTGATAATCATCCCGTCTATACATAATATTAACCTAAAGTCGCCGCGTACGCTTAGGAATGGAGGAACATCTGTATGGCTTTACTCTATGATTTTAGCAAGCACGTGACAGCGCGCCGTCAATAAATACAAAATATTGTTTACGTTGTATAATTATAATATTATTATCCTTATTTCCACTTAAACAACTAGATATTTTACACACTTAAATTTTCAATAATTATTTTTGTTCAGGTTTACTATTTAATCACTGTTTTAATTATGTTTATTGTCGGCCTATGAGCGATGCACACTGCGCGAATGGCGACGACTCACTGAGCGAGGTGCAGAGTGTACCCTGCACTTCACTTGAACGTAGTGAGTGTTCGGGCGGGCGAAATCGATGGATATACCCAGTGTCCTCACCAGTGTCACTCATATGGTACATACAAATTTAACGACATTTTTCCAAACTACAATCGATCGAGCCATCTAGTCTGTAGAGCGTGCTAAACAATTATAGATATACTAGCTTTCTGCCCGCGGCTTCGCCTGCCTGGATTCCGAGATTGGGTCTATGGAGGGTTAAGGGTCATAGCTTTTGCCCACGGCTACATATGCGCGGAAGTCGGTTTATGGCGCGAAGGTTTTATCGCACTTCCCGTGGGACAATCCGTTTTTCCGAGGTAAAAAATACCGCAAAACCTTGCTCAAGAATCCACTCTATCTATTGATGAAAACCGCATGAAAATCTATGCAGTAGTTTTTGAGCGAAGCCTTTATTGCGCATCCTGTGGGATCTGTCGATTTTTCCGGGATAAAAAGTAGCCTATGTTACTCGGGGATAATGTAGCTTTCCAAAGGTGAAAGAATTTTTGAAATCGATCCAGTAGTTTCGGAGCCTATTCATTACAAACAAACAAATCTTTCCTCTTTATAATATACTAGCTTTCTGCCCGCGGCTTCGCCGCGTGGATTTCGGGATTGGGTGTATAGAGGGTTAAGGGTCATAGCTTTTGCCCACGGCTACATATACGCGGAAGTCGGTTTATGGTGCGAAGATTTTATCGCGCTTCCCGTGGGACTATCCGTTTTTCCGAGATAAAAAATCGCAAAACTCCTCAAGAATCACTCTATCTATTGATGAAAACCGCATAAAAATCTGTGCAGTAGTTTTTGAGCGAAGCCTATTGCGCATCCCGTGGGATCTGTCGATTTTCCGGATAAAAAGTAGCCTATGTTTACGGGAGAATGTAGCTTTCCAAAGGTGAAAGAATTTTTGAAATCGGTCCAGTAGTTTAAGCGTGAAGAGGTAACAAACAAACAAACAAACAAATAAACAAACAACACACTTTCGCTTATAATATTAGTTGGGATAAAATAAAAAAAATAAAAAATATAAGTAATAAGTAAATAAGTAATAAGTATAAGTATAAGTAAAAACTTAAACTCTTTCTGCGCGATATTTTTTTTTGTATTTATTGTTTTGTTCTATATACCTTTCAATAAAATATTAAAATTAGTATCAATTATTTTATTCAGTTTCCTCATTATTTGAGCAAAAAGTTTAAAACAAATACAGGGTTATTATTTTGATTATTTTGTTGTAGTTATTTTATCACATAAATTGAACTTTATTCTAACAACAATTCACATCAACTTAGTGATTTTTTGATATTATACAAAAAAATTAACTTTTTGAAAAAAATAATGGCTAGCCGTACAATTCAAAAAATTGTACAGAGGCAAAGCTGGCAAACAATGTCAATCAACTGCCGAACCGTGAAATAAGACACAAAAACATTCTTGTGTGCAAGTGAGACTGATTCTGATTACTTTATTCTATGTATCCCATATAATATAAGTTAATAAAGCTTGTTTTTTTTCATCCTAAAATGACTACTATACCACAAAGTACCTACTGACCGACCGAAATTTCGATTTCGGTTTCGGTCAAAATATAGCCCAAACTTTCAACCTTGCCGAAACTCGAGTGTTCGTGAATTGTCGTGCGTCGTTGAGTAAAGTAGATGATACTGTTTAAATGGCCAAGTGGTTTTCGGGACCCAGGTCTAAATTTTGGATATGTTGTTTTCCTGGTTGAGCTGAGCAAAAAGGCAACGACTGATTTTCTCGCTCTGAAGTCTGAATTAGAAAATCGTGGTTTTGAGCAGAATCAGCAGATTTTTAGATATGTTGTTCTCCTTGACAAGCTGATTCAGAAACTTTTAGAAAAAGTTAACGACGCATTTTCCCGCTAGGGGGCTATGAAGTTTCGGCTGAAATAAATGAAGTCTCGGCAGCCCCGGCTTAGTTCGCCACCGTCCATTTATTTATTTTTGTTTTGCAATTGAGTGCTTTGATAAGTATTTTCATGTAATATATTTTTTTTTAATTTTTTTTTCTCACGTACGTTAATGATTATATTTTTAACACTATCTATCTATCTGTATATAAATATGTAACTCTTTTCTTATGTGTTAATAAATGTTAAAAAAACAACACAGCAGGCAGCATTACCGATGCCGTCTCAATCGAATCGGCAGAGACTTCGCAGAGCGCGGCACGTCCTTAGCGACCATCTCAACCGATTAACGTAGGACCTTCGAGACTTTTTTGCGGCGGAGTCTGAGCCGTTACATCCCTTGCCATCCCCTTCTCGGCAGTCTTCTGCTTAGCCACGAGTAGGCTCCAATCAATATAGACCGGAGCTATTTGGGTGTACCACACTTCCTCTAAGGCATATGCTCTCTTTTATAGGGCAGCGCTGGCCGCGTCTTTCCTGATGTGCAGTCTTCTTTATCACGTCAAGCCTTAGGGCCATTACGACTAACAGCTGAGGCTGTGTTTAGTTGGTACGTCTTTCGGGTTGAGCCGCTTCGATTGGTCAGGAGTCCGACATAATAACGTGGTATTTGTGGCATGAGAATTCTCAGCCTCTCCTATCCAGAGGAAAAAAGATCCAGTGCTTAACCAGGTCAAACCAATTTTTAAATAGCCCAAAAAAAGAAGCTTTTCACACATAAGAAATTAACTGGGCTAAGCAAAGAGTTCTATCATGCTTCAATTTAGGAATAGACAATACTGAATTTCTATTACACAGTCTAGATATAGAGCATTGTAAGAAAATGTAAAATTTATCATTATTACTCTAATACACGCAGAACGTCTTCGGCCTCATTGTCACTTACCATCAGGTGAGATCGAGGCCAAATGCCTGTCCATATTACATAAAAAAGGAACAAGCATAATCATTTGTTGAAGGGTCATAATATCTTACCTGCTAGACATACTCTGCATTCGCAAGATAATAATATCTGGCGTATAAATAAGTTTAGAATAAACAATATTTCACATTTGTTCCAATGGCTGGGTAAAATTGTTGACTAAAGTTCTTGTACTTTCATTATAACAGAAATTATTCAAATTGTCGAAAAATCTATTAATAGAACTTAGAATATTTCACTTTGTAGGGGGCTGTGTAGATGTAATAACGAAACTAATCAGTCCAACTACGTCTTCTAAACCTTGATATTTCACCCCTAAAACGGTTTTAACGGTTGAATTGCCCCGATCTAAGTCCTTTCATTAAAATCCAACCTGTCTTTTGGCAAAGTTTTAAGCAAATCAAATAAAAATAAAACAAATATTAGGATAATTCATTTATGTAATTGAAAGTTGCTATGTTGCATGATATGCAAGAGTTCCTTACGCTGCCGTATGATTTCGGATAAACTATTTGCCTGATTATTATCTATAATCGACGAGTTATAAACAAGTTATAATAATTGACGCGCTTGCTGATTTATTCAGCTATTTATGCCTGAATTTTATTTATTTATATATCTATATATTTTATATATTTATGCTAGTTCAGAAATGTGGAACTAGTCAAACTCCATACTCCATGCTGTGGTAAAAAAATCTCTGTGTACATTCTGTGTGTGAGTACAATTTTGATATTGATCACTTTAAATAACCTAATATAATATATTAATGTATGAATTGTTTGTATAATGTGTAGGCTATGTAGGCTATTTTTCTTTAATACAGAGTTCATGAAATGATCTCAATTAATTAATTGCTTTTTTCTTATGTTGCATAACTGATATAAAAGGCGTCAATATATTCTCTCTTAGTAACGTAAAATAATTATTGGCATTTAACAAGTATAACCTGAGTGGATAAAAATAACATAAGTATTTTCGACGTCCCTGGCGGCCTGAGATATGATCGATCATTATATTATTATATAAAAAAATCATTTACACTTTTTAGAGAAAACTGTTACTTTAATTTCAAATAAATAACAAAAATATTAAAATAAGCGCCACACGTTCTAGTAAAATCGCAACAGAATTAAATGTATCAATATTTTGAGTGGATATTTTACCTGAAATGTATCTTGTACAATGTCACTGAATCTTGAAAAATACTTTCACTAAACTCGTTTTCAGAGACAGACTCGTGATAAATATCCGGTACTTTCTCTGTTTCCCAAAATAGACGTATGCAAGAATCTAGTTCGGGTTCAGCTGTATGCATAGTGTGTGTTCCCTACATAAATATTTCCTTCGAAGGTACTGGATTTTGGAAATATAAAAATGGACACAATTCTGTTAATTATAACACAACGTTTCTTTTATTCTCATATTGTAATTATAGTGATCAATCAACAACACTTTTCGTATTCAAACGTGATATACCATAAAGTAAATGTATCCTTTAGAAGAAACAATGTAACGAAGCTAAGTATTTAATTTAGCTTCCTCTTCTTATTTTTTCCTCCGTAGCCCTCCGCTGCGTGACAACTTTGCAGAAAACTTTCCTCTAGTCCAAAATTCAAATCAAAGTAAAAATTTTTTAGGCTACTGATATTGATGATCTGTTCTAAAATTGGGAAAGTTTTCTCAAGAAGAAATGGCAAGAAACTATATATAATATATTTCATTTTTAATTTCTATTTACACTATTTGAAACATTAAAATTTACATTACAAATATTAAATTCAAACAGTTTTTTTTATTGGTCTTATAAAATCTGACACTTTATATTAAGACTTTTTGATTTTGATTTTAATATTAAGTTGAAAGGAAGTGCCTGAGTACTACTTGGGATTTTATTGTTGAAACGTTTTCGTAAATGGCTAAAATAATTATTTATTTTCGCCTCATAGTATTTGATTAAAGTAACAAAATTTATTTGCCATTGTTAATTGAATGAACACCGCTGTTTATTTTTATAAACCTATATAAGGTTCTCATTATTGTGTTGCAAAACTACACAAAATCAGATTGTCCTACAGGCAAATACACATAAAATGACATGACGTAGTAAGCAAATTATATAAGATGTCTGTGTTTAGTTTTCTAACTATATTTGTTTTATATATATTAAAAATATTTGTATAAAATTCATAAAATTTATGTAGGCATATACTTATTTTAATACTTCATTGCACACGTAGGTGATACACATTCCAATATCATAAAGGTTATAATATCAGTTAGTTGGAGAACGGTAGGAAAGTAGGTTATAATTCATACATAGGATTTTAATAATTTTTATGGAGCTACGTAAAATTAAAACAAATAGAGAATAATGTAATTCTGCATTCAAGTTTTATATGTACTTTTAATATTGTGTATTCCCGTCTGGTGCTTCTATGTAAACCATTCTATTTCTAGCAGTTTGAATGGACAAGGAGTCCAAGGAACCAAAAGATGTTATTGTCACCATTGCAGTACATATGTGTCCCTACCGAGGGGAACGGGTCTAGTCTAACTATGTTAGACCGATTAGGCTTTAGTCAATCACACTGGCCCAGTGCGGACTGGATTACTACATACTTACACCGTTGAATTTCTTCGCAGGTGTAGATTTGATTATAGTTGGTAGTGGTTACTAGGGTGTAAGCCGTGATAGGAATTTAATGGTTGATATCGTAATGGTGCGCTTATGTTGTAAAAGCTATGAAATTTATAATTTTTTTAAATATTTTCAGTCATATGTTATTTTAAATCGTAATAAAATAATAGGAAAAGAATGGTATAATAGAAACTACAGGGCTCGTACTTATCTCATAATGTTACTATTGCTAGTAATATTCAACAAAGATAAGCTGAGCGAGTTTTATAATATATGCTTAATTTATCTTATTCGCTAATGTACTGCTTAAATTTTTATTTTAGGTGTTTTTTTTCTAGAGCTTATAACCCCAATTTTATGTTTAAGGTGAAGAATTGTAAACAATACATTTAATTATAGATTTCGATGATTTATCTTAAGGGACCTGGGAAGGAGATTCGATATTATAATTTAGTTTGGTTGTTTTATGTATATGTATCTTTGTAAACCATTTCCGTATTATTCAAAACGTATTAAATATATTTTAAGATATTCACACTAAAAAGGTTTATGACTACATTTCAAGAAGTTTTTGGTTTTATTCGGTACCGGTTTCTGGCCTAGTTATAGTTGACTCAATACGACGTATGCTGTTGCACAAACACTAAACTAAAATTATTGACTAGATATTACAGAAGTAAAATATAGCTATGGTGCTACGTGCGGCCGCGCGGCCGTGCATACCGAATCGTAAGATCAAAGCACGCATAGGTACTTTACCAACACAGACACCTACATGGGTGCGGTGAAGTTTGCGTGGCGAGCACACAGACACACGAGAGGCAACACTTATAAAAATATAATAAGTGTTACCAAGACAGAGGCACAGCGTACGGTACTATTTGTTTGGAGGGAGGTTGGAGGTACTCGTACAAGCGGGGGAGAGGCTGTGTTGCCGCAGCCCGCCAGTTTACCGTTGCGAGGCGCGTACTGCGGCCGGACGTTGGACGCCACCGCGCGCCACCGGTTCCTTTCTACATGCTCCGGTGTCCCACGGGACTAGGAAACTGTGCACCTCTAACTCTAACTTATGAACTTTATGGAAAATTGTTCTCTGACCAAAAGACGAAGTGCATCAACCCGTGTTTACTTCACTTGAGTGTTAATCCGATTTCTGGTTATTTATTGGATCGCTTTTTTGTCGGCGAAGGTGAGTCTTAGCTTATAAGAATTGTACCAATAAGATAAGTCGAATTTACAGTTCTTCGGTAGCTGTTTGGCCCAAAAGCTTGGAAAGCTTTGTATAATGGTTCTCGGTTTGAATTTTTTAGTTACTGTATAATTATATGAAATACTTTATATGTATTTGTAATTCTTACTGAGTTAATTACAAAATTATATAAGCTTTTAAGCACGTTGAAATACATTTGTGACTTATGAATCAACTTTCAGGGTAATATACCCACAGCTTCTTTCAATCATTTTTAATTTATTATCAGGTGATAAAGACAATGTATATATAATTCACGATAAAAATTATTTATAAGTTTAATTTATTTATAACAATCCATATTGGAGTATGGTAAAATCCAGAAGAAAAACTGATGTATGAGCCACGTAAACAACAGGAAACAGCTAATTATGATATTGGATGATATATAATCGGTGTATTAATGATAGGCTTTTATGATTGTCTCCAAGCCTGCAAACAAAAGGTAACATTTAATAATAATCTAATTGGGAATATTTAATTAGTATCTGAAAATAAAGACAAATGGCACCTCTATGCTTCTAGTTAAGTTTGATAAAAAAGCATACGCTAAATAAAGATAATATCATATAAAATTTAAATTTATACAAATTTATAAAGTTAGTTTATTTATATAATATGATTATATGATGATAATGTTAATAGAATACATCAGCCCATTTATTTGACAACAAGAGAATATAAATTCAGTAATTATATCATAATTTATCATTTGAATATCGCGTTGATGTCTTTTCATAAGAACTAAATTATTTCTAAAGAACTAAGTTATTAAAAAAAGACGAGCATCGCCATTATTGAGCCTGAGGTCAATATTTCTAACACTAATACATACTCGTACATGTTTGGAATATAATAGAGCCCTTTTGACTTTTCTTAAATTTCTTTGTTTTTGTAGCGGATCAATTTTCTTAGCATGAATGTCTTTAGCATACTGAATAAATTTGAGCAGAACTTCACACCGTTCGCCTGTCGATACTTTAGTAAATGCAAACCTGATGAATTACATAATTAAAAAAAAATAATTTATTGTGACTCGCTAGAGAATTAAAACCCACAGGTTATTGACCGTTAACCTAGAATATGGTATAAAATTTAGCATGAAACAATGTCATATAGCACAGGGAAATGACAAATCCGAAAACCGTAAACACATCACATTTTTCTGCGATTATTATCTTACTTGCGGAACCTTCTAAAATATATAACAAAATCAAAAGATGAGTGTTTAAAAATGCATTTGGTTCAATGAATTGTTCTTATTTTAAATTTTATACTTAGAACTAAGATTAAATCAAAAGGTTGAAAAATTACGTGGCAAATATTTTAAACTGACGGCGTTGAAAGATCCCACCTATTGAACTCTCGTGGGTACAATTATCTCGAAACAGTTAATTTTAAATCGTCTTAGATGTTTCGCGTCAACGTGATAAATAGCAGTGTACAGGTAATAGTAATACTAAATCGATAATTCAGTTGAAACCCCTAGCTTGATGTGAGCTTTTTTATTTCTAAGCCTCATTAAGTTTTAAAATATTTTAAAAAAATTTTTAATTTCTAGAAATAACTCGGAAAAAGATTTTCCTTTTTTTTGCAATTACATATTTATGAAAATGGAGAATGATAAATTATAATGACAATCCATCCCAAAATCATTCATTTTAGGTTATTTCAAATATATGACAGCTTTTAGTTTCTACTTAGTGACAAATTTATCACCCATTTTACATTGTTTATGCTTTGATACAGTCTCGCGAGTAGTAGGTATTAAGGGCCAGTCATATGACAGCTGTAGGTACCACTTTAATAAATGTTATAATAGTTATAGCTTACGAATAACATCTTAGTTATTCCTTATTTTATTAAATAATTATTTTTTTAATGTTATATATATATAATATATATATATATATATATATTCTATTAATAATATTTAATTTAAGTAATGTATCTATTTATATGTTTGCTAATATTATTAGAAAAATATTTTTTTTTATGTCATCACCATCATCATTTTAACTAATTGCCTCCCACTGCTTTACATAGGCTGCTCTCAAAGATCTCCACACTGGTCGGTTCCGCACTGCTATAGTCCAGCGCCTTTCTGAGCGTCATCCATCTTCCATCTTAACCAAATCATTAACCCATTTTGTGAAAATGTTGTGGTGGCCGGCATATGCATGCATCTCGAGCTGCTATTTAAGTTTCGGCATTCTTAGGGCTATATCGATGACCTTAGTTTTTTCTGCATATTTTTTTCATTTCTAATATAATCACGCAGAGAAACTTTAAGCATAGTTCTCGCAATTGCCCTTTGGGTGATTTTGAGTCTGTTAGTAACGCCCGTTGTGAATGACCAGGTTTCGAATCCATACATCATCACTGGCATCACGTACGAATCGCAGACTAAGTTATGTAAGTAATGTTAAGTAATTAAGTCTTATGATTGTTAGAATATGCCGCGTAATTTCCCGAATGCTGCCCAGATGAGTTGGATTCATTCTGGAAGTACGATGTACATATTTGAACCTCGAATATTCACAAGAGTAGGTATTACATGGGAATTTTAAACGATTTTCATCTATCGATGTTCATTTTAGTATGGGGGATGTTGGGAAACTACTGAAGTCTCTGAGCAATGTGTTTCTAGGTCTCAGTAATCATGGATTATGATACCATCAGCAAAATGAAGATGTGTTGTCACTTCGCCTTTATATTAGCGCATTTTTATATTAAGCTACGTTTTTATATTAGCGCATTTTATATTTACGTACAATTCAATCGTTTCTTTGATCTATTTATAATCTAAAAATAAGAGAAAAACTGTTTTTTGCGGTAGGCGTAGAATTAACTTAAATAATTGGCAACATTACACCATGAAGGATTATATTCAGCTGTGTATTTCATTTGCGCACAATAAAGATGGCATTAAGGTAGTCAGCGGGGGGTGCGGCAGGGGCGTTACGGTATTGTTCGTAGCATTAAGCTCACGAGTTGCTACGTGATGGCTGAGGTTATGTAATCGGTATGCTTGGTTGACGCGTAGCCACATCGCTCTGCAATAGCTATTTTCAACTATATTACACACTACATCGTATCACGACTTACTTGATTTTTTTAAATCAAAATAACACTTTATAGTCTAGCAATGACTATGTGTTTCAATTGAATTAGTATATTATATCTGGACAACAATCCTCCTTACTTTGCTCATGTAAGGAATACAAGTAAATGGATGCGTTTCTTTTGTTTTTCTTGGTTTTTATATACAATTTTAATTGTTGTTGTTTTTGCCATTA
Organism: Scirpophaga incertulas; assembly: GCA_036419045.1. Lineage (NCBI taxonomy): Eukaryota > Metazoa > Arthropoda > Insecta > Lepidoptera > Crambidae > Scirpophaga > Scirpophaga incertulas. Next base: position 16,082,932 of record CM071633.1, read on the forward strand.
GATTAATCTATTAAAAATATACTTCTTATATAAGAAATATACTTCTTGAGTTAATAGGCTCTCACACTTTTGCTTATATTTCCATTACTTACCCCAGCAGCCATATTCAAGACGTGTATAGATCAGTTAAACTCGGGAGTAGCCTACTTAATATCTTTCTTTGAGTCTTTCTCGATTTTTGAACATAGTAGAAATTCTAAGTAAAGAAGATACTAAAACGCACTTTTTATCCCAATATGATTTGAATATATAGTTGTTAGTTGATTATGTTATTTAAATATATTCATAATATTTATACATTTATATATAATTTCATATATATATTTCTGTTTGATTTGTATTACACTTAATTATAAATTAATAACTATGATTGTATATTCTCACAAAGAACTGAGTCTGTTGGTTGCAATATAGTAATAGTGTCTATAAATTAAAATATCTAAATCCTCAGTTAGTCTCAGTTCTCTTATGTACGTGTTTTTATTTATATTTTATATACTTCGTTATTTATACGATCACAAAGAGTTTATAATAGTGGGATTTATGTAAATATAGGTGACAAAAAATATTCAAATACTTTCTACCATTAGACAACGTTGGCTTTATATATTATATTTAACACAAGTTTTAAATATTTTTTATTTCCAATTCGTATTTCAAGAACCGTAACTATGGCCAAAACCGTTGAATATTATATAAAAATATGTAAAATCGACTAGTTAAAGCGTTGAAATCGAGAAATTATGCAATTAAATGATGTGTAAGTGTTATCAAGATATAGCTAGCGATTGATCATATGATTCGTTGCAATCACCTATTAAAGGATTGTCAGTCATTTAGTATATATTCGTAATAGTTTCATTAAGGGATGTTGCGTATGCGGAGAAGATAATAAACAATAATTAAGCTTCTAATTATTGTTGAGCACGTGGATATTTTTACTTTTAACTTGATTTTATTAATGCATTGTCATTGTTAAATATTTTATATAATATTCATTGTTGTAATTGGTGGGTTGGTTGTACTAGTGCGATTTGGTGGAGTTAAAGTTAAGCATAACCAAAGCTAATTAAAAAATAGAGCAGAATAGGAGTGCAGCCTTGACCCCATGGGCCGACGCACGAGACGCCAGGCGGAAGGCTGGTGCGCGGTCGACCGCGACGGACTCCTGCGCAGAAAGTGTGTGTCCTTGTCACTGCGCCACGTACAACCTTTGCCCCGAAACAAAAACAAAGTAGATCTTGACTGTATTCACTCGACACGATCTCATTACGTCGTATTGTTTTTACAATACATTCACTGTACTGTTTGTTGACAACACAACACAATTCGCATCGTAATAATGAATATGTATGTACATTCATCACTATCTCTGAAGTCCCGAGTTCGAGTCTCGGTGGGGGCAGATGTTTGTGTGATGAATGCAAGCATATGTACCTTAGTTTTGGTTGTTTATATATATATATTTCTATGAAAAATATTTATACATTAAATATTTACTCTAGATTCCATAACACAAGCCTTACAGAACTTAGTCTGGGCTAATTGGTTTAAGTGTAAGAAATATATATTTGTTTATTTATGAGAAAAAAAATGTAGTTAGTTGTATAGTGAATTCTTCTTGTAAAGTACAAACGATAAACTAATGAAGCACTTACTTTGTAGAAAACATATAAACTTAAAATTAGTTGTGATATCATATTTTGTTTCTTTTTCCCATTTCAAGGGGATGTTTATTAAGTTAGGAAGATCAAATGTGACTGAATCTACTCATGAGTGTATCTAGTGTAGCTAGGTTATGGCTCATGATTATAAAGTTGTAGATTTCCTGCAAGGAGTCAGTCAAAGGAACAATCAGATTACATTTTTATATAATTGAAGTGGATCTAACAATAAATATATGCAAAAAATAAAAATATTTTTCTATAACTTTTGAAATTATTCAATAGAATTTTTACTTCATAGAAGTCTGCGGTAATGAGACCATAAGTATGTCTATGATTCCTATATTTTTGTTATATATGATTCCAATTATCTCATTATTTTTAGATTTGTTCCTTTGTTTAAGTGTAAGTTAGTGAACGTTTTACTTTATTAATAGTGATTAAAATATCTTTTTATTCTGTATTTTACACTGTTATGAATATTTATTTGTTCAAATGCTTATCGAGTTCAAAAAGTTTCATCTTTAAATGATAATTTATCAAAAAGAAAATGTAAATAAATCAGATTCAATATTGAAAAGGGCATGATTATGATTTATGTGTTCGTACTGTTAATATCTCATTGTTAAAAGATCAAATTTAAGCCTCATAGACATGGCTATATGCTATACTCTGATTTTCTAATTAGTTTGACATCCGCGTACGGCTTGAGCTTGTTTCTTTATAAGGTTGAGGCGTGACTAATTTGCACATTAACTTTATGTGTGGAAATACACTGAAGCTAAATATTATAGAAGTATGTTTTCTTGTCTGCGCACACACACACGTGGCAGTTGTTTTTGTCGAATATTAGACGAAGAAACCGCCGAATACCGCTAGCAGGCCGTCGGTTATTGCTCTCGGATTCCGCAACAAATTAGCATGCATTCAGTACAGATAGGTACACAAAAATATTCTATAATAAGATTAATTTTAATAGTCTTGGAAGCCGCATCAGGTATGCGAGCATAGATAGAAGAATTTGTGTTAAATTTTCTGTGCATTATGTCCATCTTATCCGTTAAATTTAGATAATCGACAGGTCTATGCTCTTTCAGATAAGATTCTGTATTATCCGAATTTACACCTAAACCATTGCTACGCACTTGATTGCATTGCGAAACTATGCTTATAATTGAATCGTGCCGATAGTTTTTCGTATGTGTGTCAACAATTAGGCAGCAACCAGACGAGGGAACGAGGTCAAACTGTTTTGCATTTTAGTCTGCAAACTTTGTCTTCCGGGTAGTTATTCATTCTAAGTATATTATTAGTTACTGTATGTACATTATTCACAGATGGCTAGTCAAGTTGTAGAATTCTATATTTAAAACTGTTATGTATTCTTCTTTCTGTTATGAGTTTTTCAAACATAGAATTAGCGGCATCAGAGATTATATTTAATATTTTTAATACAAGTTTTTGATTATACACGTTATGCTTTACTCGTGGGCGGTTAGAGCAAATTAAAATATTAAGAATTAATTAATTACTATATGCCTGGTTTCAACTTACCTACAGGATATTACATGACAAATTATAAATCATAATTATAATGTTAATGATAATATAATAATTTTGTTTGGAAATAGAGGCTATTTAAATAAACTAAAATTAAAATTATTTTTCTCAGAATTAGACAACCACGACACGCACACACGTCAACCAAACCGCACTGGGCCAGCGTGGTTGACTAAGGCCTAATCGCCCTAACGTAGTTAGGGTAGACTCGAGCCCCTCGGTGGGGACGTATATGAGCTGTGATGATTTGATATGAGTTATGTCTGACTCGAACAACAGCTACATCTGCCACTTGTATTGACAATATCTTTAGTAATTGTAAAGTTCAGGAACATCACATTATTAATTGCATTAATTCCGACCATAGTGGACAACAAGCTTCTCTTGAGCGCCATCATGTTTGTTCTATGCGTGAGATTGCTTGTAGACCTATAACTTAAATTGGCATAGATAAATTCAAAATTAATGTCGCTAATCAAGTCACTGTTTTAGCCAATGACGGGACTGATGCCAAACCCTTATATAATAACCTATTTACCATAGTTAATCACGAATATAATAATTTATTTAAACATAAGGTTATAAAAGTAAATGGTGGAAGGAGGAAGTTTGATGATTGGGCTACGCCTGGCATACATAAGCCGTAGAAATTTATTTGATTTATATGCATTAAAAGAAACATCCACTGATCCCGCATTCATACATTACGTAAAAGAATATTCCAAAACATTTAAAAAGGACAGTGAACAATATTGTGAAAATGAATGATGAAACTGTAGAATTCACTGACTGTGCTAAACTTTTGGGTATTACACTCGACTCTCGATTGCAATGGGATCCCTATATTGAGACTTTGGCAAGCAGACTTAGTTCTGTTTCATATGCTATATATAAAGTACGATAACTGACTAACGTTGAAACGGCAAGATTGGTCTATCTCAGTTATTTTCATAGTGTCATGACGTATGGCATAATACCATTGTGGGGATCTGCGGCGAATATTGAACGTATTTTCGTGCTCCAAAAAAGAGCGATTTGCGCTATCTATAATATAAAACAGAGAGAATCACTCAGAGATTTATTTAAGGATATAAATATAATGACATTAGTGTGTCAATATATTTATGAAAATTTAATATATCTTTATAAGAACTACGATACATTTAATACAAATTTTCAAACTCATCATTTAAACACGAGAAATAAAAATAAATTTGCCGTTCCAACATACAGGCTTCAAAAAACTAGAGGTTCATTCTTAGGGAAATGTGTAACTTTTTATAACACACTTCCAGAAAATACTACTGCTTTACCGTTTCATGAATTTAAAGCACATATTAAAAATACTCTAATGAAAAAAGGTATTTACAAGGTCAATGATTTCTTGAATGATAAAATTGCTTGGATGTAATTTTTACGATATTTAATTTCCTGAATGATTGAACATGCTTGGATGTAAATTTTGCGATATATAATTTTAATCTTTCTATAATAAATAATATTTTTGTTTTGTGCCGGACATACATATCAGATTTGTTTAATGCGACATGACTCTTGTGACGGAAATATATATTTGTTAGTTGTTTTAACTTGTATCGGAGGTTGGGTTCAGACTGTGTATCTGAAGCCGGCTTCCAACTGACGACTCTGTATGATACAGGGAGAAAAAAAAATGCCCTTGCTGGTTTTCTTGCTGGTTCTTTCCAGTACAAGGTCTCCCGCCGTAGACTTGTGAACCAATGGCGTAGTATCTTTAACATTCAAAAGTGTTTGAAAGTGATTTGAAAAAAAAAGAAGGTAACTGATAAAAGTGCGAAAGCAATTCCGTAGTAATTGAATATTAACCATGATTAAATTTAATCCTGATTTTCTCGCGTTTAATTGGAGTACTTAAGTATTCTTCACCTATTTTAAAGATTTCTATAGACATAGTATCGCTTTGATATTGTCTCTTCCTATTTATGCCGCAAAACTGTAGTATTCGTAATTCTGTATTCTAGTTTGTAAGATAGTTGTAGTTCTTTTGGAGGTTATTATTATTTATTTATTAAAGTATACGTAAGTATAACCTTTAATTAAAATTTTATTTTAACTTAAATTTTTCTGCAGGATCAGTAATCAATTACAGATTTGTAACAAATATCACGAGAACAAATATGTACCTACTATATACGGCTTACTTACGAGTGTATTAGGTGGGCAATTTGCTGCTTTGTCAATATTTAGCTATATATAAATATAATCTTAATAATGAGTAATAAAAACAAATATATATAATATTATTATCTATTCATCATTTTACTTTTGCTACTAAATTAAGTTTGAGCATCTTATACTCCCAAAGGCTTCTTTTTTAATTCTAACAGGTCTTTTGCAAAAGAACTGGTTATAAATATCCAATGGTAGTGTGTAAGTGAAAGTCATGATTGACGTACATAAACAGTTCCGGTTAATCTTAGTTTTTTATCACTAATTAGCAAGTCTTTTGGCACATAAATTGATTTATGTACTCCATGTTTGTTAAAACAAAAATAAAAGAATTAGTTACCTGTTCAGTCACGTAGAACAAGTCTATGTTTATGTAAAAATATAGACGTTAATATTGTCTAATTGTATAAAAATTACTTTTAAACCATATTTCTTAATAATATTAAGTTCGACTGCATAGACTGAATCTTGTGTGTGTAACAAACAAATATATTTGCTGTTTCTCTAAAAGTTTCTTCTATTAAATGTGTTGATGTCATTAGTCATTAATATGTAGACCATATTAAATTCAACATGATACTATGAATTATGCACTCAGATAGTGATTAAAATGTACCTGTACGAATTTGTAATACTAAAACGTCCTTGCGGTGTTATTTATAAATCTAGAGTCTAGCGTAGAAAAAAATATAGTTGAGATCATGTAGCGATACCATGCAGCATTCCAGCGACGCAAACAATGCTTATGTGCTGCAGCGAGTTCTGCGCGTGCTTGTGGTTTCGCCATGGAACAAAAACGCTATTAATGTCATTTAATCGGTCTCTCGAGCGTGGGATTACGAACGTAGTTTTAGGTAGGTACGAACTAAGTTTTAATTTGGATTGTACATATCTTGTAGTACTTTTGACCTTCAATACTTTGCTATGTTAAATCAGCAAATATGTTTTGTTTATTAAATCAAATACTTTATTAAATGAATGTATACTTGAATTTCACAGATTTAAAAAGTTTAATCCCAACTAATTGTAAAGTAATCGCTAAATAAATGGGACTTTTACTGCGAAGTATAATATAATTATCACCCCACTACAGCGAAAAAAAAATTTTTGAAAGATTTTTTTTTTTCAAACTGACGGCAACTACCTGATAAAAATATTAAATCACTAGTTATAGTAAGTAATAATTGTTAAAAGAGATCATAGATAATGCAAAACACTTTAATTTTTACCTCACAAGTTTGGTACGGTTTCTAAAGACTACTACTGTGAAAATTGAACTTTTCTATTTAATAATATCCATTGAAAATACACGTACGCGTACACTCGAAGAGGCCTATGTCCAGCAGTGGACGAAGAGGGGCTGATGATGATGATGATGATGATGATTGAAAATACATTAATTTGAATACACAACCTAAAAAAAAAATAAACCATCCACCTTTACGAGTAAGGGTAATAAAACACAACACTGTTAATTTTTACACTTTTATCCAGGAAAAACCGTGTCACCGCTCCCAGATATATCTGGGAGTAATATAGATATAGTGGGAAGGATATAACAGTTATTCTCTTTTTATCATGTGATTTTTTTTACCCTTACTCGGAAAGGTGGATGGTTTGTAGAACGCTATTTTATAGAAAATATTGATATTCGAAATACTGATATCCTTATATCCTTCTGAAAAATGAAATATTTTAGCTTTTAATACTACGTGTTAATTTTGTATTAAAACTTATTTTTTAATATTAAAACTTATATTTTTAACTTATAACGTTCAATATATATATATAGTATTACTTAATTCCTGTCGATAGAAATTAGGAAAAATCAAGTAAATACCCTTCACAGTATAATTGAAAATTATTAAATAAGTACCATAAATATCAAAGCTAAGACTATAAATATCTAAGACTAATATAAGTTTTATAACAAAAAGGAAAAATGAACCAGTTTATTTCAAGGTATATCATAGAAATATTGTTGAAATGTACTTGGTACAAACAAGAATAAAGTGATTAGCATCTAAATGAATATGGGATAATTGTACTTACATTTTTTTAATTTATCCATGAAAAGGAAGTACAAAATATTGCTTTAATGTCTTTTAATTCAAAAATTATGAGCCAACCTTTGTGAAATGAATAAAACAGCTGCAGTGGTATCCAACCAATTAAGTGGATTGCTAATAAAAGTGAAATCGAAGAGAGTGCAGTGGCCGCTGTGGCGGTGGCGGTGGGCAGCGCGCGATGATTCTGAACATGCCGATGCACTACATCATCATTATTTGGCTCAAAACAAGAGAAAAAAGTAAACATTACGTTTTAATTTTAGAGTGTATTTGCATTCTAGATTTAAAGATATAAAATTGTTCTAATGTATTCTGGAGAAAGTCTTGTGGTTGTAACATGGTGCCGAGTTACAATTATTTGAACATTGTAGATTCGATTAGACTTTAGACGAGATTAGACTTTTATTAAAAAACTTCAATTTTATTATTTTGTAGATTTGTATTTGCGATATTTTTAATTAACAGATTTTTATTTATTACATATTACATTAGGAAATAACGTAAAGTCAAATCGTGTAATAGAAAATATATTTATACAAATCCGCAGATGGTGGTAAATTTACATTTTTATAAATTCACGTATTTAGTCTCTTATATACACGGTACAACACTTAATGACATAATCATGTTCCCAGAGAAGTAGAGATTGCGATTGCAATTGATAGGTCAGTAATAACTAAATTCATTTTCGAGGAAGTAACAAGATTCCCGCTATAAAAAATGCAGTGCTGAATGATTATTCATTATTACGAGTATCTGTTTCAATTTCAAAGAATAAGTACCTGCGTCCTTTATAGATTAACTATGTGGTGGAGAAATTATATTGGAAAAAAAAGCAAATTTACTACAATTCACTACAGATCTTTCTACTTTTGTAAAATAAACTTAATCAACAGCATATTAATAGGTTTTAAATCAGTAATTAGTTGGTATAATAAGGAAAGTTTGAATAGACCAAAATTATAATTCATCAGTTTCGATTGTAACATTTTTAGTTGGATTGGTTTCTGGGGACAGTTTCAAAATATCTAAAACGACCCTTTAATTGACGACTACTATTTACAAGTTTCAATATTTATTGAAGTTGACTAGGCAAACATGTAAGCTCCGAGTGTTTATATGTAAGTATATATATGTTATTATATATATATATATATATATATATATATATACATTTCAGTCGAGTGGATAGTACACTGGTTTCAAGGTGTCGCCATATCTGAGGTCCCGAGTTCGAATCCCGGTGGGGGCAGATGTTTGTGTCATGAATTGTTTGTACCTTAAAAGCATTTGTACCTTAGTCATGGATGTTGATGTATATGTTACGGGCACCTTAAGAAATCTGGTCCCTATTAATAATGATCGGCCTGTATCAATAAGGCCCATATCTCATGGGCCATTTAATTAAAATTTCACCCCTAATCACTTTTCCCGGTCAGTATGAATTAGGGCAAATACGTTTTGGCCAAAATAATAAAACAAATAAAATGAAATGTTTTTGTTTATTAACGATATAACTTCGAAATTCTAATAGGAAGAAACATAAAAAACGATTTAATATAATAATACATAAGAAATTAAACAATTTAACGTAATAACATAGGTAAGTAAGTAAGTAACATTACCCTTATTTTTATAGAATTTTGAGCAAAATGATAAAACACGTGAAAAGTTTTTTTGCTTATCAATGAAATTAAACTTGCAACATTTTCATAGTAAGGAACATAAAAAACTATTTAACATAATAGTATAAAAGACATTTAACAATCAAATATAAAATTGTGAAATTAAATAACATTACTAGTTACCTTTCCTTTATTTTAATTAAAATATTTTTCAATAATCAGATGTTTTGGTAGGTACAATACTGAGTTTAAATATAGTAGATAGTAGTATATTTTTTAAATGGACCACGGCCTGTCGGGCATTATAATATAGACAGGTCTAAGTAATAAAAGTACTAAAATTAATCAAATAGTCCAAGGCTCTTGGGAATTATTCATAATACTCGGCCCTTATTAATACGGGCCTGTTAATCACATTGCCGTAACATATATTTCAATAAAAATTATTAATATATGTATGTCTATCCGTTGCCCTAGATCCCACAGCACAAGCCTTATAGAGCTTAGTTTGGGCTAGGCTAATTGGTGTAAGTGTAACAAATATTTATATTTATATGTTATACTAGCTGTGCCAGCGACTTCGTCCGCGTGTAATAGTTATTTTGAGCATCATATTTATTTTTGCAAACAACCACCTCAGCTGTTAACCGATCTTGACAACGCGACATATCCAAATTTGATCACCATAAAAACGATTCTAGTGAGTTAACATTAAAAGATAGACATACTGTCGCGGACATTTTTTAGATCATTTTAAGAGGAATAATTCTTTCATACATATTTTTTTGGTATCTAGAACCGTTTTCGCAGCGCACGCAACGGAAGCCCTCAAAGATGAATAATTTTCACCGTTTTCTCCACATTTTCCATTATTTCTTCACTCCTATTAGTCGCAGCGTGATATTATGTAGCCTAAAGCCTTTCTCGATAAATGGGCTATTCAATAAAAAAAGAATTTTTCAATTCGAACCAGGAGTTCCAGAGATTAGCGCGTTCAAACAAACATTCAAACAAACAAACTCTTCAGCTTTATAATATTAGTATAGATTATTGTGAGTCAACCATAAAAGATAGACATACTCGTATGCTGTTGCGGGATGTTTTTTAGACAATTTTATGTAGAATATTTTTTTAGTATAATTAATACATACATAATTATACATACAATTTTTTTTATCTAAAAGTTTACTCAACATACAAATAAATAATAAAATCATTATCAGAACAGTTGGATATTGTGTAAAAAATGGTCGTCATTTCGAAATACTACCTAAATAAAGGATGAGATGTTTTAATTTAATATTAGTTATCACATTCCAAAGTGGCATTTTATGCTTGTAACTAATATATGTCGAAATAAAAACAATGTATTTTTTTTAATACGACCAGGAACGATTTATAATATTTGTAAGAACAGAATCCAATAAGACTCTATACAGATGGTGGCGTATTTATTACGCCACGTAATAAAAATTAACAATTTCAAACACTGCAGAACAGCACGCGATCATATTGTTGAATTATATATTTCATATGAGTGTTTCAAAATATCTACCATTGACCTACATGTGCTGTAATTCGGTAAGCTGCAAGTGTATATATATAGTTGTTAATTATACTTTATAACCTAATTATTGCCTTAGTGTAATATTAGTAGTACTAAACCTTAATGCTCAAGAATTGAATATTTTGTTTTTTTTTTGTTATTAAATAAAGTTGTAATATGTATTACGAAAGCATTACACTATTTTTGTTTTACTGTTTTTGGAACTGAATCAAGAAGAGAAACTTGTAATATTAATGGACATAAGTTTTTGTAGAACAAGTTATTTTGTCATTATTCATAGATCACAAGTTACAGTACAGAATTAAACACACATATGCTTTAACTTTACATATGCTTATATATTTTATGAAAGCTTCAATTATATCACGACTTTATTTTAAGCAAAATGCAGTTTTCTATTGTAAGATAGAGATAAGATTTTGTACCTGACACATAAGAGTGTTCGCCTTAAGGATATATTTAATGCTGATAGCGACACTGATTTATTTAAAACAGCGACCCGACCCGGCTTCGCACGGGTGCAATGCTGTTACTACATAGAAAAACGTTGTATATAAAACCGTATCAAAATCCGTTGCGTAGTGCTAAAGATCTAAGCATACATAGGGACAGACAGACGGTGGATAGCGACTTTGTTTTATACTATGTGATAAGACCCCCCAAGTTAATCGAGTCGTTTCAGCAAAAACCATTGCATTGTTGTGCAAACGACCAACTTGATTTGATGTTAAATATCAGTATTATTAATAGATATATATTGTAAAATAGTCCGTTGAATGTTATATAATATCTAGTCTATTGTAAAATTTCATTTTTAAAAGCATTTCAACATGGCGGTTTTTATCTTTTAGTATGTGTCCTTAACTTTTTTATAATATAGATTATTTTAGTAGTTTCGATATTTAAAAAATGTCGGCCTAAGCAAGTCAGTCCACAGTGTCCATGATTTATCTCGTGCTTAGATCCGGTTGGTTGTGCACCCACGCCTTAGTGTGCGGCATTATCGCGCCGAAATGATCGCTCGACATTACGACGCCTTTAAACGCGCTCTTTGTTGAAGTGAAAAGTTTCTAGATATTTTTTGATGGGGATTGCATTTGTTGTTGTTGTCTGTTCACAAATTTAATAGAGTAGCTATCGGTAATCGGTTTATTGTGATTCAATACAAGAGTACTCGTATGAAGTGCAGTATTCAAATTATACAGGTCTGCAAGTAAAAAAATACAAAAGTTTTTTATAAATTTTCTAATATATTTTGGTGTCCTAAAACCCGAACAAATATTAAAAAAATCCATCATATTAATTTTTTTACAATACTAAATTTTACATTTTAACTCAATTTTAAAGAAATATTAAATTCGTATTTAGTTAAAATATAATGTTTAATTTTTTAAGCTTTAATTTTAATTTAGAGTTCTTACCTTAATTTTATTAGTTACTAGCTTTCTGCCCGCGGCTTCGCCCGCGTGGATTTCGGGATTGGGTGTATAGAGGGTTAAGGGTCATAGCTTTTGCCCACGGCTACATATACGCGGAAGTCGGTTTATGGTGCGAAGATTTTATCGCGCTTCCCGTGGGACTATCCGTTTTTCCGAGATAAAAAATGCCGCAAAACTCCTCAAGAATCACTCTATCTATTGATGAAAACCGCATAAAAATCTGTGCAGTAGTTTTTGAGCGAAGCCTTTATTGCGCATCCCGTGGGATCTGTCGATTTTTCCGGGATAAAAAGTAGCCTATGTTACTCGGGGAGAATGTAGCTTTCCAAAGGTGAAAGAATTTTTGAAATCGGTCCAGTAGTTTAAGCGTGAAGAGATAACAAACAAACAAACAAATAAACAAACAAACAAACAAACAAACACACTTTCGCATTTATAATATTAGTTGGGATTTGTCTGGGAATAAAGAAAATAATAATGGATGTAAATAATTTAGTATAGGGGAAGGGATAAAGAATGTCTGGTGTTAGGCAGACGGTTACATTTATTATCGCGTCTGAACAGGTCAAGTTCGATTGATCAGAACGATTACGAACATCATTCAGCGTGTTGCAATTAGATTAATCTTGTTCCAACAGGCTAAGTTCATTATCTATGACCCTGTTTTGCCACACTCAGTTGGCATCCAAAATTCAAACGCTACTGTGCTTTTGTTTCTTTAAATGTGTTATGGCTCATAGAGGTTGTGTAATTTCTCCGGACAGCTTCTGTTATATTTGTAGTGAATATACAGTGAAAAAATATACGTGATTTTGTTAAGAAAGTCTATTTTGCTTACTTCAAATTAATACTTGGTGATCAAAACAAAACATATGCACCTCATAAGGTATTCAAAAGATGTGAGGAAGATCTGCGCTTGTGGTTTAAGAGTAAGAAAACTGCATTTCGATTCGGCATTCCTATGATATGGCGTGAACAGAAAAATCACACAACCGACTGCTATTTCTGTTCGATAGACGTGAAAGGGTTTAATACGAAAAATAAGAAGAAAATATCTTACCCTAGCCCTGATTCAGCTATACGTTCAGTGTCCCATAGCTCTGAAATATCAGTTCCGCACCTACCTCCTAATTTAGATGATATCCTGAGTGGTGCAGATGTCTCAGAAATATTTGCTCCCCAGAATATTCGTTCTGGGGAGCAAATGTCGTCAACTGCAAAATCTGAGCTAGATTCCAAGCTCAGATTTTTCAGTTGACGAGGGACCTCAACTTTTCTCTCAGATGACTTGGGTCTTTCAAAAGATGCGGTCGAATTACTAGGTTCAAGGCTAAAAACCAAAATCTTTTATCATCTGGTACTTCATTTTCTTGGTAAAGATATCGAGAGAAAGACTTACTCACTTACTGAGAGACTTTACTCACTATTTCACAAATGAGGGAAATTTGGTTTATTGTAATGATGTTCGTGGGCTCATGAAATGTTTTGAAATAGAATATGATATACCTGAGTCAATGGCAGAAATCGAAAAAGAAGCATGGGATTATTTCATGAATGTAGTGCTTCTGCACTACATTCATGAAAGAATGAACTTCTGAACTTCTGTTCTAGGGAATATAAAACTATTGTACAACGCATGCTGACAGCGTATAAAGCTCAAGGATGTAAGATGAGTTTAAAAGTTCACTTCTTACACTCCCATATTGAATATTTTCCATAAAATTTGGGTGCCTGCAGTGAAGAACACGGTAAAAGATTTCACCGGGATGTACGTGATATCGAAAGATGTTACCAAGGAAGATGGGATGTCAGTATGTTAGCGGACTACTGTCACTAGTACTGTGTGGATGCTTAAGCGAGACATCAAAGAAGGGAACCAAAAATGAATTCGGATAAGCATTAAAGAAAAGGTTTCACAAGGAAAAAGAGTAAAAATAAAGTTGGGCATACATTTAAATAAGAAAAATAATTGTTGATAGGTTTTGGTACACATACTGCTTGTTTGTTTGTTGTGAATAGTTGATATTTTTCATTATTGTTTATTTTATTTTGCAAAAAAAACTATACGTGATAGACAGTTATATAAGCTATTTTTTAAATCGGCGTACCTTAGAACATATAATTTAGCAAAAATATCTCATGCAGTTGAAAAAAAGTTTTTTTTGCAGACCTGTGTTATTCATAAAGAACTATGAAAAAGCATTCATGCAGAATATTAAATATACTTATGCTGTTCTCAGAGATCATAACATGTGTAATATGCAAAATTCGTAATCACAATCTGTAATAAATGACGAATTAATTCTTTAAAACACTATTGATTAATTCTTAATACAAGTACAATAAAAGGTAATTATGATTATTAAGAAATAGTGAGAGATTTCCAAAAAAGAACAAGAATGAAACTCAGAAAGAATATTTTATGAATTAATTTAGTGGCAATATTGACAGTAGTCGTAACTATATTATTAGTTAAGCTTCGTGATCTTTCAATAGACGGTCTACCCGCGAAGCGTTACGGTTGAGGTGACGCCCGTGGAAGCCGTGAGCTATTCGTGTCGGCCAATGATGCCGAAAGAGACTTCGAGGAAACTCATTATCGTCTTTCTGCGTTATGTAATTGGTAATGCTAATTTTGGAGCACATGTCCCTACATAAATATATATCATTCTATATATGTACATACATATATAGGAGTTGCAAAACATGTGGTTAGCTGTATGCACATTAGAAAGAAAAGGAATGAATTAATGAAAGTCTTTGTCTACCTCCATGGGAAAATGGCGTGAGTATATATATACTCACATTTTACTCACATATTGCAATATATATTTCAATGAAAAAACGTTAACTATACAACCTAAGATGATGGTGCAACAACGTATATCTGACGCCGTATAATCTGTTTATGTATAATTATTATTGGTTACCCAATTAACCCCGAATTATATATTATTTGTTAGCAAGCGAGTAAGTCGTGTTATCCATGTATTCTGGTTATAAAATTTGAAATTAATTGATATATCGCATTATTTTAGTTTTATATTTCGTTACTTTAAAGTGCTAAGGCTATTGTTGCTGAAGCTAAGGCTAATATTCATTTTAAATAGTCAGTGTAATTGTGTCGTTTTGTTATATCTGATATTTATTAAGAACTTCAGACTTCTCAACCAATTGTGAAAAGTTAATCGGTAATAATATGCAAGAGCATGTGGTTCTTGCAGAAATAGCTGCCGATCTGTATCTCCTACAAGAACCTCAATATACATTGCCAATTTGTGAAATAAGATGTAACCCACACATTTCATTGCCCAACTTATCCTTCAAACTGGACCACAACAAATACGAACACTGTTGTTTTGTTTCAGAAATAGGTAAGACGGTGGCATGTTAATAGATGAACCTATAGAGTCACCATCCGGTAAAAGTGAGAATTTAACGTCCTCGAATTTGATCGCTAATCAGATATGAACAGGGAAATTGCTATGTTGGAAAGACAGAGTTAGGCTAAGGATTCAGTTATTATGGGGGTATAAAAAGTCAAATAAATGATAACAAAAAAGTATTACCTAATGCCAAAATCTCTTTATTCAAGAGACAGCGGAGCTTTTCGTTCATTTGTTCATTGACCTGTATTCAATCGGCTGTTCTTTGTATATTAATTAGTAAAGACTTAAATGTTATTTAATGTATTCAACAAATATGCAATCAATAGCATGAACTATACCTACATTTTAAAGTTAATCATACTTTTGTCTTGTACTATGACGAAATACTTCAGCTAGAAATTACAGTATTCATAATTTTTTGATAGATATTGCCAATATTAACGTGCTAAATAATTAAGTTAATGGATTTCTCTACACTTCGTCGATAGAAATTAATGTTTATTAAAGAGCTTAAAATTAGCTTAGATTAGATGAATTACAGTAGTCATAAAATGTTTGTTGCATAAAGCACTTTTTAAACCTATATTTTAAATAACACTATGATAGGCTTACACTTTGCAGGTCTGTAATTAAGTTCAAATATCTTATTCGTCGTGTCTATAATAACACGATGTGTAATATCATCAACTGGTTCCTAATTAATGGATAGGATTTATAGATGTATGGTTCGGTGGCCGGAAGGAGGTCGGTGTGCAGAGTATTGGTTGGTACTTACTAGTGCGTACACTTAAATTATCTTAACGAAAAAGAAAAAGTGTTCCAATTGGGCTTTGTAAGAGCTAGACGTAAATCAAATTGAAGATGCCCGATAAAGTGGATAATAATTAGTGGAAGATGTGAAAGCGTTGGGAGAAAAATTCGTGAGAGTTTGTGTTAGTGTGATTGTGCATTTGGCGAACAACATCCGGTTAAGGCAAACGCGCCTGGCGTCGATCTAGGTGGAGTCATGTTGGTGGTCTGCGGGAGTAATCTCTGAAGAAAATTAATATATTAAGCATGTTGCTCTAGATTAGATTTTAGACAGCAGTAACATAGATTGTGATAACATATATTGGAATATAATATTTTATTAATAAATGTAACCTGGCAGTTAGAAGTTAGGCAGAAGGTATAAAAGCAGTGAGGTAAACTCACTGCTTTTGTACTTCTAACTGCCTCATAAGTCGTTCACAGAAAAAAATTGAAATTAAATTTTAATAATAATTTTATGCAATGTTTGCTCACATAAAATTGCATAGGAGGGAAACTTCTACTACCCTATTACTTATAATAGGGTTGTTTGATTCGCAACCTTTGCTTTATCCCAATCCCAACTAATATTATAAATGCGAAAGTGTGTTTGTTTGTTTGTTTGTTTATTTGTTTGTTTGTTTGTTTGTTTGTTACCTCTTCACGCTTAAACTACTAGACCGATTTCAAAAATTCTTTCACCTTTGGAAAGCTACATTCTCCCCGAGTAACATAGGCTACTTTTTATCCCGGAAAAATCGACAGATCCCACGGGATGCGCAATAAAGGCTTCGCTCAAAAACTACTGCACAGATTTTTATGCGGTTTTCATCAATAGATAGAGTGATTCTTGAGGAGTTTTGCGGCATTTTTTATCTCGGAAAAACGGATAGTCCCACGGGAAGCGCGATAAAATCTTCGCACCATAAACCGACTTCCGCGTATATGTAGCCGTGGGCAAAAGCTATGACCCTTAACCCTCTATACACCCAATCCCGAAATCCACGCGGGCGAAGCCGCGGGCAGAAAGCTAGTTCATTTATAAAACAGCAGTCTTCCCAGTGTTGTGTTATAGTATGAAGGGTAAGATAGGCCGTGGAATTACTAGCTACCCCGCCATGATATAAAATGTAAAGTCGACTCTACATGCAATGTAGAGTCACTATGATTTTGACACTGTGATTTTTCTGGGGGTTGCAGATTTGATGTAAATTTCATATTATCCACATGTACTGGCGACTGTGACCATCTACCATCAAGTGGGCAGTCTGCTTGATTGTCGAAAAAAATCACGAAATATTTAGACGTCTATTTAAAACCTTAAATTTTTAAGTATTAAAACATATTATGAGAACCGTTTATGACGTATTCGAACAAAATGTATATTTTTAAGTATGTACCTGCTTGTATTTACAAAAAAAACCTGCACTCTCACTAGTCGACGTCGGATTTGTAACACGCCAGTGCAAACAGGTTGTCACACTCGCCTACACAGCTTCCGCATCTATTTTATACAAAACTTAATAGTTTTCATAGTGTGAGATAAAAACTCGCCGATTGTTATCGATAGTATGTGTAGATGTTATCAACATTTTAAGTTTTGTTAAATTTCTATGTCATAAATAAGCTAAAAATTAGCCTAACAAAATAATATAAAAAGGGAAAGTCGGTTCGAAGTGAAATAAATAAATCAATTTTAGATTTACATTTTTTGCATAATAGGTAAGTATACTTGTAAGTGTCAATCGACAATTAGCCCAAGTGCTTAAATGGTGTTCGTTCGTTAGTTAACAATAGGCTATTGAGACATTTATGCAAGCATATAGTATTTATTTATACTTCTGAAATGTTCAGTTATTATGGCCACAAATAGAAACCGGACCTGCCATTGTTGACTGCAATCTTAACTATTTAATCTATAAATCGAGCTATTAATGTTCAAATTGTATGTTATATTTATTTTATAGTGCCAATACATTTTTGTTTATGAGGGGCTTAGAAATTGTATTAAAATCAATTAGATAATAACATTCACTTTCTAATTTTTACGTTAATAAAGTATAAATATTAAATAAATAAATAGTATGAACGTTAGATAAAGTACACATTCTAATGGAGAACGAGATATGGAATTACATAAGCGGATAAAAAGCTTTTTTAGAGCAAGTCCTGAATTAAGAATAAGTATAACAACTATTACGTGATTAATAAGTAATTAGTATATAGTAACTTAATTATTATGCCTTAAACTTATGCAGAAGCGAGAGTGCTGATGAAATGTTCTAGACATACCGGTACAAATTATGCAATAAAATGGAGTCAGAACAATTGAGTGTATAATACACTCAAGTGTACAAGTATTTATACGACATAGAGTTCCGTGACTGGTCTGCTTGGCCATACAACCTGATAGCGGATGTGCTTGTTATGCGATGTCGTGAAACAAACTAAATTATTTACCTGCTATATTTATTAGTGTACATTTTCTTGGTACAATATTCATAAAAAGCTAGGTATGCAAGGCCAACGTTTTAACAAAATAATCATGGAACGGATAATTACTATATAATCTACAGTATGTTAGCCAGTAGGATACACAATTTTTTTTCCTTGTTGAATTTTACTGTATCAAAAACATTTGATTAAATATAACCAAGGATAATATAATAAGGAGTATAATATAATTAATAAAGGAGAAAGTATTATTGAATGACAACTATGTGTAATTTTCTCACATTTATTGTATGGTGATTTGCAATTTATAAAATGTAAATAAAATAAATAGCTTTTCCAACTGTAGTACTATGTCTAGTGTATAGGATAAATAATAGGATACAATGAAACATCTATTTGTCAATATAAAGATCTAGCTTCGTACGAAAAAGGCGATCCATGTAGTAAATAGTAGTAGTAGTAGATAAAATTCGAAGAATTATGTTTCTCACTATAAAGATATCATATTAAAAGTGCATTTTAAAAAATGTAATAGGACTTTCTTGCATATAAGAGACGCATTGGTCTTTATCTAATATTACAAAAGAATAGTGTGGTAAAATCAAACATCTACTTAAGTGGTACGCAAAAAGAGATTACAGGTAAAGTTTTCACAGTTGAGCAATTTAACAAAGAAAATGTCCATATTTCTGCTCATAGTTCTAAAGATGTTTCACGAATAGTTAACAGAATATAACGTGAACTAAGCCTTATTTTTCTGAAAAAGGTATCAACATATTTTTCATAAGAAGGTGCTTAAGCCCCTTTACAACACAATATTCCATAACTAAAAATATACAGTTTTAGAGAGTATTATTTGCTCGAAACGTCATGATAATTTGTAGTCCCTAAAGCAATCCATAGGGTTGGCAGTAAAGAATTTTTCCATGGAAAGAGAACTTGAGTCTATTAATATCTGACATCAACGTTTAAAAGACAGTATTACACTCAATGGATATCATTACAAATAAGTTGCATATATTTTTAATGTTTCTATATTAATGTATTATTAGCCAACACATATTACAATGATAAATTTTAAAGGCTAAGCGTGACCAAGTGTTATATTATTTATATGGCTATTATGTAGAAACCCAAGAATATAAGAGTTTACACAGAATAAGTCTCGAGTTTATTTATATACAATTCGGTATATACTTCCTTGATGTAAAAATATGGTCATAAATGTTAAATCAACGTGTAAATTTTACCAAGTATTATATAGCCAAGATAATTATAATAGCTAATATAAATAAAGCGACAGCGTTCATTTTTACAGATGCTAGCTAACCAAAGTTTTAGATAAACATTAAACTTTTAAAAAAATACAAACTTTTAACTAACCAACAATAAGTGTTTACTAAGGTGAATCACTTGTAAAACACTTGTATTAATAATTCTTAACGATGGCATGTGACGTGAGACTCTCTTAGAGTAAACAAAGCGTGCGTTCTAAGAACGTATCGGAGTTCTTTTATTATAAAAGACTTTCACGATTGTTAAAAACAATTAACACATCAAATCACAAGTATCCAATATTTATGTAAAGTTTTTTTTTATGCAAGTGATGTTTTTATTTCTTAAAAATTATCCAACTTATATATAATATAATTATACCTAACTTTTACTATTGGAATGCAGTAATACGAGTAGGTGATGTATAATAAAGATGGAAACCGTATCAGCATTGTCGAGTTTGCTTATTCTCTTTTTATTAAATGTACTCTAATACTAAACAAGAAATAAAAACAATAAAGGTTTTACCATGGTTATTATAGAACCTTTTTGATATATGTTGACTAATGAATTTTAATAAAAATTGTCCATGTTTTTAACTGCTACACTACCAACGTGAAAATGTCTAGTTTAAGGTTGTGCAATGTTGAGATGTTTTGTTTGAACAATACGGTTGTTCACACGCAGGTGTGGGTGGCGATGTGAATCCATGTTGATGGTAAATAAATATTTACTATCTTCACATTTATATTCAACACTAGTAGCAGAAATAAAATGAGCTTCGTCATGAATAACTGAAGCGGACACTTTAGTTTATATAAGAAAGTACAAGACAGTAAAAGTGATATGTATCGGAAAGAGTGTGTAAATAAAATAAAAATTGTTGAGTGCAAGTTCGTTTCTCCTTTTGATTGACGTGATAACCTGATCTAAGTGTTGCATGCCATCCGCTCGGCCCTCCGTTGTCAGAATTGAGCCTATGAAGCACGCTCTCATTTCTCACGAAACATAAACGATTTTAAATGATTGATTGTCGAAACTAAAAGTGTTTTAGAAAATATTGTGTTATTGTTTTAATAACGATAAACTCGGTTTATTTATGATTTGTTATTTTCGCAAAATGAATGAATATTGTTATTATTAAGTATTACTTTAAGCTTAGTTATGTATATAAGTATACTTAATATCCTATAGCAAAATATAATAAATTCATTCAAAAATTACCATGAATCTTCAAATGAGACGAAATAATTATATTATTACCTAACAGGTGAATAGATGATTGATATAGATATTGAATTGATGATACGATTATATAGTAAAACGAATATCTTTTAAAACATTTTTTTAATATAATATATCTTTTAATTCTGAAATATTATAATCAAAACTTTAATAGATTATTTTACAAATTTATTATATTAAAGTAAACTTTGGACCAACATTTTATGCAAAAGAAACAAAATCCAATATTGGATATGATAGCTTTTATTAAATAGGTTACCACTTGTTTCTATATTTTCTTGTTAACTGTATTATATATCAATAAAACTTAAAATCTCTCAGTGCTAACGATATCTTATACCTTTATACGTTTATTTAATTTTCCATTTATTTATATACTTACTTTAAAAGGAATTTATTTTTAATGAATAATTTTAATTATATTTTAACAATATCAACTTAATCTAGTTTTGTGTTTATGCGATATACCAAAGACTATTAGTCAGATCGGTACTCGAAATTGGAATAGAAGATTCAAATAAGATAAACTAAATTATGTTAATCGGATATTTTTACCGTGTGTGAGCCATGCTTCGGCACGAATTGGGCCGGCTCGACCGGAGTGATACCACGGCCTCATATAAAACCGGCGTAAAATAGCGCTTGCGCTGTGTGTCGCCGAGTGAGTGAGGGTACCGGAGGCCCAAGCCCCCCTTCCCCCCTTATTCCCTTTTAAAAGGCATCCTATAAAAAAAAATATTTTTCGATTAAATTAACAAACATGGCATGGTCACTCAGATAATAATTTATACAAAGTATAAAAATAATCTTTAAATGTATGAAAATTGGTTTAAAGCATGCAGATTTATCGGATAAATAATAATAACACAAATGATGTAGTGAATAAATCTTCGCTTTATTGTAACTATAAAAATGACATATATATTTAAATGTACGATGCAATTAACAATGACCTTATGATATTTTTGCTTATCAATTTTACACATGCAAAAAATGTTTTTGCATTAGGTTTTTTGTGCTTAATATTTCTTCCTTTTTTATTACGAGTTGACTCTTTTTTTTTTTTTTTTCCTCAGGAGAGTAAGGCTGAGAATCCTCACAAGGAGTACGAAACGTACCCAGGATATCCCCGCAACGGCAAGTGTCACGGAGGTTATGTCGGACTCCACGCGACCGGAACGGTCCAGCCACGTGACCTACCGACTAAACTCAGCCTGGCCTAGGTTCTAAAACCATATAGGCAAATCGTGAGGGCGCGAGTTGACTCATTGAAACATATTGATTTTTAATATTAGGGGTTAAAGTATGAAATTGCTGTTTTGCATGGAGATTTCAAGGAATTTGGCGTATTTCATAATATTATGTATATATTCCTAATTTATTGAACAACCAAAAAAGCAAATTTTATGAAATTCCTATACATATGTTAATAGACATTAAACTAAGTATTGACATAGTTTGAAGGCAAGAAAATTAGTTGTCATAAAGTGTAAAATTTTGAAGTAAATCAACAGCTCGTACTTTAAGCCGGCTTAATCTTAGGGTTTATGGCTTTAAATAAAGATTTAAAAAAACAGCTCGTAATTTTTGAATATTTTTAAGATTAAAATGTCACGATTCGGAGATTTAATTGTTGTTTAACCAAAACTTGATCTTTAAGGATTTAAAAAGTAATGTAAAAATATATATTTTATATGGCGCTTAAATTTAATAAGTTATAAATTTTTAAATACAAGCGAAAATACCGAAATTTAATAGTTAAGGACCCGTTAGTACATTTCTGCCACGGTATTTAATGGCTCCATGATGATGCGCTGCGATGATGATGGCTGACAACGCAGCAGCTCCAGGCCGTCACAGCATGGGCACTGCAGTACTTGATGGGCAAGCTAGAATAAAGCTTCATAGTAGTTTTTTAGCGTAGTCAGCAAGGTCTATGATAACCAATCTTGATGTCTGAATGCGGTGCTGAGCTAGGCTCGAGGCCATTATAGCGTGGTTGGCTGGGCGGTTATTAAATCTATGGTTTGTGTAGTGCTTTACCCAAGCAAAGTTTGTTTTTTAAATTACATTAACACATTATTCTGAAAATTTGTATTGGCCTCAATACAGCCGAATAAAAAATAAAAACATTTTACACATATTGTGGAAAAAATATTGGACTAATGTGGATTTCAAATATTTTTCCGGGCCTAACCCGATAAAGGGCAAATAAGGCTATGGTGCACCTTATAAAATGATGTCATTAAAATTTATTTTCTATAATACTTTAAGAGGTATAGAATGTTACAATTTAAGCCAGAGGTTCCCAAACTTTTTTGTGTCGTAGACCCTTTGTTCGGTTTTGGGTAGACTTATCTGATTGAATTGATTGATTGAATGGCTACATCATACAACTTACAAAATTTTATAAACATTTATAATATTTTTTTTATTTCATAGGTAGATAAATAATTTTGTCTTTATATTAGAAGATAATATAATGTAAGTAAATAGGTACTATTAGTGTATGTTGAGATCCATTATCGTGGATTACCGTTTTCATTTCATGGACCCAAATTTTTGTTTGCTGACGTAGACCCCTTGCAGAATGTCATAGATCCCTAGGGGTCAATATAAACCGCTTTGGAAATCACTGATTTAAGCTGTACCAAGATATCTTGATTTAAGCTGTACCAAGATATCTTGATTTAAGCTGTACCAAGATATTTTGATTTAAGCTGTACCAGGATATCTATGTTATATCATATATTATATGTATTTATTCATTAATATTTATTCTATATCTTTAGTATAATTAACATATATCTATTTTATAGGAATACTACATAATTATTTATGTCTTAATCTTTCTTCCATCGCCTCACTATAGTCTACAACATTTATTCCGGTTGACTGGTTGAGAATGCCTTATTGCGTTAAGTCCGCCGATTGTATTATTATTATGCAATGAAGATTAAATAAATAAATAAATAAATATCTTGATTTAAGCTGTACCAAGAAATCTTGATTTAAGCAGTACCAAGATATCTTAATTTAAGCTGTACCAAGATATCTTGATTTAAGCTGTACCAAGATATCTTGATTTAATCTATACCAAGATATCTTGTCACGCAAGTTTTGATCTAGAACAGCAGGTTTATGTTTTGAAATTAAAATTACTCTTATGTTATACAGAAAAAACGTTAGACGATAAACAAACTAGAAAGAACACTTACTGTTAAAATAACCGCATCTTTTTACAGTCGATTAAATTTATTTCATGTACTTAAATTGTTGCAAGCAGCATTGTAACAATATATGTACAATTACAAATTCGATTTACGTTTAACCGGATGGTTGAGACGATATGTTGAGCATGGTGTTATTTACTTTGCCAATACGCGTGTATATAATGTATTTTTACATTAGATGTATTATAGATTTATTATATTAAATTAAATTTGTAAAATAATATGTCACGTGAAGATTATATTGCGGCGCGGCGCTGTATTGCGTACTAATGCAATGTTATCTGCGTAAATATGTAGTTACTTTATTATCTAATCTGATAACAACAAAGTTATGAATAAAATAATATTAAATACTTCACACGAATACACGCTCATTGTTACACACTTTCCACGTCTCAGTAAAACATGGTTTACTAGTAATAATGTGTCTTGAAATTAGATCTAAGCTCTGTTAAGCATTTTGCAGCTTACAGCTATTTGCGCCATTACCTACAATAGATATGACTAGAAGTTATATTAGATATCGAAAGCTAAGCCTGGCGGCGTGTGGTACATTGCAGCTTTGGTGTTGGTTTCTCTCGCACTTAAATCTCGACATCTTGCCACAGAAACGTTCTGAGTACCTTTTTTGGAATAACTCGAGCAAATTTCGTCGGAAACTTTTATTTTACTCCGCTCGAGTTGCACTCTGAAATTGGATTTTTATTTTAATGAGCCCGTTTCGCGACTGCGTCTCGCTCGCACCCGCCGCTGCACTGAATAAATAAATGAGTTGCTCTACTTTCTATGAGATCGTTTCTTTGGGCGGATCGATGAGTCGTCTTGGCGTGGCAGCTTTGAACAGCGACCGCTCGGCGTCGTGCGCGCACCGTGCTTCACTGCGCCGCCGCCGCGCCACCGCGCGTCGCATGCATCAACAACAATATTCTTTGACTCTCTACATATTTATAATTCTGCACTATCTCGTTATATTTTAGTCACGATTTGCACTACAGAAACTCTTTGCTCTCATAGAAAATACTAATGAGTGTACCATAAGCTGTCTCTACCGTAATGTTCGTAAAAATACAGTGTGTTAACTTTATTTAAATTGTTCTTATATGCTGAATGTTTATATATGTAATCAAGAAGCAGTGCTTGCATTACTGAGGTGTATTCCAAAGTCATAAATACAAATACAATAAATTTGATAATATGACCGTCTTCATTGTATAATTATAGGGCTTATTGAACCATGCCTCTACTTTAAATTCGACAATGGAAACTTGTTATAAATGGGTAAGATATGTTTAGACCAAAACTTTGACAAATTATTGGCGAAATTACAAAATCCTTATATGCTCATCATCATCAATGAGCGACGCTTCAATTTTCCGCTCAAAGCCGGCACGAAATTATGTAACCCCTTAAAGATCCCATCAATCTTATTTTTGGCGCAAATGGCTAAATGAAAATACTTGTTCTTCAAGTTCTGAGGTATAGAATATACAAATAATATATAAAAATACTGAAAATGCATTCCTATTTATGTTGAATGTAAATTAATATCAAATGAACTGGAGATTTTGGACTAAGACTGATAATACCTACTCGGTGGCCCAATTGGTTAAGACGTCAAATAAGTTGAAGACTCCCACTCAAGTCAAAACATGTTTTTTTCCTTTCCGTTTATGTACTATTTTTGAATAAATTCCAAAGTCTCAAATACAATTTCTTAAGGAATTATTGCATATTTTAATATTTATTGTGACATTCATTTTTAATGTAACTACTATATAACCGTCAATAATCAAAAATCTATTTCAAATTGAATTTGCCCATAAAGCAGTAGTTTCTGCATGGGACACGCAGTCACAAACGAATAGTTTGTTTCTAGGTGTAAGTATTGCACGCCTTATATTGCTTTTGTGATAAATAAAAATTTTGTTTATAATCAATAAAATATCCCAACATTCATTTTCTGTAATTTAAACTTGTTTCCATGTACACTATATATAGTGTACTGTATATAGAGTCAGTATGAGTATATAGCGTATATATATATACACTATATACTCATACTGGCTCTGTTTAGGCTCTTTTTAAACGGAGTTTATTTTAAATATATAAATACTGAAACCCACATAGAAATCAATCGAGCTGAGTATGTGAGCTTTCAATAATGGACAAAAGTAAAATTTTATAAAAGGTAATTGAATACAATATTGCAAAGACTTAATTTCATTCACATTTAAAGCAGCCATGACAATAGTTCTCCGTTCTTGTATAGCTGTATTCAATATACGAGGAAAGGTAACGTGGATCTTTCTGTTGGTTATAGTGGTATGGCAAGGTAGTGAAGTGTTGTTATTTATCGGATATGGAAAGGACTTGTTATTAGTGCAATGCACTTGTATGCGTCACAAAGTGGAGGACACGCTTTGTCTGGATCAGGTGGTAGCGCGCCGACGGCGGTGGACGGTGCGGAGGGGCGCCGGCACAGCCGCTCGAGGCCGCTTCCTGTCACAGGACTGGTTCGCTTTGCACCACTTCACTCTGCACTAGTTTCCAAGCATGGACCGCGATTGACCTCATAATTCTGTGTTTGGCTTGTTGATTGTAAACTTTCAATATACAATGATAAATAAAAAAGATTTTCTGTATACATTTTATTTAATAGTAGGTATACAGTATTTTAATATATTTAATTTACACGAATTTCACGCTGTGAAATTGTCGAATTATTACAATAAATTGTACGTTTGAGTTAAAATAAACATATGTATGTTAAACGTTTAGATTTTATGTGACATACAATGTAAGTGATGCATCGTAAGTACTTTTTCATTTAGTAACAAGTATCGAAAGAATTTATGGAAGACATTTTTTCAACTTTTTTTATTAGATCTTTAAATTTGATCATACTATTAGATATCATATATGTATTAGTCTGCAAAGCAGTGACGTAACATAATGAGTTTATATTTAATATTGAACATTTAGAATATAATTATTAAAATGCTCAGCAAACAATACCATACACATAGTAATGTAAATTAAATATTTCAGAGACTGCCAGACTTAAGAGCAACATGTCTAATACTAAATATATGAAATAATTGAGATAAAATTCCAAGTGATTTTGCTAAGCAATACAACGTTTTATTTTTATTTTTCGCAGAATTAGGCGATGAGTTTGTAATTAGCTCCTTTATATGAAGACTGCGTGAAACAATCGGTCGGTATCGTTGCTCAATAATATCTGTACGTTTTATCTGCAAGTGAACTTATTGGATATAATTGGTACATAACAAATGTCTGATTTTCTGTAAAAACTATGTTGAATCTGCACTAAATGTGTCCTAAATGTCATGTCACACGTGTTTCTAACTTCTGCAAATTTAAAGTTTTCTATAATGTTTGAAGGTTTCTGAACTATGGTACCATAACCGTTGTAGATATACTCGTATACTTCTTTTTATAAGCTTTTATTAGTATAAAAGCTTATAGATACTTATAGATATAGATACAAGTGAAGCTAGTGCTTCACTTGTATCTTGGAATCTTAATTTGACCCACTTCCCGGTCTCCGATTGAGGTGAAATTTTGCATGCACGTGTAAGTCGGATGACAATGCATGGTTATGTGTGTGATGTCAGTCTAAATCCAACATGGCGGCATTACCAAGATGGCGGATCAATTATTTTTAATGCACTAAAATATTTCGTTAAAAGTATTCTGTAAGTAAATCTCGCGACAAGCTTTTATATGTAAAAGTTTATTTTGTTCTTTTTAGCGAATTTAATAAAAGCTTGTATTCATTTCTTTTTTACTTTTAATTTTTAATTCGTAAATAGTAGTAATTAGAAAATTGATATCAAAACACAGAAGCACTATTTAACAAAAAGTATATTGGCGCTAACTGACAAAGTGTTCCTCTAGGAAATAATTCCAAATTAGACCATTATTACATTGCCGATTCACTTATATTACAGGAAAAGATTTTTATATTGTTGTCACTGATATATAACTAGTATGTCTACAAAAATAACATCTTTGTTATGGTGCAGAATACGAGGCCTGTAAAATAAGATGGAGTGATTTAGTTGTCAATCATAGTGAAGTAATGAGGTTTGATGGACATATTCCTATGTTAGGCGTTAGACCTATTACGATCGCCTGGTGATAGCACACAATCTCTGACAAAATTGAAGATTACGACGATAACATTTAATCTCTTGGTTTCATAGTAACGTCGAGCAAATGTCAAGAGCACTAGGCGAACATTAATGTGTGGCTTTTGACTTGATACTGTGACGAAAAATATGCAGATCAAATTTTTATTCAGGCGAAAGACAAGTTCACACACATTGCAAAGCTGAACATAGCCATCTCCGACTTCAGCATAAGTCCGTCCAAAAAAATACAAAAAAAAAGCGGAAGACAAGCAATAAGTTCTATGTCAAAAATGCGTTTAAGCCTAACTTAATCATTTAAGTCCACCTAGCTATTTATTAGGACTTTGTCCTGAAATTTTATGACGCATTTAGTAGATGGTATAATAAACTATATGTATAGCGTTTTTATATATTAATTGTACAGTAATAATATCGGGGCGTTTATAAATGGAATATAATGTGCTATATTATTTATTTATTCATAAATTAAATATAGTTTGATGATTTTACTCATTTCACGTAACACATTAGCTCAATAGCCACTTCGAAATTCGTTTGATTAGTAGTTGATAAGAGTATATTTCTAATTACAACAGACTGATTTAATTTGTAGTTTATATTACAACTAATTACTAATACTACTGAATCTTTTCTCCCGAAATGTTATGTAGAGGTGTAAAATATTGTTAATGTTTTAAGTGTCAGTGTGTAGTAAGACGGCGATCCCCGCCACTTCATGGATATTTATTTTTACCAAATTCTCTTAATGGGATATTAAGACATCCATGGACACAAAGTGAAATATGTATTCTTGATCTGACATAATTAATTATATTGCATGATTTACTGTACATTAAATAAATTTGATTTTATTAAATCTAATCTTATTATTCATTGTAAAGTTACAATATATCCTAATGACATTGCAATACTATATCTGTTTTGTATTTTTTGTACAACGTAACGTAACCCAGGATAACAATTATTTTGGGTTACGTTACGTTGTCGTAAACGTCCTCAAAATGACATATTAATTATAAATTTCTTATTATTAATTTATTTTGTCTGCGCTTATGGTCTCAGTTTGCTTCCGTGTTGTCGCTCGCGCACTAACCTGCCTCACTCCACGTGCATAAAAGGTCGAGCAAGTAATTACTGTTTTAATAACTATGTTATTACCTCAAATAGCGTTGATATTGCACTGTCAATATTATCGTTGCACTACTGCACTTAAAATCGAAAAGATTCAATTTCAAAATTTAGCCTATAACACTAAATCAATCAATTAATCAAGGTTTGAAAATGTTCTTATTGTTTGTTAAATATACTACTTATATTTTTTTTTATACTTTCGATACTCTTTCACTTACAAATTACTGAATGGATTTTCACGAAACTGTACAATGAAATTGCTTATTCGTCAAGTTTTTAAGCAAGTGATTTCAGATAGTGCTCTCGAACCACTGTCTTAAATATGTATTAAGTTTACGTGTAGACATCCGGATTTAGTTAGGTGGATTATTTTATAGGTGAATCGTCATTACACTAAATGACGACGACAAGGAGTTAGTGCAAGTAATTGAAATTTTTAACATGAGCGTAGCCTGATGAACGGAGGTCACGATCATGAGTGATACCAAGAAAATCGAACCGCTTCTTAAGGTAGATTGGAGCATTAGGGTTGAATAAAATATGACATTTTATATTGCCAATAAAATATAAATTTTTGAGCTACCAATGATAAAAGGTTTTCATTTGGATTAAGGTAAAAACACCATAGCTTTGGGAACGCTCGGCAACGCAAGACCTAATCACAATTTAGGAAATTGATGAGGTTATTTATATCATATATACTATCCAGCGCATAGACCTGCAGCTCATCCGTATACAAATGGTAAACCGATCATATTCTTTTAGTGATTACATTCACAAACAATGAAAACAGGTGTGAATGAATAGCGCCCTGAGAAACACTAGATACTAGTCATATATAGTGTGATCAACACGTACAGCATGTTGGCGTCTTTGTAAACAACAGTTTTGTGCTGATATTCATTGAATTCAAACTGGTTAAAAGAATATCATGGTCTACGGCGTTAAAGATATTGGAGAAATCCATTAAAATCAACACTGATATTTGGGAACATTCCTTACCTTCACGACAGTCTTTGGCGACTTTCAATAATGCAATGAAGGTGCTTTAACCGGGCCTGAATCTCTACTGGTGGGATGAAACTTGATCGCGTGAGAAGATATTTCGAGAAATGTTTAAGGATAAGGAATTCGAGTATTTTGAAGAGAAAAAGCTTAATAGATATGGGTTTTAAATTATTGAGAGATATTGAATTTTGTATTTTGGAAAGCGTGATAATGTAAGTTTATGCCAGGCGTAAGGGAATATTCCATTGATAAGAGAAAATTTAAAAATATAGGATTAAATAGTAAGGAAACAGTCCAGTTTAATGTCAACATAAGATGTTGAGGTTAAGTTATGTTTTTAGGAAATACTTAGACAACTTGGATGCTAAATGTACTGTGTTGTATTGTATTGTATATAGTGACCCATAATGTCGTCCGTGGTCTAGTTAATCACCGTAACATATTAAAAGCGCTATAAACATGAATTAAATAAATTAAACTTTATTTATTACCTTCGATACTGAAAATTTAGATTTATTTTTAATGTGTGACTATCATTAGATGTTTATCATTGTTTTGGTAGTCCAATATCACATGAAAATATCCCAAACATTGTAATAATAATATCATATTACTTAAATAATTAATAAATGGATATTAACCAGTCTCAAAAATTAAGTTATTTTGGTAGGTGTTATTTCATAGCACTAAAAGTGTGTTTTATATTTTTCTGGTAAGTACACATACTTGTTTTATTAGTAGCTCAGGCGACATTCGCCATTACGTCCTTTAATAACTTTCTAAATACGACCTAATGGTCGCCGAATTCAATTGTCTGGAGTCTCTACTAAAACTATATCCCCTTAAAACTATTAAACTATTCTTATGTTTTAGATTGAAACTGCAAGATTCTCGTTGCGAAAAGGAAATTTAATATCATTACTTAATTTATATAGATATCTTACACATACATTCATACTCTAAGTATACAATTGATCAATATCGACTATTTCACTAAATTGCAAGTTGCTTTGGTGTTATTTGATTTTTTTTATTAGATTGCGACAAATTGGGTCTAAACCATTTCTAGCTCAATAAATGAAAGGGCACCGTACCTCAAAGTCCCCGTCAAAGCTCCATAACTATCCTCGTACAACCCTCCTCACCATGGTACCCTGTAGAGATTAGTATACATTTTATTTCAGGTACAGCAGCCTATTACACAATTTCATTCCAGTTAACCAACTTGAATAAATTCTTATCTACGACGAAATTTCTTCCATAGAAATATATATTTCCAAGATATATATTCCAAGAAATATATAGAGGAAATAATATACGACACCTTCATAATCATGTGTTGAAATCATCGTTACTATTTCTAAGTGAATCAATCTATATACTGCGCAAGTATATAGAAATACTCATGTCATACATAGAAAAAATGAATCAATTAAGTCAACTCCACTCAAAAAGCCTTACCTGTTTCTCTTGTTTGTAGGTAAAGGTACGAGAAGATTTATGTGATGTATTAAGTTTTACTCTTATGTTGCCTTCAAACAATTTACCTTTAGCTATTCTTTTATGTAAAATACGCACACCTGTAATTCAGAAATTTGGCACGGATTAGTCAAAAATTTAAGATTCCGCGTAAAGTAATTCCATGTGCATTCGCATGGATATCTGTAGCCTGATAATATATCTTCCGAAAATAATTTGGGTTTTACTCTAATTGACTCGTATTTTGTTATTGTACACAAGTTGTATTTGTCTTTCAGAAAAGAAAGTCACAGGTTTTATTAAGTCAGAGATTTGAATATTTACATATATATATATTATATATATATATATATATATATATATATATAATATATATATATATGACAAAAATAACACAAATTACATTTAGATGTAAAACTAATCAGTCAGAATTTAGATTTTTTTTGAAGAATAAACTTTTTGGTATTTGATGTAAGTAAATTAGAATTTATTTAAAGTAGCTAAATTCAAAACATTAAAATTGTAAGCTATAAAAGAAAGTCAACAACATACTTTCGTGTGAATTTGACATTTACAACAAACAAAATACAGATTCAAACTGATTGCGCGCACATTAGAATCGTCTTCGCGGATTGTTACATCCATTGTGAATGATACCTCTTGTTTTATTTTTGGAAATGATTGACAGGCGAAAAAGTATTGTTCTGTTTAAATAATTAAAGAAATTCTGATTCGCAGAATGGAGTAGGTAGCATTTTACAGATTCAAATAGATGAACTTATTAAGATTAGATGATAGCTTGATTAGTATGTTGATTAATTATAAATGTATTAATTACAAGTAATATAGATATGTCGCTCATAGATTCAACAAGTTTTTTTAACTCGATCAAGTTTATAAAGAACACAATATTTATATGCTATTAAAATCAATGAGTGGCGTAGATTCTATAGATGGTGTAGAGCTATGAAGCTTTCGCGTTGAAGTCTTTTATATCGACAGCTTCCGTTTGACGACTACTCTGCGCTTAAGCAATATGTAGCAGACATCACGTTGCCGAATAAAGGAGCACAATCTATCGCTCGCATGTACAATTCCATAAATATCCAGATATGACATTTATCGTTAAACACGTTACTTATACCTTTGTGTCTCATTACATTCATTTTAATAAAAATGGTGACTGAACAATAATGTTGATTTAAAAATCACGAACGGTATTATGCACCTGGAGACAAACAATATTATTTGTTACATGTTTTTCGAATACCTTGGTATGAATAAATAATTATATTATTTAAAATCTTTGTGAGTTTATCGGAAAAAGAGCTGGTTTGATTTGATATCATTAGTTTTTTGTCAACCTTTATCTATCGAGATCTCAAGTGTTGTCGCAACAGAATGTTGCTGGATGCAGCAGGTACACTCAAACAGATTACATTTGCACCAACTAAGCAAAACGCAAAATCCAAAATACGTAACCAGGCATTTTGGATTTTGTGTATTTCACTGGAGCATTTGGCAAGACCTATTTGATAACCGACTTTTGTTACGAAGTTAGCATATATTAAACAGCTACTGTTTACAACTACTGCTTATATCAGCTACTGTCAAGTATCTCAATAACACTAACGAAGAAATAAATGAGACGTTAGTAACGATGCGAAATTTCCGTGAGAAAATAGTAATGAACGTTGTTTAATAGTTTGTTAATGAATGGTTTGGTACAAACCTATATGCGAGAAGCTTTGACCAACTAAAACTGATTTATAGAGGTCATCGGAGTCAACTCGTTGGCGGGACGAAACGCATTTGGCGTATTGCCTCTTACATTAATCAGCTTTAGCACATTCGACTTAGGCAATACTTATGTATATAAATTGAGCAAAAACTCTGACACTGTACTTTAATCAGTGTAAAATAGACACAATTCTAATCTTAAATAAAAGCTATCACCCCTCCAAATGCTGCGATTTTCATAGGAACTGCATGAACTGTATGTGATTGTAACCACTTACCATCAGGTGGGCAATCTGTTTGTGGACATATCACAAAAAAAATATTAGGAACACCATAATTGAAATATTATGACTATGATTGTACAAGCTAGGTCAACATTAAAAATAATTATTCTGGTTACCGAATCTTTTGTTATGAGTAATTTAATTTGAAAAAATAATTGTATATGTGGGTATACATTTTAAATTATATAATATATTTTATTGAAATATATGAAACAAAATGTATTACTTTATACTATGTTTAATATATAAAAATCCCTAATTTTAACATTTATTTAATAATATTAAATCAACAAATAATGTTATTTGTATTAATATATATTAAAATAAATAATCAAATTATAATTTCTGTTAATGTCTTTGTAAGTTATGACTTTCTATTAATCGATATCAGGATCTTTCTATTTCGACTTTGGCTGAAAATCTTATATTTTGACAATTAATTAAGTAAATAAAATTAAACTCATTAACATAGATCGTGATCATAGAAATTAATTCAATTACTATATTTATAAATATTTCCTTATATATTATATGTAATATTTCTATCGCGGTTATAATAAATAAGGATTATTTAAAAAAAACTTTGACTTGAGTCGGAACCTCCAAAGGAACGATAATAATATAGTGTCAGTGGTAAAGTGGAACAAGGAACTCTCGCAGTTGGTGATTGGTACGTTGAACCTCCGTGGTTACATTTGTGTGCCTGCGCGGTACAAACACTTACAGGGCGCGCGTGAGACGAGGCGGGCGCATTGGTTTGTGTGCGCCTGATTCATGTGTTTGTATATTGATTTGATTCATAGCACTCATGATTCCTTGGTACTAGCAGTGCACGATGTCTTAGCCATGCTTACTCAAACTATTACTACATTTCTAATCAATATAATGAATATGCTGCAATTAAATTTATACAAGTCTTAAAAAAATAATACGTTTTTTTACATCATAGCTTAGTAAGAGTAATATGACTAGATGACTACAGCTAACATCCGAACAAGTTCTACAAAAGCTTTACGAACATTGAAATTTTGCAAAGAAACACAAAAATATCTTTCAAAATTATAACTGATTTATAAAAAGCAATATTCTTACATCTTATGTCTTCTAACAGAGTGCGCTTAAATGTTATATTGATATATTAAGTAAGTGCTGTTATTGTTATTAGGTATATTTACTAATATGGTTTACAGTGCACAATAAATTGCATTTTATTAGATTTTATGATCTGTCAATTTATGATTAGTATTTGACAAGCTAAGCCAAAGTAAAAATAATTACGAATTCTTAACTAAGATTAAAAAACGCAATGGCGTGACTCGGTTACGCTGTTCGCTAATGACTAGTTCGATTTTTGATTCTCACTTAATGTTAAATTTGATGACATTAAGTCGCAATTGTAAAATAAGTGAGGTAAATTAAGCGTAAACTGTTAAGTGTAATGGGTTTTGCAATCAGCACCGTAGAAAGTGGAAGCAGGTTTTTCGAGCTATTAATGTTTGTTTGTCTTTATAAATAGAACAAGTATTACGCACTTAAGCAGTAGCTAATGCAATTAAAAACAGAACAAATTAGGCTATTAAATAAAAATCATTGTATTTTAGACACATAATTGTCAATTTAAATTCTTTGTTTTAATGACTAACGCCGCATGGCCAGTCGATTACGACAATCGGCATCGCAGCGGCGTGTCCTTGAGCGTTGTCTAACGCAACTGCTCCGTACCACATATAGCATGTTAGCCGTATCATATTAAAAGCTTCGTGCACAAAATAAACCAACAAGTAACCAAAATGCGCCGCAATTGTTTTAGTGAAATATTTGGACAATCGAATTTAAAAATAGCTATAAAATATTGACATTACAAGACTGTACAATATGGTGCTTTCTAAAAATTTTCAATTGTATCTTTTTGTTTATGTTGCATAAATTACATGACAAGTTCTAGGATTGTGAATTTTAGTGAAATTTGGTGATCATTTGCAGTGTTGAATTACAATATACAAGAAGAGAAGTATCGAAATTTGATGTAAGTTAATTTTGAATCAAATTTATTAAGCCCCTGTAATATATTTGATATATTAGTAATAATTTTAATTAGACTATGTTATCATACCTTGGAATCACAGACTAAAATGGCTGGAATATGATGATATATTTTTTCTTTATTAATACAAATTAATAAAGAAAAAATATATCATATACAAATTGGATTAAATTCTGTGTATTGCTCTCAATTTTTAGATAAAAATCTTTGTCTTAACAATTGCTGCGTATAACATAAGAATATAATTTATACACAATATAGCATGGTTCACACAGCCAAAATCCTTAACCACACCCATATATGTATATAGGATAACATGATGTCCATTTATATAAAGAATGTATAGTCTTACTTATAACTATGTTTTATATAAACTTTTTCTAGGAGGTTGTACATGTAACATAAAAATATACTGACTGATTTATATCTGGATAACCTATAAAATTCATTACCTTGCTGTGGCAATCCGCCACAAGTCTTCCGAACTCTTGTACTTTGTATTCATAACAACGACTAACATATTGAGAATTCTAATAATATAATGTTAATATTCTACAACATTTCACAGTTATCACTCGCCAATCTGATCGAATCGGATCTACAACAAAACCTACAAAAGGTCTCACAGTTTTCCTGTCGACGCTGTTTTGTTCTTTAACTGTCACTTACAATACATCACTTACATTATAAATAATTAAGTTAAAACTTACGATCGGTTAGGTCTAGTTTCAAGTGTCTCGCAAATAGATATTTGTATAAGTAAGTAAAAGAGGTATTTGTATATTAACTAATAGACAGATTTCATAAAGTTATACATAATCGTGGTACGGAGTACATGAGTGATTGAATTCTAAGTGTACCTACGACTACTACACAAAACGTTGCTGTTAGTCTATATTATTGCGTAAAGCAGTGCAATTTATAGGTAAATGTCATTCATTACATTACCAATGCGATAAAAGCCGATCGTAATCAGTCAATTTATAATGTGCAGGGTCATATTAGGTTGCGTAGGTATACGACTACTGTATGCTGGCGGACTACCTAAAAATACATTTTTTTTTGTATTAATAGCAGTTGATATTGCTCTTCATGAAAAAAAAAAGATAAAAAAAAAGTAAAAAAAAACTTGAATTTTGTCTCATCATAACTTGTGCTATAATAATATCCTGGTTTCCTCCTGGAAACCTCATTTAAATTTGACTAGTAGTTGTGTATTATGTCATTATTTTACGTATTAATCAACGTCTTTCTCAACATTTTCCAAATTATAAATATAATAAACATAAATAATATTATCAATACAAATAACCATAGTATAATATTATACATAGTTCGAGCTTCAGCTTATGTTACATGAATATTATACATTATATAAATTTCATCAAACATCGTTGACAGATTATATTTAAATTGAAATGAACTACACAAAGGTTGAAAACAAAAACACAAATACGTTAAATATCTCAGTAAATCTAAATTCGAGGCATTTATCTCACAAATTCTGTAAAATCCGTTAGGTTAGAACTAATTCAATGTGCGCACACATAGAAATATTCGTGAGGTGGGTTTATACAGCGATAGGTTGAATACACACACATATGGACTGAGCACACACAGATAAACACAGCAACACAGCACACACAGCGATAAGTTGAGGACACACAGCTATAAACTGAGGACACACAGCTATAGGCTGAGGACATACAGTGATAGGTAGAGCACATATAGATCACCACACGTGCAGCAAAACGCTGACGATGGCGGTGGCGATGCGGAACGTGTTCAAAGCGACCTGCGAGAAAGAACTCAGCCAAGGACGCCGGGCTAACGGTGCGCACGCCTGCATCGAGACGGGATATCATTCCTACTCAGGATATCTTTGATTGCGTAATCATTCACGACCGAGGTATAACTACAGTTCGAAATAGAACGATAAGGATTCAAACAAATCAAATCTTACTCCTTTATAAAAAAGACTTACTATAAAATTGTTATAATTCAAAAGATATCGCATATATTTGAAAAACTGTCCTATGAAGTCTAAATATTTAATATCACGAACCGTACATAATAGCAAAATCAAAATACAAACTATTATCGTTTTGGTTATAAAAAATAATAATTACTACAGATTCTCATTCATATATTCAAGTCTTATTGTTGTCTGTGTTTGAAGTTCATTTGTATAGAGCAAAATAAAATAATATTCGACGAACGTGTTATCTTGTAGTAAACAATTTTAAGAAATAAAAAACATTCAATGATGGAAAATACTATGGATAAATAAGAAAATAAATATTCAATTTGAAATAAGATTAATATAACTGTTATTGCGCCAGTATACCTAAATGAATGGTTAATTCAAGTTACAAACTTTAGTGTTATAGTGTGTATAGTTATGCTTCACAGCCTTATATTTTTAAATAGATTTATACCTTGTCTACCTCCACACAACTTGATAACTTTGAAATGTCAAAGGTGATATTTATATTTGCATGCCGAAAATGTCATAGGAATTTGTTTGCAACATAGTGTTGCCAATCTATCACACAACGAACGAATGATCGATGTGCCCCGA
This sequence comes from Scirpophaga incertulas, assembly GCA_036419045.1. NCBI lineage: Eukaryota > Metazoa > Arthropoda > Insecta > Lepidoptera > Crambidae > Scirpophaga > Scirpophaga incertulas. Next base: position 16,121,894 of record CM071633.1, read on the forward strand.
TTAAGTCAAATTCTTCACAAAATCCAAAATTGAGTTCCTTCGTCCGGCCATCGACCCTAAACCTTATTTTCTGTCTCACTCTAACAACTCGAATGCAAGACTTTTATCTCATGATCACGAATACCGCTGCTCTGTCTTTATTTTGTTCCATTACAGCTAAGAACAATGAGCGTTTGACGATAGGAGCGCGTTGCTCTATCTATTCTTTTCTGTCGTACAGCGGTGAGCACGCTTTGAGCGAGACGACCAGCACGCTGCAACTCACGACCTATGCTAAATGCTTCAGATTCTTATTGGGCTGCGGAAAGCTTAAAGATGGCCATTTGAGGACCGTTTTCTCGTAATGATAAACTAATTTCGTTGCATTACGTTAGAAGTGGCTCTACTTATTTTCAATAAGGCAACTCCATTAAGTTCGAATGTCAGAAGGTAATGAGAGTAAAAAGATGCCGACCTCGCGGTGTATGTTCACACTGCCCCCTCTCTGATCTCCGCCGTCCCGCCCAGCCCCCGCCTGTCACTGTGGCGCGGGTGAATCAACTGTGTTCGGAAATAGCGAAGGTTTTCCGGACTTAATTTGATACGGAAACACCTTCAGGCTTATGCGTGTTTCCAGGTATTTTATAAGTACTGTTAAGCTTCTGTCAAAATATAGTGCCCAGTGACTGTTTGTATCAATTACAAACAAGTATTTTTTTTTAAATTTCATGCTTAGTAGTATTTTATTATTTATTTAACGTATTATCCATAAAAAAATTGACAAATTATTTTTCTATTTCTGACTTTGCATTTAATTAAACAATTTTAATGTATTAATATACATACTTTTTTTTTTACCTAGAGTCATAATTCAAAAGCTTTTCCAGACCGTTTATACAAAAGACATCAACGTGCACAAGTAAAAGATCGTAGTAATATACAATTTATTCGAGTATATTGTTATAATCTTGTAGTAGGTATTATGTACATATATGAAAAGATTAGGATTCATAGTTATTAATTTATATTCAATATATTACAGAATAACATATTATTAACAAATTTTGTGAATACTTACATATAGCTAGTTTATACGATTTAGTAGCTATATAGGAATATTATATTTCTTTTTTTTTCAATCTTTTTGATAATAACAAAAACAAAACGGAAAGGAGGGTGTGATTTACTAAAGGAAATCAGTATTCTACACCACAGCTAAAACTATAAACTTACCACTTAAAAACAACGTCACTGGTGTCCGTGATACGATTGATAACATTGACCATATATGTATATTGCAGTTCACGCCACTTAAGAAATCACGTGATCAATTTATAATACCAATTTGTTTTTATAAGCGTTTCATTAAATTGATATCGTTGCTTGCATTGTCATATCCGCGTAGACACGAAACTTTGACAATGTGTCACTTCATCGTTTTTAAACTACCTACTACAAGATCAGATCAATTCCTACTGCGGATCCTTATGCAACATATTGAAATTAATAATTATTAATCATTTGTAATTAGAAGAAGGACAATATAGTTTCATAATAAGCTCCGTGCATACATACAAAAATACAATCTACGAAAAAAGTTAATATGAAACCAGAGTTTGAATTTGGCTGCCTAACAAAAATATATACTGTTTGGTAAATTTCTAAAACTTTGTTAGACTTAACGTGTAAAACTATAGTGAAAGCAAATTACATATTTTAACAATCAAGTACATTGCAAAAAATAATAATTTCCTTTAAGTTTGTACGAAAACGAGTTCGACTGACGCTTAACTGTATTTTATCAAATTTATTATTAATAATATTAATTTATACCTGGAGAACATTTGATTTATTTTTTTAGTATTTTTTTGTAAACGTAATAATAAATTTGATTTAATTTTGATATTTTTTTTTACATTTTGTTTGTAAACGTTTACAATAAACTAAACTGTTAAAATTACCTTTTTGGAAAGAATTTATGTTTCATTCATGTCTTAGTAAGTCTAAGAGTGATTAAAGATTCCACATTTAACAAATCATAGGAATATATAGCCTCTACCATTAATTTATATTACATATTTAAGAATCAATGATGATAATGTAAGCATTATTAGCATTGAAATATTTTTTTACGCATCCCGTCAGTAATTGATTTCTGCACAGATATAAGCAAGACGCCACGATGCTTTCGTTGAAAGATTGGAAATATGAAATTGTAACAAATAAAACACATTAGTACGTATAACGCAATATCAACCCTCTCCCGATTAGTCAGTACTAACATCTCAGCACCACCAAAACTTTATTTATTACACATAAAAATTATCATAAATTAATCTTTATATTCTGTAAATTTGATATGATGAATGTTTTTGATTTTGATAAATGCTACGTGCCAGTTTCCTACTACTGAATATGAGTGGTTATATAATTTTCTAATTTTAATTATAATCTATACATATAATAAGACAGTAAAAATATTTTGTCTGTACATTTAGTATTTTTGACTGAAATGGATAGAGGGGCACTTAAATAGATTATTAGAAAGCAAAAAAAAATTTTTGGAATTTTTTGTCTGTCTGTCTGTCTGTATGTTTGTTCACGTTTATCTCCGAAAGTACTGAACCGATTTGCTTGAAACTTTCACTATTTGCTTTGTTTTAACTCAGAATAATATCTAAATTTTGTTTCATCAAAATCGGTTCATTAAAAAAAAAGTTATCGTCATTTAAATGAACTCAAGGCATGATAATATTGCGAATTATAATGTACACCATTCTTACATAAGTTACATGGGAAATTTAAAATCTAAAGACAATTCATCATCATGATACAATACATACATAAGATAACGTCTTTATCCCCTGCGGGGTAGACAGAGCCACAGGTTATAAGACTCCAAAGGCCACGTTTAGCATGTTCGTGGGCAGTGAGATGGAACAGGGAACCAAAATACGATGAAACGAAACCAGTTTTTATCAAAATAATATGATAAACGCGAAAGTTTGTTTGTTTATTACCTTTTCACGCTTAATATAGATTAAGCGTGAAAAGGTAATAAACAAACAACAAATTATTTAATATAGATTATACATAATAGAACAGAAAAAATATTTAAGTGTAAATCAGTTTCATTACGCATGTTAGTTTTTTCATAAATCACTAGATGGCGCTGTTTCATTTAATCAATTTCTACAACGCGCTATTGTAGTTTTTTCAAATAATTTATTAATATGATTTGTGTATCAATAACATTCAACTCGAAATTTACGCAGACGAAGTCGCGGGCAACAGCTAGTGATCTTATAAATATATGTCAATAAAAACAAACAATAGTATATATGTAGAAATATTAGTTAATTTTTTATGTTTTTTTAAATTAAGTAACAAATTTTTTCTATGGTAAATGATAACCATCGCTCATAGGCATCTGCAATACCAAGACACAGCCTTATATGAAATTTTAGAACTTTTTGTAGATAAATAAATCAAAAAATATAATATATAATTTGTATTTCTGGAGAAAATAATATAATTGTTGAAGTTGAAAAGTTTTTTGACTTATTAGACATAAAAAGTAGACTCCCTATGTAAGAATCTGTAATAGTAACCTTTGTATTTGAACAACATTTTTTGCGCTGTATTTTGTATTGTCAAAAGTAAGTGAGATTGATTTTCCACTCAACTGGGCAGCATTCTTTGCATAGCGTCTATAAGTTTTACTTTACTCATGCTAAACCGAGATACTATAGTCATTTGTAAGAACTTCAATCGACGTAAATAGAATATTGAGCAAAAAATTATACTGTTATTGTATCTATGATATTTTAATAATAATATTCTGATTATAAAGTTTTCGAAATAATAATAATAGTTACAATTTCTTTTAAGGCAACTAAGATTAAACTGAAAATTATTTAAAACTTCTAGAGAAAATTCTTTATAAAATTAACGTGAAAGCTTATGACATAATTTAAAGAACTTATAAAGTTTTAATTATCACCCACAGAAAAACTATATAAAAGTTACTACCTACTTGTAAATATTTCAATACAAATGCATAAAATAAAAAGAATACCTTGGATTCTCCATTTTACCGACAACATTTTTATACGTAAATTACCAACATACATCACCAACATTTCGGTTATACATTACACATTATTTTAGTATATTAAGCACTGCGAATGTTGAATTATAGTTTTTGAGTCTAATAATCGTCACTACATTAACAAATTTCTGTTATTTATTTATATTACCTTTAGTGCCATTATATTGTATTGTTATTGATAAAAATAAGATAGGTAAATTTGAAATTTGAATCTAGAAAAAGATGCAAGCTGTATAAAACGAGAGCGAAGCACAAGAACACTGCTCGATCTTTGTCGTTGGCCAGCAAATCAATCATAAGTGTTTTTTTTTTCATGTCATGGTGATTTTTTTTTTCGAGGTTTTTTCCAAGTAATTTTTAAAGTAGACTTCTATTGTCTTTTGATAATAGTTTAAGTACACCAATATTTTAAAATTACTATGACAATATATATGGTATTTATATTAATAAGAGATTGAACTTTAGCAAATCACGTTATACCCTCGGTAGAACGAACAAAATAATAAATTAAAATGAAATTTTATTATCTCCTATAAATTCTACTAACTATCACATTAGATATATTATAAAATTTCACTTTAGTGACTGTTATTGTATTTACAGTTTATAACCGATAAATCATGAATTTTAAGATTGGATGTATTAATCCATCTTATTATGCAACGCAATAATAATAGTAAAATACTTTTGGCAGGCGTGAAACTCGCCAACAATTTACAGGAAAATGCAAAGAATATTCCGAAGCAGGTTATGGGACTTTAAGATTTGCATTCGAGTGTACCGTATCTAATTTATCACAAATAGGTTTCAGAGTAACAGCGAGTGCCTGTACGCCGTACAAACCGTACGAGTACAAACGTAGCCCCTGTACAAACCGCTTTCGGGTTGCAGGTGTCAATCGCTTACATACATTATAGGCTAAGAGACAACTCTTCATTATTATATGTTAATTTCATATTTATGTAATATACATGTATGATACACACTCAAATAATGACTATTAAAATTTCGGCTAAGTACGCTAAAGTGTTTATTCAGCGATATTTTATAAGCATATGGCTCCCACTTATATGTTGTTGTCGGTATCCTTATACATCGTAATCTAACTTTACTATGTACATGTAAGTATTAGAAAGTGATGTCGCATCACTAACGATATATAGAACTTTTGTGTTTAGAATTCATGCATAGAACTCAAATATTCACAGATTAAATTACTTATAAATTAGCATATAAATATTAATCACTACAACTAAATTAAATAGTTAAAAATATCTATGTAAATATAAAAAATATATATCTGATATGTATAACGTATATTAAATATACATATATGAACTAGAAATCATTAGTATATTTATAAATATGTAATTCTATATTTTTACTTCATAAGCTAAGGCTACTTATCTAAAACTGATCAGGTTAAAAATAGGTCATGCGCAACATATCGATATATATGTACGTCGTCAATGTGGTGAGTCGATTAAAAAAAATACATCTGATATCCTAATTTAGGTAAAAATAACAATTATAGACCGCAGGTCATTGGCGTCATCAATACATAGTATAAAACAAAGTCGCTTTCGCTGTATGTCCGTATGTATGCTTAGATCTTTAAAACTACGCAACGGATTTTGACGCGGTTTTTTTTAATAGATAGAGTGATTCTTAAGGAAGGTTTGTATGTATAATAAATGCATAATATAGTAGAGAAACACTGATAAATTTAAAGGTTTCTAATGTGATGTCGTAAATAAGCACGTTTTTTTGCGCTTATATTGCAAACGCTGGCTGAACCCTACGAGATAGACCAAAATAATGTACTACAGTATTGTACAACTTACAAAAATCCACAAAAAAGTCCGCGATGGTATATGTCTATCTCTTAGGGATAACCCACCATAACCATTTTTTCACTGCACCCGTGCGAAGCCGGGGCGGGTCGCTAGTTATTAATAAAAGAAAACATACAGGCATTTTGGTCAGGCCCGGCGTGTAGCATGATCAGCGAAATGAGATGTGATAGAGGGTTTTACTTATCATTATGAACTGTCAAAATATATTAGGAAAAATTCAAGATGGCTGTTATATCACACGATATGCATTGTATCACATCGTATCTCGATGGTCATGCTAAGAGAGCAGGGAATAATATTTTATATACAGATATAATGTTTATAACCGTAATATACGTTTATATGTTTACCGTAATATATGTTTATACCATAATACATACATACATACACTCACGCCTTTTTCCCACGGGGGTAGGCAGTAGTGTTGCCCAAATTCAGTCTTGGTCTTGCAGTCTTGGTCTTGTTCTTGCGTTTTTGCAAGACCAAGACCAAGAACAAGACCGCGTATTTTTAGCAAGACCAAGACCAAGACTGACCGTGCAAGACTTGAGCAAGAACAAGACATAGCCTGCAAGACTCTTGCGTCTTGCAGCTAGGACTTAGCGCTATTTCACTGAGTAGTTAGGTGTAACAGTTCGGTGTATAGGTAGGTACGCTTAGGAATTCTATGAGACGCAAAAAACTGTATCAAAGAATATGAAAAACTGGACCTATGCGCATTACGACTAATACCATAAACATAGCGAATAAAATTTTTAGACCCAAGGCATAAGGCTCAGACTTTTGACCTGACAATGTGGGGGAAGCAACTTAAAACAGAAAGTCTGCGCAAGTTCAATGAACTTTATGAAAAATATAAAAGTCTACACTCACTGAACAAATCTCTGGAATTACCAGAAAAAGAAAATATAGTATGTGATGAAGATGAAGACGTAATAGACTTTGATAAACTCTATGAATGTCCCTCGACGTCATCTGGATCTTGTCTTCAAGGCTTAATGATAGACGAGTTGGAGGAGTACCTGAGAAAACCAAGAACTGCCAGCTCGGAAGACATTTTAGATTGGTGGAGGACGTATGAGACAGAGTATCCGATTTTATCGAAAATGGCCCGTGATTTTCTCTCAATACCTGCAACTTCAGTACCTGCTGAGAGGTTATTTTCTAAAGCATCATTATTAATTAGAAAACATAGAAATAGGTTAAGTGATGAGTCAGCCAGATGGTTACTTTGTATTAATTCTTGGTCAAAAAAAATTATATAAAGTTTCATAACCTAATGATAAAGCTGTTGATTTGTGTTGTATTTTATTTTTTATTCAAATAAATGATAAATCGTAAAACTCTTTTATTAAATTTCTTATAAGTTGAGGGTTCAATCTCTTTCTAGACAGATAAGTATTGTTCTTTAAAATACAGTCAAGTTATTGTAATTAATTTGTTTTTTTACATGTTTTAGCAAATGTAAGCTTATAAGTCATAAATGCTTATTAAGAAACAGTTACTTCCATGGAAAACGACATATAGGTCACTTGATTTTTCGAATTTCTTATCAAATCTTCAGTTATTTATTAATCTGCTTGATCTTTACTATGGCTATGTTAATTCAAGCTCACAATGTTCCAATTCTAATACGTTTTTCTAAGATTTAAAGTAAACTTTAATAAATAGTAATAGACTAATAGGTAATTGCAAGACTTGCAAGACTCTTGCTGCAAGACCAAGACCAAGACCAAGACTGGGAGCGCAAGACCAAGACCAAGACCAAGACCAGGTGTATTGCGCAAGACCAAGACCAAGACTGGCTAAGACTCGTCTTGTTCTTGCATTTGGGCAACACTAGTAGGCAGAGATTACGTCCTTCCACTTGCTACGGTCCTTACATATCTCTTTCGCTTCATCTACTTTCATAACATTCCTCATACATGCTCGACGATTGCGGGTATTTCTGACCTGGCCTTTTTTGAGGACACTTTCGATTTGTTCGAAATAAATAAATAATAGACAAATAAATATTTCTTATATTCAAGCCCAAAGTAAGCACTATAGGCATATATATGTGTGTGTATGTGTATGTGTATATATATATCTTCATTACCACAAATTTTGATATTGTATCTGGTCTCCAGGTTCATAATGAGAAGCGCTGTAATGAATGCGACCCGGCACGAAGTGAGAGTATAGGTTGCACCAATATTACCTGACTGTATTTAATAAAACATACGATGTAGCAAATGAGATATATGATTTATTGCAGGACTTTGAAAGTAACAAATAAAATCCATAATCACATTAGTATATGTTTGATTGGATTTAATTACATAAAAATAACTGCCTTGCTAGTAAAATAATGTGCTTGAAATTTATAAGTCCGGGTAAATTGGCCTTGTAATTACATTTACAGTATATACTACAGAAGAATTCTATAAATTCAAATTAATTATTGAGTAGTCGACTATCATGATTGTAGCAAATTTACGATAAAGCTAAAGTTAAAATCGATTAATAATCTTTAGACTACTCATAAAAAATCTTATTTGAAGTCTGTAAAAAATATTTCTTTAGAAAACACGTTTAATAATATTGCCAAAATCTATATGGGAGGATAAAAATTTTGGCAATTTGTTACAGTTACATATTGTTATAAAATGAAATAAAATTTCACTTTTCTTCAATTAATTTTATTTTCTACAATAAAATCTTTTGGTAATATTATTTTCTTATAATATCATAACTGTTGCATAAATATTTCAAGTTGAATTTGATAACATCTTTTGATGACAGCAGCAAACAATTTAATGTCGGAATTAAACAATTTAATTTAAGCACACATACTCGTAGTTGGAAATATATTCAATTTTTAATTTTGTTATTGACCGCGTACGTAGATATCGTAGCACATATATCGTAATTCAATACAGTATTTACTCGTGATTAGTTTGATTAATGAACAAAAAAAAAATTAATTGTCCGGCATACTCGTACCAACACACAGTCAAAATTACTAGGACAAAAAGCGTGTTGTTTTGCACCATGCTTTCATTTATATTAGTATAGGTGAGCTCACATAGCACGGAATGTGTTAAAGAGTAAATTTATTCTTTCTTACAGCTGTAAGAAAGAATAAATTTACTCTTTAACACATTCCGTGCTCCCCACTCGGGTCCGAGTGGGACGGAGCCATAGCTAGCGGTACCTCCCACTCGGATACGAGCGAGCGTCCCGTTCATTTTGTAGTAGTCAGTAAATCGATCCGAGTGTTCGGCACCCAGCATGCTGTGTGCCGACCACTCAGAACCCAAAAATGTGTTTTTTTATTGAAATAATAACAATATACATTTATCCATATTTTCAAACATTCACATGTACTTAATAAAAATTCGTCTTAAAATGTTTTGGTACCCAGCTATTATTATTTATTTATTTTGTAAGCAGTGAATGTGTTGAAGGAATATCTTTATAATAACATTGTTAATATTGAAACTAAATCAATACTAAAGTGTTTGAGTATTTGGATATGATGGAAGAAAGCTAGTAAGTTAAAAAAATACTCTGCAGTAGTGATAAAGGTACAAGAAGTCTTTAAGCGATTGGCTATTTACCTGTATTATAGAATTCCTTCGAGTAAATGTCAATAACTGGAGCATTTTAAAGGAAAGTTAAAATATGCGTTTATGTTTTCACTTAAAACTTGCAGCAATTACCTTGATAAATAGTTGTTCCACGGGACCCTTCAATTAAATCCATAATTCCGGTTTTACAAAACTATACTTACAAGTTTCTCAAGAATTATAATTTGGCTATACTCATTATGAAAGTTACATTGTGATACGTGAAGGAACAATCGGTATGCCAATTTTATGTCTTTTTGACGGGCGACTTTATAGAACCAGTAGGCATAAACGAACAACGAGCGGTATGAGTATGCAAGCTTTTAAGCTTTATATTTCAGTTGTATGTTTTGAAGAAACACTTAAAATAAATTATATTTTATTGGTTCCTTACTAAATATGAGTTCAGTTCTATATTTGTCAACATTCCTATATTTTCTTCTATTGATACATAAACATCATAAATATAATTTGTGTATTTGAGTTCATTTATAGTACATATTTGTATAAATATAATGATACCGTATACATACATGAGTAGTGTAATTTTTGTACTAATATCATTGAATGTTTCTTTTGTAAAATAATACATTAAAATAAAGGAAAATAGGTATTACTGGTATTGTTAAAATTTGAAAGAAACAAAATTGTTCCATTATTAAAAAAATACAATAAATAAAAATAACTCGCCCTTAGTCATTTAAGTCGCATCTAGCATTTTACAGGTAGCAAGTAAGTAAAAACAAACTAAATCAATATAAGAATGCATTATGAATTTATAGAACGATTGTGTTAATCGATTTAAATTGAATACGATCCAGTCATATGATCATCCGGAATCGGACACCTGATGTCGTGTCTATATTTCAGTCTTAATAGGCAAACGATTGAAGGCTTCTGCGAGCCAAGATTCTACAGGGTTGTGCTTATTATACATATCTATTTTAAATACTTGCAAGTAAATTAGGTTGCTAGAAACAAACACAAATATAATTTGAACTCGCAAATTTGTTTTGATATTTGTGCTTGAAGCGTTGGTGGTCTGTGCAGTAAATCTTTTACTACAAATCTATGTTAATCGATAGAGGACATTAACAACGGTGTGCAAGTAATGGTCAGTCATGGCGTTCAAGGCTGCGCAGAGTAGTGAAAGGACGCAAATCTGGAGCATCCCAGCGCATTTAATGGTGGGAACAATCTTCGATCTTCACATTTGGCGTGTTAGCTGCAAATGTATTTGAATCGGGAGTCGTCATTTACGTGCACCTGCTTATCATAAATCGTACGTAGTCTAAATAGTAAAAGTATTTTGAGTGGTTTGCAACTATAATTTCTAGTGTTTAGCTTAAAGACTTCTTTCGATAGGAAAGTTATTTGACATTATTACTAGATGATGTGTAGACCAAAATAAACATTAAGATGTTTTGCATACAATAAAACTAGACTATAATATCGCTTTACCGAGAAAGATACAGCGATATTATAGTCTATTATGTATTATTTTGGTACATATTCTTTACTGTAAATTTGTTACATAGTGTGAAATTATATACAAGGAGGAGTTTATCTGTCCAATAGCCATGGGCAGGTGAAGAAAATAGAAATGAGAGAAGAAACATAAGTTTTGGATGACTGTAATACTCGTACAAGGCTTGTTGTGTTAAAGTTTACGCGTATATAAACTAATGTTCGCCATTTAAGAAAATCATACTCATATATGCTATATTTACAAAACTATATTTACATACATAAGTGGAACAACCATTTATTTTGTAAAAAAATATGGTAGTTAATTTTAACATAAACAGCTCTCTTACATTAATTTGTTCCACAGTTATGCAGCGTGGACTGTGAATCTATAGTTCCATAGAAGTGTTATATAGTGTTTTAAAATCCACTTTCTGCACGAAAATCGAAAGATCATACACTACAACATACCTACATTTCGAACGACAGCTTTATAAATGATGGAAGAAGGAGTATAATATATTCAAAGAAATGGAGTATTCAAATATCAAATTTACAGGAAAAACATGTGCACATAAGTTGGACATTGTGGCTATCGACGTTATTGAGATATTATATTATGTGAAAACGAAAATAAAAGGAATGGCAAAATTGTTTACATGCTTATGCATTGGCTAACTCCATAATTCCTAAATGCATCTGATTAACATACATAGTGAAACTAGGGAGAATACACAGAACAAGCGTAATTTTAATATTTTATAGTTAAAAGTAGAACAGTCGATTGTAGGAATAACATTTTACGACGACCAATTTCACATTGACATGACAACGTATCATTGATATGAGTTAATGATGGCACTATACTTTAATAATAAGTCCTAAGTCCCTAATTTTGTTTGAGAATACTTAAACAGCTCTATTAAAACTGACTTAGGGAACCTTATTAACAATAAACAAATACATTCAAGGAAAGAACTTGATTGAGTAATTTTATATATACAAAGGCGAACAATTGTATATTATTTTTTTATGAAAACCAATACAAGCTCCACCAATTGACTCACTGTTATACAGACAAATAGAGATCGTTAACCATTTTTATTACAATTTAGAGATGTTCATACTCATAAGCTCAACGTAACAACATAGAACACTTATATCCATGCTTAGTTGACTATGGCGGTGACGATGTCGATCATGCACTGAGTTGCAATACTGATGGGCTAATAACACGTTATCATAAAGAAATCAGAGGGAATCGTTTTGCAACTTATGCCGATATGCCTTTGGAGAGTGATAAAATAACCTATTTCATCTAAAACATACTCGTATTATGATTATTACTAAGACATATGCGGCATCTGAGATGTTAAGAGGGAGGCAATATTTGATAACCGTGTCTGCAGCCACTGATGCTCCTTTGACTAAAACACGCAGGGGAGGAGAAAAGAAAATTGAACACCTGTGAGAAACGATATGCACTTTTACCGCTGTCACACAGCCTCGTTTATTGTTGGGACATACATTACAAACGTCTAAAACTAACAATATTACGTCAATAAATGGCACTGATTTTAATGGATATCTAATATACGGTATATAACCTCTTTTTTTCACTTTGGGAAAAAGTGTTACCGCATACCTCACACCTCGGGAAAGTCTCAAGATTATTGTGTTCCGGTCAAATAAGGCGGTATACCCACTAAAGATCCAATAATGCCCCTCACTTGCATCTTGATGCTAGCACGTCTATCACTGCCATGTCCCTCTTATTAAAGGATTACGCGCCGAAGATAAACGCGTTGCTGCTGGACAAGGTTATAGGAGCTCAATGTAAATACTATTTGCCTAGGGCAAGAATTCTTCAGAATGAAATGGCGACCGATATTTCAGGACATCCAGGGGATTGGTCACTGGAGGAAGCCTATGCAATGCAGGGTCCAGACTTCTCGGCCATGGACCTCGCTGTCATCATTCAGAAAAAAAGACACGCATAGCCCAGTTTCCTCCTCTCCATCCGTCGCTCCCGTCATGTATGGATTCTGGATCCTCTGACTCTTTTTGCATCAGCATGTTCACGCGAAAAGAGTTCGCTACGTGCCACGGTCTTTTGCCCTCCCAATTCACTTTTTGGAGCAAAGATCTTCGCCGACGACAACCAGAAGGCCTTAGTGATCCTACACTAGTGAGTCGGCTTTCACCCTATGCAATTTAAGAACTGCCAAAACAATGATAGCCGCATTTAGAATTTCTTCGCAAGTTGCCTCGCGATGTTTTCCTTCACCGTAGGAGCATCAAACATAAGTACATATGAAAATCACATTGGTATAGTACAGGATTGACCCTGGGCCTCCCGAACCAATGGACTCGTCGACTAGTGCCGAAATCGCAGCGCCACTAACGTTTGACAATATGATCGGAAAATCCCAACTAATATTATAAATGCGAAAGTGTGTTTGTTTGTTTGTTTATTTGTTTGTTTGTTTGTTTGTTTGTTTGTTACCTCTTCACGCTTAAACTACTGGACCGATTTCAAAAATTCTTTCACCTTTGGAAAGCTACATTCTCCCCGAGTAACATAGGCTACTTTTTATCCCGGAAAAATCGACAGATCCCACGGGATGCGCAATAAAGGCTTCGCTCAAAAACTACTGCACAGATTTTTATGCGGTTTTCATCAATAGATAGAGTGATTCTTGAGGAGTTTTGCGGCATTTTTTATCTCGGAAAAACGGATAGTCCCACGGGAAGCGCGATAAAATCTTCGCACCATAAACCGACTTCCGCGTATATGTAGCCGTGGGCAAAAGCTATGACCCTTAACCCTCTATACACCCAATCCCGAAATCCACGCGGGCGAAGCCGCGGCAGAAAGCTAGTAGATATAAATTACAGTATGTCAATTTCTAAGTAGCTTTAATCGAGAAATTCCAATATGACAAAGCTTTAAATATGCCTTCTTGTAAGATTACATGCACTATCTATGTTTAGATAATGCGTTTGAGTTATATACTTGGTGCACAACATCGGACGCAGTATGCGAGCGATGTCGATTGCACAGTTACGAAATGAGCTGCGATAGACGATATGTAGGTATTATCTCGTAAATAAGTGCTTGCTAATAATGGCGAAATAAATTGAGGCAAGTAAGATCACGACTCTCCAAGCTATTGGCGAGTCATCTACACCGTGAAAATCGGCCAACTCATGGAACTATGTCCTAAGGTTTAAATTACTGCATATTTCCACAACCATTTATAATACTAAGACACAATACTTCGCAGTATTGTACTTATCTAATATACTTTATCATTCGCAAGTACACATATTTTAAAATGTATGTTATAAAATAATTTATTCTATTAGTTCGAAAGTATTTATGTATGTATATTAGTTAGGTGCTTATATATACATAGGTGTACACTTCTATCAGAAATTTTTTGAATGGCAATCTTCTTTAAGTGGACAATGTTGAAATTTTAATGTGCAATATCTAAATGATTTTGATTTTTCCCGGGAATTCAGGAATCGCATTTTTGTATGTAAAGGATAGTAATCACAATTCATATTCAGTTGAATATCTATATCAATTATTATCTGTTTGATATAGAAAAAATACTATATCAAAGGTGCAAAATTTAAAAATCACAGTATAAGAAAAGGTGCCAGTGTTTCTTTTTCAGATTGTGAGAGTATATAAATATTTAGTCCTATATAATTAGTTTGTGTAAATAAACTAATTATATACGACTAAATATTTTAATAAATATGACAGTTGTAGCAAATAATATGGTAACTTGAGTGCAATTGGAATAATATTATACATATTCTTTATTTATTTACTACGATATTTTGAATAATTTTAGTTACATGTGTGTTTCATGCTTTTGACTAGGCTATTAGTAAAACATTAAAAACTTAATTTGCATATAACAGAAAAAATAAATACCATAATTTGAATATTATACAATTCCTTTGTCGTGTTTTATAATGCAGGACTAATATACATATTATATATTATAATTTCAATACCAATTAAATTAAACACTATTCATTTGATTTATGTTTGAAAGTTGCTATGTTTTAGCACATTTTTTTTCTGTCTTTACACAGTCTTGTCTTTTACAAGATGGGTTACTTCTTAATAAAAGCGTAAATATTCGAATTAATTTGTATATATTTTGTAGTTTATAAAGTGTTATAATTTATAAATCTACCAACTAATGTAAAGTAGCAATCCGTCGCAGTTTACTTCACTCTGATTTTCCCGTAGCAAATAAATATTTTCTATGATAGAATCCTACTTGCTTCTCAGGGTCTCAAATTACTTACATAATCATAAAAATCGATTCAAACGATTTCACTGGAAAGCAACAGATTTACTTTGACATTTATAATATCCACTTTGTATAATTTGTTGTTATTTATAAAGTTTGGTTTGGAACTGGTCTATCCAATCAATACAATATTTTAGTAACACTCAATTGTTTTTTTTAATCACAATTTAGTGACGTTATTGAAGTTTATATATATCTATATATTATATGGATTGTAAGTTAGCCTAAATTGTCTAGTTTTTTGTTCACAACTTATATGAACTATACTTTCTGTTATATGAGTACTATCTTAGTAGCATATTTTCTTATATCTAAACTACTGAACCTATTCAAATAAAATTACATAAAAATAAGATCATTTTTTCCGTGGGAAAATATATATTACTTCTTAGAAAATCCAATATAACGCCTGCGTACCCGCGGCTGAAAAGCTAGTTCTTTGTAATTTTATTGCGATGCATATTGTAATTATTAATTAATTTTTTTCATTTGACTATTTGTATTAAAATAATATTTTTATCCTTAGTGGAGATAAATTGCATTGGAGAGAAATTGAATAGTTTTGACATAACTGTTCTGACCTATTCAACTTGTATATCCATATTAAATACTAGCAATTCTGCAAGAGCTAAGCTCCCCACTTTCAAAACTACGTCAGTTTTTAAAAGTGTGTCGCGAATCCTGTGAAAAAGCGCTTACGCTGTGCGCCCTCTGCGAGTACGAGTAAACACTGCGAGTCTCAAATAATTTTACCATTTTAAAAAGTTTATACAGGTTTTAACCTTGCCATGACTTTCTCTACATTTCTTGGAATTAATAAGGCGAATAATTACAAATATCTAAATTAACAAAGCATATAGAAATTAATATAATATATATATTCATTTTTATTATTGTAAAATTTATAGTGTAATTAGTTATTAGTATAGTGATAATATTTAGTTACAAGCTTATTTTAATTAATTTCTATTCTAAAACAGTAACAATTCACAACTTTCGTCAAAAACGTATAAAAACAATTAAATGAACAATTAAAAAGATTGGTTGATTAACCGAAAAGAAGGAAGTACCTGCCCAATTTCAACAGTCTGACTTGATTTTTCTCTGTTTTTATTTTATTCAATGTTTGTTTTTAGATAGTCAGATTTTTAAAATTATATATTTTTTTAAATTTTTTATGTTTTTATGAAGTGATATTTTTTATGGGGAAGGGTCGGTGGTGCTGAGGTCCGAACACCAAGTTACGAATTGTAGGTATGGCTCGATTGCGATCCTGCCATGTTCCGATGCATTTCTCGTTTTTTTTTTAATTTAATATGTATATTTATCTGACGCTACTACGGTGACATAAAATATCGCATACCAGGTGTATGAAAGAAATTCAAAAGTGTATGTAGTCAATCAATCCGCACTAAACCAGCATGATTGATGAAGGGCTAGTCGTATTATGTGGTCGGTCGGGATGTATATGAACTGTGATGATAACCATGTCTTATGAGTTCTTATAAAAACTTATAACTACCAAATCTAAATTTATAACTGTAAAATCAAAGAAATTCCTTCTTATAGGACTTTAGAAACTTGATTTAGTTTAAAATACACTTGTAATGATATTATTACTCGTACATAATGATTGATGAGTAGTCGAATTGAAAAATGCTAAAATAATTGAATTCTTACAAGATTACAATTAATAGAGAGCCATAAATGAAAAAAAAATTTAAATGTTTAAAGTCATTACCATTGGGTAACAACTTACGTTCTAAGTCTTTGCTAAACAAAATAGGTTTGCCAAACATTGTGTTTTATACATTAACAAAAAGAAGTTTAAAAGGTCTAGAAGAACGAAATTTTAAAGACAATTTATAGATTTTTAAATAGGATTGTTTTCTTATAAAATTAGATCTGTTACGTACGTTTAATGATAATGATAATGATAAATGTTTATTTTTGCTATAAAACATGCGTATGCAGTACACAGAATACTTTTAGGTTTAGAAAATTATCATTGTTCCTACATGTTTTGATTGAAAAACAGCATGCAAAAAAAAAAAAAACAAATATATTCTTTCTATAAAATATTAATGAAATTACTAATTAAAATAATATTAATTAATTAATTATTACTTAAATTACATTCAATAGATAAAATTACAATTATATTAAAATTACTAACACATTCAATAAATTCTCAATAAAAAAACTATAATAAGACAATCAAGATTTCATATAAAAGATGATAATGATATAAACAAAGACAACAGAATCAAAGATTTTTAGAATAACTAAACTTATTTTATTATCAAATACGAACACAACAGTATTTGAAATGTTTTATCACACAGAATTAAGACTATTATTAGAGAAGAGAATATTTATTATTACTATGTCTCAACTTCAAAAAACGTGATGACTTAAAATCTGATAATGGTATGATCATTTTGTAATTTTTTTTTTATTTCTTTATTCTAAAAGGAAAAAAATAAAATTCAACCCATGAACT
Organism: Scirpophaga incertulas; assembly: GCA_036419045.1. NCBI lineage: Eukaryota > Metazoa > Arthropoda > Insecta > Lepidoptera > Crambidae > Scirpophaga > Scirpophaga incertulas. Next base: position 16,139,761 of record CM071633.1, read on the forward strand.
TACTTTACTACAATGATTACAAATTCGCGGTGCATATATTTAATGTGTGAAATAAGTAATTTTATTTCAATGTTGTTGAGTGTAATAAAAAGTTGTTAGTCAAAATCAAAGATAAAGTAAATTGTTAATTTTTATTTTAAATTGTCATATAGTATATTTTTACAAACTTTTTGATTTATAACTGCATCAAGAGTTTATTTTAGTATGGTGGTATATTAATAATTCAAACGTCAAATTAAAGTCCTTTATTAAATATGGTCGTCGAAAGTGATATTGACTGAAACTAAATAACAAAAGTGGTATATTGCTATCGTATCAAAACAAGGTCAAATTGAAATTATAGCCGAGAATATTGTTCATTTCCGTGTTAATTTAAGGTACACATTGTGTCAAAGTTATATATATAAAACAAAAGAGGATAAATTGAAAAAAATCGTATTTCGTATTTTTTGTATACGTACACATAATTACGAACACATACACATGAATTATATTAGGGTTATTTCTGTGAGAAATATCTTCCAGTCCAATTTATTGTTTTTCTTTACTTTGTATATATATAAGTAGTCACTTCCAATTGCACATGTACAACTTGTAATCTTATAATAATGATATTTTATTTTTTCGTGAGTACAATTGCTATTTTACACACAAATGTGTACTGGGAATTTAAAAGTTTATTAATCTACACACTAGTATAATACAATTTTCATTTAAAGGTTTTCTACAAGGTTCCTGATCAGTTTAACTCATAATAAATTTCAAATATGATCTATATATAGAGACACCTATTAAACAGTAGTTGTCATATTGCCTCCACATTGCACGTGCTATTGAGACCATCTATTCTAAATGAATCTATACATTAATACCCAAACAATTAGCTTCTTCATTTATTGACATCAGAACCATGTCAAAACATATCTCATTTGCTCTTTTATTTGTGTAACGGCGAGCGTATATCACAATGTGTGTTAAACGTTAACAATTCACTTTCGAAGCGATTGATTAATTTTACTTTTGATTGAAGAGATTTCGTACTCTGTTTGAATATTTGAAAGTCACGGCTGTTGTGGATAGACATACCTACGCCGAATATCTGCATATCTACGTCTGCATAATTTCTAAAGCGTTTTGTTAAAGGCTTTTCTAATCCCTTATGATTCAATAACGTTCTGCGTTCAAGTTTATCCTAATAACCAACATTAGATAAAATTCTACACTGTACATCTGAGAGTATAACATCCAAAAAATTGCAGTACGAATTTACGCCTAATATAAATTAATCTATAAACTAAAATTTGACAGAGATCATCGTACTCATTGTTATAGTATTTAATAGAATCAATTTAAACAAAATAATATTTTTTCAAACGATCGATCCAAACTACATCTATTTTATCCATTTATATTATTATATTACATTTATATTATATTAGATACATTATATGATATGACATTATATTTTAATATATTATATTTTATCATCAGTACTTTCTAAAAATGTGAAATATACAATGTAATATCATGTAAACTGTTCGATTCAGACACATAATGATAGCCACAATATTTTGCTATACAGCAATACAAATTGCTCATGAACTTAACCAAATATATATTTACTATAAAATTAAGTATACTATAAGATAAGACTGAGGATATGTAAGTTGTTTTTATTGTTCCTCTGTTACAAAGATGTTTAAGCAACAAAAGCTGCATTTCGTGGTTTCCGGTCTACACTCGAATGCACTTACATTTCATCTCATATCTATAAGTTAGTAGTAAATAGTAATAATAGTTATGTTCTAGCTCGTGCTGAATGGAACCGGGTTCAAATAGATTTTTTTTATCTTATTAACATGTGTCGCTGTTTTATTTTTTTTTTTATGATAAAATACTGATGCCACTCCTGTGTGGGTAGCAGAAAATCTGTGCAGCTTGCCCTGAATGCTGCTTATACTGAGCTGGCGCAGTTTTGACATCGCGAAGACTTATACATTATTGGTTATAGATTTAAATTGACTTGTCTGTATGACTTATATTAATTGTATGCCGGTGAGTGAAAATGACTCATTTAGTAAAAAGAAATATTATGCTAAATTGAATTAATTTTATTTTGTTCAATAGAAATATTTGTTTATACTTATAAAAATTAGGGAAAGCCTAATTTTTATAAGTATAAACATACCCTAGGAAATACTTAGATATTTAAAAAATATCGTCATAATGCTATCTATCTAATAAATAAGTATATCTTTATGACCCAAAAAGATATACTCCTTTTATATTACGTTTATGCCGTATATTTTGCAAATCGTAATTTAATTAAAATTTTTCTTAAATAGTACTTCTCGTTGACCTAAGATCACAAAATTTGGCACGAAGTAATGTCATGTAATAAAGTAAAGGACAAATTCCGAAAATTATAAATTTATAGTTGCTTGTGATGCAACTATAAATTTATAATTTATAGTTGCATCACAATAATAATAAATATACAAAACTATATTTACGATCATAAACTTATTTACGGATCCTTCGGCGTGAGAGTGTAACTCGCAGTTGGCCGAATTTCTTTAAATATTTTCTTTACACATGTTTACAAATCGATTTTCGTTGCAATAATAGTGGTTATTGCACATTCCCAGAACTCCGATTAAAGTGCCGCGCAGGTTGTATCACGAAACCGTATCGAGCCGGATCTGAATCAGAGGGGCGATTCTGTAACTGGAGCACACTGCCGCTGTCGGGTCGAATATCGCCAGCGCAGACGATAATAGGATTTTCTTTGGGACAATTTCTCTTTTTTATATGCACCTGCGATGTAGGGCAATCTCGGCTTGTTTCGAAGTTGATTATTGACATATAGGTGAGGACTTATATCAAATAATTTGCTTGTTACTTGTTATACCAAAAATGAGCAGTATATTTCGAAACATATGAATATTAAGATGTCAAAGTCAAAAACAAATTTTAACAAGAAGAACGTAAAACATAAATAATAAATGTAACAAAAAATATATAAAATATCATGCATGGAGAATCTCATGTCGGGTTAATATTATCTTGTTCTCTTAGTAGAATTATAGTACTCTTGATTTTCAAACTTTAATGCTTGCATTTGCTGAAAATATAAATGTTGTTAAATTTTATTCCGTTTCGTTTCGATCACGTTCTTTATTATTTTGCTAGTTTTCTCTCGCAACATCGCTCGCATTATTTTAGTTATATCGTGGTTTGTTTAATTTATCTGTAACTATTGTAAACATATTCCGTGTAATAATTAAACTAATAATTACCCTATGTTCTGTCCCGAGTCTGAGATTAACCTCATAATTAATTTTATCTTAATTGATTCAGTAGTTTCTGAATTTATTTATTACAAAAAAAAAAATTTATTTGGAATATTAGCCTACCTTACGGTTTACATTATATAGGTGACAAATAGAAAATAATAGCTTTAATATAATTACAAAAAAAAATGCAACCTAAAATAATCGAAATATATTAATTACCAAATATTTTTCTAGAGGTGTGTTCTTTATATTTACACTTTTATTTAAGATTTCAAAATAAAATCCGAAGTTCCGGATACTATTATTTAAAATATTTGATGTAAATTAATAACTGCATGCTACTTAGCTCGAGTAGTCGATCAATATAAAACATCTGACATCCATAACTTAAAGGCTATTTTAGTTAAATTTACTAAATTTAGTTAAATTATGAGTATCAATAGAATTGAAAACATACAGAAAAATTTTACCCGCTACCAAAATTATAAGTTTAAGATACTGAAGATGAGTTAATGAGTGTTGTGCCAAATTCTATCTTTTGCCATTATCCACTAAACTTGCAATTGCAATGTTCATGTTATGTTATATATCTACTAGTTTAATTATTTAATGAGCAAATCTAGTACGATTTATGAGAAAATACTTGCTGATTGATTGAGCTTCATTTTTAATACTGATCTATATTTTACGTCAGCCGCACTGGCACTGCGGCAAAACAACACGTCGTTCCCGTTATTGTCACGACTAGATTGTGCATCCTTGCTGCAACAAGCAGCTCTCTATAAATCAATGCAAGTCTAATGTTGGTTTTGCATTTATAATAATTCACGTCACACTGCCTAGACAGCACACCTATGAATTGTATCTATCCATATGATTTTAAGATACACAAACATGTTATGGTGATGTTGTGAAAGAGACTTCAAATTACGGTAAAATGGATACTATATCTATGAATTAATCAACGAACGTCAGGAAGTAGGATAAGGATATTCTATATAATATAGGAGTATAAAGGGGATTTTTAAAAGAATATAGAAGGAAACAACATATAGCGAAAACTAAGCATTCATAAGTACATTTACTTGTGACTGCTACTGCGAACTACTAGAACTATTAAAAGCAGATTCTCCGAAAAGTCTCTATTAATATTTCTTTACTAAATAGTTTATAAGATTATAGGAGCATCGGTGGCGCTATGGTCGCGATACTAATCTACGAAGCGGTTCTGCCATATACCAATATATATTTCGAATTTCATCTGTACACATCTGCGAAGAAATCCAAAGATGTATGTAGTCTAAAATAGTTTTGGTCGTGATATTGAATTTATAATAAAAAGGATTTTTTTTATTATTTAGCTCAAACAAGAACACTAAGTATTCTCTTTAGCTAGTGATGTCTCTTATACTTAGTAAATCTTATATTATGTCTTAGTAATCTTATATACATACTCAGTATTATGTAAATCATCAATTTGAAAACTTAAATCCGCTAACTAACACGATGCCGACAAACGTCATAATCCCAAATCTTATTAGAGTCGAGGTGGTTAATTGCATTAACCACGCGTCGCTCTAGCTAGGGCCACAGCTACGCGCAGCAATCTATGTGGTGGTAATTTCTCTTCGCCTATCGTAGAGTTTGAATAATCTAGCATAAAATTGCAAAAGCCACGCAGAGGAAAAGATCAAAGGCTGTGCAAGCAAACAGTCGTCTTTTAAATATCAAAGGTTACAAGAGGGATTGCGCGGCAGATTCCGTCGCTCTGGTATGTGGCCATTACGATTGGTCGATGACATATTTATTGTATACACAGTATAACATAATAAGTATTTTATCTCTTACTAATTACGCAGCTGTTTGCACCAGTTGAGTGTAATTTGTAGAGAGAAGAGGTATGTCTAGAAATTACATGAGAATAGTTACGTAGTGCGGTTTGATCGTGATTAGATGTACTCAACATATATATTATATAACATCATTCGGTCCGAGTTTTTAAATTTTTTTACAAAAGCATCGTGAAAGAAATACCAAATCCTACTTGTTTGTAACGAGTATTAAAAAAAATCTGCACTATATAGTTACTTCTATTTGCTGTTTTAAGCGTAAAAGGATTTATTTAACAGTATCAGTGGGCTAATGGTTTCGATACAGCCTTTCTAATTGGGAGATCCAAAGTTTGAACAAACCATGTAAATTTCTCGATTTTATTATTTCATGTAGGTATACATTGATGCTTGAATAGTAAGAGAAAATATCGAGTGTCGAGTATCAAAAAACTCATACGAAATTTCCATCTTAATCTAGGCTAGTTGACAAAAGCCTAAAAAATTCTAATTTATTTAGAGTGGAAGCGAACCCCTAAGTGAGTGAATGTTGATAAAATTTATATTTTTAAATGAAAAGTTGACTACTCATGTAAATTATGTTTGAGCGTTCACCGTCTACGACTTAAGTTTTCTGTCAACAAACAACTTACTCAATCTAATTGATATATAGAGCCTCTATACTTTATGGCGCACCTGCGCAATATACCTCCATTCCCTTTTTGATCAGTAAGCGACAAGCGAGACAAACTCACAGCAGCAGCCAATTAAAACCATCTCATTGTCACTGCTCGTATCACAGTGTGGATCACAGACCGCCTGGTTGCTGTAGTATTGAGCGTGCTTATTGCCTGCATAGGGCTGTCGCCAAAAAGTAACCATTATTTATACTACAATTCAATTTAATACAATAAAACATAAATTAATTCAATATTTTACATTATTATAGATTTTTTAAGCCGCACCTGCAGAAAATCAGGTTTATAATAGATAAATAGACAGATATATGAGGAAAAGTGTATAGATATATAATAGTTAATATATATAATACAATAATAATATTATATTATATATGTATGTATATATATAAATATTTACAGAAACGTATCCATCTATATGCCTGTATGGTGTTGGAGTATATCGCTACCTAATTACCCCCAAAGGAAATTACTACAATCATATATCGCAATCAATTTATTGCAATGTGATCGAACAAAGGAAATAAAGTCACTTCCGTTAACACGAGAACTTATTAAAAGTTGGCGAAGTGTTAACTACACTTTTCCTCACATATCTGTCTATTTATTTATCTATTATAAACCAGATTTACTGCAGGTACGGCTTAAAAAAAAATATAATGTAAAATATTGATGTTAATAGATAATTTCATAAATTATTTTACAAGGAATACTATAGTGAAGAAACATACATATTATAGAATCTGAAATAAATAAAATGTTGTAATAAGTTCAAGCTAGAGTTCTATATTAGTTTTACCGCAGCATTTGTATAAAATAGGTACGCTTATAACAATGCACCTGAAGTGAGATACGTATTTTGCGAAAACATAATCAAGGCTTGTTTAGAGTCTGTTTTTTCTTATAAAGTACAAAATTACAATTTTCAACAAATTATAAAAAGGTACACCTGTATCTCCACCACTCGATTAGCGTTAATTGTTCATTTATTTTGTTAACAGTTGCATCTTAGAAATGGTGATTTGTAAGCATCTCCAGATCGCTTGAAGAGATACGACGCGCTTTGTGCCCGATAATGCGGTCGCCTATGCCACGTTAATTAAAGATAACAAGCAACATCTCTATAAAATCTATTTATATTAGTTCGCTTGTATTTTTGATCGGTTTTAAGCTTGTTTAAATATTATTATCCATTTCTGATATCAAGCAAAATAATTAAAGTAATGTGATTAACTAAAAAGTTAGAATCAAACTTGAATAATAATTTCAAAACATAACTCATAACAATAAATTTAAAATCCGATAGTTTGACTCACCAAATTTAGGACCAACCAACTGGGATTAGCATTTCCCAGGTTGGCTAACTAACGACAACTTTCAATTGCTCCTTCTGTTAAATAAACATCACATCTTATTTTGAGTGGCTCTTGATTTTATTACATTAATAATTTATCTACTTACTTGTCAAGTGTTTTGTACCTGTGTTTCCACTGATTAGAGACTAACACCGATATATCGTGTTTGCATACGACATAACTGCCTCAAATATTGTAATTTCAAATACGTATTGTTTTTAATATTAATTTAGAATACTTCACTAATTGTAAGTTGCGATATTTATAATTATTTGCTATTAGTCAAAATAGCTAGGTCCAGAACAATATTTATTTTATAATAAACTTATTATATTATATATTTAACGTAGAAAATAGAGATACTATATTTATATAGTAGTAGTGTCACTAGGTATAAAAGTATATATTAATATTTTTCATTCATAACCTTATGTAAACGGCTACCGGAAATGATAGTTATCTCATTTCAGAAATCAAGAGAGCCTTCATCGAAACATTCACATGTGCGTCAAATACTTATAGATAAGTAGGCACTCAAATAAGAAAATTATTATTACACAATAAACTTAATAATGTTCAATCAAATATGAAGTTGTTTTTGTAGTGATGATACAGAGAAACGCGAACTCCTCATTTCAGATTAGATTCTTCGCATTGAAACGCGGCGGCGCGGCGGTGCGCGATGTGGTGTCGCAACACACTCGTTAACCCACATGCTCAGAGCGCATAGGTATCAAGAAACTTAACAAATTTGGGTCCGATCGTATAAGTAGCCTCAACTACTTGCCGAGCTGCCACCCTATTCCTTTTTAGACAACTTTTTTTTAAGTTGTGTTGTTGTTTAAATAGCTAATCGGCCGTGATCGAGTGGCAAATACTGCTGGCATAACCCGCATAACTAGATTATGTAAAATTTTACAGCAGAATTTAAAATTCTCTAACTCGATTACAACTAAACCAAATAATGTTTTGATAGACTCCGGCAGCTATTCAGTTTAAATTATCAGCAAGTTTGCGCCTTTAAACATTTTACCAAACTCTAAAATCAGAATTGAATTATTAAACCGAAAATCTTACATTGTAGACAGACAAATATCTTAAGACTGTAAATCAGGAAGTATAATATTAAATGACATTAAAGATTTACTGGTATATTAGGTCGAGCAAAATGTTTCTTGGCATTTTATATGACAACCTTAAAACTTTATTTCAATATTCATATTATGTGTAGTTTTGTGAAATTTTGTTATCTGCTAAGTAGTGATTTGATACAGTTAATATAGAAATTATATTATAATAATTACAGATCAAAAAATCGACAAGTGGTTTTGACAGTTTTCTATTCACATTAATCTGACACTACCTAAAACTATTTAAACAGACATAAATAGGAAAAGTGAAGATGCAAGGTTTGAGTTTTATAGCGGACGTAATAATCTCCTAGTCTCTCTTAATTGATACTCAATAGCAAAAGATGTGTGTAGTCACTGTGATGACAAACAAAACAGTTTCTATTGATCAATTCTGACGGCTTTCTCTTAACTCCTTGATTTAACCTCATCAATTATTAGCACTAAAAAATCGATAGTTCTGCATTACCTTATTGCAAGTTAAACCGGCCTTTGTTACAGTCTGTGAAGCCTGACCGACCGTTGACCAAACCCAAACCAGTTATCAATCTCTTCAAAAACGGTTTGGTTTCTTCACAATCGGTCAGTCGTTCGGTCTCAGTAAAGAATCGCAAGGTTTATTGGGTTTATTTCTAAGAGCTCAATAGACACTCAAATATGGAGCTTTTTGTATATCTAGATTGTTTCAAATGAGTCAAAACTGGTTTGTGAATAAATTTTAGTTCCTCAGCTAAGTCATATACACTGAACACAGAAGTTCTTCCACTTTTTAAGAATCGCGTCATTATTATCCACACCTAGCCGATCAGTGCGAGGCCCTTTTTCGACATCAAAATTTCTAAATTGAAAACGCATAAATAAATAAACTTTGTGCCATTCTTACTAATACTGCAATAGGTCATTAGATAGAGATTAGATAAACGTAACAAATTTTTGGCGAATCTTGTGTTGTATTTTTTCTTCTTTGTTGTGACAAAAATGTATCGAATGTAAAGAACTTCACTCCTTTTGACAGAAAGAAGAAAGAAAGCTGGATAGCTGGAAACTACATTTTATTAATTTGAATCTTATTTTAAAATATAATCTCAAGTCTTATCAAAACCAGAAACATATAAATACTACGACGAAAGATAATTTTATTACAAATTTAATCTTACTTAAGCGAAAATATTTTTCCGTGACCTGTATATGCAGAAAAATATTTTTTTCTTTTTTTAATTATATTATATATCTCGCCTCAACGGGTTGTAAAATACAGTAGGTATTCTGATTTTAATAATATATCATATCTATTTGTTAAATGAAAAGAGCTATAATGGTTTTCAGCATTTGGAAGTCACCGTCAATGAAGTTTGGTCAGAGAAATGGGTTGGTCAAAGAAATATTTGAGTCTTTGATTCCTTTATTACACTAATTTGACTTTGACTACGCACGTAGTCAATTAATCATACTTAGACAAATGTTGGCGAAGGTTTAATTTTATTCGAACAAATTACATATACTGAAAATTTGTACATCAATGTTATCAGCAGTTGACTTTCAATTCGAAGTTCATTTGAAATTCAGGGAGGTATAGTCTGAACCTGGTATTTACCTAAGTGTTTTATAATTTCTAAATTTCGTTGGTACAGATATCGCATCATACACTTCAGGCCACTCTGTTGTTAGTCCCTCGATGGGGAGCATATGGGCAATTTTTTTTTCCCTCAGGAGAGGAGGCTGAGAATCCATCATGGATACCAACGCAACAGGCAAGCAGGGATGCGTTGATTATGTCGGACTCCTGGTGCTGTCGAGGCGGCTCGACCACACAGACCTACCGACTAAACTCAGCCTAGCCTTGGCCCTAATGGCCCTACGGCTTGAATGGAATGGTTGGCGCACCCTCAGGAGAGGGCACGTCAGCGCTGCCCTCCGAAGAGGACATATGCGCGAAAGAAGGCTCGGTACGCCAAAGTGGGTCCGGCCTTGAAATGATGGGGCCTACTCGTACATGTGCAGCAAGCTGCGAAGTATGGACTAACTAAGGGATGGCGGCGCAGATGCCGCCTCTCGCAAGGCTTGAAGAGCCAGCGTCAATGAGTCGGGAGGGTCAGAAAGGACGTGTCTGGGTCGACGATGTTCTGTATTACGCGGATTGACTGGGACATACAGGCAACTATTGCTTTTTATTAAATAGGTACGAGTGGCAGTAGTACCTATATTCTTGGATAGAGTAATGATGAAGACACTATTCAAACAAACAATTACAATTGTTGATAGTGATATAAATATAGCAATACAATGTAATGGCTTTTTACGCAATCACATCTTTAAAAATATGGACAGCTTTAAAAATGTTTTAACAATGGATTGAAAAATCATGAAAATATTTTATGGTTTAGTATCTTCATCTCCCGAAATAAACAATTTAACTTATATGATAGTGTAGAAACATTATATACATAATAAATGAATTAAAGTTATGTATACTTTATATATTGGTAGTAATGATATAAATAGTGTATAGTACCAGGTACATATTTATTTAATTTATTTATTTATTTATACTTCATGTAGAATAAAGGTGTACAAAGACGGACTTAATGCCCGAGGCATTTTTGACAGTCAACCTTCGAGTGATGCAGAGATGCAATGTGGTAGATGTATCATAAAAGGTTGAAAGTAAGTCAATATAGTTGCAGATAAATAATAAATGTATAATCCTAATACATAAATAAAAACATATTATGATACACTAATATATAATTGCCTAAATCTTATTAGCGAAAATTTACAACGATGATATGGATAGCCTACTTTCTAAATAACCTAAATTTCATTACCCAAGACTTTCCTCAAAGAAAAGCTTACGCAATTTATTCTTAAAACTAAGTTTGCTCGGAGTTTCTTACTTCTTGGGGGAGTGAATTCCATAAAAGAATACTTTTGACGAAAAAGGAGGAATGAATTATATCTAATATGAGTGGTGAGACGGACATTTTAGAAGGCCATTTGAGGCAGAACGAAGATTTTTATTATGGGAGGTATATAGGTATTGAGTGGGTACTGAGGTAACCAGGGGTATAAGGATTATTAAGTATGGTGTAAAGCGTCAATAAGGCTCTTATATCCCAACGCTGCCGTATAGGTAACCACTTTAAACGTAATCGGAATGCAGATACATGTACAAATTTTCTTAAGTTGAATATAAAACAAATGCAGTCATTTAAAAGTCTGTCCAGCTTATTGACAAGATCTGCATTCAAATCGAAGTAGCACACTTCACCATAGTCTAGGATTGGGAAGATTAAAGTCTGCACAAGCATTTTTTATTATGTCTGACGGTAGGAAAAATTTTAGTCGGTAAAGAATTCTTAAGATTCCAGTCACTCTTTGGCAAATGCTAGTAATCTGAGGCTGCCAGCTAAGCTCAGAATCAATAAGCAACCCCAAATCCTTCACACTGTTGCATAAAGGAATTATTTTACTGTCATAAACGGCAGAATGGAGACTCGAGTGCACCACTCTCGACATCCTTCTAGAGCTTCCTACCAGAATGGCTTGACATTTCGTTGGGTTGAGACAAATTCCAAAACGCTCAGACCAGTTCATAATGGCAGTGAGGTCTTGATTTATTGAATCGATGGCTTCATTAATATTGTCAACATCAGTCTCAGTGTAGAGCTGCAAGTCGTCAGCATACAAGTGGTACGCGCAGCGAATGTGATGTGATACATAAAGTGATTGAACGTAAATTAAATAATTGCAGTTTCATCAAAGTATAAAGAATTTTCATGTTACAATCGATGATAGGAACGGTTTAATATTGATATAATTTTACGGGAGAGTCTACTCCCAGGGTTATCTACTTGAGTAGGTACCTCTGTCTTACAAAAAGCAATGTTCGCATTTCTATGACGCGGCGTGAAGTTAGTTAGTTAGTAAAAAATATACTACAATTGAACTATGAATTGAGCCTTAAAACAGAAAGGAATTTTGAGCGATCTAGTTTTCAGACCCGGGTAAGTAGCTAAGTAAAACGTTATATGACCGATATAATACTTATTAGTCTACATAAAAATGATTTATACATTTCCCAAGACAATTTAACATATATTTTTATAGAATTAAAGATTTGTCGTTCTGTTTTCTTCATTAATGCAAATAGTTGATCGAATATCCACAAAGTAAGAAAATGTGATTATATTAACAAACTACAACTGACTATAATAAATTCCCTTTACTACTGTCGTAAGTTAACGCTTCAAGCCAAAGCTCATAAAATTCTAAATTCAATCAGTAATTTAAGTTGTTGCGTCAGGAATACGTATATTTTAACTGCTTCACAGATTATAAGTATAAAATTTTGTCGTAACAAGTATAGTAATCATAAAATCTATCATTGTAAAAGAAATATCTCTTGTATGTTATGGAGAGTTACATTAAATAAAATTATGGATGTTTTGCTAGTAATGTTTAGTCTTCTCTATTTCTATCAAGTGACATTTTCTAAATACTACATAAATTGTTTGCTGCTTTGTTTGCTGTGTGTCTAATTTCTCAAATTTACTTTTGAATTAAATTGACAATCTCTATTTTCTAATTTAAAAAAAACTTAACAAAATTACTGCTTTCAATTTTTAGGCTTTCAACAAATATTTTCATTATACTTCTTCTCATTTTACTAGCTATCCTCCATCTTTTATATTTAATAAATATGTATAAACAAAGCAAACAACAGAATACGGTATTCAGATGTGGTGTACGATACGCAGCAAAAATATTTATTGACATTGAATTCATAATGATATATTACGCTAATGCGATTCACCCTAATGTAGCTATTAACAAATGACTTTATTAGTACGTTGCCAGCGGATAAAAACTTTTAGAGAAAGCGTGTGCCTCCACGATGTAATCATTTACGTAGCACGCATTTGTTTTCTTCTTATAGCCGATAGAACAACATTTCTATTCCTAAACAGAATGCGTAATTGCTGTAATCTGCTATGATTTATCGATTACTTTTTCAAAACATATAGTTTTGCTTTCTTGCAGTTAACGGTAGAAGAAATCAAATTGGACAATTCCTCGAAGCACTTCCCGTAATATAAGTGATAAAGAATAATATATACATAACGAAGCTACATCTCTAAGCAACGCCAAGGGATCGAGCAGATTCCAAATATACTGGCAGTCAATGATTCGAGTCGTTCTGCATTGAATGCGGTCTAGTGGAAAAAAATAATATTAGGGAATCCCTGCCCACAATGAAAAAAGTGTTTAACGTTTAAATATTATATCTGTTCCAACTTTACTTAATAATTTATCACGTTCTTAATATAAGTAGTATGTAAATAATATATATTGTCAAATAACATTGTATCAGCTGACAGATGAAACACAACACCACTAGTTTCGGTGCGTCGCTTTGCTCCAATTCACGTATCGTTTTCTTGACAGACCTTTCTCATTTTACAATGGTATGAAATCAAATATATTTTATTTTTAACTATCAGTTTAAAGTAGTCAGTATAAAAAAAAATGAAATTACTGAATACAAAGGTTTGGTTTAAAAATTACTAGTTACGCTAGGTGACAGGGCTCTACGTGGTTAGTTCCATTTGTACGCTACGGCCCGAGCACTATCTGATGCCTGATAGACACGCCGCGTGACCTGCTCGCCCTGGTTTCATACAGGGTTTAAAACACGACCAACGCTGACTGTGTTAATTGAACATTCAGTAACAACTTTATTCTAATCATGAGGCGATTCATATTATGCGATAGGCGATTATGTTATTTCTAGTCAATCTATATTAGTTATAAATTGATTGTATTATTGTTGAACATTACTAAGCTATTTTTATCTTTTTTTTCAGATCTGATTTTGTTGCGGCAGCTAAACCATGGCACACTCATCGAGATACAACACAATTGTTGCTGAGAATCACTTGTACTGAGTTTTTAAGACACAGTGATAGGGTTGGGGTGAATAATGGGAAAAAGAAACGTACGGATCAAGTTCGCACATTCTATTGGTCCGCCGATTGACTCGAACGTATCAGGCGCGTCCGAGTAGCACCCCAGCCCGCGTTTGTGCCTGCACCTATATTATCAGTTACCGACGCTCTAGCGACTGCCAATAAAGTACAAGTCATACCGGGTTATTACTCACTTATTTAAATTTAGATATATTTATTGTAGTACAAATACAAAACGAAAGAACAAGGTGAAAGTTAGCTTTATATAGCAAAACGGATCGATGTGGAAGATCGAACCGAGTTGTCGTCCTCGGTTGAATAATTGAAACGGTAGACATGACGGCCACTGCCCCAGAACTGTCAAAGTCAGATTTCTTTGATTTCGTGACATCTAATGACGTTACAGATGCTCAGTACAAGCAACAGATGCGGTCTGTGAATGTGTTCATGGAATCATCAGATTCAAGATCAAACCCATTACTTTCAGAAGAGCCTAAGGAACAAAATAATAATAGCTTGTTAAGCATATCAGGGTCACAAGCTTCCACTAATAATAGTATGGCAGCCGCAACTACTTCCACGACTTTACAAAGTTTTGATTCTATTTGGAATGTCGATAGAGACCGTGATCGTTTAGAAACTGCAATGCTTGAAGACCTCAATAAATATTATTGGAACCAAGACAGTGAAATTAGTGGCTCACATCCATGCACTGATACAGCTATATCAAATAAATTAATTAGTAATACCGATGGTCAAATATACACACTTACAGTTTTAAATCAAGATATTAATGAGACTAGCACCAATCGATTTTGGGGGAAAGAAGAAGATGTTTCCATGTCAAGTCCAGCAGATATAGAACAGCCTCCTTCTTTAGATCTAGAATCAATATTAAATATGAACGGGTTTCCCAACGATTTTAATCAAGATCTACCAAAAGTGGAAGGTTTCAATTATGATGAAGCAGAGACTGACACTCAAAGTGCAGATATAAATACTAGTAATTTAGTCAAAGTAGAGCCCTTTAACTATGAAGAAACTGAATTTTCAAGTAGTGAAAAAAAAGATAATCCAAACAGTCCTATCGTGGTGACGCCAACCATTGTAGAAAGTCAAGTTGAATTCAATAATAATAACAATGATTGGAAATTAACCGATCAAAATACAGAAGCCAATGAGTCATTATTAAGAAGTGCATTGCAAGGGAGGGCTGTTATTAGATACAGCACTACCATACAAAAGAATGCAATCAAATTGGACGGAAGTACTGAACTAAAAAGGGTGATAATAAACAATAACAATAAATCTGACGTACCATCTATGTACCAAGATAATAAAAGTAACGACGATGAACTGCTTATGACAATTGCGCCACCTAGCAACTTAAATATTTCTATATTATTAGAAGATCCAAGCCCGACTATTATTTCTAATGGTGAAAATCCATCATCAACACAAAGCGTTGATGATATATTGCTATCGCATCTAGATGCCAATTATCCTGAGGACTATGAAAAGTTAAAGCGGATAGCTACGGAGCTTGGTGAGTCAATGCAGCCATTCTGTACAGTTGAACCAATAGATCCAACACGAAATGTATATAATATTCATCACGTGAACGGTGAGCTAGTTACTATGATTCCCGCAGGTGAGGTCCAGTTACCGCAACACTTACAAATAGTGACGGCCTCGCCGACAGTAACGAGCACAAAAAGTGCAAACAAAAAGTATAACAAACGATTGCAAAATAAGAATCCACCAGCAGTAGTACAAGCACAGTCAGGTACGGCAATTCAGGCGGCGACGTCAACGTCTAACAGTGTTAGGAAAGAAAGATCTCTACACTACTGTTCAATATGTTCGAAAGGATTCAAAGACAAATACTCTGTGAACGTACATGTGAGGACGCATACGGGAGAAAAACCGTTTTCGTGTTCGCTGTGCGGTAAAAGTTTTCGTCAGAAGGCACATCTCGCGAAGCACTACCAGACACACATTGCTCAGAAGAGCCCCGCGGCAAACGGCGCAGGGAAACCCAGCAAGAGGTAACAACGTTGTCTGTTGCAACACTTCCTCAACTCATATTGATAGTCAAATGAACATTGTCGCAGTGATTAACGTATACATATGTTACATGAATACCTAAAGGCTGAAATATCACAGATGAATTTGGTAAGGTGCTAACTAATAATGCTACTACTAGTTATAGAAAATAAGACATAAAACAAGAGATTATTCTTTGTTAATTTGTATGTAATCCCGTCCGTTACCGTATACATTCTAGCTTTAGTCAAAATAGCAGATACTATAAGTGTTCTAAGTACGAGATAATGATAAAGTATTGTTTCAATCCACTTCATTTATTAGGCTTCCATGATAATTTTAATATCTCAGTATAAGAAAAATGTTAATTTTTGTAATATTCCATAAATAATATACATATTTCATAAATTTACATTAGTGATATCCTGTCCACATGTTAATAAAAATAGTTCTTAGTCGGAAGCAGACTGATGCTGTCTCGTAGATGATATTTAATTCCAGTATTCATTAATGCGTTGCAATACTTCAATACCGAAATGAAACAAGCTATCAGATAATCACTACCGCCGACAATGATGAGCAGTGCTGGGATTATTGCTCGCCGCCGCCGTAATTTCTCCCGCAGCGCGACCGACTAAACTTTCTAAAAAATAAAAAAGCAGAGTAAAAGAACGAGTATTCGGTACCAACCATCTTTCACCGTTCAAATATCGCATCTCCGCAGTGCCTGCACACTGATCATTCGGCGATGTCATATTTCCCTTATACCGCTTTATCTTTGGCATAAGTATAATTTTCTACAGTGGTACCTACTATTACGTTAATAGACTATGTTATATAATTCTTAACTGAAAGTGTTTCTGTTAGTATTATAGTATCTATTTTGGTTCATATAATAATAATAGCCTTGTGTCATTATTTTCATTTTGTTTCTTAGAAATCGCCTATGATACTGTAGTATGATTATTTGACCGTCAGTATCGAATAACACGATGAGCGATTTCTCGTTGCCAATATTATATCTTTCCGTTCATGTTTGGATAGCCTTGATTGCTTTCAGATTGCTATAAATTATAAGCACAAGAGGTAGTTCAATCAGTCTTTAAATTGTGCTCCCTTTCTCGTGTAATAAATCGCCCTTCCTTTGTTCATGTACAAAGCTCCGAGTTCAGAACCGCACCTCGCATTGTTTACACTACTCAACTGAAGCTCTATAATCATCTACTTGCACCTGTCGACAGCAATAAGCAACCTAAAAAACCTACTTGAAAGCGCCACTATTAGTAAAAGGTGATTGCCGTACACGATGAACACCATTAATGTTTCACCAGAACCTCACTTTCGCGATAGAAATAGATCGGAGTGATAACGTATACAGATTTTTTAACAATGAGCTTTCACGTTTTTATACAATCTAAAGATTATTATCACCTATTAATATTTCCAAATCTAGGTAATTTGCGCATAACCACAAACAACTTACTTTGGTTATTTAGAAATTGTCTGTTCATTAATAGATTACACACCAGATTACATGTTGTAAAAAGTAAAATTAATTTGATTTGATTCGACCTCCATAGCAGGAAATCTAGTCTTTGTAATGAGTATTGAACTATTCGTGACACAGCATGTTTCTTAGTGAAGGCGTTAAGGAGAAGCATGGTCTACTATATAATTTAGCATAGCAACTGATTTGGTATTTACTCGCCTGATTTAGTCTTGTCTTTAAAAAGTCTGCAAGTCAATAATGAAGGCTTGGTTTAGTTAATCTATATCTTTAATTAGTACTGAAAAAACGTAGCTATGCTTATAAATTAATTGGTATTATTAATAAATTAATTAGAGCTTAAGAGGAAAGTATCTCAAGCTGGTATAGAAAGTAAGATAGTAATAAATCACGTATAGAGTATTCTCTCCTTTTTAATACAATAATTGTGTTATATAAGTAAGTGCATACGAGTATTCATTTCCGCATCATTATTGAACCGATGTTATTTTCAATGAAGATATTTAGAATTCTCTCCCTTTATTTGTGCATTTCGATAAAGTCCATTCACGCATTATTATGAACTAACGTGTCTTTTTACTTGGCGATAACAAAATGACATTTGCTGTAGCCTTTTAACATTCTATTCAACGTCATATTCGTTAAGGGCGTATTCTGTCAAAACTTACTTTTATATTTTTATTGCATATATGTTAATTTTTTCACCACGCACAGTATATTTAAGAAACAGCTGCTTTTTCAAATAAATGATAAAGCAGTTTTGTTCAGTTATATGATCAGAAATTATAATCCTGGAAAGAAATTTGAGGTCTTCCAAAAATGTTGCATAATTAAAAATACCGGAGGGAAAAAAAATAGTTCTCGCTTGTCTTCTTTCTTTCCCGTATTAGAGCTCCCAAAATAGTCTTGTAAACCAATGGTGTATTTTTTTAACGTGCAAAAGTATACAATATGAAAGTTCACTTAAACTACAAACTTTATTTAAATAATTGAAATCATTTTAAAATACGAAAACTAATCTATACTAAGAAAATAAAATATATTATCTTGCGTGACAATTGATATCTGGATATGTATAGATTGGGTTGTACAATGCGAGGTGCAATCAAATTTAATGTAAATAATGATTGACTTTAAAATTGTCAGTTTTATACAATGTAATTGATCCAATCATCGAAATAAAATGAGATCAATATATAATGTAAGGTCAGGTTGTCCGTTAAGTTTCGGCCCCCACACGTTTATGGCACGATGTTTGTTTTCGTTACGCACAATGTCACGCTGTTTCATTATTTGAACCCATTTCTATTATAAGCTAAGGTCAGCTTGGAACAAAATTGTCATGTTCAATGTTAATGGATCAAAAATAATTTATCAATCATCATATTTTTGATACGTAACAGATTTTTTTGTGAGTAATCCTTTAACATATATTATATTTATAGATACTTTCTTTCGACTGTAAACACGTGGGCACGTAATACAAG
This sequence comes from Scirpophaga incertulas, assembly GCA_036419045.1. Taxonomy (NCBI): domain Eukaryota; kingdom Metazoa; phylum Arthropoda; class Insecta; order Lepidoptera; family Crambidae; genus Scirpophaga; species Scirpophaga incertulas. Next base: position 16,159,075 of record CM071633.1, read on the forward strand.
TCACTACGAAAATTTGAATTGTGTAAAAATTTAAATTGTAATTGTAAATTTGAATTTGAATTGTAAAACTGTATATTGCAGATGAATGAAAGTTTATAAAACGACACTAAATTACAAAATCGTTATTCTTTTATTTATTTAAATTAATAAACATTAATAACTTATAAGATACCAAGGATTGTATCGTTGATATCCTAAGTCTTAATTATTTATCCACGAGAGTATATTTCGATTCGATTAAGTAATTGTTGATTTTGGCTTACAAATTTATAATGATTCAGTTTGTCATTTTCGCGGCGTATATGTTCCGTAAACATACTGGCAGTACCAAAACCGTGACTAACAGTGATTTGTATAGTATTATAGAAGATATTATCTTAAATGTAAAAAAAAACAATGACAGTTTTCAATATTGATTGCTATCATTATCCTTAGATGTGGATTTAAAGAAGTTTGTAATTTTTTCTTGTTTGTCAATTTATAAAAACGTTTCAAATAGAATTGATATTCAGCAGTAGCATTAACCCTTTGCTTTATTAGGATAAGGCTTCTATCCATAAATGGATCAATTCTCATGAAATAATCACAGGTAATGAAAAATAGGTTTTCATTCGTAAACCTATACTCAGATTTATCAATCTAAATATTACCTTCTCAATGCTTGTTTAAGCCATTTTATTCAATTGATTACGAATTGAAAATTACCTCAACCGGTTTCAGTCATGTTTTCATCTTGCTATTCAAACAACTGCTGACTGCTATTGGATTCTATGTGTTCAAAACTATCTCATCCTACTTCATTCATAATTTTTCTTCTTACAGATTTCATATATTTTTCCGTCGGAACAGACATCACTTCTGTTTTAGTTTTTTGTTAGTTCTTTTACCGACGCGTTAACTAAGTGATCTTAATCTTTAAATATATCGATAAGATCCACGACTAAAAAATTCTAAACATAGATGGGTCTTATTAAAGTATTAGGATTAACAATAAAAACACGAATAAAGAAACATTTAATTAGGAAATTTTACAACACCTCAAATTACTTAGTTAAAAGTTGGGGATGTAATATGTAGGCACATTTCGCCAATATTTATTAAATTTTAGGTGATGCTTAACTTCTTTTAGTCAGCCCTAACGACATCGCTGGAAGAAAAGGATCGGTTACATGTATATTATAAAACAGTCATGACTACTTATTTGAATATTATAATAAAAAAAACAATAAAGTTACTTAATAATTATGAAATGATATGCTTAGTTGATTGTTTATTTTAATTATATTTGACCTTAAATAGTTGTATGCAACCTCTGTACACTACTTAACGAAACATAATCTTACTCTCAGATACCTTATAATTAATTTATATTGAAGAGGAATTTAAACATTTACTATTTATACATTTTATAGATATATTATTAATGTCTCTGAAGAAGTTATAGCTCTTTAAATGTTGACTAAATAACCGTGCGGATCTGTTACATAATAATTCTCAGTAGCAATATTACGATAATTTTTAAATAATAAAAGGTTTTATTATAATATGATATATTTAAATCTTGCCATTGAGAATTTGTTCACAAATCATTTAAGTTTTAAATACGAACGAACATTGCCTCGTCATTTTTCTGTATGACTAACTCTGTAGATATAAAATAATGACACCGTTTTGTGTTATATATATTAATAATAGTATATGTAGTATTAATGAACACATTGTATGATAGTTTACTAAAGATAAGCCATCTTGAAATAATATTTTACCTACTTGACGTTTACTTGTATATTAATACGCAAATGGCTGCAGTAAATTTACATAACCGTATTATTTATTATCTTATAAGATTGCTCAATTGTATGACTGTGATCATACAATTGAAAAAATAAAGAGTAGATATATACAATATATATGCACTATTATTGTATTAAATACTCCGTTGTGATCGAATACTCATTTTTAAATAAGTTTTTAATAATCCACTCCTAAAAAAAGTCCTATTATGTTCTTTCAAACGTGGGTATGAAATTAAATCACGGTTGACTCTGTCGCATGTATGGCGAAGATAGAGAAGTAGAAATAATGGAGAAGTACATTCAATGTTGTATAAAACTTTTTGATAATCTCTTTTAATTAAAAATAATAAAATAGACTTTGAATGTATATATTTTTGCGATTGAGAACCTTTTGATATCTATCATTACAATAGTATATGGAAAAGCACTGTACATATTGACAGTTCTTTTTCATAAATTTACTTAGAAAAAAGAGTTATTCATGAGTTTTTAATACTGTACTATCTACATAAACGTATTATAGATGCAAAGAACAAAGTTAGTTACTACAATAATTGATAGGATCAGATATATTATACACATATTATAATACTAATAATGAGGTATTTCAGTAACTTAAAATATTTAAAACGACATAATTACGTTAGTAACAAAATTAATAGCACTTATTACAAGCTATTTCTATTTTAATTGAAATTCAATTTAAATACTCACAGTCTAAAATTTGTGAGTATCAAATTTAACGAGTCGAATTAAGCAACTTTAAATTGTTAAATGAATGCTGTTTATATACAAAGCTGTCTAGATAATGAAGTATTTCAATCTCAATATAAGTTATAAAAGGATAAGTACGTAGTAACGTAGTAAAGATAAAAAAGTTCTGACGATTAGATTTACCGTTATATCGTGCCTAAGCATTTGAAAGATCTGCGCAAGGTGTTAAGTTTGTACATATTTTTACTATTATAATGTTCTAATTTACACTAGGTATTCTTAATTTATACAGCGGCATATTTACAGCTGTGAGACAGTGGCAACACCTTATACAATACTCATTAATTGTAAATAATGGTTTATTTAGGTTGAAATTTATCATGAAGTAAATTTATACTCTACCACGTGTATCTCATTAGATGGTATATTGAACAATTAGCGAATTTATAGATTTAGTATTGTAATGTTCTCTTGAGAGATTTACCAATATTGTAAGATAAGTATACCTTAAATTTTTTTTTATTAATGTTTATTAATATATTCGTGAAGTATATTAATTTATGTTGGTTAATAAGAACGTTTTCGAAAAAAAAATATATTAATATTGATTGATTTTTATTGCATTTGTTCCTGAGTTGATAATTAGATTTTATTGATAATTATGTCTTTGTTGATAAGATTTTATGAATAATTACGTGCATGAATAATTTAAATTTATTTAGTATTCGATAACTTTAAAGGTTATGTGTGCATCATTCGATCGAAATTAGAGACTAGACAAGCAGATCAATGTTTTGTAAATATATGTAATTTATTATTTAAAAAATCGTCCATATGTCCCAGTTTGGGACTTACATCATATATGGATAAGGTGCATCGATCAACATGTACACATTGCCCTTAAAATATTGCCGTCCTGTACAATATTTTCATTATTTATTTGTAGGATTATGGTTAAGTTAAAAAAGAAAACAAAAACATAATTGTATTTTTGATTAACCGGAGCTGTGATTTTTGCTTATCTGTATGTCTTATGACCATGTCTATATATTTACCATAGGACTGAAATTGTATGACACTGACACAAATTTGAAGCCTTTAAGAGTTCATACCATTTTGGGTAGTACATCAGCAATCATGTAATGGATATTGTACGCTTTGCTATTTTGTATAAAAAGAAAATCGTTACATTTTGTTATAATGGGTGTCGTATTGCAGCAGTTTTTGTACATTATCTAATCCCGTATTTAGTACTGATCTGTTCAAATTTATCAGTGTCACAACGTATCAGACAATCGTTCTAATGTAGAGAATAATTGTAGCTATCACACTATTACAGATTTACAGTTTTGTATTGATTTTCTTATATTTTTACTTTCCTACGTTAGTTTGCTAATAAAATGTTTTGATAATATTTAATGTTGTATATTTATTTTAAGAATATCCCGGCAGGTCATCGTAATTGTTATTATTATGTCCGATTGTAGTTAGATACATACACAAAAACAAAAGTAAGGTATTCGCCATACTCCAGTGGCTTCCTGCTTGACTCCTGGACACTTGCCAGTCCCCTTATTACATAATCTAGGTTGCCAACGACAATTTTTATTTAAAAATACACTTAACATCTATTGCCAATTTATTGAGAAGTTTTCTATTAGTAGCATATGATGAAACAACAATGTTATGTGAATATTGATATTACAGCTTGGAGTAGTAGTAACTTACCTAAAAACGGGCTTACGTTACGTTACGATGGGATTACCACTTAACGCTGCATTTTCCAGACGTGGCAACAACTACTCTTCACCTTTATGTCCCTTAAGCCCTGCTTATACGTCACTTCAGACTATATCAGTGACATTAGAAATATGCCGAATTTGTCGAATCCAATGATCACGCAGAGAAACCCCATCTTGATTTCTCATAGTCTACCAATCTTTACAAGCACATCTGATGTCAAAACAAATTTAAAATCATAAAATCTATTACATCCAAAAATATCAAGGTGAAATAAGTACAAGAAAAGATAAATAAATCTTAAAACTATTAAAAAATGGCGAAGTTTTCTCAAGAATAACAGTTTAACTACAGAAGATAAATTATATTTCTCCGGAGCCAGCGAGTGAAGCCAGTGCTGTGCGCTGAAATTTGCATGAGAAATAGTCATTTGGCTACATCGATTTTTGTTGATTTGATAAGAGAAATATATTATGACATTTTTAATATTTATATTATATGGACCCATAATCTTTTAATCCCTCGTGATTTCCCTTGATTTTTTTTAAAATTTGTTAATGCTACAAAGAATATTTCAAAAAGTTGTGAACTTGATACCTTTTCCTGTAACTCCAAAGGTTAAAGTGCCTGCTCTACTGGCACTTTTCATTAATTTATCCAGTATATAGAGAAAATAAAAATTCTATAAGATACAACAAAACTTTTCGGACAAATCTTGATTTACAATAAGCTGTCACTACAGAACATTACTTAATTCTAAAACTGATGTTGTGGTTAAATAATTTCATTTCTATTTCTTCATGATTTCTCTTCACTTTTTTTTCATAATCTTTGAATACTAATTTTACTGAGAGAGAGCAAATGAGAAGAATGTTATTAACTTTAAACGTGGTGAACAAAAAGCAGAACAAAGCAAACTTAATTATGCACTTCCGCTATTTTCTGATAAATATTGAAGAAGATGTCTACGGGGCGTAGCAAAAGGAACTACAAATCTTCGACGCCAGACACAAATCGTAGGTAACAAGATAAAAACTCAGCTAACCAGTTTTCCGGGTTTTTCAATAGAAAATCTTGTTAGGCCTGTACAGACACTACTGCTTTAATGAAAAAAATATTTAATGATAATCACACGGATTACTCACTTTTCCTATCAACAATAGACACATCGTTCCCAGACAAGACTGAGTTTGTAAGTTATGTTTATTACTCTGTAATTACAATATAATAATTTTACCATGTCTTGTCAAACGGCGGGATGTTCAAATTTTCAATCTCTTAAAAAATCAGTATTTACCTTCTATTACATATTACACTGTAAGTACATTGTAAGTTCAAAAATCATATGATTTTAATTAATTAATTGCTAAATTCTAAATAGAAGTGATAATAATTAATGTTTTATATAATCAAATTCATACAAAGTTAACTAAAAATAATAATACCAGTGATATCATAGTAAATTTATTTGAAAGACAAGAATATTACACAGATTGTCGAATAAAATTATTTACAAGAAATTACTAGTCTTTGTGTTATCATGCATGAGTTCTACTAACATGTCCAAAAATTGATTCAAAAATAATTTCATACGAACAGTATTTATTACACTTATTACTTTAAGTTGCTACAATAGAAAAATAAGCCGAAGGCACAATAAGAGAAAACAATTCGATGTGTTTGGCGTCAAGCTAAAGGTTTGTTAATTCATCCAAATTAGATATTGAATGATAATTTATAGATTTTTTAGGTTTGTCAACCTTTCATTTATCCTCGATAGAAAACTTCGTTGCCGCTAAATCAATGCATTGTTTTACGTTCCGGAGGCAGCCACGCGGCTTCCAGGCCATAGGTGGTAATTAGTGCCATTGTGTTGCGACCACGGCCGATGCTATCTATCAGCACGCCGGCCACTTCCGATGGCTTGGCGTTTAAAACTGCTTTTCACTTATTGTTTACTTATTCACCTTGTAAGGAGATAATATCAACAGCAAGCCAATCATATAGACACTAACCGATTTATTTTATCTGTATATCTTGAGTGTGCTATGACACGAATGGGGAAATCATAATCTTAGGTACAAGGACAATGTGTTATGCACACCTTTATTGGCGCGACCCATAAGTACATTGTTGTGGGACGAACATGTGTGAATACGCGGCCCGAAGATGTAAAGCCGACGTATGTATCACTGAGCCCGATAATGTAAATATGTCAATACAGCGTATATGTATTAGTACGGTGCTACCGTGGTATGTATGCGTCGTAGGCCGCACTGACAACGGTTGATAAGGCCAATACAACGCGGGCATCATCACTACCCTTAATGAACAAACTGGTATAAAACAAAGTTTGCAGTTATGACCAAGCCCGAAACTGGAACTGAGCTAAGCTCGAGGCCATAGCATGACCTGCAGCACGATCATTACAAACCAAGGCTTGTATAATGTTTTACTCATTGTTCCAGTAAATATTATAATTTTAACGAACCTTTCTTTACATGTTTTAATTGGCAAAAATGATGATTATAGTATATGAATACGTCCATATAAAAAAAAATACTTTTTGCACAAATTATACAAATCTCTTAGGAAAATCTCGATCACTAGGACTTCTATATGTTTTTTTCCGGACCTAGGCCGATAACGTTAACTTTGTCCAGGAAGCATACTAAAAATATTGACCACAACGCATTTTAAAACAAAGGTATCTTATGTACTTAAATAACGCTTTTCTTAAGTCTTTGAGTAAACTAAAGCAATAATTTTAAATATTCATTAATTAGCTTTTCAATGGCACTTTTGCCCGTGTTATATCAGATTTCCCATTGGAAAGAGATTTTCTCCCATAGTAACATTTATTATAATTAATATCAGTCGAGGCAAAACTATCAAAACTGCATAATGTTCAAGTTTGCAATAGGAGAATCTTAATTTTTTACAAGATTTTATCACGCTTTTCCAATATTTATCGAGCAAGTTTTCCCACAACAAACATCAAATCAGAGTAGTGAGACGGGCCACTATGCGCTTGTGCGGCCTTAATTATTACAAACGTGCATAAGGGGCTCAGATCGTGCTCGTATTTTAGCTATTTCTGAATGGGAATTGGGTCTTTGGCTTTAGACTCTTCCTAGAGTGTATGAACACTGAAACTTTATTGGACGAAAATGCTTTTCATTTAGGGGTAGCATTTCGCCTTCGGCACGTCATGTCTGCATCTGTTAACAAGCTCGGTCACCACGGTCTGTCATGCGGCAGAAGTGCGGGAAAGATTCTCCTTTATTCCAATCTTAATTATATTAGCTACTGAGCTTTTAAAATGCCAATAACGCTACAGTTTTAGAACCCAATGGAGTCCTAACTCCATTGGTTACGCATACGTAACAATGGTAAAAGAGCAGACAGAAGGACTCTTGTTCCTTGAAAGTTGGGATGACTTCTTCACGTTTCTTGTATTAAGAGTTTAGCCCCATTACCTACATCTTCCTAAAACACAAAAAAGGCTGGATCGGCGGTTGAATCTAAAAAGACACAAATATTGGACATATTGGAGTCATTTGGAGTAGAGACGCCATCCCATGGGATCAGGAGCTCATCGAATTTTCAATGAAGTTACACTGGTTTATTGCAGCAACAGATACCCATAATGTTGGTAATTTCTATAGTCAAAAATATGCTATACAACGTGGTAATGCTACTAGTATTTTGGTCTTTTCATATTGTTTTTGATATATATTTTAATATATTTAGCTAGGTATAAAGTATTAAACTCCTTACCGTAGGTAGATTGGCAGGGGAAGGCGAGCAAGCGCTCGTCTAATGACCCTGCCGTGAAGGCAGCGTGCGCGGCTGGACCGCGCACGCCGTTGAAGTGCCTCTCTACCCGGATTGTCCTAGTGTTCTCGGACAATCCCCCCCTTGGCGATAATTCGTCTAACTAGGTCGAGTTAGCCCGTAGGCGTGTGGCGGTAGAATCGCGAAAGCGCAACCCGCCACGCGCCCCGGTATGGGTACAGAGGACACCGGGGGGTTTTAGTGGGTAGGCCGGTCTCTCAGACCGGAGAGCCCCACACACGGCCGCGTCTTGCCAGCGCGATGTCACGGTGCATAAGGAGCATTTCCCTCCGAAAATAAAAAGTATAAAGTATTAGGTTTTTAAATTTAGTATACAAAAAATAAATTGTAGAATTTGTATAAATAAATAGTGTCATAATAGAGACACAAGAACAATTAAATTTATTAATATACTATATTCAATATAGCCTACGTCATTTTAATGGTAAAATACGAGTAATTTATGAAATCCTTCCAGTAGTTTATAGTATCTTCGTTACAATTATATTAAACGTTGACATTAGAATATATCGTAATCGTTAAAATTATTAAATGATAATAGGTCAATATGATTTAAAAACTATTTTCAAAGTCATTACCAAAACACCTTCCACCGCTGGCAGATATGCGGTTGTGCACGGCTTATTGGTATTAATAGCCATTTAAAAATACAATGAGGTGCGGGGTGTTGGGTATTACTCAATGGTATCTAAGTACCAATATTATTGTAGTGAGCCAAAAATTCAATAGCCCAACTGAATACTAAAAGTCGAACCTTTTTCGAACCACAGATGTGATTTCAACCAATCATCACATATTAAGAAAAATATTATGAATGAAATAGTTTGAAAAATATATTTCAAATCCAATAACTATTTTTGGGACATATATATCGTATGCCTATAATTTTATAGAAGTATTCTTCTCCACTGTCCGTAAAAATTTTGTGAAGCAACATACGAGAAAATTCCGAGAACAACTCATAAGTAATTTATGCAGCAACTCAATTGACTTTGCAAATAAAAACAAATATTAATGTAATAGAATACCGTACTATCTATGAATCAAAAAAAATCCAAGCAGTTGTAATTTAGTTAATGTAAATAGACATGTGAATATTCTGAGGCACTCGAACTTTCTCCGAGTGATGGGCCGTCAATCATCATAAATTAGAGGCGATTTTCCAGTTATCACTTTAATACAAGTTCAAATCTAAAACATGGGTCATGAAATATATTTTATTTAATATGCGATAGTGATGAAAGCAGGTATATCAATTTAGTATTTGATTGATACGTACATGATGTTCGTTGACTGATTCTTAAATGCACGGTGAGTTTTCACCGTAAATAAGTACCTAAACAAGTAATTCATTAGTGATATTACTACTCTAAACTCGTTTTCATTTTATTGGTAGTAGACTTTAAACTGTAGCTAATGACGACAATTTGGTTAATATGTATATTCATTTTTTAATTAATTACTAACAATAATTTAATTAATAACAACAAAATAGTAACCATTAATAAAAGTAAAACTAAAACATGGTGTCGAGCAAGTTTATATATTTCAAGAAAAATGTCAGAACATTATGTGAGAAAAATGAAGAATATGGAAGAAAAACATAAAATATTTACCGATGCTCAAGAAACAAGCAAGGAAACATCTATACAATATAGTAGGTTTTAATTCATTTCACATAGATAGGAAAAAAGGCACGTTGGCAGAATTCAAACAAAAATTTGGCGTAAACTTTATAAAACCAAGATTAAATAATAGAAGACTACATAACTTAATACTAATACATAATTATTCACCACGTGTAGTTTTCAGAATATAAGAAAGAACATATCTCTGATAACACATCCGAGATATGTTCGTGATCGTTTTAAGTAACTTGAATATTAAAGAAAAGTTTATGCAAATTAAGAACTTCACTTTAGATAAATCCCTGAAAATTGCAAAATATGTAGAATTGTCTTATGAAAAGTTAACAAAGCTGAAAAATATTAAAAAAATTCTTCAATTTGCCGAATTTATTCAAATCGTACCAACCTTTTAAGGCACGTCAGTCGTACAACAAAGAAGTGTAATACCAATTTCAGGCTTAAAAGTCAACAAATAGAAATTGTAGTCAAAGGTCAAATTCAAGTAAAAGAAAAACATCAAAAACAATATGAGCAGTATCTAAAGTACATGGCACAGTTGATATGGCAGTTTGGCGAGCGGCGATCGACTCCAAATTTTTTATAAGATCCTTGACGCTTGACGACAAAGTTTGATAGTATCCTTGACGAGCTGATCACGAATATACAAAATTTTTTGAAAAAGTTAACGACAAAAATCGCCTCTAAGGGGCATTGTTATAATATAGAACTACTAGAGGAAACCTACTATTAATGTCTGGAAAGTTAAGTACCTACTCAATTACCAACCTAAAATAGTAATCATCAGTAGCTGTCAAAAATAAAAATAAGTATTTATTAAAACTAAAATCATTATGACGTATGGAGAAAACATTTTATGTAAAGCTGAAATCTCTTACATATACTTTCAAGAAATCAGGTCAGGATAATGATTTAACTAAATCAAATCTCAGATTCATTTCAGTCAGTTGAGTCAGAAATAAATGTCTCCAGGAGACCTATTTTTGAATTACGAATGCGACTTCGAAATTGACTAATAATCACCGATTTTCAATAATTCGCATTTTTGAATATCACTTAGTGACTACCTTAGTCACGGATGTGATTTCATTACGAGTGCCCTCGACCACTCGTAATCATGTCATACTTGTGGAAATGTTATCTGTGTTTTGTTTGTATATATGAATGTAGCATATATATATTATATATATATATATATATATATATATATTATATATATATATATATATATATATATATATTATATATATAATAACCACAATAGTTACGCCGGCAATAACCGGGAGCGGCTACATTCTGCGTGGAACCGAACTCTTACATTTGTGTGTGTACTTTATCTGTGTTGGCAGCTCTGCGATCGACATTCAAAAATTGAATGATTAGGAATCCGTGATCTCAAAGTCGTTTCGAAGTCGCATTCGTAATTCAAAAATAGGTCACATATAGACATTATCTTTCTCTTTCTATTTCTGATATGTTAACTCCTTTTGTTCAGTTTGCAATTTTTTTAGGATCGTCTCTTGTACGTTTCTATTGTCCTGAGAATTTCAAGCAGTATGACTTTTTAAATACCCAAACGGCGCCGGGGTCGCTACCAGGCAAGACGCTGAACCCTCTGTTCGTGCGCCTTCTACAAATACACTCACGGCAAAGCTGAACATAGCCATCTGCGTCTTCAGCATTGGTCCGTGAAAATAAACTTTTTAAGAGATTATTTACGTTTGCAATGAATCTGAATCCTATAACTAGGGGTACACTCTATTCCAGGGGAGTCGGCTTAAGTGTATTTGTCTTAATTATATATACCGCAGAATAGTTGAATTGCGATCTTTCAGTTTGATGAGTAAGATAAGTAGAATTTCTAGGTATCGTGACTTTATATCTTATGTTATAAGTTGGTAATATATATTTTAGTTTTTGTGTAGGTTGCAGATTTGTTACAAATTTCACAGGAACCACGAGTACTATAGGCGATTAAAACCACAAACTAGGTGGAGTAGTCTTGTTTTTATGAATATTAACTCGCATTTTATGAATATCTTAGAAATTGTCTAGGTTTATATATTAAAAGGTTGACTTATTTACGGCATTAAGTATAGTAAACAATTTAATTAATAACAAGTCGACAGTATTTAGTAAAAAACTATTGAACGATTAAGTAAAACATTATCATTAATAGAAGTAGAAAAAGATTGGAGTTATCAAACTTTTATATTAAGTAATTAGTTTTACAAAGACTTCAACGGTTTTCAATAATTTATTGAAAAAGTATAATTATTATTATTCTGAATACTACACAACTAAAATGCTGAGTTCTGATTTTATATTATGGGTGATTTTATAACTAGTTTTACATTTTTAAAATCACATTTCGAACATGGCAGTATCAAGCAAGAGAATGAGCGATTTTCCAAATGGCAGATTAATTATTTGTTAAAGTCTGTTCATACGTTTGTATTTAAATTCAAATCATATTTTATAAACTATAAACAGTGTTTTTATTTTTATAGACGTATATTACATGTTTTGTAGTAATAAATAATTCTGCTTGTTTACGTTACAGATTACAAAGACATTACAAATAAATTATATACTTTAAAACATTAAATAGGATTATGAAAACATTTATTTCGTGACAAAGCTTTAGATAAAAACTAAATTTTGATTCTCGTCTAAGGACAAAATGACCGTCTGTAATTATATTGCTTATAACTAGTGCTCGGAATAAGTAGTTTAATTTTATGTACTTGAGATTTTGTGACATCAATAGTATGGATACTTATACCAGGGAACTTACTTTTTTCAGAAATTGTAAAAATATTATATTGAACTTTCAAAATAGTATTTCATATTTTTATTTTAGCTTATTGTTGTAATAATAAGTTGTAAACATAAAATTTTACAATAAAAGCGTAAAGAAACGAATAGCAAATAAAAACAGAAAATTGTATTTTATTTGAAATATGCTATCTTTATTTTGCAACTAAAACAGTTTTATAAAGCATTTATTAATATTAGGAAGAAATCGAAAATTCTTTGGACGCAAATTCTTTACAAAATTGTTATAGATATGCTCCCTTGACTTCTGTTGACGTGGAAAGATCGTTTTCGCTTTATAAATGGATTATGAATATGAAAAGAAATTCCTTGACACCCAGTAATGCCGAGAAAATCATAGTTTTATTTTATAATAAACATGACGATGATGATTATGTTGGCGATCTTCAATTCGAAGACTAATTACACCATCGAAACAACACTATGTAGGTACTTTAATGTTAATATAATTATATGTTTATTTTTAAATTTCATTTATATTGTAACTTGCAATATATATCTGTAATATCTGAACATGATTTGTTTCCTTCTACTCACTCCTACAAACCTACAAATAAACAAAAAATGTAATTTTCATGATTACATAAAATGATATAAGTTCCATTGCATTGCATTAGTTAAGGTCCCGAAAATCGCTTACATTGACTTTCTTTCTGCAAGTACATAAAATTAAACTACCTATTCCGAGCACTAATTATAACAATTATATATTTTTAAGTGGCCGTTAGAACATCAGCAAATTAGGAAGAATGGTAAAATACTTTAAAAAATTAATAAAGTATACGTAGTTTTATTAGTTTACAATGACATAAAACAACGCAATGTAAACTTATTGTTGTCTCTGACAAAGTACAATATATTGCAACAAAAGGCCTACAATGACTTACCATTATGGATCATAATTTAAAATAAAACTCGAGTCGCTACCTGAGAACAGTTGGACCACAGAAAGAAATGGTGCTATTATGCCCATATTCCATACATCCCTTTCTAGCTGCAGTCACCCAGAGATTTGAGTTTGAGTCACGTTTTGTAATACGAGCATTAGAGTTTAAATTTAGAATATTATCTAATATATTTTAGAATAAATTTAGGATTAATCCTACTTAGCGCCAGCCCTTTCTAACTATACTCAAGCAAAGATTTGAGTTTGAATCTCGTTTTGTAATACGAGCCGATTGAAAACAATATTGTAAAACAGCCACTGCTCCTGCAGCGTATAACGCCATCTAGGTTGCGCTGCAATTTTATTCCTATTTTAAGAGATCTTGCTAGACCTACTGTCCTATGTAATTAGCCAAGTTTCAGTTCCATACATCATCTCTAGCAACACGTATGAACCAAAAACTGTAACCCGCACGCTGCCATGCCGAGTTGGATCCGGTTGACGTCTTTGTGGTAGTTTGACTTATTTTGAAATATTATTTGTCCCAAGTAAACATAAGTACTCATTAACAATTTCCATAATGTAGCCCCCAATTTCCACAAGAGCTACGTGTATCGAATGTAAATGGAAATAATTTGCGTTTTATCCATTTTAATCTTAAGACTCCATTTGTTGGAAAAGTCTACTGAGATCTTTGATTATTGTACCAGCCACCAGCTTTCCGTAGTGTCAAGTCATCTTTTCCCTGTTGATGTTGATGCCCAGTCCTTCATAGTCCTAAAACTTAAATAGGAAAGCAATAGCGTACCAAACCTAGGTCTAAACTAATTACAAGTGTTTTACTTATATAAATTCCAAGATAATAATATATATAATTTGGAATTAGTATTGTTATAAAAATGAAACCCATATAATAAAAATATATTTATTAATTAAAGATACCAAATTTATATATATATATATATATATATATATTATATATATATATATATATATATATATATATATATATAATGATTTATTAAAGATATCAAACAATGGAACATAATCTACTGTGTGATTACCCATAAAGTAGCTTCAGCAGTAGTCCTCCAAAGTCCAATTACTTCATGACATCTTGGTGGAGGTTTATTAAAATATAATAAAGTACTATCTAGGTTGCTTTATTTGATATACACCAAGAATACACCGACGAATTAACTAACATTAATTTATTCAATTGCATTGTAATGCAAGTCTCTGTCTCTGTATGAACAACGATTGTGCGATCTAGGCTAATGGATAGATATACATATATGAATATTTTTCATATATATATATATATATATATATATATATTTCTATAATAAATATTAGTCCTGGATGTCATTTTCGCATTCATCACATAAACATTGCCCCACCATGTCTCGAATCTGAAACTTCACAGCAGGTGACACCTTCAAACCGGTGCTAACCACTCGGCTACGGAGGTCGTTAACTTTTATAACCAACTGATGACGTACTATACGAGTATGATACTCGTACACACAGCACAATGTTGGTTCAAGTGCATACGTAGTCAATTACAACGGTCGAAATGCGGCCATATACAAAATACAATGACTCTGAAATAAACAATATCTTGTACACTAAGTGCAACTTCAAGCTGTTGACCATTATTAACTCTAAGCCGCTAATAGTGATAATTTTCTTATTTAACAAAGTCAGTCCAGCGCCTTACTGCGATCTTCATCAAAACTCAATTATATATAAATGAAAATTTATAAAACCATATAATTTTATTGTTTTAATTACTCAGAAAATTCCTTTAAATTTAATAAACATTAAATAATGTACAACCAGAATATAAAAATATTTTGACTTTAACACCTACTTATGTGTTAAAATTGCATTTCTGCAATTTTCTATTACACGAGTATACACAGAACTTAACTTTCAAATGTTGAAAATTCTTCATTTACCTAAGCTATTGAGAAGCTTATTGTTAAAATTAGGAAAAATAAATGTAGGTAGCGATAAATTAATAAAAAACATGTAAATTAACGTACACTATCAATCTTTAACCTTAAAAAATACATTAATATTATGTCACAAATAAAAAAGAATTAATCTAAAAACTCCTTTAATTATCTGTCGTAAAACAAACACATAATAATAAACTTTATTTAAAATAATTATCATTACCAACTAATTAGCCCTAATACGAATAGCATAATTATTGAAGTTTAAAAATAATAAATAATCAAATATCTGAGTAAAGAGAATCGTTTATTCTTTACTATTTTTGGCTTTCACAAAATTTCTCTCAAAATATAACTAACGAAAGAATACAGTTAATCACTGGGAAATATTAATAGTTTATTGACATAATTGGACTGAGCGCTGTCGAAATTACAAAAAGATAGCTGTGAATAAAATATTCTGATTTTAAACTTCATTGATCTAACTTGAACTATTTGCCGATACTGAGACTGTGGTTTTGTAAAGAAAAGCGTTCTGAAATTGCGATTTTCAATAACTGCAAACTTATATAACGGTTGAGCGCACTATACAACATTTACCTTAATCCCCTGTTGCGGGAAAGAACAAACTCCATATTTTTTTAAATTGTAACTTTTAAAATTATTTAATTTTTAAAGTGTTTTTATTACTATTGTATTAAAATTATTATGGTAGTGGTTAGAAATATTCTTTTCGAATATTTTGCCGTTAACAGGCACTCGGAGCTTACTGCAAAATTTATTGCAAATAATGGAGCAAGGTCTCACATTTTTTTATTTTTTAGGATCCCTGTAGACGCCCATAAATAGAACGGAGCCCGTTGGCCGTTCATAGACAATGTAGACGAACGGGAAGTTAGCTACAAAGTGACTGGGCTCTGCAGGCCGCGATGAGCGGAATCCGAAGATGGCAGTCGCTGCCGCTGCCACGGTACCTAAAAGGAAAACAGTAATTAAAATATGAATGTCGTATTATTCATATATATTATTATTTATAATATATCTAATATTTATATACATATATTTAAGGAATCCAAATCTATATACATGTGTTCATTCTCTCGTTCTTCCACCGCCTTACTGACGTCTTCAACTTCTTTTCCGGCTGTCTAGATGAGAATGCCTTGTTTCGTTAATTCCGCCGATTGTAATACAATAAAGATACAATAAATATCAAACTTGTCATATATAAAAAAAAAATATAATATAGTCGCCAGAAAATACGGAGCTGAAATTTTAGTCTATGTACCTACAAAAACCAATAGAAAAACCATTAGGTTGTTTATGTTTGTCAATCACCACACTATTCTTACTGCACACAACTTCATAATTGTATGGTATAATAATAAATTACTTTCTCTCTCAATGTCTTGTCACTGTTGTAATAGATACCACATTAATCAAGTTTCGAGTTTTTATGCAAACTATTCCCACTCATCTTTAATTAAAAACTGTTTATAAATTCAACTATTATTACAGATATGTATAAAACAAGTGCGTATACGGTGGTGATAAAATGGGCATATAACCGGCCACCGGTCTACATGCTCTTTTATGCACAACAAAGCTGGTGTACAAGCTAATTGAGCATCTCATGGTAAGGTTTTTTTTTTGAGGGGGGGAAATGCGTCCTTGTGCACCATGACACCGCGCTGGCAAGACGCGGCCGTATGTGGGGCTCTCCGGTCAAGAGAACCGGTCTACCCACTAAAACCTCCCCGAGTTCTCTGGGCCCATACGGGGCACATGGCGGAGTGCGCTCTCGCGATTCGACCGCCATGTGTCCCGGGGTCGGCTCGACCAAGAATTGGTCAAGCCACCGCCAAAGGAGGGACTGTCCGAGAACCCTGGGCGGTCCCCCAGACAGAGAGACTTCACCACGGCGTGCGCGCTAAGCCGGACGCGCACGCAGCTTCACGGTAGGGTCACTAGACAGGCAACACCGCGCTTGCGTGTGCCCGCCTTTGCCTACCAATGGTAAGGTTTACCTATATGGTTCCCGTAATATTCACAAATCCTAAAGGAATTAATCCTAATTAAAATCCTACAATGATGCAAACTTAACACTCTGAATTATTACTTCAGCCTCCAAAGAATTACCACCGAAACGCTGTAAAGCGATTTATCACTTTAAATAATCAAAATACAACAATACAAGATATACTTGTATATCGGACGACAACAGCTTAATCACATTTTGCTTTGTTTCTCATGTTACGGGGAATAGTGGTTCACCGAAGGGAAACTACATAAGAATTAACTGCATGACTTCTAATACCAATCAGCAGTTATACATTGCTGAATTCCGGTTAAAATCGTAAAACTTAATAGTGAAATATGCAGTACATAGCATGAATTCCACATACTATGTCAGAAATTGGCAATGTACAATGTGGTTCTTGTGAGTTTACAAATTTTTTGCCGGTTACCACCTGGTGGTTAGACTAGTCTTTGCCTTGTTTGACAATATAATGAAACTGCGCAGTACAGTACAGTGTATAAATACCATTGCAATTAAAATAGCAACAACAGTGGCAGGCTGCTTGCCTCAATAATAAGTAACATATACTATTCATACAGACAACTCTGGTTCGGAAATTCAGAAGTAGTTGGTGAGAGAGTTTATTATGGCCGTAACGGCGAATATATACCTTCTTCGTCGAGCTGAATCTTCGCCTTGTGCACAGCATCATCGAATAACACACCCCCCTCTTCGGTCAGACTAGAGAAATCTGAACTTACGTTGAACAAGTCTCCCACACCCACTAATTCCAAAACCTGAAATTATATTTTTATGAAAATTCGAATCAAGAGATTAAAAACTATGAATAATCTTTATAAGTTACTCAGTAAGCGTCCCGAGAATAACTAATATTTTTAGCAACTGCTTTGAAACTTATATTGTAGGTTCAGCTTATATTCACGCAGGTATTGACCCGACGTGGATGCTTCGGTCACTACCTACTACTACGTCACTCGTCGGGAAGAAACACCGCAGTGTCATCACTGCGACTCTCCCGACAACACAACCGAGAACCAATTATTTCTACGTCTCAACGAAATTGGGTTCCCCCGTCCGTGGATGAACCTAGCTATGAACAAACAGCACATCGAGGATTAGGGGATATGCCCCACCACCGGTGCCGGGAGAGTCACACACATATTGATTAGCGATCTACGGGTATGGTGTGTAATAGCATTCCAGCTCGTAAAAAAAAGATCAGCTTACATTCTTAACAAAATCAGCACCTAAATAAGTTTTCATTACTCAGTCAACATGAAAGTTTGTTTACACTAGAAACTATTAATATTTATTTAAACTTTAAGCTGAATGACTTTAGTATTCGAAAATGGAATGTTATTATGTTCTAGTAAATGTTATATAAAAAATTGTATAAATGTGAATGTTTCGCTGAACTGAAATGATGTGGTTTACGAATAATGAAAAAATATATGTAAACATTACTTTAAAAGTGTTATTGAATAAATAGCTGATATATCCAAATACACGGTGTTATAAGACTCTTAAAGCTATAAAAAAATATTTCATTTATTTAGAGTTTCAGGGGAAAAATTGTGTATTAAGGCTAATATTTTTTCTACGGAATCTGATGATTCATTTCTGATGGATACACGCCACCAAATATTATTTCCCTGGTACTGAAACATTCTGTGTACTAAAATAATTTCCAGTAAACAATTGTCGACTAATAAAAACTATAACTATATATATATATATATTATATATATATATATATATATATATATAGTTATAGTTATAATAATACTTATACATGAGTTATTCATAAAGCATTGATAAACCTTAAAAAAGTTTGGTCGGTTTCACGTAATTTTGAGTTTCTGCGCACTAATATAAAATTCATTAAATTATTAACAGTTCTATGAACATTTAGAAAATAGCACCAATAATGTTAACTTTTCTTACGTCTTTCAATGGCAAGCTCCGTTCCATGGTGAACTTGGGGATCTCTACGACGACTTCCCGGCCCATGTAGCTCTCCTCCACCACCGCGGCCAGGCGCTCCGGGGTCAAATTGCGAATTATGTTTGTAACACCTTGAAAGAAGTATGATTACGTTTAAATGGCCAGTCACAAAACTTTTATGACAATAAATACGACAGCTGTTCGCTGAATAGATACAGAAATCTGATAACAGTTAATTGCCAGAGAAAACAATATTGCTTAAAGGAATTGCTAGCAATGTACAGCTATCAATATTTTTTTATAGAAATGAGTTAATACGTAAACATTAAATGATATTAACATAGTACATTAGTGTACAGATTGGTGTACGATTATAAACCGAGATTTTAAGAAGCTAAAAATATTTTTTTTCTTGTCTAAGGTCTATATAAGTCTATATACATATTTCATGAACAAACCTTCCTTCATAGAATAAGGTGGCAGCAAAATGTACATGCTGATGTCGTTGCCTTTGTAGGGTAGCTCTAAGATTTGCGCGCCTAGGTCGTCACTGACCACTGAAAAGTAATAAAGATAATGTTAAAACTATGTTTTAATCACAACTTCAAAAGGTTTTAAGGAGGTAGAATAATACTTATGGTATAAGGAACTTCTATGAGGTCGCGAAAGTAGCCTTGTGGTCAACAAACGTCTATAAGAGTTTAGCTCTGGGTCTCAAGTTCATAGAAAATCTAGAAGTAACTAATATCAGGTAAAATATAAGCTTGTTTTTTTATGTTTTCTTCTGTTACATAAAATAAACTCTAAAATCAAGTGCCTGGACTATCAAAAAATTGTAACAAACAAATCAAATAGACGTATCATACAAATTACTCAAAGAAACTTACTATAATGAAATGTTCCTTTTTGTTTCATAAAAGGCACGAGTGTTTGACGTGTTTCAGATACAAAGAAAGCCTCTTTCTTGGTCCTCTCAGCGGGGAACTTAGAAGCCCAGACCCCCTTGAAGTAGGCAGCGTTGGCGAGCACCAATTTTGTGGCTTCGGTGACACCGCCAGCAGGCAACAAGTCCTTGATATTGTTCTTGGTAACGCGAGCTACCCACTCGTTAATAATATTCTTAGATTCTACAGGACTACCGTGGAAATTCTAGAACAAAAAACGACCATGTTATTAGCAAATACGCATTTAGTGTCGATATTTACTTATTTGACTCATGTAAAAATTTATTTGACATATGTAAGATTTGTAAATTTACTAGAGGAAGACTGAGTAAAAGACTCATTTACGGGGGATTATGAAATATTGTGTTGGAGTCTTTTGCATTGTTGGAGGGTTCGGGCGTAGCGAATTCAGGAGGTTTTTAACTGCTCAACGTAGTTGGCCATATCATCTAATACATAGATCGAGTCTCTCTTCGCCTCTCTTTTTCTGGGATAAGATGAATGGCCATCAGTGTACGAGTAATTAGGCAAATCAAACAATGAAGGTTTTAAGATTCTAGACATACAAAACTAATTGAAATGGTATAGTATAATGGCTAATTAATATAATGAAATGGTATAATATAATGGCTAATTGATATGGTAAATCACTATTTACCATAAGGTTGACAATTTGCATTTTTCCAACATTATAATATTTTAAAAATATGCATTATTTTGTATGTAAGCTATATACTAACGTACAGCTGTACGATAGTATGTAACTTACATACTAGCTAGACCACCAATATGTTGTTAACGCTGGTGAACTCGTATTGGCTGTTGCTGATTTATAGTAAGTCACGTGGGGCCGCTTATCTACAGCGTATGTCGTCGACTGGTTTTACTACTCAACTCACTCATCAGCGTTTTACTGCTCCGCGGCGAAGAGCTGCAGCATCTCCTGCCACACGCGCACGCGTTACTGCTAAACCACGTACAGTTTGTTCGCACTCGGTAAACTCCTGTTTCTGATGATGTTAGTCGCTCCTAACTACACATACACATGGTATCCTGCAACTCACCAGCGCTTCTAGCTCCTCGCCGAAGAACTGCAGCATGCATTGTCGCACACGCAACTGGTCGTCCACAAACAGCTTGTTAGCGCTTGTGAACTCATAACTGTCGCTATTATTGTTGGTCGCACGTGACCGCTTGTCCACGCGATATGCTGTCATCAGGTTGATCTTGTCCTATAAGACGCCATTTATCGTACTTAAGCACATTTCTAACTGTATCGCAATAGATTGGAATATTAGTAATATCACTTATTGTATGTATAAACTTGTACTTTTGGGTACCTGGCCGGTTTAAATATAAAAAGGTAACATTTTTATTTATTCTTTATTTATGACAACATATGTCTTTAACAACGTATCAAAATGTAAGAGAGTGCATCCGTGATGTAACCTTGACCTTACACCTTCAAATTTCTATCTAAAACCTTTTGTAGATTTCGCATCATGCATTGCATCATGTTACTGGCTAAAAGATTGAAAAATGTCAACGAACAAAAATTTTATTTAGTAAAACATCTTTTGAGATTTGATATAACATACAAAGAAGTACTAACGTACAAAGTAGGCTTATAAGTTAATATTCATTATCTTTCAAAGTTAATGATGATAAGTTACCTAGCAAGAGTGACACTCCAATTTAATTACTAATGTTCATCTCAATAGAAAATAGCCTTATCTGTACGTTATTTTAAAATATCCTATATTTCAATATGTTTCTTGTATGCTTTGCAGTGTTCTTTTACATTATGGTCATGACTCGATGATTACTCACCAAGCTGTCAGCGATTTGTAAGGACTGTTTCAACGACCTCTCCGTATTTCCAGCAGATGCGAAATAGGCCAGCAATATTGAGTGATATACTGAGAACGGTGAAAAGAAAATATTATCGTCCGGCACCGCCTTGTTGATAGCATTGAATAGATTTAAAGTGAACACAAGCTGCCCTCGATAAAGATTGGTACGAGCCTCAGGGTCCAGCTTCTTTGTCGAATCATCCTTCGAGAAACATTGAGAGTGTGCTGACGAAACTGCTAGAGCGGCGATTACGGCTATTTTCAACATGTTTAACCTGCAACATAAAACTTTGTTCTGGACACTATCGTGAAACGCTAAACGCTTGGAAAATGGAGTTTTTATATATTGAAACTTTCTTCGAGCCATTAGACGGCGCGCTCAAGCTGCGTCGACTCCCTTTGTCTCGACCCTAACGACACCGGCTCGCCGGTGTAGTTAGTTGGCTAGGTGTCGAGCCTTCCACAAATACACATCATTGCAAAGCTGAACATAGCCATCTGAGGCTTCAGCATAGGTCCGTCCAAAAAAATAAATTGAAACTTCGTTCGAAGAAAAAAATTAAAAGATCGTTTTATAGCGCATACGACTCATGGTAGGTTGGTTATGCATACTATAATAGATAAAAACATTTAAAGTAATTTGATTTAATAAATAAACACTCAATATTTTAATGAATGCAACCATAATATTCATAAAAGGTGTTACGCATAAATATAAAAAATAAACATTATGGAACTTATCGGGTATCGCAATTTTTTGAATTTTGAAAAAGGCCTAGTTGAGTCGTCTCAATGGAATATTGTTATAATGAAATGATTTTGAAATAGATACTATATTATCTTTAATCATCAACAGAAAAAATCTACATATTGCAATTAAAATTTATACCTTACTTAATATAAAATATATATATATTTCAGTTATTGTGTTGTAAAGTAAAATATCAAATAATATTTTACATTACAACACAATAACTGAACCACAATGATACACATCTGCGCCTACAGTTTCAGTTGTTGACATTACCGGATGCCAGTATCACTTTGTGTTTCTAGCGGACAATAACTCGAGCAACGTTTCCCACTGACTTTGGTACATTTCACTTCACCTCGCTTTCTCCGCAAGAGGAGCGGGGGCGGGGCAGGCGCCGACCGACTGCTGATGTGATCATATCATGCCGAACAACACTTTTTATTGCAAGCAAATTACTTCTTAAATAATAGGTCCTTACATATAAAATTTGCGTTTTGTCGTACTGACCACTTTGACTTGAAATATCTCCTATTTGGTTAAGAATTCCAAATTCAAATTTATTTATTAATTTAGCTGGTACATTGCGCACAATAAAAAACATGAGAAATGGGTAGGTATATTTACGAGTATGAGTGCTACCGTGACACCAGTACTGCAGAAACACCTCGAAGGATTAATGACGTGTACCTCCAGGGCTCGTGTCGCAAAAGAAAGGACGGTACGTTTTTGGTTTTGGTTTGGCCAAGCCCCGTGGACGGCTGGAGATCAAAGTGAAAAATAAAGAATTAAAGGCTATTGTGGAAGCGGATCCACAAAGCACTTGCGAGATAACTGCAGCTATCTATTCTATATATATCTGGTTCGGGGTAAGTGACAAAACTGTATTAATCCACTTGAAGCAAATCGGGAAAGTAAAAAAAAATGAACGACTTCATGAATTGAGTAAAACGAATTTGCAAACACGTGTCGACTGCTGTTACTTTGCTCAACCGACACAATAATTAAGGGATTTTAAATCAAATCATTACTTGTGATGAAAAGCCAAATCTTGCACTGAACGGAAATTGACTTAGAAAAGCTAATTGTGAGTGTTTGGTGGAAGTTAGAAGATAGCGCCTAGTAATTAGCATCCTATTATGAGATTTCCTCGTTAAACTCTGCCTCTTAAACTCGTTAAACTCTAAACCGCAGGAGAAATCCACTCATTCATAAAACAACTACAAAATTGATTATCAGGTACCCGATTGACTGTGTATTCTCTGTTTCAGTTTGTTCATTCTAAACATACAAATTCAATATGTCATAGTCTTTATCGCAAAACTCTCTCTCTAACTTATACAGACTATAATATTAAAGTTAGATGTGTGGCTATATCGACGAAAATATCGTAAGTTGGATTTTATGATTAGGTACGTGATCTCAAGGTGCACTTGCTTAGTCGGGCAGCTTATCATTGTAATAGATGATAATGACTAGTTCTAAGACCTTACCTCTAATTTTCAATCATTATAAAATTTTACAGCAGTATTTTTATTATTAATATTTTTCATTTTAGTTTTCGGAGCGATCGCGATCGGTCAGTCACGGTATTCACAGGTTTCCATAATGATAATACTAAAGCCTGCGGGAAGATAGCACTGCTAAATTTCAAATCCTCAAAAGTATTCCCAGTGGCTAAATAACGCAAAGTTATAGATAACCGTTGATAAGTTGAAATTGCTTCCCTCATAACTGTGTTCTTTTTCTCTACCAAATTAGTAAACCCACTAATTGTAATAATTCTTCGAACTTTGCAATGTCCATTCTCATTCGTTTCGTTTTTAAAATCGTTTTCTTAATTGAAGGCTTCTTTTCAACCATTCTTTAACCCATATACGTTTTTTTTTTCTATTCGACAAAATTACCAGCGCGGCTGCCGCCAAAACTTCGTCGTCAGAGATGTTGCTCGCACGAAAATATTGTTCAGAATGGTTTGTCAATTATATTGAGAGAAATTATTGAACGTTTGGAATCAAAGAGGTTATTAAATATTATTGCACAATTAAAGGATTGTACAATATTATTGTAGGTGTATGGGACGCCATAAGCCTACAACAAGAAAAAAGTATTGCCCAATAAAAATTAAGCTCGCTCAATCTTTTGTTCAATTATTGTGCAATGTTACAATACTATCCCTAAACGTTCAATAATACTGTGCATTCAGATATATTGTGCAATATTAATGTAGGTGTATGGGGCGCCTAAATGAAAGATATTTTGCGTATTTCTAGGAATTTACATTGTCTGTTATGTATCTTAGCTTAAACTTAATGAATAATGTTTACACGACCTCTTTATATCTTTCTATAACACATTTTACCAAAAAAAATATATGATTTTCGTCATTTTAACGGAATTGCCTTTTCTATGCATGCGAAAGTCTCACTTCACGGCTTCGTATAAGTTACGCAATAACCGGACCACTGAATGCAATGGTGTCATGTCCGTATGACTAACATGAGCAGTATGTATTGTCTGACCAAAATTGTTTATGAAGATTTGTGCATTTTATGATAACTACACACTACTGAAGCGGTTAGTCCGCCTACATTATCTTTAGTTTTGCAACCAATTTTGACGGAATTTTTTATAAGATTAATAAGTTAAGTTTTACAAAATTTTAAAATTTAGAAACCTCCATACAATTACAAATTTTAAAATGTATATCGTAATGTACTAAAACACTTCATTGCTCGAGACACGAGACATTCCTCTAACAAACTAAACTTCCAGTTTATCAACAATGAGTTTTAAGGATGTTTGAGTAATGAAACTTTAACTTCAGCAAAGTGGTTAATTTAACCTATCAATTTTTCGAATTAATCTTTTCCAAAAAAACAATTTATCGCCAAATTTATTTAAACAATCATGGCCAAATTTATTTTAACGACGATTAGCATTGTTGTCCATGCTGGCCCAATGCGGATCGATAGATTCTGACAGTAAATATATATTTAATTCTTATTAAACCTTACATCATAATGGTTAAGCCAGCTACAAAATAATTTACGTTATTTTAAACGAAAGAACAAAGGAGGAAACTTATAATTCTAGCACTATAACTACATTTAAAACTAAAACATAAACAATTATGAAAGGCAAAAAACAGTTCTTGCCTACTACACCTAATATCTTGCATTAACTTTATTCTGTCTCTTTTGTTGCAGGCACATTCCATTGAAATGTGAAATACATCTTCTTTGATGTTCGTACAAATGTCACAGTACAGATTATTCCTTTTTCCCATCAAAAATTTAAACGCATTTAATGGAATATGCCCAGCTCTAATTCTCATACATAAAACGAATTCTAGTCTAGATTTAAATTGATCTCATAAAACCATGGTATATGAGATGGTTCACTTACAAACGTTTTGTACCTTTATCTATTGATACCTTTATCTATGGAAATTTAGTCAAATTATATTTTCCACATATCATATACATCTTTACGAATTTGTCCCAAGTGATATGTGTGAGGAGAAGGCGATGTTAATTCAATACTGTCACTTAAGGCTTGCTTGGCGATTGAATCGGCCACCTCATTGCCGCAGATACCTACATGCGAAGGAAGCCATTGTATCCTGACGTGAACACTATTACATACCTATTAATTCCCAAATACATTTAATAATGGTAAAAGCCTCTTCTCTACCTAAATAGCCCTAATGCACTTTTTGCACAGTAAGTATTTAAAATAAGGAAACTAAAACCAATCTTAATATCAAAATTTTATTTACTTGGTTTTATTTTTGTAAGTTTTTGACGTTATTTTAATTAATGGGAAGCGTACTTTTAATATGAGTTTGTACACTTAACAAGTAAACCCTGCGCATGCTTATTAACTTATACGTTAAGGCTCTGGGATAAAAGATACGTATTTAGATTGGGTTTTCTCAGAGTTGCGAGGACATTTATGTCAATACCGCTTGTTGCGCATCACATCTCACACCCGGAATTTCCAGCGACCCTCAACACTATATTTGAGTACATCTCTTAACAACCGGATGCACATTGATTGTCATTGCGTGAGACATGCTGGGAGTATTATGGTTTCAACACATGCTTATGTAACACTTTTCTTTGTTCTGAAATGTAATAAATGTAAATATATCGCAAATTAAGTACTAATTAAGTACCTATACGTGCATATAAATCACGCCAATTCGCCACGACCAATTAAGGAATAAAATGTTGGAATTTAAACACACTTGTTTACCAAATTTTATTTTCGTACTGTAATAGAGCGCGGGCCTGTGGCCGCATTACCTGTAGTTTTACACACGTTTTGGTACATTTTTTTAAATATACTAGATTCTCGTATGGCTCTCGGATCTTCTGATTCAACGGAAAAAAAGGTCAATTGCTTACAATGTCAACAGATCATGATCAATTACTACTGTCATGAAAATTTATAAGATGAACTGACATATAACAAATGCTGTTTTCCCTTTCGACAATGCTTGTGTAGGTGTTTATAATGTGTCAAAACTATTTAAGTAAGTTTTCTTATAACATAAGATTTATTAGACACAGTAACCAATAGTTCACTTGGTTTAAAAAGTTAGAAATACAATAAAGCCGTCGAAAGGTACCTGTAGTACTTTTATGGTAATGTGACCTCTATTACTGTTCCGCAAAGTTTCGAATGATACAGTTGCACCGACTACATAACGTTTGCATAAGAATATCTGAATGAAATTCTACGATACCCGAATACCAATCAGTTCATTTCATGTGTGTTAATGTTGTAATTCCCAGGAATATATATAATAATGTGAAACAAATTAATATGCTGTTAATTCGATTCACATTACCGAGCACAACGCAACATATGAAGAGAGCAATATGATGTTAACCACAGATACCTTGGTTCATCAGACCTTCATTCATTTGGGACACTCCTATTTTAGGTCCTCAAGACATACAAGTAAACGAACCTGCCTTGTAAGTATGAAAAATATGAAATGAACCCACGTAATATCTGCCTGGCTAGGATGAACTCACGTAACACAATGTGAAAAATTTATATCGCGTTGTACCGTTAATATACAATAGATTTTTATGGTGAGACCGCTTTTATTTCCTACAGACTTGGAATCTATTTCCTTTGTTCATAAGTACTTATACCTTGATATGCTGCTGACTGTACTTAAATTTTAACAGTTCTGCGCGATATACTGTTATAGGTATATCGTGTCAGTATCATATCGTACTTGGTACTCATGCTATTGTGCCTGATGGCTTTCTAGTAGACAAACACCGCCCAAGGGTGACCCTATGGCCAAGTGAAGTAACCGGATAAAACAGATTGAATAAACTAGGCTATTATAAAAAAAAGTATTAAGAGATTTTGTTTTGCTGATATTAAAAATCATAGAACAATAAATGAGGTTGTTGCCTGGATTTTCCAAAACAGAGTCCTTGTTAATAATTTTGATATTTTATTTGTATAATGAAGGTCTTTTTGTAATTATTGTTACATTGTTATCAGAATACACTAAATAATAACACGGAATTGAAATATTGAACTATTGGCAAATTTTCGTAATAAATAAAGACATTTGACAATTAATTGACAATGGATATCCCTGCGGCTATTACTAAACTTCGTTTTACTTGTCTGAAACCAAGTTAAGTACCTAGTTTTTACTAATAACTTTCTCAACAGTTTAGGTATTTCTGGTCATTATGGTTTGCTATAGGATAAGATTGGTTTTATTTTTACTTCAGCCCACTACGTATAAGTTTTTTTTCAACCTAATGAGATTTAGTACAAACTATCACTATTTTTTAGTACAATTAACCTTTTTGATTATTCAAAAAGTACAACATAAATATTATTCGACTTCAGTGATGGTTTGATGGGAGCTATGAAGGAGCGATCCATGCACAAAGCTACCACGGCACAAATATCATTATGTTAAAATTTGATTAAATATCTACTAATAATGTATGTAGGTATATATAATAATTATAGAAACATAAGGTTATGTAAAATACAAACAAAATAAATGTTACAAATGAAGTACTTCACGGAAAAGCAGCAATGTGCTATTATTTTGTGATAAAAGATAAAAGAAATGACTAAGTGCCTACGCGGAATAAATATTTTTAAATTTGATCTCAAGACCATTAACACGAACCAAATAAATTCTATTAACTTAAAACAGTTGATTTTTATTAGGTTTACATAATTTTGTTTGGTGATATGTAGGTAGGTGCTCAAAATGCGAGCCATTGAATTGGCTAGTGCAACGAATCGTAACGACATGGATGTTTAGTTGAGGTTACAGTTGCAAAAATTTGCCACAGTGAATTAGAAAGCGTGCGTCATATCGCTCGACAGCTAACTCTAGTGGTTGCTTCTCTACGTACTGACTGTATTCAATAAAAAAAATATTTAGTTAACACGCATTAGATAGCTCTCATATGCATTGTATGTTGAGTATAATATGCTATATTTATCAATACTAATTACCATAAAAATATATCCATTCCGAAATAAATAAATAAAAACTGTGCTAAGCCCACAGACATATAATACTAATAGCAGACGGAGTATAAATTGACAAGGAAACCATGTTATTTTGTCCTTTTCGCACTCAGATACATCACATTAGTGATATTTCTTTCTTTCACCTATAACAACACGAACGCACACATGAAGAACTGTCAAAGCGTGGCATTTTTATAAATCGTCGCCATTTTATAAATCACTTATCAGACTTGCAAGATTTTGGCATTTTACTAAAAAATAAGTTATTAATATTGTATTTCTTGCAGTGAATTATATTTATTACGATGGTTAAGTGTAGTGCCTATCGGTGTGCCAGTGCTACTTATAATAGAACTCCAGGATTGACATTCCATCGGTAAGTTTTTATTGTGTTTTGTTGTTTATACTATCATCTTTTCGTGTTTTCCCAGTATACATGAATGTTATCGTAAAGTATAATTTTTTTTTAAATAGAATTATTCATCTAAGATGCATTGGTGAATAATATAAACCTAAATGTAATGAAATAGAATTATTCAAAGTAAAAATTGTTGGGAAACTAATAATTTTGACAGTCAAAGTACTGTTGATGTGTCAGAGGACAGACTCAGGAACAAACTTAAGGGTCAAAGTATATGAACACGGAATCCGAGTTTTTCTTGTTTTGCAAGAAAAATTCAAATTCCGAGTAGGTACTAGGGTACAGACTAGCTTCTTATATTGCACGAAACTGAATATATTTTAGACATGCAATTAACTACATAAACAATATTGTTCCAGGTTTCCAAAGGATGAATGTATACGTAAGGTATGGTTGGATAATATGAAACGGCAGGATTGGCAACCTAATAGGTACACACAGTGTGCTATGCTCAAAGCATTAGATCTTAGATGTAAGCATAAAAGTAAGGAATCAATATCCTCCAGAAACTTTCTTAAAAAAGTTATTTTGTTTCAAAATAAATAATTCAAAGAAATAAATTGTTTTATTAATTGCAGCCACCCTATGTCCTTCCTCTAGGTTAATTCTTTCTGTCTGTATAATGTCAATATCTTTGATTTATCATTTTTTTCATCCTAAATGCGGCCCATGTTTTGGTGAGATTCAATGTGTGTGTTTATGCCACGTTGATTTTAAGCTATTATTCGGTCTGCTATTAGTATTATATGTCTGTGGCTAAGCCATATTTGTGTGTACATCTTTACTAAAATATTGTATAAGTACATGACATTTTTTAAAAAAATTATAAGAAAAAAATTAATAACCATTTAAAATGTAACTGACTTGCGCTAATTAACTTATGTATCTCGTTAAGTAATTATTAATCTCATTTATGTAAGTAAGTAGGTAATTGTAGATGTAAGTTTAATTAACTATTATTTCTACAATTTTTTGTTGTATGTAAATAAAGGAAAGCTGATATTTAAATAATAAATTCAAGATTAGAAAATTAGAACTAAGATGTCAATAAAAGAGCAGCAACATTTCCAAAGTACTATTTGTATGGTCGAGGACACCAAAAACAAACAACCAACTCACCTGATTATTCTTACACTATCCAATATGGGTTACGTGCTTCTTTAAAAAAATATATAAATCTTCTTTAATTCTCTCTGCCTTTGATTACCCTCAAGAGTGGTAATTGCTACTTTATGAGCTTTTGTATACTTTATTTCGAAACTTTAAAAGTAAGAACCGCAGCGTAGCGCTGTTTCGAGGTTCAAATACAGACTGGCTCGGAGAGAGACGCCCGCTATCCTCTTTTATGTTTAGTATACGTAAACTGGTATGCGCTCGCGTACATACCTATATTAGCAGCATTTTAAATAATACTTTTCATATATCTGCCCACACAGTAGTAGGCAGTCCCGGCAAAACTGTGCTAACTACGATGTAATCTGGTAATAATTAATTGCAGATCTGTTACCGTTACCTTTGTTGGTCATATAACTGTTTACGCATCGTATCGCAGTGACCAATAAAATCAGAAGATCGTCAAAGAAATGAGGTTAAAAGTGCAGAACTTTCGGCAGACCCAGTTCAAAATTGGGACAGATGACGATATCGTAATTTTATATTTTCGCAATTTATGTTTTAGTATGTTTTTTTTACTTTTATAGTATTTTCGTAGCCGTTAGATTTTTTAGTATTAATACGGATTACATTTTTTAGCATTCAAGGTATCCAGTATATTAGTTATATTATATTATATAACTACATATATATAGTTCTCTGATTTGTTCAGCCAGTCATCACCACAAGTGTCTTCAAGACCAATTTGAGTTACCGGCTAATCGTGACTGACGCAACCGAAGTGGATTTGAATTATGATTACAATGATCTGTTTTACGGTCAGCAGCATATGAAGTTTTACAATTGCTCTGCGAAGTATTTACGTTATTACAAGCGACACAAAAGCTGTCTCAAGGTCAACATGTAAAGTCAGACCCTTTGCTTCGTGTGCATAAAACGAAACTAAAATCTTCACTAAACATAGTTGTGTGAAGATTTTAGTTTCATAAAAGCTCTTTTGTTATATACTTCAAACTAAACTCGTGTACACTTGATGTATCTCGACGATTTTGACTGCACTAAATAAAATTATTGATTTGTAAAATTCTCGATTGTAATATTTGTAACATTGTATTACATCACATATTTGCCAGTAAACTCTAGTTTTACTATGTAAGATATATTAATTGTCATCAATTACAAAATACTTGTAACATCTCTATAAGATTAGAATATTCTCGAATGTTTCTAAGTCCTGCAACTACTTAATTCTATTTTAAATAAGAATCTGGTCATATTTCAGTTTTTAATCTTACGCTCATGTAACTAATACGCTTTTGCAAGCTTAATAAATCAATGTTATGCCTGTTTAGATTTCAAGTATGGGAATATTGAACACCTCTAGATAGTCGATATGAATTGCCCGCTAGGAAATTGCTCGCTATACCCAACTTGTATGCAGAGTAAACCTACAGGAAAACTTATAATATACTAGAAAGCTAAACTTACTTAAAAATACGAGTATATATATATTGATTCATATGTAATGTTGACTTCTTTATAGCTACCTAAGTAAATCTTGAAACATGAATGAATGTAACTACAAATGTCTCAATGTCACCTTAAATTCACATTTCGTTCCACATATGTACAAATTGCCTGTTATGCTTATATATTTCACAGAAACTTTGTATTCTTATTATAACACTAAATTACACATTTTCATTGCATAGCTTCCACTTTTGGCATTGATTTGCTCGCTTCTACTTGTATCTTAAATTTTTGTCTTTTACTTTCACAGTGTTTATATAATTCTCAATATGAAAAATGTTGAACATTAAATAAATATCTATTAAATATCTATTAAATAAATGTAAACATTACTGTTTGGACAATTTATGACAACAGTCAGACAAGAAGACATCATCATGTTCTTATTGTTAATATTCAAAAAACTTTATTATTTTGTATGTCAATTTAAACTCATTTTTATGAATTTTTGTACTAATTTCATTTTGTATTTAATCTAGAAAGACAGTAGTAGTATAAAGGCGGATCAGGGTCTCCAGGCAGCTACCTCTAGCTCTTAAGAAAGGCATTAGAAAATAGCCTACAACTCTCAAAATTATAACTTCTTCGTGTATGTTGAGCTGCTTCTACTGTGTGCATACTGCGCTGCTACTGTAGTGCTACTATTGTGAACATACTGTGATGCTGCTTTTGCTGCCAATATGGTTGCCGGCAGCTGCGACTAACAACTGCTGCTACTGCTGCCATTTTAAGTATCCGCCTTTTAACCTTTTCCTCAATATTTTTTGAATAATTCCGAATTTTTTTGTGATATGTTCTTTTCTGTTAGAAGTTATTATTATTATTAATATTTTATCTAGAGTTAGTTTTGAAGAGTTTGCAATAGGTAGGATGGAACTCCATGAAATCGGAGCACCTCTCCAATGGTAGTGAAAGGGAGGCTATTGAGCGCGTTGGTAATACCCAAAGACACTGCCAAGACCCTTTTAATCCTACCCATTGCATCTTCAACCAACTCTCGTAGATCAGAGAGGGCATCCAGTGTTAAAGGCGCTACTTTAAACTCATAACCCGTTAATCTATTGGAACTCAGAAATGTTTAGCCCCACTTTGATATGTGCTGGTTGCGATGCACGGTTATGATCATTTCGAAGACCATACCAGCAACACAATTGGAAGATAAGCGGAGGGGTCGTCCGGAGGTCGGCTGTCTTACCGTAAAAGACACAACATGATGTCTTTTAATAGCTTCAGAATTAATTCGACGCGTAGATAGGCATTGAACAATTTCCGAAGCTCGTCGGCAAAATTGTGTAAGGTGAGCGCAAGAACCCTCACCGGGATCTCATCAGGTTTTACTTTTTACGTACACGTCCATCAATAATGAAAACGGTGGACACTTTAATTCGTGGTCTGAGGTTTTCTAATTGCGGCTTTGTCTTAAGTTTAAAATATTTTTTGAGTGCATTAAAGTATCTATTCAAACTTATACCAGCTCATACACAAATTTGAGACTAAAATACCTAAATCAAAGTAAAATATTATATTCCACAGTCGTTAGTAACGACGGACGTATCCAATGGTTCAATTGTGATTGCACTGATGCTGTTTTACATAAACAAGTGACGCATCACGCTTAAATTAAGAGTGCGGCCACTGATCAAAACCCGAGATCGAGTCATTGAAAACAGCCTACAATAAGGCTTCCAAGTCTTGTATGGGGGTTTACATATTTCTTACGGGTTTCCATACTTACTAGCTGTTCCGTAGTGTGGCAAAGGTCTTGCAAATCAATTTTTAGCGGTCCTCACTGCTACCCTTGAGATGTCCTAATGATTCTCTGGAGTCTAGATCATAAGTGCAAGAGAAAACCTCGCGAAGCGAAAACCACGACACCTGATATTAAAATCAAGAAGTGCAATATCCCCTGAGGAATTTCAATTACTCATAATACTGAAAACTAGTAAACTCGATGGTATTCCAGGGCTCACTTAGTATGCAGCGGAACCGTCTTACACATCTGCACCAATTGTCACACTCTTCCACCTAAGGGTCAGTACGCCTAAAGCTTTAACTTGCAGCGCTTAAAAATTTACTGGTTAGATTAACAAAGGAATACGGTAAATAGAGAGCTATTCTACATTATATCTCTAATCAGCAATCGTCATTATGAATCTAGGCCGAAAGATCGACTAGAAGAAAACTCTTGGCTTTACTGAAACTATAAACAACAGTGAGAACAGGTAGCCAGGGCAAAGCGTATAGACGCGCACTCTGTCCATTACATTATTTTCTTTTTGACAGTTTAAGATATTTTGAAATCAGTGATGAACTCGCAAGTTACCGATTCGATTAAAACAGAATATCGATTTTATTTAAGAAGAAGATATTATTTTTCTTATAAATATTAAATTCGTTTATCTGGTTTTTTCAAATACATGAAATAAATTGTCATATATTGTCTATGGGGTTGTCTAGGCAACGGGAGTTGTGAGGAGTGACGTTAGATTGTATGTGTCATTAAATACGGCTACGCCGTTTGGTTGTCATTTGCCATACAACGCTTGTATCACATTCATTGCTTTCATTGTGTATTGTTTTACAATATAATAAGTTGAGTTGAGTATTTATATTCCTGACGCCTGAAAACTGGGCGAGTGTTGTACAGAGGACAAAAAAATTAATAATGTCTGATTGGGATCGAGATGTTGCAATTGATAACATGATGGCACAAGAATTGGTTATTTATGTAACAGAGGACTCAACTGACGAGTCTAGTGTAATTTACGAAGAAGAATCTGATGAATCTATGTAATAAATAATGTAAATAAATTTACTTGTTTAATTTTTATATTATATATTTGGCGAATTACCCAATTGGGGTAATTCGCCAAATATATAAAATTTTGCCTAATTTCCTTGGCATGTGTAAAACTTTATTTTTTCGTATATTTCTGATCCATTTAAGAAAGTTTTCCTTTTTCTCTCTTAAATGGATCAGAAATATATGAAAAAATAAAGTTTTACACATGCCAAGTAAATTAGGCAAAATTTTATATTTTTGGCGAATTACCAATTACCTAGCTAGTTTGTTAAAAAAATGGTATGTATGTGATTTTCTAAGTATTCTTGATCATAATTCTTGATTTAAACTTGACGTAGATGTTATTAACTACATATGCGTTTTAATATTAAAATTCACATACCTATAAATAATGTAAGGTAGCTGTCGAGAAGGAAATAAATAAATTTACAAATATTTGATTTGAAGACAATTTATCGATTTATCTGATTTCAAGAACTGCTTATTGTCTGTGGTAGTTTGTTATGCACAGAGCACTTCACTATGTGGGCGTTACCCGTCTAGAAAGTATATTATTACTGTAGTACTATAATTTGACAATAGAAACAATATTTCATACGCGCGATCTGTCAAAAAGAAAATAACATAATGGACAGAGGATAGAAAGTTTTGTATTTTAACTACATTTGCGTTTACCATCGACTGGGATTGTCATTGGCTGTCATAAAAAAAATATTAAATTAAACATTAAAACAAACAATTTAGAATACATTTTTATTTTAATGAATATAAAATATTATAAAAATACTTATTTCGCATAATGTTTTACATACTTAGACAAAGAGTACACAATGAAGAAACTTAGCTTTTAATAAATTTTATTAATTGGAAAATTAAATATATAAGGCACTGACTTTCCTTAATAATAGATTTTATTATGTTACTAAAACCCAAGATTTTTCCAGTTTACATTTATAATGACTATGTTGTCTTAGCTTGCCGCTGTAATCACAGCTTGCAAAATCAATCAGGAACAAAACTTACATATTATGCTCTGCGATTACAAAAATTAACAACAGTAAAATTGTACTTTTAGATAAGTATGTATCAATGCCACTTAAAAATATACTGCACATTATATGTACTGATTTTAATTTCTGGTTGTATAGTCACCATAAGTATTGATGACATATTTTTTTAATACATACTAAATCATTAATGTATAGTTAAAAAAAAAAGACATGAACAAACTTTGTGTCATGACAAAATTGACTTTGTGAAATGTTCATTTGGGCAGCTTTCCCACTTCGTGCAAGTATGCTGCAAACAGTTTAATCTGAAATACAAAAAATAAATATTTGTACACGGAAAATTTTAAGTTATTTATTGTTTCATACCCAGCGGAATAATATTTAAGAGGAATACTAAATGAACCCTAAGCCTGGGTCCTTTTCTGAGCTCTGAAAACCTAATATTTTCAGGTTATTTATGATATAGTAGTTCAAAATAAAAGCAATAACTTTTAAATAACCCTAATTTGCTGATACAATACACCACAAATTTAAACAAAAAATTAAAAACCAACATACAAAAAGTACACGTACAATGTTGTTTAGTGCCAAATCTTAACCATATCTTGAAATCATTAAAGTATTTTTGTGATTGTAAACATGTGATAAATGTTGTTATGTTTCCATGTGATAAACTACAAATAATTTGGTTAGGTCAAAATCATTTTAATACTTATACTTTAAAAGCATGTAAACTAATCAAAATGCAAGATGACTTTTGAATTATCAAGATTTATACGGTGCCCTATTTCTTCAAGCTGTCTCATTTAATACACATATTTCTGTGATTAAAACACATTATTGTCTGCCATTGTTATGCGGTGCTCATATTGGATTAATTAATCAAATTTAAATTGTATAACATTTTGTATTTAATTATTGCAACGTTCTCTTTATATATACATTAAAAGCATGTAAACTAATCAAAATGCAAGATGACTTTTGAATTATCAAGATTTATACGGTGCCCTATTTCTTCAAGCTGTCTCATTTAATACACATATTTCTGTGATTAAAACACATTATTGTCTGCCATTGTTATGCGGTGCTCATATTGGATTAATTAATCAAATTTAAATTGTATAACATTTTGTATTTAATTATTGCAACGTTCTCTTTATATATACATTTATATTATTAGATTTGCAATTCCGCGTGTTCCGCAGACGACCGCTCACGTATTTGACATTTTGACAGCTCAAAATTCAGGTAAATGATAGATCAAAGATTCACCAATAAAACAGTTTTCATGTTTATATAATATTCTTTTCACTTAAGTATGCATAGATAGATTACCTACAGAGATTTTACCTAGATGAGTTTTAGAAAAGCGTTGAATTTTATAATGACTTGAATTCAGTAGCTGCGTCCAGTTGTGGTGGGAGCCTACATTCGAATGCACTTATATTTCGTTAACTAAGTGGTTATAGCAATAATAATGTTCTAATTTATGGTGAAAGAAACCCTGTTAAAATTGTAAATTTTGTTTACCAGCATGGCTCCCCATTTTCTTCCTTCAGGTGCCTGATATCACCACTGCGTACAGCAGAAAACCAATACAGCTTGCGTTGCATGTTACTTATACTGAGCTGGCGCAGTTTTGATACAACGAAATATAAATTGTCGGTTACGAATGTAAATTGTCTTATCTATTACGCTTATGTTAATTGTGTTCTATCGTGTGAAGTTAAAATAAAAATTGATTTCACTCTAACAAATTCATTAAGTGAATGTTTTCGAATGAAAGATTTTGAAGTTAACGAATTACTGATTTAATAGTGTCGACTATGAATAATAGCGTTAATCTATTGGATGATCCGCCGTGGGCGGTCTGCTGGGGATCTTCTTGCGTATGCCACGCACTTGTGGAGCGAAGCCATAGAGAAACACGGTGAAGCTCTCGCCGTCTCTCTCGATATCTCTAAGGCTTTTGACAGGGTCTGGCATGCAAGTCTCATTGGCAAGCTTCCTTCATATGGAATCGCTGCTGGACTTTGCACCTGGATTGCTGATTTCCTGGGGGGTAGATCAATTCGAGTAGTCATTAATGGCTCCTCGTCGGATCTGCATGGTATAAATGCCGGTGTCCCCCAGGGGTCTGTCCTTTCCGCAACTCTATTCCTGCTGCACATCAACGATCTGCTTATAACTCCCGGTATCTTTGGGTACGCAGACGACAGCACAGTTTCGGTAAGATACATGTCTGATGCGAAGTCTGGCACAGATGTCCGAGCATTGAGGGGGACAATGTTGGGGGAAGTGAATTCAACCCTGGAAGCTGTTTCCCTCTGGGGTGAAGCTAACTTGGTTGGGTTCTATTAAATATTAAAATAGTTATATTGAAAGTCTCATTTAATTCGCAATGTCATACTATCAACAATAATATTGCTATGGAGACAAGGCCATATATTATATAACAGACCATGGATATAGGTAATGTTGAACACTGTAAATGGACATGACACGCCTCCGCCGTCATTCATTGCTGTGGCACGCCTGGTGCAGACAGCATCTGGTCAAGGTGCCGTGTCCATGAGGCGCCTTGATCCGTTGTAACTCTGTAGTGGAGACGTCCGATACGATGTGTAACAACGGCGAACTCCCATCGGTGGTGTGGGTGATTATATGTTCTTACTTGGACCCTTTCACCTGGATGGAACTCTCTTATCTGTAAAGTTCCGGGAAATCTTCTGGGAGGTGAAGTGGTGGGTTTGTACAGCATGGCATGAAGCTGAGTCCGGACAGATCGGCCAAACATCAGCTCGTACGGTGATTGACCGTTTGGTCCTGGTGTTCGTCTCAGACGACACTTGATTGTGTATATCTTGTCCGAAAGGTCGCCTCTCTCCCCCTCCATTGCACGTAGTGCCTTTTTGACCGTTTGCACCATACGCTCTGCTTGGCCGTTAGTAGATGGATGATATGGGGCCGTGGTTCTGTGTGTGACACCATAATCTGTGAGAAAACCATCAAAATCATGGGATGTGAACTGTCGACCATTATCTGATACTAAGGTATGCGGTATTCCAAATGTACAGAAAGTTTCCTTGAGTTTATGTATGCACCATGAGCTTGTAGTCGTTTTAGTGGGAATTATTTCTACCCATTTAGAAAAAGCGTCGACTAGTATGAATAAGTAGTGTCCCATTATAGGTCCAGCGAAATCTACGTGTACTCGTTGCCAGGGCGCCGTCGCTGGTTCCCAGTGGTGCAGTGGTGCTGGTGATGGTGAATTTTGTTGTAAACAACATGATCTACAAGATTTGACTAGGTTTTCAATATCTTTATCAATATTTCTCCAATAAACAAAACTACGGGCTAATAATTTCATTTTAACGATTCCAATATGTCCTTCGTGGAGTTCTTTAAGTACTTCTGTGCGTAATTTGCTGGGTATGACCATTCGAGTTCCTTTTAGAATGCAATCATCTTGTAAAGTAAATTCATTGTCGTTGTAACCATACTGTTTCAATGATTGTCCTAATTTCAATGCTTGAAGTAGCATGTTTAATTCTCTATCGCCTTTTGTTTCTCGGGCAATAGTAACAGGGCTTACTTGTAGTTGATTTATTAATTGTAGTTGGAACGCTGCGTGTTGATCTGATTTCTCTTTGGCTATTTCAACAGGGAATCTGGATAAGTAGTCTGCGTTTGAATTTTCGTATGAGGTTCTATATTCTATGTTATAATCAAATCCAGACAAGAAATGTGAGTAATGGAATAGTCTCATTGTACTAAGTGCGGGTAAGGTCTGATGTGGATGGAAAATTGAAGTTAAGGGTTTGTGATCGGTTATCAATGTAAATTTTCGACCGTAACAGTAATGGAAAAACTTTTTTAGGCCCCAGTAAATTGCAGTTGCTTCCTTATCTATCTGACTGTATTTTTTTTCGCTATTTGTTAGAGTCCTTGATGCAAAAGCTATAGGACGTTCTGATCCATCTGCGAACCTGTGTGATAGTACAGCTCCGAGTCCATGAGGTGAAGCATCTGTAGCTAAAAGTAACGGTTTCGCTCTATCGAAATGAGTTAGTATTCTTTCACTTAGTATTTCTCTTTTAATTTTATCGAAACATTCTTGACATTTGGACGTCCATATGTAACGTACATTTTTCTTTAACAATTCATTTAAAGGGTTTGTAATGCTTGCTAAATTTGGTATAAATTTATTATAATAATTAGCCATTCCTAGAAATGTTCTCAGTTCGTTAATGTCCTTGGGAGGTTCTGTTTTCACAATAGCTTTGATTTTGTCCTTGCTTTTATGTAAGCCGTCTTTATCGATAGTGTGTCCTAAGTAATTAATGCTACGTTTAAAAAAGTTGCATTTCTCTTTATTAACTCTTAGGTTACTTTCTTTGAGTTTTTGCAGAACCGCTCTCAATCGATAGAATAACTGTTCTTCTGTAGACCCTTGAATAATAATGTCATCGAAGAAACATTTTACTCCATCTAAACCCAGTAATAATTGGTCCATGAATTTCTGCCAGAGACTTGGTGCTACTTTTACTCCGAACATAAGCCTATTTACCTTATAAGTACCTTTATGTGTGCTCAAGGTTTGCAATAGGGAGCTTTCATCGTCCATAACCATATTTAGGTATGCTTGCGTAATGTCAAGCGTGCAAAACAGTTGTCCTCCATTCATTTCTGTAAATATGTCTTCAATTATGGGAATTGGGTATTGCTCGTCTTTAATAACTCTGTTTAAGGTAACTTTGTAATCTGCGCAAAGTCTTATGCTCCCGTTTGGTTTTACTATTGGTACTATAGGTGTTCCCCAATCTGATCGATCAACTTTAGTAATTACACCAATTGCGCAAAGTCGGTCTATTTCTTCGTCCACTTTCGGTTTAAGAGCGTAGGGAATTCGTCTTGGCTTAATAAATATTGGTTGTGTATTTTCTTTCAGGTATAGGTGTCCTCGAAAATTGGGAATTTCTCCAAGATCATTCCTGAAAACAGAAGATTCGAATTCTTGAAATAATTGTTCTAATTTAACTGGCTCTTTAAGGATTGCAATTTGTCTAATATCAGTAAGTTCTACCTTCAGTTCCTTCATCCAACTTCTTCCAAATATTGAGTCAACATTCTTGTCAATGATGTATAATTTTCCGAAAAATGTTTGGTTTTTGTAAGAATATTTGACATATGCTACTCCATATGGTTTGATTTCTTCTCCTGTATAAGTTTTCATTTTCATATCAGATTTGTAAATTTTTTTTAACAAATTCATTTTTCGAAAATTTTCTAGTGACATTGTTGATAAGGTGGCACCTGTATCAAATTCCATTCGGGTTTCCTGGTCTTCAATTTTTACTGTGATCATGTATCTTTCAGATATTTCGCTTTTAATTAAGTTAATATTACCAACACTTTCGTTGCTGACTGTACTTGAAGTGTCATTTATTTGGTTTGTTGTAGGTCTCTGAAGACAGACTCTTGCTAGGTGTCCTTGTTTCTGACATTTATGACAAGTACTCTTAATTGCTCCGCATTCATTAGCACGATGGTCAGAATTGCCACATCTGAAACATCTTCCTTCTAAATCCTTAAAGGTGATCGCTGCTTTCATATTTCGGTGTGACTGTGTAGTCGATCGTATTGTCGTTCTCTTTTTAAATGAAGATGAAAGTTTATTCATTGGATCCGAAAATTGTTGAATGTCTGATGATATTTGATTGTTCTCGATTTTTCCCATTTCCATTGCTGTTGCTAACTGTACAAGCTGTAAAAACGGTGGTGTATTTCTGTCTTGCAATATTTTTGTTCGAATATCACCATCTAATAGTCCTCTTATAAATTGTAGGGTAAGGAGGTTTTCAATTATGGATTTCTCACAATGTTGACATTTGAATTCGCAATTCGTGGCAAGTTTTTTAAGTTCAGAAGCGTACATTGATATTGTTTCGTTTTGTTTTTGGTTGCGAGAAATAAAAATGTGTTGTAACGCCCATGTACTTGGCTTTGGATCAATATGTTCATCTAAAATTTGTATCAAATCTTCAAATTTTTTGCTTAGTGGATCTTCAGGAGCGCACAAATTGTAGGCACGTTCGTGTATTTCGGGTGGAAGTGTTGTCAATAGGGTGTAAACTTTCATCTTATCATCAGTTATTTTATTAAGAAGTAAGTAAAGTTTTAGCCTTTTTGTGAAATTTTGAAAAGATTCTTTGTCCTGGAGTGGTTGAAAATGAAGCTTCGGAATCTGATCTTGTGTTGGATTACCATTTGTAGAGGTACTTGAACTAGGTAACGAGGTGTTGAGAATATTCCTTGTTGTAAATCGTCTTTTCAACATTAATAATTTAGTCTTCAAAGTTGTAAAAATTTCTTCAAAATCATACCTGTATTCTATTTCTTGTTCTAGTGTTGCATCATCCGTTTCTGATTCAATTTTCTCTTGTGTAATTTGAAATTTTTCAAATGTCTTTTCAATTGCTTGAAGTCGTGTCTCAATTTCTTCTTCTGGTAAGTTATCATGTTCATCGATATAATTTTTTGTCCTTGTAAGGGCGCCGCGTAAGCTGGCACGAACTCTAATTAACTTTTCAGATTCATCTGTGGGCATCTCGTCGCCAATATTAAATATTAAAATAGTTATATTGGAAGTCTCATTTAATTCGCAATGTCATACTATCAACAATAATATTGCTATGGAGACAAGGCCATATATTATATAACAGACCATGGATATAGGTAATGTTGAACACTGTAAATGGACATGACAGGTTCAATCCCTCCAAAACACAGGCCTGTCTTTTCTCAGCAAAAAGGAGTCCACTTCACCTGACTCCGACTTTCCGAGATGCTTCCGTGCCGATTAACGACCACCTCGAGCTCTTAGGCGTAAATATCTCCGCCAACCTTAATTTCGGTAACTACATCGAGTCCATTGCAAAAACCGCGGC
Source organism: Scirpophaga incertulas (assembly GCA_036419045.1). Lineage (NCBI taxonomy): Eukaryota > Metazoa > Arthropoda > Insecta > Lepidoptera > Crambidae > Scirpophaga > Scirpophaga incertulas. Next base: position 16,202,414 of record CM071633.1, read on the forward strand.
CAAAAAACTTGGCATACTTTTTAAAGTGAGACATTATTTCACATCTGAGCAGCTCCTAAGCCTTTATCGTGCGCAGGTTCGCTCCTGCTTGGAATACTGCTGTCACCTGTGGAACGGATCTGCTCAATATCAGCTAGATGCATTGGACTCGATACAGCTCCGTGCGGAGAGACTCATCAATAATGACGAACTCGTTAAAGTTAATCTCCAGAGCCTTGACCACCGAAGACGTGTAGCTAGCCTTTCAGTTTTCTATCGGTTGCATTTCGGTGAGTGTGCGGAAGTTTTACACAATTTGATCCCACCTGCTCCTTTCCGCCACCGGACGACCAGGCGCGGTGTGAGCTTTCATCCTTATGTTGTTGACATTCCTCCCATTCGCACGAAGCGATTTGCTTCCACATTCATTATGCGAACAGCTAAGGAGTGGAACTCTTTGCCGGGGTCTGTTTTCCCCGATCAGTATAGTCTGGATATCTTCAAAGCCAGAGTGAACAAGCATCTTCTAGGCGAGCGTGTTCCACCTTAGACCTCATCATCGCTTTCCATCAGGCGTGATTGAGGTCAAACGCCCAGCCTATTAAACATAAAAAAAAAAAAAAAAAAAAAATGATCTTTATTTACCCCTTCGATATAGTTGCGCACATTAATCTTCTCGTTCTGCGAGTGCGCCATATCATCGCCGGCGCCCATGGGTAGTAGCAGTACGTTCTTGCCACTGGCCTCTTGCAACGTCATTGTCACAGGGATCGAACCCCCCTCACGAGACATGTCGGGATCCGTCTAGAACACAAAAGATATACTTCTAAGGTCAAACAAATATAATATATACAAACCTTCTGCAAAGTTGGGCTATAGAATCTATATCATGAAAAATGTCTCTCACAATATTTCATCGTCATCATCATTTCAATCAATAGACATCCGCCGCCGAGCATAGACTTCCTATCCCGCGATGCTAGCGTTCATCACTTTCAAGCAATCTTCACCAAATCGTTGATCCGCCTAGTCTTTGCTACGGTGTCCAGCATATGCCTGCCACTCGAAGACCTGGATAGGTCTTCGAGTGGCAAAGAATATCAGTCCTATGAGCAATATAACCTATCCGCTCAAACTTAAATAATTCTTTGGGATATTTCAACGACTCTGGTTTTTATGCAGATTGCATAAATTCTGGTTTGATGACGCCGAGACACTGAGCATAGCCCTATCCATTGCCCTTTGAGTAACTGACTCTCCGTATGGTCCATTGTAAGTGACAGGCTTCAATTCCATATGCCACTGACATCACTGATACTGTGCTAGAATCAACTACTTCGCTTTAAACTACTGCGGTAGAAGGGACCGTAAATATTTTGCATAACTTCCTAAATGCTACTCGGCCGTGTGGGATCTGTAGTTGGACATCGTTGTGAATGTTGAATCTACCTAAATTAACTATTTCTCCCTGATAAACATTTTTGTCTATAACTCCAATTCATGACAAGAAGGTGTATTCGACATGATTTTCGTCTTGTCCATATTCAAATGTTGAACTCTACTGAAGTCTGTGAGCTTTGTGTCCGAGACTTCCATGGTCTCAACCATGACTACGATATTATCGGCAAATGAAGGTGCGTCGCCTTCTCGCCTTTGATTTTGCTGTCCAGTCCTCGCCAGTCCAAGTACTTCTCAGATTCATTCACATACTCCAGCGTAGCTGTGAATAGACTCGGCGATATCACATCTCCCAGTCTCACACCCAATTTCTACGTGGAGTGGATATCTCTGGAGAAACTGAAGCTCGGCCTAAGTTTCAGCGGAATCAACAAAGGCTTTATCCTATCCACTAAGCAAGGGTTTTTTGTATAACAGTGTGCCATGTTTTAAAAGTTTTGTCTTCGAGAATAACGGAGTTAGTCTTAGAAAGATTAGTATTCACCCCGTCTTTTAAAACTACATCATCATTCGGCGCCTTGTTTATAAACTAGAGACACTAAAATTATACAAGACTATATTTAACTCTACTTACTTCTGAGGCTTAAATAATAGGCCACAATGTCGCGTAAAGCAGTCCATAAAAACTTTTTAACTTAGCCTCCTGATTATGTAACTCTTTTAATGAGAGATACAAGCGGCCTATAGACTGGGTACATTCAACAACGGCGTTAAATTTTCTATGTATATCGTCACCCAATGCTCAATCAGGTATTCTTTCCCCTAAATTAAGGGTATTCAAGCTTAGTGTACAAATTCATCATTGTAAAAAAAAATGATTTTATGTGTAATTTATATAATTGAAATAACATAACCCTTCATTCATTGCACACCAAAAACAAGAATATACAGAAAAAATACAAGAAATAACAAATGTACAAGAGGCGACCTTATTGCTAAACAGTATTCTCTTCCAGGCAACCTTGTACCAGGGAAGTACTAAAGAGATTCAAATAGAGGACGGGTGCAGTAATTGGACTGGACAAAAATAGACTACAACTATGTTAAGCTAAGGAATCATTGACAGGAAGTGAACACGGACTTGATTCTTAAAGACTCCAGCGTTTTCGCTCTCCCAATACTTTCAGGGAGAGAGTTCCATTATGGAACGGCATAAGCTGAAAAAGGTATGAAAGGAAATCGGTAGTCAGATTAAAATTAGAACGTAAAGTACAAAATGACGAATGGAATCGAAAAAAGAAGAAAGATTTAACGTAAGATGGAGTTTTTGGAAGATACAAAATATTGTAAAGTAGGGATAAAACATTTAAGTCTGCGCTAGCGAATAGGTAACTATTTAAGTTGAGAGCTATAGTTAGAAAGATGGTCAAAATTACGCAGATTGAAAAAAAAACCTGATACTTACATTTTGCAGCTACTAAGCTATCAAGAAGTTCCTCAGACAGATTAATCCACGCAACGTCAGCATAGTCAATTAAAGAAAGGAAGAGAGAGAGCCAGTAGTAAATATGAATGAATGATATATAACATTGAGAACGTTACAGTTAATATAGACAATACATAGTAACAACTATTTCCTCTTTGCAGATGAAACTCTTTTTGTTTTGGCACTAAGTGCTGAGGACGCAGGCTGATCAGAAGCAGTTTTATCACTATGGGTCCCAGAAGAATTACCCGGGCTGCAAGACTTCCAACTTATGGAAGCAATCACATAGCGCTTACCATCAGAACCTAAAGCGATGATGCAACCTTACTTGGTCTAGCAGCTAGACACACCGAGTCTTTCTCTAGCAAAATTTGGTGCCGTCGCTTTGCGAGAAACTCCGTGATTGTGATACCTGTGCCCTTGAAATCAGACTGCAAGCCACACACTCGGCCTCGGCTTGTCCTGCTTTGACTGCCTTAGGCACACTGTCCTGCTCACCACATCTGAAGATAGTTTTAACCCATTAAGATGTTTTGATGCTATATTTAAAAATGCGTAAATTGGCTCATCTTTGAGTTCTGGCAATCCATGGAGTAATAAAGTATTGCGTCTGCATCTCATCTCAACTGCATCGATTTCACTGGCAAAAGCAGTTACTTACTGTGTAGTCTCAAATGAGTCCGGTTAAATGACTTAGCAGATTTTGACCCTGCTTAATTTTATTTGCTATCGACCGACGCTACCGAGACTGTGTCTTTCGTTTGTTTCGTTTTCGTTTGCATCCCTCATTGGTTCTCCATTCTTTAAGAAAATGTTCTTCGGTTTTTGTCCGCAGTCAGTTTTTGTCTGAGCCTGTGGAATGGGCAGCAGAGATCCCGATCGACACACTCGTGTTTGAACCTCCTCTGGCCAGTTCATCCGCTTGAATCGTTACCAAAGTGAATTGCTTTGTCCTTTTATTCATAGCAAAGTTACCCAATTTGTGCTTGATATGGTTTGAAGTGTATTATGACACTCCAAAATGAAGACAGGGTTGATAGTATTGCGTTGGAGAGCTTGAAGGACAGATGCACTGTCGGAATTAATCTTTATATATTACGATTACTAGCTTGTAATCGCATGTGACACTCTGGCGATGCCTATGCATTCCGCTTGGAAGATATTATATAGCTTATCCAAGGTTGTGATATCTTGATATTTAGATCATTTGAGAAGACACCGGCTTCAGTTCCATTAGTGATCTTGGAGTCATATGTGTAAGTCCTCACCTCATTTGTGCTAGAGTTATCCTTCAACTCGGCAGTGAGTATTATATTTTTTATCAAAGACCATGTGGCATGATATTTTATCAATTGGTGCCTCAAGTATTTCTAACAGGCTCCAACCTAAGATTGTCGTATGTGTTTTTCCTAAGGTACATTTCCATAGTCCCTGTGATCTGAGCCTTAAGGCGGCCGCTTTCACCTCTTCTTGTATAACAAGATCAAGCTGATGACGTGGTTCTCCAGTGATTATATGGCATCCAGTGATCGATATGACCACAAAGCGCTGCAGACTCTCGAGCTTTGATTTTGCTGTGATCAGTTAGATTCTGAGCCACCATACAACTGATCCATGTGTTAGGTGGTCTTATGACTGCTGTGTATAACCGAAGAGAAATTTTTGTAATTTTTGGGGTAAGTCCCCATTTTTTACTAACAAATCTCTTACATTGGTTAAACGCCAAGCATGCCTTGTTTGTTTTTACTTCTAAGACTCGCCCAGTTTATTTTTTATTATTATTCATATATTTCATGAATAATCTTAAATTTAAGTTTTTTACAATATAGTTATATAAAATAAATATAAATACTATAAAAAACTTAAACCTAGTATGCCGCCGGTAGCGAGGCAAAGCCCAAACAAACCGATGGTTAGGGCTGCAGACAAAATCTCCGGACAATACGTGCCGTGTCGAGAATCACTGCTTTTTGTAGCCGACCCTTAATCCATCCGTCAAGTGAGAGCCTCTTAAGATGTTAGATAGATAGATAGATAGATAAACACTTTATTTACATATCTTCATCACACACAAACATAGTTACACGGACAAACTTAAATTAGACTAAGCTAAAACTTAACAATAACTAAATAAATGCAAACTATAAACTAAGTTGTGTGTACTGCAGAAGTGTAAATAGGTCGTAGCTCAGTGACTGGGATTGCCCACATACAGATGTGAGCAAAGCACTGGTATTCTGCTACAACCTGAGGGTTTCATGTGCACAAAATTAATGAATGTAAAAGAAAATACATGAATTTATATAAGGATGTATATATTATATAAGTGTGTGGATATAAATATACTAACATAAATAAACAATTAACATTGTCATAGTACATAAGTAAATAAGATTAAAAGAAAAAGTAATAATAATAATAAATAATAAAAATATATAATGTTGTTTGGAATGATTTGGTGATTATAACTATATATTTAATTCATTTAATCTTCTCGCCTCTTATGTTCAAATGGCAAAATCCGTCACCAAGTATCTCCTTGGAATACCCAAGTGCTGTTTGTTTAAAAGATACAATTTTATATGCTTCTTAAACAAAGATCTCGAAGTCAGTTGTCTCAAGGGTGGAGGTAAATTGTTCCAGCATTTGGTAGCTAGGTTGGTATGTTGATCGAGACTCTTTGCTATCAAGCCATTCGCAGACACAAGTATCGGAATAATGATTGTCGAATCAACATCCCACATGGTGGTTACATCGTATGCCAAGTCAAGGTACTTACTGGCTTTGTCCTTCTCGGCTTTTACGAGGTTGTCGTCATGAGGGATGGTAATATCTTGATAATAATATTATTATTATCAAGTATTATACCCAGACATTTTAATGGCGTCGACGGAGAGAAGTTGGTGTTAATAAATTTGGGTAGTTGTTATTCTGATATCTTCCTTTTTTGGTGAACAGTTGTTTTATTTTTGTATTTACTGTCAATTAATAATCGTCCCACCATTATTATACTACTTGTATGACCGTGCGCATTTCTTTACATATTGTTTTATGCATTTCCATTTATCAGTATTGCTAGATCGTCTACATAACCAATAATAGTGTAGCCACTATCATTTAACACATAATTATCACTGTTGAACTGTTTTACTGCATCTTTACATTCTTAAGTCAAGTTAAAGTAAATGAGAAATTTATTATTATTCGATTCAGAGATGCTTCATTTCGCCTTACACGAAATACACAAACAAGATATTTGAAATTGACATTAGAGGTTAGTTCAATATCAGTAGATACAATTGCCGCGATCCTATTCACTCTTAAACGATGTTGATAAGAGTGAAGGCAGGAAGGAGTGTAACACAATCACAAACGTTTCGAACTTTCATTTTTTGTTTTCATTAGGGAATCATCTGGGAATTTTGGGCCGATATACGTACATATGGAGACAATATAGTAAATCCATTATAAAATGTATTCTGTGTATAGTTTGATTTCTTTAGTAATTTATTACAATACTTACGGCAGTACCAAACCAAAATAGTGAAACTGTATCAGTACCATAAGATAGAATTATCGATGGTATAATAATAATACACATTTGAGTATGTGTTCATAGAGCAGAAAGTATCCGAAAAAAGAAAATAGAATGAATAGAATCATCAGTAATCTTGTAATACCTGCAGAAAAAAGACATAAGAAAATCTTACTCTAATTGCTGAACAATGAAGGCAAGAAATAATTGTCACCAACCTAGTTAGTATTGTTACTATGCGAAACCATCGCTTGATAAAATAAGCGATAACATAAATCGCAGTTATCGCTTATTTTATCAAGCGGGTATGCTTTGTAATTAATCGTCGTGTTATCTAGCAAGATTTTTAGAGTAACAAATTGCCAGATAATATTTTAGTCCAATAGTCATTATTTTAAATCTAATCAACAATTAAGCAAACAATTTGCGCTTAATCATTACAAAAAAAAAATACATTGGTATTTTTTATGAATCTATGCCGTTAGCCACAAATGGCTATTACAGCATCTCTTCAATTTAACTTGGGTGGGCAAGAATAGGGTACTTCCCTCTATATTAGAAAAGATCTAAAAGCATATAACTATGATAGCTTTTGCATTAAATAGTCGGAACCATCATGTTTAAGTACATAAAATAACAAAAATAATATAAGAATTAGTTTCAAAGTATTCACTTACTGTAAACTTATGCGTGTCAATGTCATTATGAATCATAGTACGTATAAAGCCACAAAACAATAAAAAAAGAAGTTTGTAGTTTGCTTTTTTAATGTAAGAGAACATTATAAATACGTAAGTTAAATTGAAATCGCACGTGAATCACACTATGGAAAGCCGTTTTGTAAAAGGAGACAGTACGAATTTACTAAAAATAAATGCAATGGTCGAAAAATTCTTTGCTGCAAATCCCGACTTTTGTTCTGCCGAGTTACGGAGTATTAAAACATCGATGTCAGTATTACTCTTTTATTATTATTCGTTTATTAGTTGTTTATATATAAAAGATAGTAACTCATTTTAAATTATGAATATAATAATACATAGCATCAAACATAGAGCTTTGTTTATTATTTACATGCCGTATTGACGTCATCGCTACAGAGTAACAACTCGTGCGGCGCCTTCGTCTAATTACGCGCGAAATTTGAAAACATTAAATTTTAATGCAATTTTTATAGTACTTAACGAGAGTAAAAAAAAATATATTTATTTAAGTATATGGTTTACTGACACGCAAGGATCAAATTAAGATTCTTTTCAAAAAAAAATTAATTCCCTATTATGGCGTATCTTGCTTCTATTGATTATATTGATCACAGATTTCTACCAATCATTAATATCATGTGAGACCCCATGGCTGGTGATTACGCAGTCAGCGTAATCACCAGCCATGAGGTCTCACAAGATGATAGTCTAGTAGTATGCACACGATTGTATAATTGTTAGATGATTATATTTCGTTTTATATTTACTACATAACTCAGATGCTACACCTGTAATAAATCTTTTACTTCTATTAATGACTAATTCTAATTGCATATAATAAAAGTTGCCATACAGAAATGCAATGTTTTCAATATTGTTTATTCTTATATAGAGGAAAATCACCTGATATATGAGCTTAGTGGCACGCGCTGCAGCTTGGTAATGAGGGTGGTCTGGGTTTTCCGTCCACGCCCGGCCGCTTTGAGCGGAGATCCGCATCTTGTTTGGCGAACCGCGTTCCGCCCACTGAAACGAGGTAAAACTCAACATTTTGAAATGATGTTACACCTTACCTTTATAATACACAATACTGATTATAAATTAATTATCTGCTATACTGACAATTCAAATTGTATGGCAAAGTTAATTTAATTGCAAGATAGACCAAATTTTTCTCTAGCTTTGTTAAATAATATTAGTGTTTGCAACACTTAATAGGCCAGTCATTAAAGCCCGAAACCCGAAAGAAATTAGTAACTCGCCAAAATTTTGAGGGGTCTTTAAAGAAGGTGAAATACCTTACCGTGTGATTTTGCAGCGCTCTGGGGTGTACGGAAAGGGTTGAAAGGGATGAAAATGGTTTTTGTTAATAACATTGTCAAAAAAATTTGTAACACGCTGCAAACTTAGAATTAGGTTGTTCTCATTTTGTAAGGTGTATTAATTTTGCTGCGTTTTGCAATGTACGGAACATTGTTTATTATTAAAAAAACAGTAAAATTTGTTAATAACAAGGGTAAAAAAATTAGTAACACGCTGCAAATTTGGAATTAGGTGGTTTTCATTGTTTTGTAACGTGTATTAATTTTGCAGCGTTTAGCAATGTACAGAACATTGTTTATTATTAAAAAACAGTAAAATTTGTTAATAACAAGGGTAAAAAATTAGTAACACGCTGCAAAAACTACTTTTTTCACCCTTGTTATTAACAAATTTCATTGTTTTTTAATTATAAACAATGCTCCGAATGTTGTAAAACGCTGCAACATAAATAGACATTACGAATTGGTAAGAACATAGGTTGTTCTTCCGACATCAATCGATTCCTTGCTGCCGAAATCTCTTTTGGTTTTGCCGCCAAAGTAATTCCCCTTTATAATACCGCGCCGACAAAGGGAGGCGCGCTGGCTCGGAGGCGCAAACAAAGGACGCGGCGTTCTTTGGCGGCGTTACAAAGGACACCGACCGTGTTTTTAATTTGTGTGTGCGGTGTTGGCAACATTTTCTCTACATTGCAACTCTTAACCGACTCTTTGACCATTGTTACTAACTGAAATAATTGTTTATATAGTACCTATTAAACAATGTTCCGTTTGTTACAAAACACTGCAAATTTGATAGTTACTATAAAATGCTGTACACGAGGTAGGTAATTACAAATTTACAGCGAGTTACTATTTTTTTTTTACCCTTGTTATTAACAAATTTCATTGTTTTTTAATTATAAACAATGTTCCGTTAGTTGCAAAACGCTGCAAAATTAATACACGTTACAAAACAATGAGAACAACCTAATTCCAAATTTGCAGCGTGTTACTATTTTTTTACCCTTGTTATTAACAAATTTTACTGTTTTTTAATAATTAACAATGTTCCGTACATTGCAAAACGCTGCAAAATTAATACATGTTACAAAACAATGAGAACAAGCTAATTCCAAATTTGCAGCGTGTTACTAATTTTTTTACCCTTGTTATTAACAAATTTTACTGTTTTTTAATAATAAACAATGTTCCGTACATTGCGAAACGCTACAAAATTAATACACGTTACAAAACAATGAGAACAACCTAATTCTAAATTTGCAGCATGTTACAAATTTTTTTGACAATGTTATTAACAAAAATCACTTTTAATCCCTTTCAACCCTTTCCGTACACCCCAGAGCGCTGCAAAATCACACGGTAAGGTATTTCACCTTCCTAAATGACCCCTCAAAATTTTAGCGAGTTACTAATTTCTTTCGGGTTTCAGGCTTTAATGACTGGCCTATAAAACAGTTTAATGAGGTACTTCCAAATTTCTAGATACACTACTTTTTATTAGGTATTAGCATTTAACTCATAAATGTACTAAAAAATAACATTGATTTAATTTAACTAACAGATAGCAACTGTTGTTTGTATTCAAACAAATGAACCGCTACATAACATATTATCACTGAGCAAATAATATTTATCAAATTGTTTTCAGTTTGATAGCAACTATTTCATCATTTATGCAACTAAGATTGTATTATACATTATTTTTATATTGTAAGATATTTCTGTTCATCACATAACAAACATCATAAGGACAACATATAGTAAAGAATAGTTAACTTATTCTTAAACACACATATCGTTAGTTAGTATCTTATATACAAAATTAGTGTCTCCATAGGTATTTTACAATATATATAATATAACACTTCAAAAATTTAATACTGATAACATAGTAGGTAATGACTGAGTGACAGACTTGATATCATCTTTATTTATTCCGTGAATTCCTCGACTCTTAGGAGGGCAGTATACAAGATATACAAATGTGTGTATACAAACCTTCTTGTTAATATAATTAATGACCAATTTCTCAATTTCCTCAGGTTCTTGGTTTGGCACAAGTCGAATAGAAAATTTCCCAATAACCTTCCCTGGTATTACAGTCTTGGCACCGGGTTGGAATGCAGCACCTAAAACAAAATGTTTCAATTTATAGTACATTACGATATTAGTGCGTTATGATGGTTATAACATGCGAGGCGGGATTTCAACCCGAGCCGAAGGCGAGTGCGTAATTGAGCCGAACATGTTACAACCAATACGCACGTATATCGTACGTTTTTTAACACATTTGCGAGAAAACAGAAAAATACATATTTAAATAACCTCAATCTGTGAATGCACACTGTTGCTTTCCCGCCATTTTAACAGCACGCTAGCGCTGCCTTCTGACTGGCGTGCCGCGGCGATTAGTTTGAAATTTGAATAGCAACAGCGCGCGAAATGGCAAATAATTCTTTTATAGAATTGGTATGGACTATAACTTAACAATTTGCTTTGGTAACACACGCGTTCTTTATGACCCGCTTTACATATTTAAAACAGGTGGAATTACATCAGCTTTACAAGAAAAGGTGTCAAATAATATTTTTATTTATGCTGCAATTATTTAATATTTTTTTTTGTACCTTCAATACCATGTAAAGACAGACTGGGATACCTCCAACGGTGCATCAAAATTTGCTCTTTTTCGCCATTATGGGGTAGTTTATGAGCCTCTATGCATTTCCTGCAATTTTAAAAAGATACTAACATTTTTGAGTCCTTATATAAAGTAAAATAGAACGAAAATTTACAAAGATTTTTTTATAAAATTATAAATCAATGACTAACCTATATGCTTCTGGGTCAAAGTCTATATTGGTGTACAAAGACTTCTCACTTTCAGTGAGTGGAGCAACTGATTTGTACACATCAGTTATAAGTATCTTGCCGTCCTTGTCCACAAGTTGATTCATCAAATATATTAAATCTGACATAGCTACAATGTTATAATATAATTAATTAATACTGATAAAACCATTTTAAAAATAAAGAAGTCATTAAATTAATTTCGATATACATTATTATTTACAATTAATTAAATATTCATTTACAAATTATTTAAAGTTACATATAGGTACATTACATATACAAAGTCATTATATTTGTGCATTGTGTAACTGTATTGTGTGAGCATTGATGGTTGTACGGCTGTAGTCTCTGCGCAGGCCGTTTAATCGGAGAACCGACGTTGAAACCATATACTTATTATTTCTTTTCCGCCAGAAGTCGAAAGAAACCGACAGGTATATGCGAAGTCAAACAATACAAAGTGGACCAGTTTAATTGACCAAAACTTCATTTGCAGTTACAGTACGCAAGTAACTCGGAGGCGACATATGTGAACTGTGATGATGATGTGTCCAAGGTAGTAAGCATGGTTCATATGGTACTGCTAACCTTCATGAACAGTGCCACCAAATACACCACTGTGCAGATCCATTTTCGCACATTCCACTTCAAGGAAATAATAGCTAAGCCCACGCAGACCATATGTAATGCAAGGCTTAGTAGTTCCCAACCAGTAATTATCAGATATGCATACATAGTCGACACTGTCAAAAAAGCCTTCAGGCTTCAATTTTTCCATAAGCAGTTCATCGAGACCCTCCGACCCAGATTCTTCCATACATTCGAAAATAAACTTCAAATTGACTGGTAGCTTCAATAAAAAATGTAAGATAAAGAACAATCACAACATTAATCTAAGAAAGCAGCAATGTGAATAAAACAAGATTTAATCTAATAAAATGTTGAGGGCGAATTCTAATTACTGTAATTTACTGTATTACTGAAAATTACTACAGAAAAAATAACTGTTTATAGATTGAAGCTATTGTTAATAAACTACTGACTAACCTCTGCTCCAACAGCTTTATAAGCATTAATAGCATGTAACCATCCAAGAACTGGCCCTTTATCATCCGTAGCACCCCTCCCATATAATTTGTCATTGCGCTCTTGTAAATCAAACGGCTCCGTTTCCCAACCGTCTGATTTAAGTGCAGGCTGTACATCCAAATGCCCGTAAATGCATACTGTATTCTTTTTTGGATCCTTAAACAATCAACATTAAAGTATTAAGTACGCTGTTAACACAAGTCAACATAAAAAACGTCATCAAATCGTCTTATAGTGATTGCATATAGCTCTATCTATATCATAGAGCCCATCATCCTGTGCACCAGCAAAGTGTGCATCACATTCACAAAAATCCTCAGCGACTCAAAATCCTCAATGGATACCATCGCTAACCTAAAAACAAACCACCAGCTAAAAAATACATACACTCCCGTAAGTAGTTAATCAAACAAAAATGTTTCTATACTTAGAGGGGCCCGAATTTGATATGAATATATCATGCGTGGAAAGTAATGACGCCCTTGATGTAACTATACATAATGGATCTATTTTATCAGATACTCAGGTTTTTGCTGCGGAGATGAGAATTCTTAGAGAGGAAATGGGGTCAAATATTGCAGCAGTTTAGTGTGCCTGTCTGAAACATTGAAGCCTGAATCGACAATTGCTATAGACGAGTGGACCACCTAGGTACTCGAATAGCCAGAGCATGATGATAAGTGATACGATGACACTTGCCAAACCAAATCCGCGGTCACCTTTAGTACCATTAATGACAACTAAAAGCAGAGCTCAAAGATCCCCATTGAGAGCTACTGCTCAATGGTGTAGAGTTTTCAGGTGTCAAGGAACAAAGGCGAACAAACGTGCAACACATAATTATGATGGGAGTAACATTCGTGGAACAATATGAGTGCAAAGCAAGGAAGGCGTACCTCGGAGATGGTGGTGGATGGTGCCGACTCGTGTGATTGTGATGTGGCTGGCAAGGCACGCCACCGTACGCCGCAGAGGCACTACGAAGGGTGCCGGGTTACCTGCGCCTCTCCATAAGTTCTATGTAAATTAACGCTTATCTCGTACAAATCGAGTGCTATTCCTTACAACTCGCAAGCTGAAGAAACGTCTAGGGTGACGATTTGCATTGGCCATAGAAGGTAGGATCTACAAGCGCTATATTATTTGTGTTCTATTGCACAACAATGTATTTGTTTTACTATTATGTGTCTTTGTCCAGTTTTATTTAAATTATGTGCTTCTAAAAATTCATTCTTTATTTTTTTTTCTTTATACCCTCTCGCCACATACCGTAAATGTTGTGAGGAATAGATATTGTACAACACACTATTTTTCAGGCATAGCGATATTTTGCTCTCCAAATTATATTTTATTAATGTAACTAATATTATAGTTTATAGCTATTTAGACATTATTTTATTTATTTATTTATTTTTTGCACACACATACATTAAAGGAACATTTCCAAACATACTAAATATTACCTAAAAATAGATATAAATAAATATATAAGCATCACATATATAAGAGAATATACATATATACTAATTCAAACTATTACTACTACTATTATTACATACACACATTTACTATCCATTGTGATAGTTATCTGTTGCTTATATCATACTTAGACATTGTTTGCATGATTATTATATCCAAACATAAATTATGACTAGGACGACATTTATTTCTTATCACTATATAATGCAGATCACTAAGGATGGGCCATGATGATTTCAAGGTTGCCATGACCCAGTTCAATGCGGATATACTCGTTGTTAATGTGAATGACTGCTTAAGGATCAGGGGCACGATTCTCATGCAATAGAAAAAAGTTCACATTCGTAAAAAAGTTCGAAGTTCGAATTTTTTTCGAATGTAACACAGTTAGTCTATTCTCAGAAGTTCACAGTCGAACTAGTTCGCATGAACGTCATTCGAACAAAACGAGTGATACGGACCAGTAGAAGTGGACATTCGAATACGAATTTAAATCAAAGTTTGATTGGATATACTTTTTGTTTGTGTTGATTTGACTTTACATAGGAAATGGACGAATTTATTGTAGATTTTATTTATAATTTAGTTCAAGAGTTAGAGGCAGCGAATGCAGAACCGCCGCGACGAAGTGTTTCAGCAAATGTAGGTCCATTTGATTTGAGCAATGCAGTTATTAAACATTTACGATTAAATAAGAACCTTACACTGAAAAAAATGGTTTGTTAGATTTTACAAATTTGCAAAGGTTGGCCGAATTACATAGAAACTATGATAGTTATAACAAAACCTTGCTGTTGAACTTACAAAAATAAAAAGGTTGAAGTCGATGCCAGAGTTCTAATGTAAATCGACAAAAGAGTATTGTATATTTTACTAAACAAATCACTACAATTCGCTTTGGTAGATTTTATCATAAATATTTTATAACTATAACAAGACCTCGTGGTTAAAATTACAAAACTAAAAAGGTATATGTCAAAATATATTCCCTACCAGATTTCATAGTGTAAATTAATAGAAAGTATTGTAAATTTAACAAAACGAATCCCAACAATTAGCTTTGGTTGATTTTGTCATAAAAATATGATTAATATTACAAGACTTCGTCGTCGAACTTACAAAACTAAAAAGGTTGATGACAAATTAGATTCCCTACCAGAGTGCATAGTGTCAATTAATAAAAAGTAATTGTAAATTTTACGAAACAAATACCAACAATTCGCTTTGGTTGATTTTATCATGAAATTGTTATAACTATAACAAGACCTCGTGGTTAAAATTACAAAACTAAAAAGGTTTATGTCAAAATATATTCCCTACCAGATTTCATAGTGTAAATTAATAGAAAGTATTGTAAATTTAACAAAACGAATCCCAACAATTAGCTTTGGTTGATTTTGTCATAAAAATATGATTAATATTACAAGACTTCGTCGTCGAACTTACAAAACTAAAAAGGTTGATGACAAAATAGAATCCCTACCAGAGTTCATAGTGTCAATTAATAAAAAGTAATTGTAAATTTTACAAAACAAATACGAACAATTCGTTTTGGTTGATTTTGTCATGAAATTGTTATAACTTTAACAAGACCTCGTGGTATAACTTACGAAACTAAAAAGGTTGATGACAAAATAGAATCCCTACCAGAGTTCATAGTGTCAATCAATAAAAGTAATTGTAAATTTTACAAAACAAATACCAACAATTCGTTTTGGTTGATTTTGTCATGAAATTGTTATAACTTTAACAAGACCTCGTGGTATAACTTACGAAACTAAAAAGGTTGATGACAAAATAGAATCCCTACCAGAGTTCATAGTGTCAATTAATAAAAGTAATTGTAAATTTTACAAAACAAATACCAACAATTCATTTTGGTTGATTTTGTCATGAAATTGTTATAACTATAACAAGACCTCGTGGTATAACTTACGAAACTAAAAAGGTTGATGACAAAATATATTCCCTACCAGAGTTCATTGTGTAAATTAGTAAAGAGTATTGTAAATTTAAAAAAACAAATCCCAGCAATTAGCTTTGGTTGATTTTGTCATAAAAATATGATAAACTAGCTTTCTGCCCGCGGCTTCGCCCGCGTGGATTTCGGGATTGGGTGTATAGAGGGTTAAGGGTCATAGCTTTTGCCCACGGCTACATATACGCGGAAGTCGGTTTATGGTGCGAAGATTTTATCGCGCTTCCCGTGGGACTATCCGTTTTTCCGAGATAAAAAATGCCGCAAAACTCCTCAAGAATCACTCTATCTATTGATGAAAACCGCATAAAAATCTGTGCAGTAGTTTTTGAGCGAAGCCTTTATTGCGCATCCCGTGGGATCTGTCGATTTTTCCGGGATAAAAAGTAGCCTATGTTACTTCGGGAGAATGTAGCTTTCCAAAGGTGAAAGAATTTTTGAAATCGGTCCAGTAGTTTAAGCGTGAAGAGGTAACAAAACAAAAACAAACAAACAAACAAATAAACAAACAAACAAACAACACACACTTTCGCATTTATAATATTAGTTGGGATATTACAAGACTTCGTCGTTGAACATACAAAACTAAAAAGGTTCATGTCAAAATATTATCCCTACCAGAGTTTATAGTGCCAATTAACAAAGAGTGTTGTAAATTTTACAAAACAAATACTAATAATTTATTTCGATTGACTTATCATAAAAATATGATGAATATAACAAGACCTCGTGGTTTAAATTACAAAACTAAAGAGGTTGATGTCAAAATATATTCCCTACCAGAGTTATTTGTGTGAATTAATAAAGAGTATTGTAAATTTAACAAAACAAATCCCAACAATCAACTTTGGTTGTTTTTGTCATAAAAATATGATAAATATTACAGGACTTCGTCATTGAACTTACAAAACTAAAAAGGTTGATGTCAAAATATATTCCCTACCAGAGTTCATAGTATTAATTAACAAAGAGTATTGTAAATTTTACAAAACAAATACCAACTTATAATTTATTTCGGTTAACTTTATCATAAAAATATGATAAATATAACAAGACCTCGTGGTTTAAATTATAAAACTAACCGCCTACGGATTACCGCCGATCAGTGGTCAGACGACGACCAGGGTTAGGCGTAGAAAAAGGCTGGATGCTGGCCAAGCCAAGATGAGTACAATAACAGCAGTGGCCTTCCTACGGCTGATATGATGATGTTGATGACCAGAGTTATAATGTTAATTAAACTAAAGTGTTGTACATTTTACCAAACAAATCTAAACAATTTGGATTGCACGACTTTATTATAAGAATATCATAAACTATCTGATGCCGTGACTTCGTCTGCGTGTGTTTAGATTTTGTTACCATCCATGTCATCCATCTACACGAAGTTAAGCTTTCGCGCTTACCTTCGCAAACTGGTTTGAAATGGTTTGTACATGTACCTACAGGCAGGCATGCTCGTAGTATAGTAGGCAAAACGGAACATGTAGCCGGGCTATAAAGGTGCACGCACACTTATCCGCGCCGACTGCACCGAACGCATCGAACGAAACGAATTTTAGAATTCTGTACCTATATGAAATCTTATGAAACCTTATACACTTGCCCGCGCCGAATCGTCTGCATCGGAGGAATCCCAAAAATCCGGATGACGTCATTAGATTCAGCGCGGACGATGCGGATAAAATATAACAAAAAAAAAAAATAACAGCGCAATAGTAGAGGTCAACTACAATCTGAATGGTGGTGGCATTATTCAATTATTTCATCATCATCTTAATCTTCTAAGGTCGGTATTTGTGTTCATCATCATCATCAGCAGCCTATTATGTCCCCACTGCTGGGGGCACAGGCCTTCTCTACGGATAAACGCCGTAGGGAAAATTAAAATTAATTAAAAATAAAAATTAATTAGTAATTGAAATTGGATTCAATGATTTAGATATTATTTTTTGTTTATTTTTCATATTTATTTTTCCATATTTTTGTCGAAAGCATTTGGTACGAAGGGTTAAACTTGACACTGTCGCCTAGTTTTTAATACCTTCTCTTGCACCCATTATTGCGGTTTTCAGTCTTAAAATTTTGGAGAACACTAAAGGAGATGTTTCATTAATGTATGGAGGCTGGGCCATGACCTTGTACACTTGCTGAATAAATAAGTAATGTAATAAGGAAACAATTTTTAGTATTTATACTTTAATGACTTAGATCCTACACTGGTCAGAAAATTATTTTTATTCAATTACTTACAACACCAAACAAAATAGCGCGTTATCGTTCATGTTATGTCATTTATGAATGATGTCTTTGATGTCATATTATTATGACGTTTCTTTCTTTTTGTTCATTTACTATTTTTGAAATAGGTATACTATTATTGAAATTGTTTAGTTAACACTACCGAAGGAATATTTTTGATAATTTCATCAATTATAGAAATGTGTTGGCGAGACAAATTATTGCATATCGGGTTAATATACATGACAGTGGCGTTTCTTTTTTTTCATGGAACAGTGAAGTGTCATATCATAGACAGGCAATATTTTTATGACATAGTGCAGGGTAGGCGAACCTGTATGCATCAACGTGCCATTTTTTCTAAAAAAAAAGTTTAATGGGGTCATTCACGTGCCATCAAATAATTTTGACTTTCTGATTATTGGCAAATTAATAATTATAAATACTATCAAAACTCTTTATTAAATAAAGTAAGCAAAAGAGGTACATTTTGGTATGTTTATATTAAATTTCAGTAAAATCAGTGTGACTTCTAAATTATAAAAACAAAACTTACTGCCGCCGCGCTGCCCCACCCCGCGCACCGAACACTCCGCAGCGTAGGAGCATCGCGTTCGATCGTCTTAAATACCTAATTCTGCGACGTGCCCAAAATATTGTGTCGCGTGCCATCAATGGCACGCGTGCCATTGGTTCGCCTACCCTGACATAGTGTTTCCATAGAGAAAAATATATTGAAATGAAAATATTTTCTGACCGGTCTAATAGGCGATATATGATATAATGTAATACAAGAAAATAAATAATGCTATTTTTCTGCAATTATTCATATGGTGTACAAAGTCATGGCCCAAATTGAAACATCTCCTTTCCGCTCGACCGATGCATTTGACAAAGGCAGTATCAGCAATAACGAAATAACAATGATTATCCCCACATAATGCCAATCCCCAATCGGTGCGGTCGGCGCGGGTAAGTGTGCGTCCACCTTAATAAACAGGCGCGAGCGCGGGTGGCGTCGTTCGTGGTTTTATAGTTCGTCAGTTCTTCATACTGTTAGGACGTGCGCTCAATAGAAATAGTTCGTCATTATGGATAGTGATCTTGAAGAAGAAGTAAATGTGTGAGTCGCCGAATATTTGAAGGAATGGGGCTTATCACAATCGACCATAGCACATTTTGAAGGTAAGTAGTTATTTCGATCGATATTAGGTACATTACCTATATTGTTAAAAATATTAATGCTATGTATTTCATGCCTATTTAACGGCCGGTTTCTGAAACGCATGTTATGTTATCACGCTGTTAACACGTTTACTACCTCTTATTAAACGCCAAATGTAGGAGAAAATAACCAAAATACAGTCAATTAGCTAATTTTACACTATAAACCCATTCAATAACCAGCGTTATCCATACATCTAACATTTAATGAGAGATTAACAACGTGTTTTTTTTCCCCTCTGGAGAGGAGAGGCTGAGAATCCTCATCAAGGAGCACGCACCACGCAAATAAAGAGCGACGATGCGCACCCAGGATACCCCCCTCAGCCAAGTGCCACGGAGGTAGTGTTGAACTCCACCCGTTCGGAACGGTCCGTTCAGGTGACCTACCAACTAAACTCAGCCTGGAGAAGCCCTGGTTATAAGAGCCTCAAGGCGCAGGAATGAGAAGTTGTGACCATGCCTCAGGAGAGAATACAGTCAGCGCAACCCCTATAAGGGGCGAGTGCGCTTTGAAGAGGCGCGGGGGACCCAAGTGGTTCCGGCCTTGCATGGATTGGGGCCTAACCGTGGCGAAGCAGAAGGCTCTGCCGTTTCAAGGATTGGATTAACAACGTGTCAACAACGTTTTAACGCTGACATGTGTTTCAGAAACCAGCCGTTATGTTACTTTGTTGATCAATGACAAAACGAAATTAAGTAAAATTTACCAGATCGGTTTTGTACGATAGACTAATATTGCTCATTCGAGACTCTGAACCTCTTTGAGTAAATGTGTTCTTTGCTCTGATACCTATTAAATGGCAATTCTTAATCTCCAATGTGATCGTTTAATATTCAACTCAAGTAAAATTAATAATTTAAAAAATAATGAAAAAAGGTTCTTTTTTACTAGATTTTCTATCTACTTTTAAACTATTCCACCTATTAGGACGTGATTTATTGCAAAAGGTAGAGAAAATATCTCTTTCTTCTGTTTCTGTTCGTTGAATTTGTCAAAATAGCATTTTGTCTTTAAAATAGGTATTAATAAAAAACACGAAAATCAAGCTGCATGGAGCGAAATAGGTATTCAAGCGATTTTCAACCTTTCTTGTATGAGTGACTTCATAGAATATATGCCCGTAACTGAAGCTACTTAAATACCTAGGTACTCATTATTAAAATTTAGCTTCAGTTACAACTGACTTAAAAACTGATGTAGGTATATTCTTTTGTATATTTTGTTGTTTTTTGTGTGCTGAATACATAGGTTGGTAGGTACATATAGCAATTTTTGTCTTGCAGAAAATCAGATTTCGTTCCCATTGCTTGACCACATACAAGAAACAGAGCTGAAGGAACTTATTCCCAGTTTGAAAGAAAGATTATTCAAGCGGGGATTGAACAAACTCCAAAACATTATTCATGTAAGTACCTATTCTCCAAAAAAATCTGTTTTTTTTTATGGAGGGTCCGGCAGATGACCTCCTCCCGCCTGATGTTAAGCGGTGAAAGAGGCCCAAACGAGATGACAGATAGAGTAGTGACGTAATAACCACTATCCTACCTGCCCTATCCCTGCCGGCCCAGGAGATGCCTTTTCACGCCTCTTTTGAAGGAACACATGTTATAGGAAGGAGGAAACATTTATCTATAATCGATAATTCAAAATAGTATTTTCAATAAAATGTAAAAAAATCATAATTGAAGGGCTCGAACAATTAACTAACAGGTTTTTTGATAGAAATGTTATGTTACTATTTTCATGAATATTTTTTTAAACTAGACACACTTTTGTTTACAAAAATGTTCTCGAATTAAAAATCCTACTTTAGTTACATATTCATGCGTTTAAAGCGCGAAAGTTTAAAAACGATTATAGTAAAGTTTTATTATAGTTTCACATACAGACGTTGTGTTTTGTCTAATTAAGTCAACGAATATGCATCGACGTCATAGTCGTCGTCGAGTCATAACTAAATCAATTTTTATTTTTCAGATGTTAGAGACTTCTGTTACTGCGCATCAATTGGTTTTAAAATTGTTCCGACTGAGAGGATACAGTACCAAGATACAAATGGAAAAAAAAGACTATAAAACTAAGTATTCAAGAAGCCATGAACAGTTTCATTCTTCATGCAAAGGTACAATTTCACTTTTGAGTTGATAAAAATGCAATGTACAGGGTGTCCAGTGGGGTAGTTCTGATTTCAAATATGAATTTCGGTAAAATACGGTCAGGTGAACAATTCATTTTAATTTCCAGAATCAAAGTGAAGTCCTTGCCTAACTGTACAGGTGCCAAGTTACCGCTTAGGTTAGTATTCAAAAAAATTTTCGAGTTACCCAATTTTTACAAATTAATTTCAAATACATTAAAGCCTAACGAGGTTGAGTTTCCGAATTTTGCTCAGAGTTTAAATTGGCAAAAAAAAATTGCAAATAAAGAAGGCAAACTTTGTTGTCCTTTTTTTATATATTTTGATGATTTCGAATGTAATAATCCCTTGGGTAGCCACGCCGGTGTACATTCAATATCAGCTGTATATTATCAATTTCCTACAATGCCACAGGAATATCTTTCATTGTTGGATAATGTGTTTGTCGCAATGTTGTACAACTCTTCTTTTAAGATATACGGTAATCACTCGGCATTTTACGAACTCATTAAAGAATTAACGTATTTAGAGGAAGAAGGTATAGATATAAATACTGAAAATGGTAAAGTGAAAATCCATTTTATACTTGGAATGATATTAGGGGACAATCTTGGACTAAACACAATTCTTGGATTTTCTAAATCTTTTAGCAGCAATTATTACTGTAGACTATGTAAAAGTCACAAATCTTTAATGGAAAAACAAACCAGATCAGATAATGCGCTATTAAGAGATCAGGATAATTATGCTAATGACCTTGAGCAAAATAGTGTTACAGAAACAGGAATAAGTGAATATTGTTGTTTTAATGACATTCCTAGCTTTCACGTAATGGATAACTGTAGTATTGATATAATGCACGATATTTTCGAAGGAGTGTGTCATTACGACTTAGCTCATATTATTTTGTATTATACTGAAATATTACATTGTTTTGACCTGGTCACTTTGAATAATCGTTTGAAATTATTCGACTATTCGTTTACAGACCTTAACAATAAATCTGTTTGCATCAAACAAGAACATTTAGATCGCAGTAAGTTTAAAATGTCAGCTTCAGAAATGTTAATGTTTGTACATTTGTTTCCTCTTCTAGTTGGAGACTTAGTTCCTAGTAACGATGCCGTATGGCAATTTTTAATAATTTCACTAAAAATAATTCAGATCATTTTATCTAGCGTTGCACATGCTCCGACTAATAAATTGTTAGAATCTTTAATTACCGAACATCATGAAAACTACATTAATCTTTTTAATGATACATTAAAACCGAAACACCATTTTATGTTACATTATCCACATATTATTAAGCAGGTGGGCTCCTCAAAGCTATTATGGTGTATGAGATTTGAAGCTAAACACAAAACATTGAAAAACACAGCTCATACCATAACTTCTAAAAAAACATATCTCTAACGTTGCTAATAAAAGAACAGTTAGCATTTGCAAACAGGCTTTTTGTTAAAAAGGGATTAGAGCCTAGAGTGGAATTAGGAAAAGTTATGTTACAGGAGTCACATGTAGATATTTCTCACATTAACGATACTTATAATCAAGATGTTGATTTATCTTGTCATTTTCAATGGGTACGTTTTAAAGGCACAAAATTTAGCCCAGGAATGATAATAGTTACTACTCATGAAAATGATTATTATTTTTATAAATTAGAACGCATTTTTCGTTCAAAGTACTCTAAGAGTTTATATTTTCTATGTAAATCATTAAAATGCTCTGGTTTTAATGATAATTTTCAAGCTTATTTAATGGAAGGAGAATACAATTCCACCGAACTGTTGAAACCAGAAAATTTAATTATTTCTCCTACTAATGTACATGTTATTGCCACGGGTGAATGTTATTGTCGATTTAGTTACTATTAAAATAAAACAAAAAAATATGGTAAAGCCATTCTAGACACGATACGCTAAAATGTAATTCTGATAGATAAAATATAAATAAGTGTCGTATGAAAATTTTATTGGTAGCATATAATACATATATGATATTTTGATAATGTTACCATTCAACGCAAAATCTTTTACATTTTTGCTTTGAATGGTAACATTGCGATCTATCACTATCAAATTAAAGCAGCGTAATGTCGAATGACACTCCCTGGTGGTGGGGCTAATCCTGACGGAAACCCGGCAGCCTAGTTGTCTATTAAAATAAAAGTGAATTGTATACTTACCTTTTGTTAAATATAAGTGATTATTGATTGGTAAAATAAAGTTGTCTATTAAAATAAGAAGTGAATTGTATGCCAATTTTTAAAAATAACGGATTGCTGATTGGTAAAATAAATTTTAACGTACCATAAATATTTTTTTTTCTTTCAATTACAATTTTTATTTAGCCCTTAAATGAGTTTCCTGGTGATTCGACGTATTCAAAATGAATACGTCGTATTAACAGTAACCTTATTTTGCTAATTCTACCAAAAAACTTATCTAATAAGTAAGTAGTGCACATTTTACTGCTGTTAGTTTGATAAATTTATTAAACGTACACAAGTACAAATCGCTACTTTTAGGTTAATATTACCAAACACGTTTTTTCCAGAATATTAAAGGCGTATATACGCCCTCAATCAGAATATTAAGGGCGTATATACGCCCTTAATATATAAAAAACGTGTTTGGTAATATTTACCTAAAAGTAGCGTACATTTTACTAGTGTTAGTTTAATAAATTTACCAAACTAACTTCAGTAAAATGTGCACTACTTATTTGGTAATTCTTTTGGTAGAATTAGCAAAATAAGGTCTGATAAAAAAATATGAAACACACATGATACATAATACTTAATTATGTTTGATAAAATCTGCGATACACTTCTGGTAGATAATACATATATTCTTTGATAAAAAGCACGATAAAGACATGATAGATTATACTAAAGCTAACTGATAAAAACTGCGTTACTCATATGGTAGATACAACAAAAAAACTTTAGTAGTAAGTAAAATATAAAATCTGATAATTGTAGCCAAATTAACGCTGATTATATTTGATAAAATCTGCGATACACTTCAGGTAAATAATACAATATTTTCTTTGATAAAAAGCACGATACACATCTTATATATTATAATAAAGTTAACTGATGAGAACTGCGTTACTCATCTGGTATATTTATCAAACAAGATTTGGTAGTAATTAAAATACAAGTCTAGTAATTATTACTAAATTAACTCTGATACCAACCACCAAACTACACTAAAAAAAAATACAAATATACTTTGATAAAGAGATTACTAAAGTACATTGGTATAAATGTTACTAAAGTACTTTGGTAAAAAAAATACTAAAGTATTTTGGTAAAAAAAATACTAAAGTACTTTGGTATAAAAAAATACTAAAGTACTTTGGTATAAAAAAATACTAAAGTACTTTGATAAAAAAATTACTAAATTACTTTGGTAAAAAAAATACTAAAGTATTTTGGTAAAAAAAAATACTAAAGTACTTTGGTATAAAAAAATACTAAAGTGCTTTGGTAAAAAAAAATACCAAATTACTTTGGTAAAAAAAATACTAAAGTACTTTTGTAAAAATTTTACTTAAGTACTTTTATAATTTTTTTACTTAATTACTTTAGTGAGAAAATTACTAAGTAATACAGGTGTAATTTACCAAATAAATTTGGTACAACGCCAACTTATTTCGTTTGGTAAAATCAATCACAATTCGTGATAGGACCGAAATCAACCTCAAACTTTAGTAACATTTACTCGGAATCTGATAAAACCAACTTAACATTTTTTTCAGTGTACATTAGAACTCATCCAAATGTTTCAGCCAGTGATTCAACAGCGATCACGCATTGACTTATTAAAAACAAAGGTAGGCAAAAAAAAAATATATATATATATATATATATATAATATATATATATATAATATATATATATATGTAGTAAATATCGGAAATAAATAATTTTTAATTTCTCGTTTGAAAGTTGTTTACTAAAAAACTTAAGAGTTTTAAAATTCAAGTGTCATATTAATAAAAAATATATATATTTTTATAAGTAATATTTACGTATAAAATCCATTAGTAGATGAAGCAGTAACAGCGTGTTTATAAACGCTTAATAATTACGTAATTTATTATTTCATCTATACCCGACGTACTATTTCGAATAGTAATTGTTCTATGGGTGCTCAGAATACGAGATAAACGAAACATTCGAACTTTTCAGTAGAGCGGAGGAATTCGTATACGAATTTTAATATGGAAATAATTCGATTGCATGAGAATCAGCTTCCTGGAGTAGCGTGCGTGCAATCGGACCTGGCTAAAGATTGCGTAATACCCCAAGATCGGTCACGTGAGTGGTCATGGCCAGGCAGCCCGCCGGCGGCATGTGAACATAGCATCACATTTTATGTCAAACATTCACAACAACGCGTGCATCCGAGTGCGGTTCAACTCACATCTCATTTCACGTTGATAACTAAATAACTCCATGAGCGAATTAGTAAGGCAGAATGTTAATTGTCATATGTGTATTACTGAAAGTATTAATAATGAAATCAGTGTTCTATGGGAGTTTGAATTTGCTTTAAATCGATTAGAACAATCCTACTATATCTCATCGTTATCATTATAAATAATAAAACAAAGTTGATAAAACGTGCGTACCGATTAAACTTAAAAAGGAGTTCCAGCACGATAATGGGACTTATATAGTGTGATAGCCCTTTATCCCCCCTTGAACAAGTTCGCGTTTTAACCTACAGGGCATGTTTTTAAAGGTATAAGGGCTTTTCCAACCCTACAACTATTTTTTATAGAAGAAAAGTTAGATGACAATGGGCTGCATTGCTCATTCCGCCAATTTACAAGTAGGTAAATAAATATTTTTTTTGTCTCAACGTACCCCACGTTTACGTAACAATATATTTGTCTATAAAATATTTAATATATATTTTACAGAATACAATACCTAGAGATAAAAGAGGAAGAGATCTTGTCATTTCTGCAGCGAAACGGCGGAAACAAAAAGAATATCGAAGAAATGAAACGGAAGATGAGCACGAAGCACGTTTACAAAATCAACGAACCACAATGAGCATCCCGAGAAGCAGAAAAGGCAAAGAAAAGGAAATAAAGTATTGAAGAATCGAGAATTTAAAAAAAATAATCTACTATCATAAATTTGTAATCGGAAAAATGAATAGCATTTGCCAAATTTGCCACGCGAAAAAATTCAGTAAAGAATCTCTGTTGCATTGATGGAAAAATTCGATTACCACCACTGGAAGCACCTCCGCAGGAATTTCTACATTACCATGACTGGGGAAACACTAGAATCAAAACACTTTCTTCAAAATATAAGATCATACATCTCCCGCTTTCAATGAATTTGAATATGTATTTTCAATTCCAGAGAAAATTTATCATAAAATTGGATCCTTACTACCAACGCCTAACGAAGACTATAAATTTCTACAAGTATTTTATCGGAAATGAAGAACAAGAAGTTGATCAACGATGCAGAAATTGAAATGGAATCCAAGATGTACAGAGGATTTTACACAAATACAATCAACTGATTTACATATTCAAAACAATCACATGGAGAACACGAACGTAGATTTAATGGACCTCAAACAGATAAAGTCGTTATCGTAATGGGCAAGATGACAATTTTTGAAAATGTGTTTTAAAATATTTTTAAGTCTCTACTATTTCTAAAAAATATAACATTTCTGTAATTTATAAATTATTATAGAAAAAAAAGAAATTTTAATGAAACGTTCATAAATTCGCGCCAAAACGCAGTCATGCATGCCAAATTGGCTGTGACGTCAATCCTCAGCAAACTTGTAAATATTTGAGTCAAAGCAACAAATAAAACATATTAAATATTATTTAAATATGAATAGGGTACTTCCCTCTATATTAGAAAAGATCTAAAAGCATATAACGACGATAGCTTATGCATTAAATAGTCGGAACCATCATGTTTAAGAGGAAACCGCGCGGCTTATTTTCCATACAAACGTAGTCCCCTGTTTTCTCCCTGGAAAATCACAGTAGAGTTATAATTTTTTTTCTCAGCATCTATAGCATCTGTGGCCGTGTCCCTATGTTTTTGTTTTTTACATAAATTATATAATAAAAGAGATATAAATGTTTTAAATCCTATAAAAATAGCCTGATTTTCCGTTGTGTTCAGACGGCCAGCAAACAAATTACATGTGACTATATAAAAAAAGCAAAACATAGAGACACAGCCAGAGCCTTTCCTTAACTATTATTGAAAAAATTAATGAAATCGGTTCACTTTTGGGGGAATAAACAGGGGACTACGAAAATACATTTTGTCTTCGATTAATAGGTATTTTCTCTCCGAGCTGCAGTTGTCCCTATCGCACACTACGGGGAGAGGCTTGAGGTTCGGGAGGTAGATTAAATAATACACTAATGAATGATGAGGTATATAGTCGATAATTTTATCGATAGTCTAGTGTTGTTTATCGATGTCGATTTTTTTAACAGATTTTAGTCTCCTGCATAACATTCATTTATTAAATTGCTTTGATTACTCTAGCTATACTATAATTTGAATTAAACTTTCAAAAGTACTTGAGTCCAGAAATGGATAATAATGGTACTTAAATTGAAAGTCATTCGGTGTGCCTACTTATTTTTAATCACTGATATCCTGTTTATTACAAGATTTTATTTAGTTTCCCTTGTCCCGATGTTTGTATGTACAATGTTTGTCTGTAATCAAATTTTAGCGTCGAGGGTTACTATTGTTCAGCACCGTAGTAGGTAATAAATAAACAGTCCAACTTACGGTGAATTTTGGTATAATAAAGTCCAAATCGAAACGTAACACAACAACACTAATTACATTAATTACTACAGGAAGAGAGAAGAGTTACGATAGAAATATATATTATTAACAAGCACTTCTTCATAAACTATCACTACAGATGGATTATACATAAATAAAACGGCATAAATAATTATAATTTCAATAAATAGCAGAAGGCGAATAAAAGCGTAAACAAGCGGGTGGCAGTCAATCACAAATCGTTTTTCTTGATATATTTTTTATTAAATATAAAAATAAGACAGTAAATAAATAATAAAGTAAAAATATATAAAATTGTCCTAATAATACAATTAATCTAAAACTTAAGCCAGGCAAAAAATACTAATCCATGGCCAATACTTTCCTCTCTCTTACCGCTAAATTTCGTGGTATACGACCGTCAATTATTTCAGGTAATAGGCAGTCTAAGTAAAAGAGTTCTAATATAGGTTCCATTTTCTGCCAAAATGCATCATCTCTTTTAATTCTTTCATAAAGTAAACCTTTAGGGCTCATAATAAGAATAAGTCAAGTAAAGAATTGCAATGGTCAAAAATCTATGAGATAATTCAACAACACGAAACAAACACCGCAAACGCCAATATCAACATCAAATTGTCACCTACTGACTGACTGAATATGCGAATTAGGGTTGCCACCGTCCTAGCGCGGCCACCTACGCACACATTGACAGTAGCACTCACCCATTGATAGCTCGGTTGTTCGAGGCAGTTCGAGCGCAGCGCGACAGCAATAGATTTTGTAAATACCTATTTTTTAATTCTCTCGCTCTCAGTGTTTCCTCTTAAGTACATAAAATAACAAAAATAATATAAAAATTAGTTTCAAAGTATTCACTTTTTTAATCTATACGTAAAACAAGAGCGAAACATAGGCCGCCATGTCGTGACGTCATAAGGTATGTAAACTTATGCGTGTCAATGTCATTATGAATCATAGTACCTACGTATAAAGCCGCAAAAGAATAAAAAAAATAGTTTGTAGGTTGCTTTTTTAATGTAAGAGAACGTTATAAAATACGTAAGTTAAATTTTCAACTCCTAACGAACAGTCACAAAGTTGTTGCGCTAAAAAAAATATTTAAGAACAGTGCAAATTACACAACGTAAGCGGAATTAAAGTGATAATTGTATTGAAGAACCAAAATAAGTGTTAAATGTAATAAGGGATATTTATATAATACAGTGTAATACATTAATAATGTGTTAAAAGACGTGATAGTGCCGGTATCTGAAGCAGAACTTGAGAGAAACAAAATAACCAAGTGGGTGCAACGTAAACAAATTGAGATCGGTTAACGAAATTACATTTCAATTTTGGTGTCTGCTAACATACTCTTCGATAATTTAATATAATCTAATAGAACATCAGTAGTCGGTTAGCAAAAGTGTTGCTCGAGTCTCCGTTGCCAACGAGATCGATTCCCCGCATCATATCACTTTTTGTGTTCAGTAATATTCTAAGCAAGAATCAGTGGGAGTGTTTTACTTGTATGTGGCGGTCTAAGTAAATTATACAGAGTTCTTTTAACTAGGACAGTATGGGGAACACCTAAACTATTGAAGATATAAGGAAAAGGTCTTAAAAAGCATTTCATCTGTTTTTCTAAAAATAAATTTGACATAGTATTTTTTTGGTCGAGTGTGAGCTGTCCTAGGAAATTAGTCATTTTGAGGATTTTTTTTCGATGCGGATTGACTCAATTTCATGTTAGGAATATTTTATTCTATCAGAAGAAAAAAATCTGAGCAGCAGAAGTTAGTCATATTTAATAAAAAGTCTCCTTAGCTCAAAGTTACCATA
The DNA here is from genome assembly GCA_036419045.1 of Scirpophaga incertulas. NCBI lineage: Eukaryota > Metazoa > Arthropoda > Insecta > Lepidoptera > Crambidae > Scirpophaga > Scirpophaga incertulas. Next base: position 16,232,505 of record CM071633.1, read on the forward strand.
CTACGGTTTCACGGCTGATCCCTACACGTACAAAAAGCGTTCCAAATTCAAAATTTTTATTTATGTTTAATCTCCAGTACTTTAAATTATACAAAAATATTAAAAAAATATTTTTGTAGTGTAGAATTAAAACCGGATCCGCATAAAAAAAATCATAAAAAGGACTAATTTCCAAGAACAACTCACGCTTGACCAAAAAAGTTACTATGTCTAATTTATTTTCACAAAAAAATATGAAATGGTTTCTAAGACCTTTTCCTTATATCTTTAATGGTTTAGATTTTCCCCATATTGTCCCAGTTAAAAAAAAACACTCTTTATACATACATAATCTCTATTTTTTATTTTATTTTAAATGGTGCACAATAAAGTTTATGTTCATTTCAAAATCAGCATAAAAGTAACTGCGCCCTTAGAGGTCTTCTTCAGATACTCCATAGTTATGTATAAAAAAACCTTTATGCACATCATGCAAATATGTGATGGTAGTTTATGAAACGTAATACACGTAACGAAAAACCTTAGGCAGCCAACAGATAGAAAAAGCTCAAGACGGTCTACTTAGTTCAATGTCAGTCATTTATCATATATCATATTACTGCGTATTAACCTGTAAACGCATCTTATCTCCTAAGACAGAGTGAACAGAGGCGTCCTAAAAGTAGGTCTATTTACAGCCCTATACCCAACTGCAGCTCTGTATGACGAAGCAGAGGTGCTACAGAAGTTTTGAACTTAAAAATAGCAAAGGGGTCAATCTAATAAAAAGTTTGAGAGTCTAATGGTAGCTCCAATAAGTGAACACGCGTAGCGTGTTCTTGGCACTGCAAAAACCTTTACTTTCAAAAAAAAATCAGACTTGGTTTTTACGGTTGCCGCTTCATTTAACCATAGCAGATCCTTCAAAAACTATGCAGTAATAATTTGAGCAGAATATCTGGCCTCGTTAAAGACATATTACCAAAACATCAAAAACCCGCCTGGCGTGTTCTTGGCATACAGACTTCAATAAACTTGAACACGCCAAGCGTGTCCTCGGCATTGAATGTGTTAAAGTTCTGGACAATATAACCATTGCCTGTGGTTTAATTAATTTACAGGATTCTTTAGTTAAATAAGTAACCTATGATTATTAACCTCTTTTTGAATTATCATGATTTAATTAGTAAAAAATAAAAGTACAAATTAACTTTGTTTTATTTTCATCTTATGACTAACTAAACAACACTTTGGTACAATAGTGGGTACACATTATACTTCCATGAATGGACTATTTGTCATCATATTTACATTTTTATTTATATTATAATTGCAATCAGCAACACAAAAGTAGCCTTTGTGAAGACCAGAGAAATACATTTGTAACTGCATCTGTGCATAATACTTTTTTGTTGGTTTCCCATTATGAACATAATTTTTGTAAATCTTACTGTTTATTGAACATTTAATTTCTATGGTACTTTCTTCACAGGTACATCTGGTGGTACATCTGGTGATCCTGCTATCATGAGATATTTTTTACAGATAAACAGGCCAAATTTATTTATTGTTTTTCCAAGTTTAGTCGAAACCCCTTACTTCATTCTCCAACATTCTGACACATTCCATGACAGTCTAGTTAAATGCTGGATGTATACAATCGAGTGGCAAAAACGAGGATTACCTCATTCACACAATCTCATATAGCATAACAGTACATATGGATAAAATTTATTCCACAGATATCGACAAAATCATCCAAGCTGAATTTCCCAATCCACAAAAAGATGACACGAGAAGAAAAACCAAATGGAATATGTGCGGTTTGCCCAAGACGCAAAAAGTGCTGTATTTACTGCCAAAAATGTTTATGTACCGAGCATAGTCAACATTATGTGATATGTGTAAAGCTCGCATATATGATGAAGATTAATTATTTCCACATATTTAAGTTCTTGTTTGAAAATATTTTATTTTGTTCAATTTTTTCCTTATGACTGCCTTAGAAGACTGGCAATTAGTTAGTAAGATTGTTTACACAAATAAAAAAAAATAATGTTGAAAATGTTTCAAATATATATTTTTTAGAATAAATAAAGTATATTTTATTTAATAAAATAAAAAAATAAAAATGTTACCTGGTAAAACCTGCATTTAATGACATTCATAAACATGAGCAAAATGCTGTACGCGTGAGTGCCAGTGTAATTTCTAGAGACACAGGTGCTGGCGGGTTAAATGAAGCTTTTATCCTAAATATGAATTCTAAGAGGCATCCCCCACCTTGTTTGCTTAGTATATCACACACCAACAATCTTGAATTGTGGAAATATACCATATCTCTTTTTGAAATGTAAAACATTTTCATGATAGATATGGAACCAGTCATTCTTATAAAACTGTGGCAGTTTTGGCTATCTAGCTACAAATGGGGGAACAAAATACCTTTTTTGTGAGACATCAAAATTTTCTTTTAAAAACAAATTTTCCATTTCATCTGCAAAAATATTGTTAAGGGATTGCAAATAGCTATTCAGAGGCAGATTTTGCCTTTTGAATAGTAAGTATATACATTCATATTTTCTAGTTAATAACTACCAAATTTTTATAAATATACTTTGATTCTAAATCTAATTTAAAATTACAATAGCCTCCATTGATCAGTTATCATATATTGTTTATTGCAAGATTTATTTATACTATATATTTAAGCACACATTTATATCTCCTTATAAATAAACATGATATATCCTTATAAATGATGTAATATTGTGTAAATGTTTGTGTAATATTTTTGTAAAACATGAAACCATCCACTTATATCAGAATACCAGTGCTCTACTTAGACTTGGATCAGCAGAGGACGAAAAAATGATAAATTCTCTGAGAAATAAATTAAACATTAAAATGTATTGCAAAGTATAGTTTTGTACTTACATTTTCTAATATTCCAATTAAAACTGGCGGCAACTTATACTGTTTACCATCGATTGTCTGAAAACCTATGTCTCGAAGTTCTGTGCTAGCCCCGATTTCTTGTAACTTTCCTTGCATCCAATGAACCATTCGTACGCAATCGTCTCTATGTTTCACATCACATGAGATTGATGGTATTGCTACTGCTTCTTTTAAAAGTTTCTTGTAAAATTCAACATTTTGATTAACGGTCTTGAAGATCTGTGGCATTAAGTTTACTGCAGCCATTTTTAATGAATATTTTTTCTGTGAGATTGAGTAGGATCCAATTGCCGGCTGACAAACGACTAACGGTACTTTATTTAGTAATAATCTGCAAGTATTAGAAAAACGTAATGTCTGCAATACAAGACAAGTCATTTTAAGCCAAGTTTTTTCCACTAAAAAATAGTGTTATTACTAACATGACTTACCACAGACAAAATGAAATAAAATAAGATGAAATTTTCCTTTTGTGATACCGGCAGCTAAAGCCGGAGAGGTATTTTTAACACAGATTAGTATACTATTAGACAAAGTCAAATGACAGTGGGAGTGGGAGATTGCATTTTGTTGTCAATTTCGTCCATAGGGACAGGCGAAGGTACTAAGCCATACTGCCAAATCTAATATGACAGTGGGAGGTAGCTATGACATTAACTGTTAGCTACCTCCTTTTCTTTTTAATAACTTCATTCATGACTTGGATACATGGTCCTTAAGTCGCATACATATAGGCATGTTTTAATAGTGAATAATTTTAACAAACTATGTAGTACAAATACAAAAAACATAAAATTATACAAGAGTAAAACTGAACTCATAAAACTCAATTAAATACTTTACAAAATTAAACAACTTTAAAACTAATGGGAAAATGACGATGCATTATTTACAAATGCCTGTGCTGTTGAACTAAGTTTTGACTGTTTTATTTTATTACAGATGGAAAACAGAGTTCGTACTAGCTGCGATTTTCATTGTTGCTAGAGTATATGGAACTGTATAATTTAATATTCTATTATATTTCTTCTTTTCGTTTCACCGTTATTGTACGAACTTTGTGACAATGTTAAAACTGAAGTTATAAATAAGTGTCTTATTGTAAGCATAGTGTATTAAGGTCTTTACTGAAGACCTGGCTTGCAGGTGGCGTTGGGAAGCCTTCCTTACCTTTGAAACGAATCACAGGAACTGAAAGAAGAAAATAAACAACAGTCGTGGAACAATGAAAAGTATTTCACAACGGCTGTTTGTTTTTAGTCAGGAAACATTTTTTTTTTTGAGGTACTTGGGCTTGTGTTACCAACTTCAGACTTATGGTTTCACAACGAAGTGCTACTGCTGCTGGTAGGGTCAGATAATTAGCTAGAATTAAGACGTTAAGTAGAGGCCTTTAGGATAATCAATATATTATTGGTGACATATAAATGTATACCTAATGCTAATCTTTGTATTAACATTAACACAATATATAATAATAAAATATTTAATAATAAGTTTTCAAATATGTTTTTTTTTTATAATGGCAGTATTGAGTTTATTCAAGTGTTTGTAATTATTCAACTATGTAATTAGTCAACAATACCTGAGTACATTCTTACACACATATTTACAGAAGAGTATGATCCTCATCTGAAAAGTTGTTCAGAACACTCGACAGCACGTTTTTCGCCGTATACATTAACACATCTAGGTACTTCATACTTAGGCTGATCTATCACTGTGCGTACTCTAAATGTTTTTACTAATACTTCTATTTTATTTTACTCATCATGTATAATTGAGATATTATTTTTTTAAAGACTGACAATTTAACAATATTTAACTGTCGTCACTTTCTTTCATACCTTTTCTTGTGTCTCGGTAAATTAGTTTACTGTAGTTTGTATATATTATTAATATTTCTTTTAAGAGTACATTCTAACTCTAATCTATACATTGGACAATTCAACATACAAACCTTAGTCTCAAAAGAAATCTCCCTTGAGCCTTTAAGATTTTTAAAGCGTTTTAGATCGGCACATAAGCGGGAAAAACTACTACTGTCCAATCTAAAATTTATAATGGAATCTTTTTCAGTAATGTTGAAAATTCTTTTGCGTTTATCAACCCTAATTTGCCGTCTTAATCTGGCCTCTTCGTTTGAAGCAGCCCACAATAATCGCAGGGTATGTATTAGCGATGGGCGATAACTACTAAAAGTAATCGAATTAGTCGATTGTTCAGTTTAGTCGATAAAAGTCGATAACAATCGACGCCGCTCCGTTGTTATCTACTAACGGCGTGCGCCCGTGCCGTGCAGCGGACGAGAACTGACTGAATAACCACAAACTATATAGATACTACGTCTGAATAACTAAAGTAACTAAACTGTAGCGCACACACCGCACGCAATGGGCGATTGTTGCAAAAGTGATCGACTGAATTGAAAATTGTACCACTGCGCTGTGCGCGTTCGATTGTCGATTTAGTAGTTCATCGCCATTACTATTGATTCTCGTATTACTAATTTCGTATACTACTAAATAAGTAATTTAAATACTAAGATGGTGCGCTCAGCGCTGTGTTGTGTAGTTAAACTGTTGTGAATCGTGTTTAAATCTTCGTAAATATGAAAGTACTTATTGAAATTCGTAACTTTCGACACCAATTTATTAACAATTTCATATTTATTTTGTAATTGTATGTTACACTCATGTGTTTTTAGAAACATTTTATATGAAATATAATTATTAAATTGTGTGATCAAAAATTTACATTAGGTACCTAGTTACTAACTTCATAATTCTATATTTTTTTATTTCATTAATATGTTACCATGGTAATATATTAATGAATAAAAAAAAATATGGTAAGAAAATAAAAATCTACAACTTTATCAGCTCATAGCTTATTTATTTTTTATTTATTATTGTTTTAATAACATGAACAGATAACTACAACTATTAAAATTTGATTCTACCTAACAATTTAATTTACACAATAGGTTTCATAGTTTCATACAGAAATAACGAGTAGTTAAGCTTTTAACTTTCCGCAGCCGCCGTTTTATCCGAATAGGAACTACCTATATACTGCAGGAGATAATAAAATAAAAAAAAAATTATATAGTATATTCATTTGTTATAATAACACAATGACATTTCAAGTGTATAGATTTTTTTTCTGTGTATTATTTGCAATAAAGAGTTTACAAACATACACACAATCATTACACAATCATAAAAAAAGATTCTATATTAATAGTTAATACAAAGAAATCATAATACAATAGAAGCGCACCGTCTTGATTTTATTATATCTTTAAATATCAGTTTGAATTATTAATAATGTAAGTACCTATATGAGAAAACCAAATGTTAAAGTAATATAGTAATACTTTAAGTAATACACCATCCGCATGCCCTCCGTTTGCCATTCCATACGCAATCAGAAAGTAGTTTAGTAATTCAGTAGTAGTAAAATATACGCAAAAATTCCTCATGCGTCGCACAACTACTAATTCTATACTACTAACTCAATACATACTATGTATTGAGGATCGCAATCCCAGTTAGTAGTATAGAATTAGTAGTTCGTCGATTGTTATTCGAATAATCATGATGAGGAACTACTAAATCGACAATCGAATGCGCAGTGATACAATTTTCGATTTAGTCGATTGCTTTTTTTGCAACAATCGCCCATCGCTAGTATGTATCACAAATAAAATTACTATTTCTTTTAAAGCACAAATTACATAAATTATAAAGTTATCGGTTGGCAGCACAGACTAATTAGAGATACTCAGCAACTTTAAATACCAATACCAAAACTCAGGAACGAATAATGAGTGATCGTTTATCTTTTATTTCTTTTTATCTTATCTTTGTATAATAGTGCTCTGATATTTACTACGCGTCGCAATATGGCGTTTCTATGGAGGCAATTTGTGTTATTGAGTCTTATTTATCTAATTGGATTCAAAAAGTTGTAATTAACGGAACTCAGTCTGTTGGGGCTCCTATAATTATGGGTGTACCTCAGGGATCGTTATTGGGACCATTGCTTTTCTTAATTTATATTAATGATCTTCCTTACTTCACTAAGCAAATACTGACGTTGTGAATAGTACACTATCACAATGACACAAATAAAACTAATAGTGTTAAATTGCCTAATGTAAGAACAGTGAACAATATTGTGAAAATGAATGATGAAACTGTAGAATTCACTGACAGTACAAAATTTTTGGGTATTACACTCGACTCTCGATTGCAATGATCCCCATATTGAGACCTTGGCAAGCAGACTTAGTTCTGCTTCATATGCTATATATAAAGTACGACAACTGACTAACGTTGAAACGGTAAGATTGATCTATTTCAGTAATTTTCATAGTGTCATGACGTATGGCATACTATTGTGGGGATCTGCGGTGAATATTGAAAGTATTTTCATGCTCCAAAAAAGAGCAATTCGCGCTATCTATAATATAAAACAGAATCACTCAGAGATTTATTTAAGGATATACATATAATAATGACATTAGAGTCAATGTCATCTCAATATATTTATGAAAATTTTATATTTGTTTATAAGAACTACGATACATTTAATACAAATTTTCAAATTCATCCTTTAAACACGAGAAATAAAAATAAATTTGCCGTTCCAACATACAGGCTTCAAAAAACTAGAGGTTCGTTCTTAGGGAAATGTGTAACTTTTTATAACACACTTCCAGAAAATATTACTGCTTTACCGTTTCATGAATTTAAAGCACATATTAAAAATATTCTAATGAAAAAAGGGTATTACAAGGTCAATGATTTCTTGAATGATAAAAATGCTTGGATGTAAATTTTGCGATATATAATTTTAATGATTCTATACTAAATAATATTTTTGTGTTGTACCGGACATATACATATCAGATTTGTTTAATGCGATATGACTGTTGTGACGGAAATATATATTTGTTAGTTGTTTTAACTTGTATCGGAGGTTGGGTTCAGAATGTGTATCTGAAGCCGGCTTCAAACTGACGACTCTGTATGATACATGGAGAAAAAAAAATTGCCGTTGCTGGTTCTTTCCAGTACAAGAGCCGCTAGTTTCAAAATAACTACTATTTTACTTCTTTATTATTATTTTGTGTAAACGTCAAATTTACGATGATTACAACGACACCCCAAACCGTTTCGTATTACTTTTCGCAAATTTGACGTAAATTTTGCGAATATTCGTCTGTCAAATTCAATTCATCGTTGTCATTTGAGGCTTTCTTATGTCAAAATTAATATCGTTCGTTCGATCGTTCGGTGGAATGCTTTAAACGATAGTAACTAAGAGTAGGATACGACACGACGAAGTCCACGATATATCGAATATCGTTTTTAAGAGTACGCCCCAAGATTAGTGCGCCATGACAACCATGAAATGTCAAACCTGTTAAATTTGTTGGACTATAAGCAAAATAAACAATAATAATACTTTTGATATATATATAAATGAAATCTAGATAGAATATATTTATACCTAGTATTTGTTTAAACTTTTGGTAATACTTTAGTTAATACATAACGATACGTTTCGCGACGATTTGTGTGTAGAACACAGTAGGTTTCGTACGCGTTGCGTCATTACGATACGACTACGCTTACGACTCGTGTGCGAAGGGCCTTATACTCCTATATAAATAATACCTAGTATTATTCTAATCTAAGCTATATTTTTCTTCTTATACGATATATATAGCAATAACGAATAATTTCAAAAAAATATAAATATAAACATTTTGTGAAAAATATCGAAATCGCTTAGTCGTAGCGTCAACGCAGTATTTTGGAAGTGTGACCTTCAATGAGTTGTCGGAACGCTTCGATATACCTAATCTCGCAGAATGAAGAATTGTAATAGGCCTCTTAAGTTTATTTTGAAGATTTTTGCAATACTAATAATACATTTTACTTATAATTATGAAAATAATAGACGGCAGAAACATATTGATATAAAATATTACATATTAATTAAATAAAAAATGCATCAATCGAAACAAAATTCAGTCTAATGACAATATTGCTGACTTATTAAAAATAAAAAAGCTCTTGGTAAAACTTTATTTGATAAGTTTAGGAATATTGTTATGAAATAGCTAATTAACTATTGTGTTGCTCAAGTATTTAAATTGTAAAAATCTGTATGTCAGAAACTACAATTTATATATGTCCCAAGTAACACAAGAAGCATTTTAACACTCGCATAGTAAACTCTTATAGAGCTTAAGGTCCGCATAAGCTGTTATAAAAGTTCACCGCGCATCTTAAAGCATTATATTGACATTTGAAAACCATTATGGTGCTTGATACTGTATAACGGTAGAATAGTGGTGGATTAAAATCCTTTTGTAAAGCCTTTAGTTTTATTGCAGCAAACCACGAAGCATCTGTACACCTTTCAGCTATTTTTAGTGCATTTGGTTCTACAATAGCATTTTCAATTAATAAATAAATGCTTAATGATGTTTAATAGCTTAAATATGAAGCATTATAATGCCACGTTAAACCACTTCATAGGTTTTAGCTATTATTCGTGCGTTAGTGTGTACAATAGCATTTTTAAGTAGTAAGATAATGCCTAATGCTGCTTAATAGCATAAAATTGTACCATTATAATTACCGTAAGTCTGTCATAAAGCTTTGAGCTATTTTTAGTGCCCTTTGTTGTGTAATAGCACTTTTAAGTGGTAAGTAAAAGCCTAGTACTGTTAAACAGCATAAACAGCAATCAATGTAATGCCTGCTTGTTTAAAGAATTCTCCTGTATGGCTAACAGCTCTTTAATGTAATACACGTGAGGTATTGTAATGCATACAGCTATATATGTATGCATTAATTTTGCTGTATTTGTAAAACCATTTGTCAGTCGTATTGGGGAAAAGCACATTTATATTATAATTAAATTATGATCAACAAAACAACAGCAATTTTTCTGATAGACTTTATGTGTTGCCTAATGGTATGTGTATAATATATCTATGCTAATAAAAAAATAAGTTGTAATTTTATTGTGTGAGTAATATAGATAAAACAGGCAGCATTTTGTCCAACAAAATGTTGAAATCATCGTTTAAAATCAGAGTAAGAACCGGAGGATTCAGGCGCAAAATAACAAAGGAACATGCTAGAATTATGATGTCTACGTATCCGATCAATGCACAAAAAGACGATTCGTGCAAAGTGAGTAGTAGCGATGTTAAAGAAGGTTCCGTAGGTCACCAAAATCAAGTAGGATCTGTCAACATTGGAAATACACACAATACGAAATCCTTGTGTTATGAAAAGACTTTTATTCCCACTAATGAAACTAAGAATATTCAACAAAATAGTGTTAATTTCCGTCCGCTTGATGCTGAAAATTTAAGACCTGAGAGTTCCGACGAAAGTGAAGATGACAGTGATAATGATAAATATGTAAAATGTTCTTCATTTCGTGAAAATATAAGGAAATGGGCTATTGAAAGGAATATTAATCAAGTGGCGCTAAAAGATCTCGCAAAAATTATGAATGAATTGATTCCGCAAATAATACCTATGGATCCAAGGACCATTTTAAAAACACCTAGATGTGTCAATATAAAAAAAATTGAAGGGGGCGAATATTGGCATAACGGAATTACTAATAATTTAACTTTTTTATTGGAAAACTGGATAGATATTCCAGAAAATATATCATTAAATTTCAATTTTGACGGCCTGCCAATTTTTAGAAGCTCAAAGAAAGAATTTTGGCCAATACTCTGTAATATTTCTCAATATCCTAAAATTAAACCTTTGGTGGTTGGAATTTATTATGGAATTGGAAAACCTAAAAATTTAACAGCTTATTTAGAAGATTTTGTCATCGATGTTAGTAATTTATTAGAAAATGGAATTACACTGTTGCAAAATTCAGAGAAAAAAGTTACAGTAAAGATCAGAAGTTTTATTTGTGATTCACCTGCTAGAGCTTTCATAAAAGGTAATCATGTCCTTAATTGTCCCGTGTATTGTTAAATTCATTTGCTCCAAATCAAAAGGGACTCTTATGGCGGCAGGCGGTAATGTTATACCGATTTACTACAATAGTGAATCGGTATAATGTTGCACTGATTCTAATCTATTTGAACAACCGCAATAAAGGAATAAGTGCTGGCCGCCACAATGTCGCTTTTACTTTGGACTATTCCATTTAAATATATTTTTTTTGTTATGTACACAAATTTGCGTTTCTTTACCACTCTTTATTTATTACGCTATGTTGGTCTAAGGGTCAATATTACCAAAGTTCTTAGTGAGCCCGGAGGGTACTGGTAACATTGTATGCCCTGGGAATTCTCGATTACAGGAGTATTTATTTGATAATATCAATATTTAGTGTCATTTCAATTTATGAAATGACATCTTTATTAATTTATATAGATTAATCACAGTCTTTATTCGGGTTCGACGGTCGTCAGTGTTCGGCTTGGGGTATCGTCGTAAACAGCCAATTGCGACTTTCCAAAGGCCAAGGCGCATTATTTATCGGCGAACTTGTATTACAGCCAATAAGATAATAAGAATAAGAATACCTGGTTTAGTAGTTTATTTTTACAATTATATATTTTTTTATTTTTTCAGGTGTTTGTAATTTTAACGGAAAGCACGGCTGCATGAAGTGTGTTACTGTAGGTGAATATTCTCACAATTCTCACACAGTTACTTTTCCTGATATAAATTGTTCTGAGAGAACAAATGATGGGTTCCGAAATAAACTTTATGGGGCGTACCATAAGAATGATTCTCCTTTGCTTTGTCTTCCAATAGATATGGTAAAAGATTTTCCAGTTGGTGATTCATTGCATTTAATTGACCTAGGAATAATGAAGAGGCTACTAGTTGGATGGCGTGATGGTAATTTTGGAAAATTTGTAACGAAATGGCGTGCTAAAGATATTGAAGTAGTAACAAATTTCTTGAACAAGTCCAAGTTACCATCTGAAATTCATCGAGCAGTGCGAGGTCTAGAGTATCTAGCATTTTGGAAAGGATCTGAATATAGAACTTTTTTGTTTTATCTTAGTATTATTATACTGCAAGATGTGCTTACAGATGCCGTATTTTCACACTTTCTGAAGTTTTACTGTGGTATTACAATTTGTTCAACTGAACGTCATCTGCGTTTGCTGCCATTAGCCAAAGAACTGCTAAAAGATTTTGTCAAGCATTACAAAGACTTTTATGGAGAGGACTACGTTACTAGTAACGTACACAATTTAATCCACGTAACTGCAGAGGTTGAACGATTTGGACCTTTACCATCTTTCAATTCTTACCCTTTTGAGAACGAGCTATATTGTATCAAACGATTACTACGAGATGGAAAAAATCCGCTATCACAAATAGCAAACAGAATAGTTGAAGCCACAACCTTAGTTAAAAATCCTGAGTTAAGTGGAGACCACGACCATCCGTTATTAACTTCAAGTCGGAATAATTGTAGAGTACTTCATTTACAACAATATAAACTTTCTTCAAAAATAAAAGATAGATATGTATTGACAATTGTCAACGACATAGTCGAAATCAATGATATTGTTGAAGAGCCCAATGGAATTCGTATTAAGGGCTTAAAAATTAGCAATAAAGAAGACGTGTTTACATATCCCATAAAATCTTCACACTTACACATTTACAAAGTAAAAAATGATGGTGGCAGTAATTGTAATATTGTCCTTGATCCTAGAGACCTACAATGTAAATTAGTTTGTTTGCATCATCAAGAATACTTATATTTCATACCACTATTGCATACGTACCAATAAAAAACTTTATTTTCAGTAGTTATTTTTTTTTTATTTATGTAGACATAAGCTAATTTCAACATAATTATAGGAAAATCACCTTAATGAGGTCATGAGTCAATTTGTGTCGATCGTATCTATTATTATACAAAAATTAGAATTATAGAATTATCTAATATCTATAGATTAACACAAACCAGATTCGATATCATCATCACTAATATTATCTATAGGAATATTCTCTTTCTCCTTTTCTTGTACCTGAATTTGCATGCTCTCCCCTTCAGTTTCTTTTTTGCGATATCTCTTCGAAGACATCCTAAGGTTTTTCATAAGTTTGCGTTGCTTCGAATTTTTCGTAATAATCTTAAAAAAATTTTCGTTGTCTTGTATAGTATACGTCGGATCCCAAGTTTGAATCATGCCATGAAAGAATTTCAAAACGTTCTTGTAATCTTTAAGAGCAATTTTCGACCTATCTCCTCTACTTCCACCTGCCCATGAGCAGTTGCAAAGGAAATCCCTAGTGAATAAAATATCTTGTAATTTATAAGCGCAGGTTTTTCCTTCGCCCTTCGAAGCTGAGCATAAGAACGACAAGTGTCTTTGTAGTTTATTTTTTTCCAGTCTATTTGCCAGTAATTGGTCCAGTGATATGAGATCCCTTTGATTTTCAATGGGTTTGACTGTAAAACTTTCGTTGTCTACAGTATTTGCATCTTTCAACAAAGTAACGTTTGGACTCTCTTTTAACTCTGCAAGCTGTACAGATAGTTCCTCTAAGAGCTAGCGCGCACTACGATTTTTTACTGCGCGATTTTTTTATCGCAGAAATGCAGCATATGAGTCAGTAAGGCAGTGCGCGCACATGGAAGTAAAAAATCGTCACGATTTAAAAATTGTGATTTGTCACAATTTGCTGCGACTGCTCGCGGCGTGATTGTCGCGTAGCTAAAATGCAGAGTATGGAATTATATGGACCGCGCGCACTGCGTTTGTAAAATCGCGGGCTCGCGGCCGGCCGGCTCTTCATTCGTATTCCGTCCGTTCAAGATTAAACATGTCGGCACCTGCATCTCCAATGGAGTCTTCGTTTCCAAAGGATACGAAGATAGATGTGGAACATTTGATAATCGCAGTACAAGAAAGACCACCTTTGTGGAATAAACATTCCAAAGAATATAGTGATAGAAATTTGAAAACACGTTTATGGTAAGAAATATGTGAGAATATTGTACCAAAATGGGTAGAGCTAAGCAACCAAAATAAAAAAAAGCAAGGTAAGATTTAATCAATTTATTATTCTGGTTAAATTTTATCATATTGCCATGGAATAGATCCACTGGAAGAAGTAAAATAGTTTCCAAAATAATCTCGTTTTTCAATACAATTAACGGTAGGTCGTGCAGACGTGGGATCCATATTTCTTAGATTACATCCATACAATTCGTCTTTGAATCTTATTCCATCGTATTTCCGTACAAAATTGTGTAGAATACAGCACGCTTTTACTATTTTGTCACAAAACTCAATTTTTACGTCTAAAGGGCGATGCAAGATACGCCATTTATTTGCTAAAATTCCAAAGGTGCATTCTATTATTCTTCTTGCCCTTGTTAGTCTGTAATTAAACACTCTTTGTTTAACTGATAAATTCCGTCTGGGATATGGTCGCATGATATGTCTCGAAAGTGCAAATGCTTCATCTCCAACAAAAACAAACGGCATTTCTTGTCTATCCATATCATATGGTAAATTTTTGATTGAGGTATATTTAACTGGTTATTTTCCAACTTCTTTGCGAAATTCGTTTGCTTGAAAATTGTAGAATCGCTACTGCTTCCATATGCGCCGACATCTATCATAATAAATGAGTAATTCGAATCAGCTACTGCCATCAAAACAATAGAGTTGTATTGTTTATAATTGAAAAACTCAGAACCTGCTCCATTTGGTTTTTCCAGTCTAATATGTTTTCCGTCCACCGCACCCAAGCAATTAGGAATGTTAGTTCTTTTATAAAAATCCGCAGAAATTTTTAACCAGTCATTTTCCTTCAGTTCAGGCATATATAGCGGATATATAGCAAACAAAGCTATAACTTTTCACATGTATCTTTGACTATTTCACGAATTGTGGTAGCTCCTAATAAATATTCGTAATAAAAAGAGTAAAAAACCATTGATGATTCTGTCTGATGCGAAAGGATGAATCCAATACTGGCGATTTTTATTCTATTTCTTCTGATCCTCCGAAGTAGTAAATAAAGACTAGCAACTTCTACGAAATTCATGGTTCAACTGAGCAAAAGTCACCGATTTTTTTATCGCAGTGCGCGCACCGAACTCTCTTGCGATATTTTGAGCGTGATTTTAAAATCGTATCGCAGAAGTGAAAATCGTGGTGCGCGCTAAGCCTTACTGCACAGATTGCGTGGCCAATTTTTGAACGATTTTCTGCTGGTTTTCGAGAGTAATCACTTGATTTTGAAGTATATTCTCTATTTTTTCGAATAATATTATTTGGTTTGCTAAAATTTGGTCAAAGTTTAAAGTTTCTGTGTTAATTATCTGAACTATGTTTTCATTTGTGGTGTCTCCAGTAGCAGTAGCAGTAACGTTACTATAATCCATACATGAGTTGTCTTGATTTTCTTGATTGCATATCTGAAACCGATATAATTATTGTACTATGCATACAAAAAATTGATTATCCCCGTGCCTACACGTCTATCCATGGCGCGGGCCGACGCGTCAATCCGTGGCGCGCCGCGACGCGTCGCGGCATGCCGAAGAATACCGCGACATATTTGTATAAAAATAAAGTAAAATGCTAAACATGAAGAAATGAGGATAAAAATAACTTGATCAAAACTAAAAACGGCGTGCTTTGGCAGTTCCAAGGTTGCTTTGGTATGGCCTTATTTCATTGAGTTTAGAATTCATATTACTTACTTAATTTCGATACCAATATTCCGCGACATCCCTCGGCATGTCGCGACGTGCCGAGACGTGCAACGGGATGGCGCGATGTTCCGCGGCACATCACGGCATATTTGTATCGAAATAAAGTAATATAAATAAATTATATTTCAATGAAATAAGGATAAAAATAACTTGATCAAAATATTTTTGATATAAATCCCTTGGCGTGCCATGCCACGCCGTCAGTGAGCTCCTTTTAAACACGCGGGTCAAGGACCATACATAAAAAATGAACTTACCAAATTGTTGGCTATAGTTTCAAATTTCATTACTTCTTGATTTTGAACTAAGGTCGTCCGGGATGCATTCATGCCTGCGTCATTCACGTCTGTGTCTGAATTTTCTTCCATTAATGATAGTTCAGCTTCGGCAAGCTGATATGTTCGAATATTGTTCCTTTTTAGAATGCAGCCCATTAATCTCCATTCTTTTTGATCGGGCTTGGATTGCTCATCTTTAATTAATTTGCACTGTGTCTTTTTAGGCGGCCACCACAAGTTACCATTTTCCTCCCACAAATAAGGTACAATAACTAGTATTGTTTTCCCTCTCTCTATCGTCTGTACAATTTTGTACGGCATTGTAATATTGGTACAAAAATGACTAAAAATAAGAAAACAATATTATAAAAACAATATTAAAATTGATATTATGTATTTCCTGAAGGTTTGACCCTAAAGTGTACAGATATAATTTTATTATTTGATAGCTACGTTAGCTGACTATACTATACTACACTGAAAATAAAGTAAATTACGATCCGTTTTATAAAATAATTGCCAAAAATATTATTAATTACGTATGAATAACGACACGCACGAGCGCAACCGCCCATATGCGTCACTCACAACTGAACTGACAAAATGGGTTGCACCGGTGTGCATGGCGCGTCATGGACATCGCTCTAAACATCTCGCTCGCACTAGGTAAACAACTGCAAGGTCTACGGTGTGGCGGCATTGAAATAAGGTCTATAGAATCACAATAAGACCTTATTAAATTGACGATATTCGAGTACTTGAATGAAATGAAATACATGAATGAAATTAATCTGACTCGAATGAAATGAAATACATAAATACTTCAATTTTTTGTTGATGTCAGCTTGGCATGAAACAAATTATGAATCACGTGTAATTATGATTAATAATATGTGCAATCAGAAATCACATTGCTTAATTCTTGGCATACGTCAAGTTGTTTAACAATTCTGGCATGGGAAGTATTAACCCTCCATTGGTTTTATTGACTTGCTCATGGATCCCCACAATTGCGTTCAAATAATGGCACTATTTTAGTTTACATCAAGTCTACTAGTATACCGGTGAACCCATATAGAACTACTTTATTAACAATAGCACTATAGTGGTTCATTAAACATCTTCTCAGTGGCCTCTGTCCTAATAACTGTTCTCGTGTGAGTATTTATACTGCTGGTGGCATTAGTTAGCCTTTTCAAGGGCTCACCAGGCTGCCATAGACCGACACCATTTTGTGAACATTTTGTAACCAAAAAAATATTATCATTCGGACCTATTTATAATAAGCAATAGCCAGTACAATAATAATATAACTTAATTTAATACTGCCAACCCATACTATTGTGTTAATTATTCAAAATTAATTGTTTACTAGGAATACACAATTGTTTTCGTTATATCACATGTATCTTTATTTAACATTTGATATCAAAACCACAAAATATCGAAAGCGCGTGAAAATTTTCAATGAAACTTATATAAACATTTACAGTAAACTACATTTCGCAGTAATATTTGAAGGCATAAAATAATAAAAGAAGCAAAAGCTTACCTGGTATTATAAAATTAGTTTTGATCAAAACAAATATGGTGTCACTCACAAAGATATACCGATTTCGTCCGTATAATAATAATTATAAAATTAATTGTATTTTATAACATATACGGCGGGTAATAAAGATGTTTTTGCAATGGTGTAGGGTTTATTTAAGTTCGAACTGTGAACACCTTAATAGCTTAAATTTTTCTTTTGGCACATTCTAATGCCAGTGTAATGCTTTTGTAATTCAATTAACATTTTCTTGATCAATAATATTGCTAGTTTAATGCTTCTGTAATGCCATTGGCATTTTCATTGACCGAAATAATGCTTCTTTAATGCGAATGGGAACTTCATTGACCACAATAATACTAATATAATGCACCTGTAATGCAATTAAGCAACTAGCGTGAACCTATTTAGGATCTAAAGCCGTATAATTTGTGCCCAAATAAGCATTACAGTAGCCGTATAAACTTTTGTAATACAACTATAAAACTAAATCAAAATGCGAAAACGATACAGAAATGCTGTAAGTCGGCCGCTATACTGCTTTGATGTGTTACTTGGGTGTGTATTAATATGGTTTAAGTTATATAAAGATATTCTTAAATTAAGTGTTCAATATCGTTATTTTATTATATTCAAATGTCTTTTTTTCGTATTTTGTATAAGGTTATTGAATAAGACAATATTTGATTAATTCTCGTTTTGTAATATATAAGCTTATTATAAATAAAATATTAATGTGATACTTTTGTTAAATGTCATAATGTCAAACCTTTCTTACTGTTTGTGCATTTTTAAAAGACGGACTACGTCTGAATCCGGAGTATTCACCATGACAGCTTAACTAACTCCAATATAAATTATTTGCCAGTTTTAAATTCATAGGCGTTTTGCAATAAGATGACATTGACGGAAATGTTTTACAAATGATTCACTGGTGTTACTGAGGATTCGTTGCAGAGTCATTGATCAATTTAACGAACGTAATTATCATTCTGAGGACTCGATATGTTCGGTACATAGAATTTAAGTAAGCCATTCTATTCACAGATCGATTTATTCAATGGATCGTAGTTGGTTGAAGGCTAATTGTAATCGTTGATTAGAAGTAGTCTTCAACCAACATTTAACCTTAAAACTATTAAATAAATATAATTATGAAATGAATTATCCAACTCATTTCTTCTTTCGTGGAGGCAGTCTTCATTAGATAAGTCTTCTCTACTTTTTCTTAACAGTTGACAGTCCTAAGTATTCTGTAATAAACGAGGTAATAGTTATTACTTACAAGTAACTTTTATCTTTAATTTACTAAAAATCAGTGATTAATTTACATTTGATTTTTTTAAAGAAACTATCAAATAAAATAATACGACTAGGGATTGCAATCCGGAAAAGCGGATCCGGTAATCCAGCGGCTCCGGCATCATTTTATGGTTACCGGATCCGGTACCAATATATCGGATCCGAAGAACGGATCCTGTGATAGCAGTTAGTAATCATGATGGTATTTGTCATAATTATAAATACCTATAAGGCTTGTTTGTTAGCATTCTCAAATACATAAAGTATTTGAGAATGCTACAAGATTTTGATTTCATTAGATAATTACGTAAGGTTAATTGTATCTATTAGATATTATAGTTACTTGATAATTAATATTGTTACTTATAAATTGATCTATCTGTGAAAGTGAAATCTAGAAAGACTGAGCTACTCGTTACGTCGTAAAATTATTACTAGTTACCTACACTACTAAATTTTAATTGTTTTCTTGTTGTATATTTGTCTTAACATAAGTTAGGAAATAAAGTCAATTTTATATATTTGTGATTAATTTTTTATAAACTACCTACATATAAGTGCAGTGACATTTGATTAACTCACTTATTTTGTACTAAAAAGCGAAAATCATCTTGATTTAATCAATCCGGCCGGATTGATGGGAATCCGGCCGGACTGAAAATGACGCCGGATTGCAATCACTAAATAAGACTACGTAATTTTTACGTTTTTGTGTTTTGGTGTTTCACGCTTTTTCCTGCAGTAGCTGTCACTGCCAGAATCCCTAAGTCCCATGTTGTATGTGCATCCAACACAGACCTGTGAGGGATCTTGTGAGTGTATTGATATTTGAACTACTTAGTTCCGAATATTGTGAAATTAGCTAAATAACAAGTCAAGTTGTGGTTTTTTAGAACTTGTCATAGACAAGTTCATCAGCTTCTTTATTACTCATTAGCTGTGCCCGCGACTTCGCCCGCGTGGAATGTAATAAAAAGAAATTAGTTATTTTTTTTTTGTTTTTGACATTTTTTTATTTTTTTTTATTTATAGGATAGGGCAGCAAACGAGCAAACGGATCACCTGGTGGTAAGCAATAACCGTTGCCCATGGACACCCGCAACACCAGTGGAGTCACAGATGCGTTGCCGGCCTTTTAAAAGGGAATAAGAGGAATAAGGGGAATAAACGGGAATAAGGGGGGTTGGGCCTCCGGTACCCTCACTCACTCGGCGAAACACAGCGCAACCGCTATTTTACGCCGGTTTTCTGTGAGGCCGTGGTATCACTCCGGTCGAGCCGGCCCAATTCGTGCCGAAGCATGGCTCTCCCACGGTAAAGTTTCTAATATAAATACAATAACAGTAGTTACTCCTTATTACATAAGCTATCTGCCAGTGAACGTCGCGTCCAAATCGGTCCAGCCGTTCCAGAGATTAGCCGGAACAAACAAACAGACTATACATTCATATGTAGCATATAGTAGAAAGCGGTTATTTTAATATTACAAACAGACACTCTTAATTTTATTTATTTGTATAGATGATTCCTATGTCCCCTAGGGACCCATATAAGTACTACAGTGTTCTTGTGTCCCATGGTGTTTAAGGGCCAAATGCAGTATTGAACTAGCCTTGAACTCACCTCATTAAAATCGATATCTATCACAGTATATACATAGTAGATATATGTAGTTCTATTACAAAATACGCAATAACTAATCCAATGCTATACATACTAAGAATATATTCTTATTATAAAGAAATTCTTATATTAAAAAAGACTTCTTAAGTCGTCTATCTAATCTATTTCTTTTACCTAAGCGACAAAATTGGCTCATAAAACTGTTGTTCATAAAATACGGTTCAATATTTGTTGTCAGTCCACAATTTACAATTCTGGATAGTGTGCGCTACTTATTTTCTGTTTATGCCGTTATTACTAATCATTGACATCATTGGTTAGGTCAGACCGCATAGAAATGCGCACACGAGCAATTAATTTATTAACAAATTATAAATTTGGAACACACTCGTGACAGTTGTAAGTATCCATTTTTGCTCGGAGATAAAATAAACATACTTAAAGTAATCACAGCCATCGACCATGACAATAACGCGATAAAAATTTGAAGCATGGAACGTACCCAGTGGTGGCGGCATCTATTTCTGGTGAAGTAGGCGCGTTCATAAATATTGAATCCGCGCGCGAACGCAGCCAGTATGTAACGAACGCAGCGAGTACTGTAGCAGCCAAGCCACAAATCGCAGCCGCCGTGGCACCCTTACCACTCGCGCTCACATACACGCGTGCCCACATTTCTCGCCAGACCGATTCTGTCCATGTGGAGTACTCGCCAGATTTGAAATTATACCCTAAAAAGACGTGAAAATACAATGTCCAGTGTCAATTTAGGAACAATTTATTAAAAAAACAAACTGTTAGCAAACAGTGACAGGTGCTTTATTATTATTTAAAAAAAATTACAGTGTAAGTATTCATTAACTCTATATTTAGTGAAAAACTCTTTGAAACGTAGAATTCGTTTTTTATCTATATAGCGTAGTAACCCTACATACATCGCTAATTAGACCCTAATAAACATTCGACTATAAAATAAATACTTAGAAATGTGTTCATTATTGCTTAGAACATGTTTACTTACTTTACTTAACCCATAGCAATAAGAAGACTATCGTCTTATTACTATGGGTTAACTTTGTTTTGTATTCTTAGTTGCGTTTGAATTTTCGAACTGTAAACATAGCGAGCAAATGAAAGAGTGAGTGTATTGAAGAAAAGTGTAATTAATGCGCGCGATTGAAAGGGGAGATAAAATTGATGTTATATTACTAATATTTTTTATACTCTCTGTATAGCGAAGTCTTTACAACGTAATAAAATGCCCCGTCCCTTCAATTTCGCTATCTCTATATGACGAAATTGAAGGGATCTTTACACTGCATTTTTAATATAACTTTACAGACTCACTTTAAATAAGTTCGTTCATATGTGCCGGGAAAGGGAATTATTTAATACCATTAAAAACCTTGACATCCATGAGCTCACTGGATATGATTTGATTACTGGCAAGCTGTTAAGGGAATTACTCGCCGCAGGCATTTTATATTTAACGCATCATTTTATGCTTGTTCACGAACAAGCTTTATACAACTTCAAAGAAAAGACGTATTATCATTCTTAGACCCGATAATAATCCGATACATTAACAGCAATAGTTTCAGAAATTCGTTTCCTAAGCAGTTAAACCCTGAATTGTCATGGTACAATTGAACGCCTTCTCACATAGAATATAGACGTGGAGGAAATAAACATTTGAAACCAGAAAAATATTTGCTTGCCGCCTTTTTAGATTTATCACAAGCTTTGGTTCGCGTATTGCAAGAAGGACTACTTTAAAAAATTCGCAAGGCAATGACCCCAAGTCCCTATTTATTCATAATAATTTACCTTCGTCCAAGGCACATTTGTATAAAATTTGGATATAGCTTTACAAACTTTACAATATAAAGGCAGATGATCCACAGGGGAGTAGAAGGCCCAATCCAAAATTAAAAAGGTAAGATGATATAGACCTTTTCGTTACGGTCCACTTTTTAAACTTGGTACCCGTATGTTTCGGCGCGATTTTAAAGACGTTTCACGTCAAAAGATGTCCAGACTGATACACATGCTGCCGATACTGCAATGGTCGGTGATGGAGCATCGATCTAATTACTCGTACGTAAAATCTATTGCAATTATTTTCACCTTAAGAGGTCTAATATATGTCTTGAAGTAAAATTAAATTTGGATCGACGCCTTTCATGAAAGAAACATGCTCAAGATAAATTCCCAAAAAAATTATAGAATTGCAACATGAAAATTACATTTATTTATTGGACAGCATTCTCAACTTACCTTAAAAAATAAAAAATTACTGTACAAATGTATCATAAAATCTTTAAGGAATCATAGGTTCTACTAGGCTTTAATTAGAACCTGATATACGAGGATCAGTCAACTTCATGGCGACTTGAAGATAAAAACAGTTATACAGGAAGTAGAGAGCTCACTTGATCATAATTTCAAGTACAATTAGTAATTGTATCTGTATAAATGCAATAGGCTATTTTCATGTTATAACATAAAAATGTGAAATTATTTTATTTATATAGTTTTTGTACTGAGCAATGTAAAAATTATATTATTTTTTCATAAAAACGTAAGATTAATTTTATATTTCTAATTTAAAATCTAAGTTTTATTATCTATATATCACGTGACCAAAAACACCGACCGCCATGATTTTCTCGGTATGACGTCATTAGTACTAAAACTAAGTGTATGTTTGTAAACAAATGATCCAGATAACATAGCAACCAATGTAAACAATAACCTCAACGGTTATGTACACGTTTGTATTAAAAGTGTATTTTAAGAGAAGACTTATCAAAAAAGCTTATGTACTTACATTAAAATGATCCTCACAAAGATATAAATGAGATTTTAGAGAGTATTTTATCCTGCGAGTTCTAACCATTGATTTCAAAAAATAATTTCTTTTTTACTTTAGTTAGTAGGTATAACTCTTTCAATACATTATAAACAAATAATATAAAATTGAAAGAATTGAAACAGATAAAAATATCATTTGTCTGTTCATTTTTTTTACTATTAATGCGAAGGTGGAGAATAAATTGGCAAAAATTTTAAAAAAACATTAACCATTTTGTTCAACTCGAGTTCAACCCGAGTTATGTAAATTTTAACTCGGGTTAAATCGAGTTTTGTTTTTCCGTGTTGGCACATCACTACTATCTTCGGCGTTTGACAACTTTGACATTTCATTATTTTAGTACAATTGACGTCACAGACATGGCGGTCGGCATTTTGGCGCTTTTATTTTACGATAATATTTGATCTTTTTTTCCTGCTTGCAGGATAAATATTTTGCAAAAATAAAAATAACACTTGACTATTTCATGTAAACGAACATTTTAAAAAATATTTGAAAAAATTGTAGAATAGCCTATTACTTGTAATACAACAACATTTCCAAAAATAAACAGAGAGCCTAGACAAGATACCTTTCGATAATCGTAATCGCATCGCTAACATAAAAAATGTATGGTATTGACATAACCACTCGAAAAGTCGAGCGATCGGTTATGTCAATACCATACATTTTTTACTTTAGCGATGCGATTACGAAAATAGAAAGGAATCTTGTCTAGGCCCTCAGTACCATGGAAAATTATGGGAAGTGTTGCAACAAAGTTACACGGCGAAAACTATGTTGTCTAGTTATTATTAGATTAAACTGTATTTTATAACCATACAGATTACTCACCATTGATTTCAAATGCAGGACTATACGTCTCGGTGGAATTTACAGTACTCTCAATGCAAACGCCATCGTTGTTCCAGCCCTTCAGCCAATAATATAAGAAATCCTGTAAAGAAGTTAATTATTAATATTCTACTCGAGAATTAAACTAAATTACACTATACCGGTATATTTATTATATTTATTCGTGCAAAAGACAGAGGTGATGTCATAAGACCTTGCTGAATAAGAACTAGCAATACAACATGTGAACAAAAGTCAAACTTGAAGTTTGATGTTTAGATTTTAAAATACATATATTTTAACTGTCTTTTGAATTGATTAAATTCGTATACCGACGATTTGGCGTAGACCGCACGAAAGCGCCAGCTGCTAGCAACTCGGGACCCATTAGCATGGAAAATCTTGGGAGAACCCGATGTCGAGCGTTTGTCTCACGATTGAAATGGTATAGTTGAATATTAGTGATGTAGATTTATTTTTTTGTAATATTAATGGCTTTAAAGTCTTTTTTCGAGTAGAACTCTCTACAATATTATTAATTTGTTTGCTAGTTTTATGTAGCATTATTCATCCATTTAGCAACTTTTATGTTTTTACTTGTTATTATTCACATTTTGTAGCGGTATGCTGTTCGTTAGTAAATAAAAAAAATATGTTCCCTTGCAAACCTAAATTATTGTTAAAAGTAAAAGCGTTTCATGTAAGAAATAAATGTTTTATAATGTTTTTGAATTGCTTTTTATTGAATAATATGAATACTCAAAACTTTCAATTGTATATTTTCTCAACAAATTGGGTTTACATCAAGATCAATGTAAGTGTTAATAGTAATTTATCTCGAAAATTATTTACATCAAACATTTTTACTTATGAACCAACTATATATGACATTGATAGTAGTACTTTGTTATGTACCGAAAATGTGCTAGAGACAACGGTGATTCAAGATGAAACTAAGATACTGAAAAAACACGTGCAAAACATTAAAATAAACTATACAGATATAAAATAATAAAAAAATAAAACATGCAAATAAATTGATAAATACGTAAGATAACATTTTTTAACTTTGTATTGATGTAGAATGTAAAATAGTACTTTACATGTACCTACATGTCGCAGCCAACTGGTTAAAATAGCCGTTCAATCAAACAGCTAGCCCTTTGACTGCACAACGTCATTCAACCATACGTCTAGCTTATTAATTGAATATTTGAGTCGCTCAAAATGTTCAACACTACAGCTGATTCAAAAGCCGCCCTCTAATTTAATTAGTTCAGCGCTCCCCACCGCAGCGCTAGGTGCGTTTTGTTCTCAATATGGCGTCAACTAGCCGTGGTTTGTGATTGATTCAAGATATTTTTCGGAAAGTAAATATACGTTACACGTGTAATTAAAGACACAGAAATTATGAAGTCACGACATACACAAAATTTGAATAAGTAGATTTACCAAACTTATGTGAGGGGAGGCTTATAACTACACGACCTAAGGTACTTAATGAAAAAAGTCGTCTTTTATTTTTCAATATAGTGAAATACACTTTTTAGTGATTATAATGCCTTACCCTCGTTACTCCTATTTCAAGTTTAAAAATACAAGTAGTCACTGGGGTCCAAGTCCGGGCTTTAGGGGGGATGATTAACTTAGTGTTGTTTGTAACAAGGCGATGAGTAATCGCTAAATGCCCTAGGTCGCGAATTTATCAGCCCTCATGTGTTGATTATATAGGCATTTTATTATAATAATTAAGTGCATAAATTTAACTTTTACTGCATAACAAATATTTATGGTATTGAATAAGGTTACTTACATCGTTTTCCAAGTTATTGCAAACGGTTCTATTAACAGATAGATGTGTGCCAGTAAGTAACACAAGAATATGACCAGCAAAGATTGGTACAAAATTTGGCACACCAGCAACACCGACATAAAGAGGAGCGACCATATCAGGTAATGTATTAATATAACCGCTTCCGAAATTGGCTGCTTTAAGTAAGGGACACTTTGAAGTATTTAAGAAACAATATAGTAATTCGTCAACCTGTAAATAAATAAAATAATGCAACCATTTGTAAAATGCTAACAAGATACAAATGGGTAGGTGAACTAATACAATGCTTAATTTTTAAAAATGATTATTAAGGCCAAGATTTTTATATAGAATATAAACATATTATAAAAACTCACCATATGAGCTGAAGCTGACTGATTTCCAGAATATTGTTCCCCGGTGACTTTTTTATACAGAGTCTGCGCAGTAGCCGTCGCAAGTTTAGAAATTTTCACTTGAGGCTCAGTTGACTTCATAATTCCTTCAGCTATAAGTTCATCCGTAGATACGACTGCAAGTAAAGAAAACTTTATTGTTCAAAAATAATTTTCCTAGAGACTTTTATCATTTACATTTATATTACTTTTCTTACAATAATTAAGTGTCTCTGAATGACGTGGAATTTGGAAGAATTTTGGAAACAAAAAGTATTATGATTTTCGAAACACAGCCAGACTCTCATTTAGCCAGTTTATTGTAGTTGGCAAAATCATTTGTTTTAATTCTCCTTCTTTTTCCAGTCCTAGAAGGAATCCGTACCCTTCCACAGAAATTAAATTGACGACAGTAATGCTAATCATTACATTAGTTAAGGGAAGCGACTGAAGGAAAATATGACTTGCATTGAGCGAGCGTTACATGCAGTATATTATAAGATTTTAGCTAATTCTTTATTACTTACACGTTCCATTATCTCCAATATTAACATTATGATATAAATATCCGATCTTATCACTTCCATCAATTACAGAGTTATAGTACATATTTGTGAATTCTTCATTGTGATCAACAATTAGTAGTTCTGCAATTGCCCCGGTATCAGTGAAGTTTTTTAATATTCTCCTAAAGGAATGAAGAGAGGATGGCGGCAGATTATTCGTAGACGTCAACGACACAGTCAAATTCTTTTTGTTAGCATTTGACTTAAACTCATTAACAACATCAGATATCTGTGAATAAATTATTAATTAGAATGATTATTATCGTAACCTATTTTATAATTTAAATAAAAATCTGTTTTATACAGTAAGCGCCTGTGTATACAAACAAACAAAAATTGATTATAGAGATAAAATATACACAGGTGGGTTTAGTTATACGACAGATTTGTATTAGTCTAACCAAAACGAAAAAGCGAGGCTACTAATAACTATAGCCAATCACATTATTATGTTATTGAACATTTTTACATAACAGTCATAACTTGTTTTCTTATTACAAAAGTAATCGAATCACACTTGCCTTATCTATATTATTTTGGCTGATTGGAGCAAATATATTCAATGGCCATATTTCTTCATCCTTATGTTTCAACAAGGCACCACCAATTTGTCCAATTTCTATGTGTAATGGAATATCAGCGGGACTCAATGGGGGTGAAGGCCACCGTTCAGACAGCATATCGTATGCAATCCTTTGTGATGCAATATAATCGAATGATTCACCAGTTAACAAAGTCCACAAAACGTTGTAATCTAAAACATAAATTCACTTATTTCATTAGAAACTAAAAAGGTTAAATGAGTGAAATTAGTAAAGTACATCATTGTTGTACGGCACCCAAGAACGTTCAATGGATAGCAAAGAAATTGTCCATATAAGAATTGCAAGTATGAGAACAGTTGATACAGCTCCATTGTTAGAATGAATTATTCTTCAAATGTACACAGTGAAGCCTACTTATTGAGTAAATTTGATCTCACACACACTTTCACTAAGCTATACTTGTAAGTATTTCTGTTCATTCATTCACTCAGTTTAAAATAATATTATATAATTTTACTAAATAAAAATACCAAGTCATTGTCTACTACTGAGCACTCGCTGTCATGTTTGTCAAGTTATTTATAATAAGAAGAAAATAAAATATATTTAGTTGCCGTCAACTACTCTAGGTGATTGTAAAAATATATTACAATGATGAACTTACTAAATGATTTGGAGTTCGACGTTGGAATCATTTGTGATAAAGTTACTGCTGCCGTTATCAAAGTCACCAACCCGACCACAGCGCTGGATGCACCAGGAGATAAACCTAAGGTAGTGGGAATCATAATATAGTAAATATTGTTGTATGTCTTTGTTTTGAACAAGACGTCTTCATTCGGTGCAGAAAATGTATTAATCATTGACGTTGTGTTTGGCATTCAGATGTTTAGCAAAACATAAACTCCGATTTAGTTGGAGATGTTATAATATTGCGCCTTGCCTTAATCATTTTAAATGTTAACTAGAACGTGAAATTTAGACCGTGTACTTAAAAAAATACTTAAAAATACAAGATTGCTACCATGATTAATATATTAAGTGTATAAAATACACATATACCATCAAACAAAGATGCAGCATCCATTCGGGCTGTAACCAAAATTACAGGCTTCTTTGATTTCGTTTCCTAAAACAAAAAATTGATTATATAACAAATTGTCAAGAACTTTAAATAAATAATAATATGTATAAATAATAACACACACACCAAAAAAATCTATATAACATGCTTAATGTTACATATTCTACAAATTATATTGGTTAATTATTCTAAATTTTTTTACCATGGTAGGTATGCCTTATACCTTGCCTTATGCCTTTATAACCTTACCTACCTATTTAATTTAATTAAATATTTAAATGGCTGGTCAAAAAAAAACGTAATTGTGTTTTGTTTTTTGCATAATATTAAACCCGAATACATGTATTGGTCTAAGCATGATGAAAAAAAAAACAAGTCGGTTTTTTTTCTAATCCAAAAGGTTACACATCTACCTAACTAAGATAAAAATGTATGATATATGTAATAATTACATACAAATAATTTACCAATATAAAATTTGTAAAATATAAGTATTGTACGAGTACCTATATATTAAGTTTGTAAAGCATGTCGCTTAGACATTTTTCATGTGTGTAGTAGTAAAGTTATTGGGGACTTGCTATACCTTTTTGACATATTATGAAGTTTATTACAGCTTTGAAATCAACGCTACGAAATTTCGACATTCTCCCCGCGTTGTATCCTCAAATCATAACTCGATTAAAGACAGTTTCTACGTCACATATCTCAAGTCCATTGACATTTCGTTTTGCACATTTATGGTGAATGATTGAATAAGAATTTATTAGCAAAAAAGAAAGCGTTTCTTAACAACATCAATAGAAAAATATATTCGCATTTACCAGTCGCCCTAGCATGATCACGAAAAACAGTATGATAATTAATTTTATCATATGTTATGTTCTGCTATATTATACAATAAGTGAACTAATGGTACCAATACCTATGACTATCTTCGCTTTGTTTAGTTTTGTGTTATCTTTCATTTTTGACGTAAGATGTCACGTGTATAATTTACGAAAGACTGACGCCGGACGTGATGGAGGAACAAATTTATGTGTATAATTAGAAAGTCCTCTAATTCTTATGCCTAATATAGGGAGAATTAAATACAATATCTAAAAATACTATTGTTATTGTAAAAACTCTAAATTATGACCTTTATTAATATTATTTAATGTACCTACGGGCTTTGTTTTATAATAGCAATTTTCCACACTTCGACCTAGACAGATCTATTATAAATTTAGCTATTATAAAAACCAAACCTAATCCGTTGTAATTAGTGCGATTGACCCCCAGATTGATCTATCAAAGATTGCCACACTCAGCGGGAACGTTTACCATTATCCAGATTTTTGGTTGTTGCGTTAGATATGGTTAAAGAATGGTCAGGAACCTACCAGTTCGCATCATTTTCAAATTTGCCTTCCATCGAGCTCAAAGACTGGACTGCAGATTACCAATGGGTGAAGTCAGACCGAAAATTAGTGGTCATAAAGGCAGATTCCATAAAAAAGACCTACTTGATTGCAAGTTCAGGAGCATCAACCATTCAGTTTGGGCAAGACTGGGAGTTTGGGAGTTCTTTCAATGAATACAAAGAAGTTGCTTTCGCCTATTGGTCGGTTGTATTGCCCATAAACAAAGTTGGAAAACTGGTGAATGTAATTGTCCGCAGTTTTTCAAACACTACATTTGCAAACATACCATCGGACTTGCGATCAGGTTGAAATATGTCACACCACCTGTAGAAGCAAAAAACATACCTATCGGTAGGAAGCGAAAACGCGGACGTCCAACAAAAGCAAGAGCTGCCCTAATCATACGATAAAAACATTTACAGGTTTTGGATTAAAAAAAATGTTTAAATATGTTTAGCAATGATTAGTGTATATTAAGATTAAACTTTGATTAGATAAATATGACTGATTAACTGGTGTTTCACTTAGTATAACCCATGATCTTAAAAGTTTAATAGGTGATGGATTCCAAAAAAATGTTTATATATTTTGTTGCACTCGAAGAATTATTAGTTTTACTTTTAGTTAAAAGATAGTCATTCAGTAAAACAGTTAAGCTTTTAAGATCTAACAGTATAGTATAATTGATTTATTTGATGAGCAAATTTAGTGTGAAATTCAGTATTTTTGGTGGTAATATTTTGATTGAAATTTGTAAATATAGAATGATTGAATAATTGACTTTGTAAATGTCTGTAGAGTCCAGTGACACATAAGGGATCTTGTGAATGTACTGATATGTGACCTACTCCTCTTTTTAACCTCAAAAGTAAAATTGACTAAACAAGTTTTTATTAAGGCTTTCGTGTTCTTGCCCCAGTTGTTCTTACCAGTGCGAGCGTAATTCCCTAGATGGGCTCATGCCGGTCTATGTTGTGGTTTAACAGTACCAACTTTAGCAAGTTTATCAGTTTCTTAGAAGTTTAGAAGTCTCAGTACTAGTCTAGCTACATGTCTAGCCATGTGACTAGACTAGTACTGAGACTAATCTAAGTACTAGTGTTCTTTTGATCCAGTGTTTAAACGCCTTATCCAGTATTTAAGTACCATTGAGACCTTTCAAAAACGTAGAATTTTAACACATTACTGGTATAGAATCGTATATATTTCATACAATATAATTCTTAAAAATGTGTTCATTTATTGCTTAACACGTGTTTATTTACTGGACTTTCTACTATTGTCTTATATGCGTTAAAATTTTCGAACTGTAAACATGGCGAATAAAACAAAGAGTGTGTGTACTGATGAAAAGTATTATTGATTCGCGCGATAGAAAGGGAGATAATTTGGATCGCTTCATTAAAATGTTACTTAATTATTATTACATTATTTTTTACTCTCCGTATAATGAAACTCTTTATCTTATATACATAAAATTTTCATGTCACGATGTATATTCGCGATGAACTCCGAAACTACTGAACGGATTTTCATGAAACTTGAATTATTTTATGTAATTTGGACGGATTTAAAAGAGAGTATAATTTTAATAGTAATATTATTGCAAATTAAATGTTTATTACGCGAAATTAGTGCATATTTATCAGTTAGTTCTGTAAATTCCTAATAGATGGCGGTTTATCATCTTAGTAATGTTTATTATACGACATCCGTGTTTATTTATCAGTCAGTTCTAATTATTAGTAATAGTTGGCGGTTTAGCATCTAGATGGCGTTAATTTCAAGTTATTTCATTTTCGTTAATATCTCAACATAATCATATTTTATCAATTTTTCGTGAATCATTTTCATAATTATATTTTGTATTGTATTATTATTGTGCAGTGTCCAGTTTGAATATTTCTAATATTATAAATAATTACTTAAATTTAATTCAATGACTAAAAATAAATCTCAAGGCCTTGGATTTGGAAAATAAATGTTTTCACGTGTAGGCTAACCAACCATCACATCTCTTCGTGTTAGCGAAAGACAGGTTAACCAGGAATATGATGGCGTAGCTTTTCGACATTCACAAGTGCTTGTAACAGCCCAGACTGAATAAATGATTTTGAATTTGAATTGAATATTGTACACAAAGTAGTACCCAATTAGATAAGTGTTAGTTTTAATAATTGAAAATTGAAAAATAATAATCGAATAAAACATTTATAACAATTTGTTTTTATGTTTTTAATTTCTATAGTATATTTTGTAAGTAAGTCACTGATTACAAACTGTAATTTAATATGAGATGAATAAAATATAAATTCAGAAAGTATATGTTGGTTAGTACTTAATTTCAACATTTTGATACTTTACCTATCACTAAAATTTCGGCGAAACGTTTTATTTTCAATCGCATATGAATGAATGTATTTTTTTTTGAAAATATTAATTTGATTGTACCAATGAATTAGTAAAAAATTGATTCAATGTATCATGATTACTGAGACACGGCAACGCGTGTTTGTGTCAGCTAGTAACGTAATAAAATACCTTCACTATTCTTCACTCTAAATCAAGGTCATAGACACTGCAACCTACATTTGACTTTCTTTGATGACTAACGTTAAGAAGGGCATATGTTGACACCATTCAGGGATGGTATAAGTAGTTCATCCCGCTTATGTCTTCTCATCAAATGGAACAACAGTAGTTTTGTTTACATTCACCGATTTGTTTACATTCATTATCGGAACACTAGTATTGCGTTTACAAGACTATGGTTTAGCTCATAAAAATTATTTCATTGCACAGTATACAAACCTTAGCTCGTGGAAACAAAGAATAAGTTACAGTTCTACCTCCCAATGGATCACAAACTCTTGCAGGTGGTAATAATACTGAAGCAGCAGATCTAAAACAAATTCATCAATTATAAATTAAATTAGGCAACATTCAATCGAAACCTATTAATACATGGTGCTGTTAATTATTATAAATTTCTTGTGAAATATACAAACCTCTTCAAACAAGTTGCTGTGTCTACTGCAGCATACATAAAGGAGCTTATCTGCACTGAACATAATGGATATCCTTTTTGATTAGTTTTATCTACGTTAAATCTGTAAGGAATATTTGTTTCATTATTTATTTAAACTATTATAATATCAGGTAATAAGAATTTCGATTAAAATAAGAAAATATAATAAAAATAATTACTTTTCATAGCATTGTTCAATTTTTTCAACTTGCTCATAATGAGTTTTAGCAAGAAAAATTATAGGAAAAGGAATATCCGTCCTCATTAAATCAGTGCCACCTTTATTCCACTTTGATCCACCAGCATGTGAGCATGTGCTTTCTGGTGCTGATGAATATTCATTTGGACATTTTGAATCTGGAGAAAATGTGCTGATACTGAAATGAAATATATAATATTTTTATTATTGACAGTTATATAATCATATATGTCTTAAGACAACTATAATGTTACCACCAATAAACTCATTACCAGATAATATAGTCAAATGCCAAATTTATCTCATGACTAGTGGTACCTCCACTGTTCTAGTGGCATCAGCAGCATAGGTTATAGAGTAAATAAATAAAAATTCTTAAACTTATTAATTAGCCTACCACAAGGCACTCTAAGGTTGTCTTATGGAATCTAGAGTAATATGCAATGTATATTACTCAAAAATAAGGAACTAAAATATTTGTTTTAAATGTTATTACTATTTGTTTTTTTTTTAATAGTATATTATTGCAAAATAAAGATGAAGCATTTTTGGCTAATGTGGTATTTATGTATTTTAAATTCTTGCATTTATCATAAACTGAAATTTTATTAACAATAAAATAACACAAAAGAAAGCTTAAATAAAGTCATTATAAAATTTTTTATAGAGAAAATACTGCAATATTGGACACAAACAAAAAATATGGAATGAGCCTAAACATAGTACTATGTGTCATATGAAAATATGGACAAAAAAATAAATGCATACTTCGTTGAGAAACTACTGTGTCCATATGTTGGTGGCATTCTGGTCCCAGGCACTGGTCTTCAAGTTAAAATTCTGCCAGGTAGCAACTTGTTATCTATTTTTCGAATTTTACATATACATTTATGTAATGCATCTATAGCTGAGGTTAATAATCATCAATTCACACAAAATTTGTATTTTTTAATAAGGGTTTAACACTACTTAAACTGCAATGCATTATCATATTTCACTCATTTTTGTGACACATTATCTTAAGACAAGGTCTAGGTTTATTTTTCTATATTTAATTGACAATTCATTTAGTCCTGTTACTATGTAATTATTACATTAACCCAATCACACTAAATTAAAAACCATACCATATAAATGCCAATACTCACTCAAATGTTGTATTGTCAAATACCACAACACCAGCAATATTATCAGGTTTCTTCAGGAACATATCAATGATTGAATTAAAAAGTAATACACTAACAACAGCCATATATGGACCTGCAGTAGCATTGTGTACAATCCACTCTGCTTCGCTTCTTTCTTTTATGAAATGAACTACTCCTTGAGAAGATTCCTCTTCAGCTGAAAGATAAACAAATATATAAAGGAATTTATTATAATGTCAGTTTTGAAATTCTACCGCCTTCCAGTTATTACACTTCATGTTGGACTAAACGAAGTTCACCTAATTAGCTAGTTGTATTAGTAGTAGTATATAAATAACTAACAGAACATTAATTGCCATTTCAATATCTCTGGTATTAACAATAATTAGAAGAAAACTACTTTCCACAGATTTAAAAAAAATGTGAAGCTAATATAATATTAGCTTTAGCCAGCTAATCTGTTGTATTAGACCACAATATTCAGCCAGCAGGTCAAATCACTGTGTCACTTGCATTGTGCAGGATGATTGAACTCACTGCAAAGATTTTGTAGTTTTATAGTCAAAAGAAAGGTGCTGTTCTAGACATGTATTATGAAATAAAATTAATTACATAAATAGAATGATAAATACATATGAATAAGAGTCACATGAAATTAGGATCTTTAAACTACATTTTTCCCATGGAAAATGAAAGCAACATCTATTGCGAAAAAAATTATATTTCTTACATGAGCAACCCATTTGATGTGTCCCATTAAGTCTTCTAAAGCATGGCGCTCCACCCTCTATTGAAGAATATATCTGTTCTTGCAATCTTTCAGTCCAAGACACTGATTAAAAAAAATGTAAAATTATTATATATAAAACTAATTTTTTTCTATCCTTAGTCACACATTTCTAAACTTACATTTTAAATTAAATAAACATAGTAAACAAAGATTTAATATATTATAATTCATAATTGAAGAAAAATCTAAAATAATCGACCAAAAATTAGTCAGGCTAGTAAATTGTTTAAACAAAATACACACAGAAAATTCATATATTTTATTTATTATGGGCTAAAACTTGAAAAATCACAACAGAAATACGAAATGAATCAGAAAAATCACAAATCGAAATCGTCAAACCAGTATATTACTTTACTTTTTTTTTTTTTTAAACTTCGCTCGTATCGAGCAGGCAAAGAGCAGAGCCCATACAGCCTATTCTGTGGTAAATCTTTATCTTCTTTATTCTTTGCTTTCGTATTTCTTTATTTTTTCCGCGTTTTTATAGTTCCGAGACCGTGTGGGTTATAAATTTAAAAAGATGTGGATATGATGCGGTGTTTCTTAAAATTTTTTGAATAGAACGCGGAATATCATCTGTGTTCTTGTATAGATCTATAAGCTCATTCATTAGCACAAGGCGTTGAATGCCAAATGAAGAGCAATTGAAAAACAAATGGTCCAACGATTCTTCTCCTCTATTGCAATGTCGACAAATTGATGAATTAGTCATAGCTTTTCTGTGTAGATGAAAGTTAATACGGCAATGTCCAATACGTAGACGATTCATAATAGTGTAAAATTTGCGGCCCATGTAAGTAAATTTTGCAAACCAAGGCACTTGACTTGCCGTTACACCTAATGATGCATACCATAATCCCTTTCCTTCAGTATTTTGAATATATTGCCAATGTAGCTCCCATTCTTTTTGTACCTGTTCTTTTAAAATTACTACAATATCAGTATGTGGTATAGGGGTATTTTTATACATATAATTAATTTGTTGTGGAAGATCACTGGAAGAGGTTATAGCCCTAGCCAAAGTGTCTGCACATTCATTGCCTGCAATATGTTTGTGTGCTGGAACCCATATGAAAATAATTTTTATACCCATATTAGACAGCTCTGTCCATTCATGCTTAATATCATATAATATATAATTAGTTTTTGCATCTAATTTGTTATTACTAAGAGCTTTAAGCACACTCTGACTGTCACTAACAATAATCCAATTTTTGTCTTCCTCACTATTGTTTTGAATGTATTTTAATGTAGCATATATTGCCAGGGCCTCTGCTGTGAATATACTAGCATATTTGTTCAGTTCATAACTGTTACCTGATTTTGTTTTGGAGTCATAAAAAGCCATAGACACTTTGCTATTATTTTTAGACCCATCAGTATACACTTTTCTAAAATTGTTCCAATTAGACAATAACATATATACCTCTTCTTTGGTATTAAGGTCATCTTTAATAATAATTTCCATGTCAGTAAATTTGGCAGAAAAGCTACCGTTATAACAGGCCCAAGTTTGTTTTGTATAAATATTGTATGTATTAATTACAGGACAGTAAAGAGAAAAATCTTTTAATAAAAAGGGTGGAGAATGATAAATAGTAGCATAATCATTGAATGTAGAAAGGACATGCAACAAAATGTTATATTTTAATGAAGACAGTTTCAACAGAAATTTAGATTTAAGATAGTTAAACCTAATATGAAGTGGAGGAATATTACATTCAAGCTGCATTGTTGCAATAGGAGAAGTTATGAATGCTCCTGTAATAAGACGTAAGTTTTTGTTTTGTATCTTATCTAACTTATCAACTAAATTTTTATTTGATGCAAAACATGAATATCCATATTCAAAATGACTACGTACTAAAGACTTGTATAATAATAAAAGTATTTTAGGGTCTGCACCCCAATATGAATAAGCCAAAGTTTTGAGAATGTTAAAGGCCTTTAGTGCTCTAGCTATAAGTAAATCAACATATTTACACCATGATAAAGTATCTGTAAATATTATACCTAAAAACTTTGCATCAGAAGTGATAGCTATGTATTTATTATTATATTTTATATTAACATCAATGATTTTCTTACCAAAAATTACCAATTTTGTCTTACTTGTGTTTATCTCTAAATTTAAATAGTCAAAATATCCTTTCAAATTAATTAATGCACTGTTTAATCTATGATTCAGATCATCACTATTAGAGGATGCATAATATATTGCAAGATCATCAGCATATTGCAAATTTTTTACATATGGTCCTAAAATTATATTAATTTGGTGTATATATAGTAAAAATATTAGCGGACTTAAAATCCCACCTTGACATACACCCTTATATGCAAGTCTTGGTCCAATCAACTTGCTGTTATTAACTTTTACAAAAACTAGACGGCCATGCAAAAATTTATATATCCAATTAATAATTTTTTCAGGAATACCTAAACGATGTAACTCTTTAACTAATATACACAGATTAACATTATTGAAAGCAGAAGAAATATCAAAGAATATACAAGCTAGAGACTTATTAGTGATTTTTGATTTATGATATCCAGCAGTAGTGTATTGAAACTCTGACTAGCTGAGAATCCACGTCTGAAGCCGAACTGATTATTAGGTAACAAATGATTTTTTTCTATATAAAATTCTAATCTTTGCTTGAGAAGTTGTTCAAATAGTTTACCCATACATGAAGTTAAGGCTATAGGCCTATAAGAGTCGGCAGAATCTTTGTCTTTACCTTGCTTCAATATGGGAACGAGACAATCTGTTTTCCATTGATCAGGAATTTTATCATAAGTCCATAACATGTTATATATGACTAAAAGAATGCTTAAACATTTTTTGTTCAAATGTTTAATCATAAGATATGAAATACCATCCAAGCCATGAGCAGTATTACGTCGTGAAGTTACAGCTGAGATTAACTCAGGAAGAGAAAATGGTTCAATCAAAAACTGATTTTCTGATATACTATGTTGTGGAGGTATTGATGTATCATTTGGGACAAAATCTGGTGTATATTTATTGAGAAACTCTTGTATCCAAGTATTATTAAAACTGCATTTAGGTGTATATGTTTTATTAAATCTCTTCATCTGATTCCATATTAAAGACAATGGTGTTGTACGATTAAAGGATTCACAAAGCCTAGCCCAGCTAGCCTGTCTTTCTTTTTTTAAAGTCAATTTTTTAAGGGCTTGAAGTTTTTTAAAATTAATATAGTTATTTTCAGTGGGATTTTCCTTAAAAGCTATATAAGCATTCTTGCAGTTTAATACAGCAATATGACATGTATCATTCCACCAAGGCAAAGGAATCTTGGATTTTTTGTTTTGGACATTGTTTGCAACGATAGTAGTGTCAGGATTGTATGGTAGGCATTTATTTACTGAACTGATCAAAATATTTGTAAAATTATCATATATTTTTAATGGTTCCAATGACATATCAAAGCCAGATAGAAGCAGAGGAACAAGTTTTGTATATTTTTCCCAGTTAACTAGTTTGTAATTGAGATATTTTTGCCTATTTGTAAAATTTGAATTGTTGGTGTTTGATGAAAAATTATTAAAGGTGAGTTTTGTTGTTACAGGGAGATGATAACTACCCATTGGATTGTGATGTACCTGCCACTCAGAAAGTAATGCAAGAGAAGGAGATACTAAGGACAAATCTAATCCGTTTGGTTGCCATATGTGTGAACCTATTGTAGTTGGTTGACCGTCATTTAAAATTATTAAATTTTTACTATCCACTACGTCCATGATATCTCTACTCCTTTGATCAGTATTAGCACATCCCCATACAGGATGATGTGCATTGAAGTCTCCTCCTATAAATAATGGATGTGGAATATTCATTAGCAAATTTTCAAATTTTTGTTTACTAAAAGATGGAGTGGAGTTTGGTGGACAGTAACAACTAACGAAATAAATATCTTGACCATTAATACTTAAACTTATACATATATTTTGTAAAGAGTCATCACAAGGTGTACTTATAATATTGTATTTTAAAAAATTTCTTATAAGGATAGCTACACCATTATGAGAGTTCCCTGTATCCTTTCTAATTACTGTAAAACCATTTAAATTAAAAAAATGTTTCGGCCTAAGCCATGTCTCACATATTAGAGCAATGTGTATATTGTAATTATTTAGAAATATTATTAAGTCATGTTTATTGGATATTATGTTTTGTGAATTCCATTGCATTATATTGATACTATCCATTAATTAACGAAAATCAGTATCCAAATTTCTGTTGAATGACTCCAATAAAATATTTTTAATAGAATTAGAATTAATAGATTGTTCTTTTGTTTTATTTATTTTCAAAATTTCTAATACAGATTCTACCAGTAAATTAATTAATTTGTCATTATTCATTATATTGTTAATTGTAACTTTGGATTTATTTTGGGATATTAAAGAAGGAAATTGTTTATTGTCGAGTACATCGGCATAAGCTACCGAGCGTGCTTTTATTTTACATTCTTGTATCTTTTGTTTCTTGACAGGGCATTGAAAAGAAATTGCAATGTGATTACCATTGCAGTTCAAACATTTGGCATCTTGTGAGTCTATTTTGCAATCTTTGTAGCTATGATCTTGTGTGCAAATGGAGCATTTGGTACTATTTCGGCAATACTTAGCTATATGTCCATATTTCAGACAGTTCAGGCATTGTTTTACTGGTGGAACATATGGGCTTACCTCGTGTCTCCAGTGATCAAGTGAAATGTACTCTGGTAACTGAGTAGCTGCGAAGGTTACCGCTACAACTGAAGTGGGCTGCAAACCATGCTCTTTGGAACGCCGCATAATTCGCCTTACTTGGATAACATTGCGAGTGCTGGCAATTACTGAAAATATTTTTTTATTGGACAAAGACAGTGGTACATTCTTAAGAACACCAGTGCATTCTGCAGCTGATGCAGGGATTGATGCAGTCAGTAAAAGTTCATCGAGAAATTTTTTATTTTGTACGAACATATTAGCATTATTTGATATATCAAAAATAATCCCAACTCTATATTTATTAATTGTTTTTAAATGTTTAACTCCAGAAACACAATGTTTCCGAAGTGCTTTGGATATTAAAATACGATCTTTGTCACAGAAAGGCTTATTTTCTCTGTTGGCAAGAAATACAATATATTCTGTATTGCGACTTCCATCGGGGTATTTTCGAATGTAATTGGAAGCTTTATATACGGAATATTTGTCGTCCTCTTCATCATCCATGCCAATACCAGACTTAAAGGAATCTGTATCAGAACTAAAATCATCGGGAACTGGATCTCCAACACCTTTTTTTCTTTTTTTAGGTCCCTTCCCCATATTTATACTAAAAATACCCAAAAGGCAATATAAAACGCGTAAAATAAAATTTAAATTTGAAAAGACCGCCTTTCAACTTAAAGCTTTCCCGCGTTTTTCTTATTTTCATATTACTTTACTCTTTGCGTCAAACTGACATTTTTTTTTGGTAAATTATCCCCTTTTAGGGTAAGGCAAAGGGTACTAAGCCCATGCAGCCATCGTCTTCTCTGTGATATATTACTGATGATATATCTCAATGTTTTGTTGCTCAAATATTATAACTTGATCTCTTCTCTTGATCTGTCTTCTTATTGGGTTGTTTATTGCTCAAATTGCTCAATATCAAACTCATTTGTTCAAATGTCACCAACGGTAGAAATGATAAAATTATAAATTGGTCTAAAGCAGTCTGTTTTTCTCAATAAAATTTGAATGGAGCGCGGGATTGCATCAGGATTTTTATAAATTTCTAACAGAGAGTCTATAAATATTATTCTTTGAATATTAAAATGTGGGCAGTCAAAAAATAAGTGGTGTAGTGTTTGGTTATGATTATCGTTACAGAAATTGCAAACTGGAGAAGAAACTATGTTAATTTTATTTAGATGAGAGTTAAAGCGACAGTGACCAAATCTAAGCCGGCAGATGATAGAATAATACTTTCTTCCAAAGTATGAAGAACTCTTAGCAAACCATGGCTTGGAAATTTTGTTATTTATATCAGAGTACCATTTTCCTTTAGTTTGAGTTATTTCTTGCCATAGCTGTTGAAGTTCTTTAACTAAACAGATTTTTACTGGTATAAGAATATCTGAATCGGGGAGAGGAATATTTTTGGGTGGAGGTTGTATTGAATTGTTGACAATGGTACTTGCTAAATAATCTGCCTCTTCGTTGCCTTTAACGCCAATATGAGATGGCGTCCAAACAAAAATTATATCATAGTGTTTTGATTTTAGTGAGTAGTATTTTTCACGAATACTATATAAAATATAATTAGTGGAGGTTGAAAATTTTGGGTTGTCTAATGCTTTGAGTGCACTCATACTGTCTGATATGATAAGCCATTTATAATGATTATTTTGTTTTTGAATAAAATCTAAGCTCATTGATAAAGCATAACACTCTGCAGTAAAAATACTGGCATTGTTGGGGAGTCTAACTCCAATACCTGTTTTAGACATATTATCATAGAGAGATGATGATACAGAGTTGGAGTTTTTAGCTCCATCCGTATAGACTTG
This sequence comes from Scirpophaga incertulas, assembly GCA_036419045.1. Lineage (NCBI taxonomy): Eukaryota > Metazoa > Arthropoda > Insecta > Lepidoptera > Crambidae > Scirpophaga > Scirpophaga incertulas. The sequence continues at coordinate 16,274,226 of CM071633.1, forward strand.
GTTATATTCTCTCCACTTACTTATTAAGTTATAAACATCTTCCTTATATTTCAGAGAAGAATCTATACAAACTTGCATATCACAAAATTTGGAATGATATTCATGTTGATAACAAGGCCAGTTAACTGAAGAAAACATGTTATTTTGGGACTGTAAATCTATGTTTGCAGATAGATATTTAAGTAAGAAGAAGGTTTGTGATCGTCAAACTGACAATTGAATGAAACTGCAAGCAATCCACAGATATATGACGAGTATACTGCTACAGTGCACAGGGAATAGTATATTAATCTGTGGCACAGGGCCCCTAGACAAATGCCACTTAGCATTCATTAGATGCGGAAAATAAAAAATGTATGGGGATAAGTCAAACAAGTGATAAGTCACGTGGTCCATCTGCTGATTCGGTAAACAAAATCCTTCTTGTCACAGTGCGGAAACGCTACAGAAAAGTTTTTCTTAAAGACTGCAAGAACCTAACGTTTTGTTATACTAGTTGTTAGACAAGTGCTATCTTTTGCTAAAGAAACGCTAACGCAAATAGCGTCACCGACGACCCTACAGTTAGATTGATGCAAAGTTGCTGAGTATCTCTAACCAGTCTGTGCTGCCAAACGATAACAATTGTAATTTATGTCAAATCAAATTTAAATATAATAAACACACAGATAGACGTAATGTTTATTATTACAAAAATTTTTCGTTCCAATATAATAAATGAAGTGTGTTTTAAAATGTATTCCTTATACCAATTAAATTACCATGAAAGACACTTTAATTTAATATGGCAACACAAAATTTCGTTAGCTGATAGTTTTATTTTTGTGTGTATTAATATTGGTATTCAAATCTAAAATGTCTGCTATTAGTTTGTATATAATATAACTTTAAAAGTCATTATGTTCTAATATGTTGAAAATATAATTTTATTATGATCCGTCAATAGAACACAGAAACATCGTTCTTTTTTTTTCCTCAGGAGAGGAAGGCTGAGAATCCTCACAAGGTGCACGAAACGTACCCAGGATACCCCCGCAACGGCAAGTATCACGGAGGTTATGTCGGACTTCACGCGACCGGAACGGTTCAGCCACGTGACCTACCGACTAAACTCAGCCTGGCCTAGGTTCTAAAACCATATAGGCAAATCGTGAGGGCGACCGCCCCTCAGGAGAGGGGCGATACAGAAACATCGTTCATTCACGAATGCGATTGCTAGTCGCTGCCTAAAATGCAAGTTGCTGCCTAAAATGCAGTTCTTAAATGCCAATATACCAATCTAACACCGTGATTCAAATTGTATAAATACTACTCACGTGCTAACGAAGACCATGCCATGTTATTATTCTATTGTATTTTTCGTGTAACCATAAGCAACATAAATGCAAAAGATGCAGGAGATAGGTAGTGCACATGATATATTGCGATCTGAATCCGACCGAGTTAATAAGAAAATTGGCAAGTAGTGGCAGTAGAAAAAAGAATGTGATTGAGATCGCATCGCAGATGTATTTGAATTCATTGTACAAGTTGAAAACAGCATTTACATCAGTAATGTGTCTTTAATTTTTTACTTTATTTTTTTCTTACTGAATCCTTAATTACATAATCTTCTTCATCTCATTCCGCATATTAATGACGAAAAGTTATAAATAAATAAAAAAAAAAAGAGTATTTTAAGATCAAGAATTCAGATTCGCTTTTGACAGTGACTCAGTGACAGATCTTAGGTTATTGAAATTCCTTATTTTTAGACAATAAACATCTGATGTAATTAAAATCTTGAAGAAATCAATGTATAGCATCAAGGGTTCAAAATAATGCAAAATGTGATTATTTATTTTCTTGATTATACAATAGTATAGTCAAGATTTATCTATTGGCAACTCTGGTGAATGAGAAACACAAGGTGGACTTTTTGGCGGGAAGTCAAACAAGGCGCGCGAAATTTGTTTTAAATTTTCGTTTTTTGCATATTTTCCGAGTTAAAACTAAAGTATATTGTGTAAAATCAAGCACGCGAACCCCGTTTGTAAAAATGGGGTCGCAAAGCGACGGCGAGCAGGAGGCCTGTGACCGTAAGAGGAAATACCAGAAAATTACTGACTCATCGGAGGCAGATAAGTACAAAATGTATTTTAAAGCCAATTACACCCGGCTATTTCTTGAAAAAAGCGCAGTTGATTACAACGTATATGTTGAATCGAGGGAAAAAGAAAAATTAGGGAATAAAAACCCTCTGAAATTAACACAACTTTTTACTGACAACATAAAAGGTATCACACTTGAAACAGGTGTAAACTCGTAAATCTCCACAATAAATAAAAGAATATTATATAAAGTAAATAGTAGTTTGTTTTATTCTTCTCAAGTATTTATATAACAATATGATATGGAAAATCAAGAAGACACACAAATATAAGTCAAAAAACAACTGTCACAAATAGCCAATGTAAAGAAGTATGCATTTAGTCCAAAGAGTTACAACACTTCCCCTACTTCTATATATTAGGCTATTTACATTACACTAAACCTAAATTCTTTATCAAATACAGATGTCTTTGTTTTGGTACAAACTTTGTAAAGATATCTGCCTTCATTTCATTAGTGGGGACAAATTTTATAACAATTGTTCCACTTTCCACAAGTTCTCTAATAAAATGATGTCTTACATCAATATGTTTCGTACGTGAATGATGTACGTTATTTTTCGTAAGCATAAGAGCTCCTTGATTGTCACTGAAGATACAAATACCATTAGCCAAACTAAATACTTCTTTGAGTAAATTATTAAGGTAAACCGATTCTTTTGAAGCGTCACTGAGAGCCATATATTCAGCCTCAGTCGTTGATAAGGCCACTGTTCTTTGTTTACGGGACTCCCAGGATATTGGACCATTTAAGTAGAATACATAACCAGTATATGATCTCCGATCATTGATACACGCAGCATAATCTGCATCAGCATACCCATTCAGTTTGAAGGAATTAGTACTATGATAACTCAATTTGCGTTCCATTGTTCCTTTCAAATATCGCAAAACTCTCTTTGCTGCATTCCAGTGTGCCATACCATAGTTATTATTAAATTGACTAAGCACACTGACAGCATGTGCAATGTCTGGTCTGGTTCCCACTGACAGGTACATTAAGGACCCGATTAGCTGTTGGTAAGGTAATTTATCAGCTAATTGTCTCTCTTCAGTCGTAGGGTTTATTAATCTTTGGCCTGGATCAGCAGGAGTGCTAGCAGGTTTAGCATCAGTCATAGCAAAATTATCTAAAATCTTTTTTATATACTCTTCCTGATCAACAGTTATGCTATTATCGCCTTTTGAAATCCTAAGTCCAAGAAAATTTTTAATCGTTCCTAAATCCTTAACTACGAAGAACTCTTTTATATTTCTTTTAAATTCGTTCTTCATGTCCACACTGTTGCTTAAAATGCAAAAATCATCTACGAAGACTGCAACAACTATTATGCAAGTACCTTTAACCTTATAATACAAACAGTGGTCATGATGTGATTTCTTCATATTCAATTGCACCATTGCACTATTAAGTTTCTGATTCCACTGTCTGGGTGCTTGCTTTAGTCCATAAAGGGACTTATTTAATTTACACACCTTCCCCTTGTTGCAATCTTCAGAGAAACCTTCAGGCTGTTCCATGTAAATTTCTTCAATAATATCACCATTAAGAAAAGCAGTTTCAACATCCATTTGATCTAGTGACACGTTCCATTGTGCCGCAAAAGCAAACAATATCCTCACAGTTGAAAGACGTGCAACAGGTGCAAATGTTTCGTCATAGTCAATGCCATATGTTTGTGTAAATCCCTTTGCTACTAATCGAGCCTTGTATCTTATGATTACTCCGTCACCGTTTTTCTTTATTTTAAACACCCACTTGTTACGGACAATTTTTTTATCTTTTGGTCTATCTACAAGTACCCAAGTTCCATGATTAATAAGGGAATTATATTCACTTTGTAGAGCTTCAAGCCACTTATCTCTGGCGGCAGAAGATAAAGCTTCTTTGTAAGTTGCAGGAGTATTGTCTTCCATAGTGGCTTTGTATAGCAATACATCATCTGGCCATTGTTTTGGTATTCTATTTCTCAGAGGATATTTTCTGTCTGTGTCTTGTAAATTGGTCGAGGGATGTTCCGTTATCTCTTCTACAGATTCTTGAAACTCCTCTTCTGTGTTAACTTGTTCATTGAAACTTATATCATTTTCTCTATTTACAGGCTCAACATGGACCACTTCATTTTCATATACTACAGGATCAGGTCTAGTAATTGTGGTTTCCTCTATTAAATGTTCCGGCGTGACCTGATTATCTTCCCCTCTATAGGGTAGTGAGCAAGCAGTCACTTCATTTTCAAAATGTTGAGTTTCAACCTTATTCTTCATATGTGTATTATGTAGAGAAGATATTGACTTGAATAAGAAATCATTTTCAAAAAATTTGACATCTCTCGTCTTGATGACATATTTTGGACATTCAGGATCTAATACTCTATAGCCTTTAGTTTCAGTACAATATCCAACAAATATGCATAGTTTTGTTTTAGGGTCAAGTTTCTTGCGTTGTTCTTTAGGAATATGAGCATAAACTTTACATCCGAAAACTCGTAGATGTGACAGATCTATCTTTTTTCCAGTCCATGCCTCTTCGGGCGTTAGACCTCTAATTGTTTTTGTCGGAGAACAATTCTTTAGATATGTTGCCGTATTAATTGCTTCTCCCCAATATGTTTTTGGTAGACCAGCTTCAGACAACATAGACCTTGCCTTTTCCACAAGAGTTCTGTTAACACGTTCAGCAACGCCATTTTGTTCTGGATTATATGGCACTGTTGTCTGATGTAAAATTCCAGCTGCTTTCAAAATTTCTTTAAATTTACAATTCACAAATTCTCCACCATTGTCCGTACGAAGAATTTTTATTCTTTTGTTGGTTTGATTCTCAACAAGGCTTTTGAATTCGCAAAATATATTAACTACTTCAAGTTTTTGTTTTATTAAATACGTAAAAGTTTTTCTAGAAAAATCATCCGTGAATGTTACAAAATATAAAGCACCTCCTAAAGACGCAGTACTCATAGGTCCGCATACATCACTATGGATCAATTCTAGAATATCGGACGCTTTTGAATCTGACCGTTTGAAGGGTTGTTTCGAAAGTTTCCCTTCAATACAAGAAATACAATTGTCTTTGATAGAAGAAACAGGTTTTGAATACTTGACGCCATGGGCTAGGTGTAAGCGAAGTAATTCCATTGACCTAAAGTTTAAATGCCCAAGGCGTTTATGCCATAGATCTGCAGAATCACCTATCTCTTCCTTTGTTACTTGTGCTTGGGTAACAGGTAAATCAAGCTTGTACATACCGTTTATGTTCGATGCAGTATTTACAATCTTACCATAAACCTTGCAACTTTTAGCATCTAAAACTTTACCGCCAGCTGGTGAAAATAGTACTACATTTCCTTCCTTTACTAATGAGTTGACTGAAAGCAGGTTCGCTGATAAATTCGGAACATGTAGGACATTAGTAATATTGGAAGAAGTATTCAGTTTTACAGTACCGATGGCATCTGAAACAATAACATCATCATTGGCTATTCTAATTTGTTTTCGAATAGGTTTTGAATCACGGAGCCAATCACTTCTATTGGTCATATGACTAGTAGCACCCGAATCAATGAACCAGTCATCACTTTTGACAAGTAGTGAATTATTATGAATTTGTATAGGAGCAGAAAAACTATATGACCTAGCATTTGAAGAATTTCGGTTACTACTTACAGACTGACAATCTGCCTTTAATGATACCTCACATATTTCGGCTTTATCTTTATTCAATTTGGCATTAAGAATCCTGCATTTACTTATAGTATGCCCTCGCTTGTGACAGTAATTACAAAATATCGTTTTAAAGTCTCTATTAAAATTTTTATTTGTCGACACCAAGGCGGAATCTTCAGTGGAACTATGGTTAACTAATCCATGTTTATCTTCTTTTAATAATGCAGCTACTATATTATCCGAAGTAAGTTCAGAGCCAGAATGTTCCAGTGCCATTACAAGAGGCTTAAATTTTTCGGGAAGCCCGCACAGCAAAATAATAGCCAGAAAGTTGTCATCTATTTTTTGGTTGATTTGTTGCAGCTGTTGATTGATTGACATAATCTCATTGATATAACTATCCATATTGTCATTGTAACGCGTATTAAGTAGCTTTTTCATCAAAGTAAGCTTCCTAACGAGACCGCCATCAGCATAGGCCTTTTTTAAATTATTCCAGGCTTCATAAGCAGATTTAGAACCCATTATTTTAGAGAAAACTTTGTCATGACAGCATAAGCCAATTTTTGCCCGTGCTCTATCATCGCGGCGTAGTACTTCTTGTGAGCTGTTTTCTGGTGGTGGATTCTTTACACAATCCCATAGATCGCATTCTATAAGCATCATTTCCATGCTGAAGGCCCAAGTGCAATAATTGTTCTGACCCTCTAGTTTTGTAAAAGAGGGGGTGGCAACATGTGTACTAATTTTTTGATCATGTATTTCAGTGGTCAGGCACTTTCTGTTATCTTCCATTTTCAATAATTTGATAACACGTACTACGCTAGTATAATATATCAATGGTCACTGATTCCAACTTCAATCAAAAAATATGCGTGTTTTTGGTATGTATTTACGTAATTAATGTGGAGTTTTTACCTTCTGGGCCCATAACCACTTGAAACAGGTGTAAACTCGTAAATCTCCACAATAAATAAAAGAATATTATATAAAGTAAATAGTAGTTTGTTTTATTCTTCTCAAGTATTTATATAACAATATGATATGGAAAATCAAGAAGACACACAAATATAAGTCAAAAAACAACTGTCACAAATAGCCAATGTAAAGAAGTATGCATTTAGTCCAAAGAGTTACAACAATCACAAGCGTGTACCGAATAAATGCATACAAAGTTGGACTAACTTTTCAAAAGGCTGCTGCAGCAAATAGTTTCTTAAAACATGAACATTTCCTGAATAAAAATAAACTGCGTGCTTTATTCCTGCGCACCTAGTGGAGAAAGTGGGAATAATTAAATATGTTCCTACAGACATGTCAAACTTGGAGATTTATAAAAATATTACCTGTGATGCAGACGTTATTTCAATCAAAAGATTTATGAAAAAAGACGAAAACAAACAGTTGATACCATTGACTACAGTAGCCATCACTTTTTCAACAACAACTCTACCTAAATATGCATTTTATTGAGAATGACAATGAAAACCCGCTTTAGATATTTGAATGTTTTATAACCTATAATAGTAGAACCTTTTATTATCTGTGTTCCCGCTAAAATTAATGTCTAACAGAGACTTTTGTGTTATATCCCTTATATCCCTAAGCCGTGTCAATTTAACTCTCTTCTTTCTTATGTTAATTCACCCTTCATCAATATTCTTTGTCATTATTTATTCTACAATCGTATTAAACTTTAATTGTATCTTTTTTTCTTTGATTTGGTTTCGCTCTTTAACTTTTTTATATATTTATTTATAGACAGCGAACAGGTATATTGTTTTTTATTGTCTTGTTTAATTTTAATTTTGCATCCACTTGTACTTTCATGGCCTGGATAATAACATGAGTCGCGCATACTTTATTTTTAAAAAAGTATTCTAAGCAAATAAACTCGAGGTTGGCGAAATCCTATTGGCACCGCCATCAAACCCAAAAGAAGAAGAAGAAGACTTTTGTGTTCCACATGTTTAATTAATTGTTACAGTTGTATTACAGAAGACTTTACTAATCAATAAACCAAATTCACCATAATCGTCCGGACTTTAATTGTATTTGGTTATGGGCCCAGACACGAGAAGATAGAAACAGAAGATTTGACAAAAACTACATACAAATTAGTGTCGGCGTGGTCCTGGACTGATTTTTGGTGAAAAGGTACAGACGAAGTAATAAGTGTAAAAAGATGGACAGAAAAGAAGGTGGTACCATAATTTTAAATAATCATAACTGGGAATCTTGGAAATTCCAAATGACTGTAATACTGCGGTCAAAGAATCTTTTGGAGGTTATACAGAAACCCGTTAATGCCGATGATAAATCAAACTTAGAAAAAGATAATCATGCTCAAGAATATATCGTTACCAGAATTGACGAAAATTTACTGTCCTACCTGGTGTCATGTTCTACTGCATTTGACATGTGGGAAAAATTAACAACAATTTTTGAAGCAAAGTCGAAAGTTGGTGTGCATTTATTGCAACAGATGTTCTATAATATTCAATACGAATCGCCAATGGTCAATTTCATCACCAAAGTTGAAGATATTGTGAATAAATTAAAATTGCATAATGAAAATATATCTGAAAAAATGATTATCACAAAAATATTATTATGCCTGCCTGACAAATTCAAACATTTTACTTCAGCGTGGGAATCAGTCCCAAGCTCGGAGCAGACGCTTAAAAACTTGACAGCAAGGCTCTTAATTGAAGAAGAACGTTTAAAACAGAGAGAGGCTCCAACAGAAGCAGCTTTGGTTGCTAAAGGAAATAATGTAAAGAAGAACTATAGTGACATGAAGAACAACAAAGGGTCAAAGTGTAATAGTGCAAGTGAACAAAATAAAAAGTGCTTTGTTTGTGGAAAGATTGGTCATCTTAAAAGTGAATGCTATGCTCGCAAATGTAATAATTGTGGTAAGACAGGTCATATTTATAAAAACTGTAGGTTAAGACAACATCAAAATAATAGGGCTCCAAGAGCATATATTATGCAAAGTCAATGTCAAAGTAAATGGGTTATGGATACGGGTGCTAGTGAACACATGTGTTGTAATAAAGATCTGTTTACTGATTTTAAGGAAATTCAAAATAAGTTTGTCACTATTGGTAATGGCAATAAATTAAAAGTAATGGGCATAGGAAAGATAGAAATAGACGCCTACAATGGAAATGAATATGAACCCTCAGTATTATTAAATGTATTGTTTGTACCTGAACTCCAAGTTAATTTATTTTCTGTTGTATGTGCAATTGATAAAGGATATAGTATTGTGTCTGACAGTAAAACATGTAAGTTTTATAAAAATGGTATTGTAACCTGTACTTCCTCAAGACATGAAAATTTATTTATTATGAATTTTAAAATAAAAGAAAGTACTGCATTAATTTCAACATTAACAGAGTGGCATAATAAACTTTGTCATCAGAATTACTCGTATGTAAAAGATGTGTTACATAAATATAATAAGACATATGTAGACCATAATGAACAGTGTATTGCATGTATTAATGGAAAGCAGCATAGGCTACCATTTAAAAGAAGCTTTCATAGGGCGACTAAAGTAGGAGAACTAATTCATATGGACTTAAGTGGGATTATAGAGTGTAGCTCTTTAGGTGGTGCCAAGTACTTTTTACTGCTAAAAGATGATTATAGTAATTATAGATGGGTTTATTTTATTAAAAATAAATGGGAAACTAAAGAGTGCATAGAAGAATTTTTAGTATTTTTTAAAAATCTTACAGGTAATCAGGTTCAGCAGTTTAGGTCTGACAATGGTACTGAATTTATAAATAGACACATAACTGAGTTGTTTAAGTCACAGGGCATAGTACATCAGACTACAATTGCATACACACCTGAACAGAATGCTCGTATCGAACGTGAAATGAGGACTGTAGTGGAAGCAGGACGGACAATGTTGTTGGCAAAAAATCTTCCGAAGAAACTGTGGGCTGAGGCTTTAAGCACTGCCATTTTCACAATTAACAGAACAGGTAAGTCACCTATACCTAATAAAACACCCTATGAATTATTATTTAATAAACAGTTTGATATAGACACACTAAGAGTTTTTGGTACAGAAGTATTTGTACACATTCCTAAACATAACCGGCAAAAATGGGATGCCAAAAGTAAAAAAGGTATATTTGTTGGTTACGGTATAAACACTAAAGGTTATAGAATATGGACGCCTGAAAATAAAGAAGTAAATATATATAGAGATGTGATATTTATTAAAGAAGACACTATTAATAGAGTGGAGGATACTTTGAATAAGGATAGTTCATATAAAGTCAGAAGCGGTGGCAGTTTTCATATTATACAGGACAGAGATGTGGAGCAACAACAAAAACAGAGTACGGAGCATATAGAAATAATAGAAAATGACTCAACAGAACTACCTACTATCAATGAAACAGATAAAAATAATAGTATTGAAAGCGAAAAGGATCATAGTAAGACAAATAAAGAAATAGGATATATGAATCAAGAAGATAAGGTCACAAACAGAAGAAGTGAAGAAAGTCAGAACATAAATAGAGAAGAAATGAGTGATACGCAATGTGAAGATGAGATGATAGAAGAATATCTAGAAGAAGAGCTTTTTGATACAGAAGAGAGTAAGGAAACAGAAGAAAGAAGAACTAAAACAGGCAGAAAGATCAAGCAACCATATTGGTTAAAGGATTATGATACAGCTTTGATAACACAAGGAGAAGAAAATTTAACTTACAGAGATGCAATTATGGGAAAAGATAAAGACAAATGGCTCAAGGCAATCAGCGCAGAGATAGAAGCATTAGAACGGAATCAAACCTGGGTTGAGACTGACTTGCCAGTTGGAAGAAGAAAAATAGATACAAAGTGGGTGTTTAAAATAAAAAGAGACGACAATGGTAAAACACAGTATAAGGCCAGACTTGTTGCGAGAGGCTATCAACAAAAAGATGATTTCGACCCCACTGAAATATATGCACCAGTTGCAAAACTTCCAACACTCAGAATTTTACTTGCCATAGCAGTTAAATACAATTTGAGCATTTCACAAATGGATGTCAAGAGTGCATTCCTAAATGGTGATATTATGGAGGATGTATATATAAAAAGACCACAAGGATTTAAAGAGGGAAAGAAAGTACTGAAACTAAAACGAGCATTATATGGTTTGAAACGATCACCGAAAATGTGGAATGATAAATTCAATGACTTTATGATTAAGGAAGGGTTTAACAGGAGTAAAGCCGATTATTGTCTCTATTATAAAAATGAAGAAAAGTTTTATTTACTATTGTATGTCGACGATTTAATTTTGATTTCAGAAAATATCAATAATTTAAACAAATTAAAGAATTCTTTAAAAGCAGAATTTGAAATGAAAGATATGGGGAATAATAATTTGAAATATTTAGGCATAAACATATATAAAAAGGAAGGTTGCATAGAACTGAGTCAAAAGCAATATATAGAAGAATTACTATTAAATTACAAAATGAATGAATGTAAGTCTGCAGAAACACCTATAGAGTTAGGACTTGATCTTAGTTTACAACCTGCAAAGGATGAAGAATTGGTAAAAAGATGTAGAAGACTCGTTGGCAGCCTGATGTATGTGATGTTAGGTACCCGGCCCGACATATGTTTTGCTCTCAACTATTTGGCTAGATTTCAAACATATGCTAATGAAAGCTTATGGAAAGGACTAAAGCGCATATTAAGATATTTACAAGGAACAAAGGACTGGAAGTTAATTTATAGAGCAGAAGAGGATATACCTTTGTTGGGTTATACAGATGCTGACTGGGGAGGTGACAAGCTGGACAGAAAATCTACATCTGGTTTTGTGATGCAAGTATTTGGATGTACTGTGTCCTGGGGGTGCAATAAACAACAATGTGTAGCATTGTCATCTACTGAGTCAGAATTTATAGCTTTAGGTAAAGCAGTTACAGAGGGTTTGTGGGTACAAAATTTAATGTGTGAACTAAAATTAAACAACAGATGTTTTAAAATTTTTATTGATAACCAATCAGCAATACATTTTTCTAAAAATTGTGATAACAAGCGACTTAAGCATATTGATCTTAGATATCATTTTGTTAAACATAAGATTGCAGAAGGTTTGTTACTCTTAGAATATATTCCAACAGATAAACAATTAGCAGATATGTTCACAAAAAGTTTAGGCAAAGTTGTATTTAAAGTTTTTTGTTTAAAGTTAGGATTAATGTAATAGATGATTGTTTAACTGAAAGAAACATTGTAATAATGTATGTTAGAGTTGTGAAGAGTTTTATTTTAATTTTAATGATGGTTTTCATTGAGGAAGGGTATTGAGAATGACAATGAAAACCCGCTTTAGATATTTGAATGTTTTATAACCTATAATAGTAGAACCTTTTATTATCTGTGTTCCCGCTAAAATTAATGTCTAACAGAGACTTTTGTGTTCCACATGTTTAATTAATTGTTACAGTTGTATTACAGAAGACTTTACTAATCAATAAACCAAATTCACCATAATCGTCCGGACTTTAATTGTATTTCATTTCTCAATCTATTAGATATCAAATCCACACATACATACCTCCACTCATACAATGCTATAAATTGTTTTAATTCAATCATTCAGCGAAAGTATGTCGTGGTACTCAGATGTGCTCTCATGCTCTGGTGCTCACCTTTTTAAAGAATGCGATTCAGAAGTATTAATGTGTATTAATTGCGGCGGTGGTCACCTTGCCATTTCTCGTGATTGCCCAATTAAAGCAAAGAAAATGGAGGAAAAGCGTAGCAAAATTATAAACCAAAATCGTTCTTTTGCCTCTGTAGTAGGAACTAAGTTAGATAATGAAAATTTTCCCAAGTTAACACAAAAATCTATTGAAAAAAATACTGTAAATATTAATGATTCTTTTACCATATTAAAAAAACAAAATGTAATGCCTAAGCAAAATTGGATATAGAAACTATTACTAGTAATGAATTAATTTTAAACGCCATGGTTAAATGTCTAGTTGCATTGGCAAATTCTAAAAATAAGGAAGCCATTACCACAAATAAAATAAAAGAAATATTGTTAAGTAATTTACTTTAATTTTATGGTTTCTAGAACTATTAACACTTTACCTAACATTAAAACTTATATAACAATAGCCCAATTTAATATACAGAGTGTAAATAATAAAAAACCATTATTAATAAATTTTCTTAAAGAGAAGGATATTGACATTTGTATGTTAAATGAAACTTGGTTAAGAGCAGAAAGCAACTTTAACATACCAAATTATAAAGTAGTGCAACAAAATGGACCTAACGGTCATGGAGGTGTTGCAATATTAGTAAAAATTTATTTAAAGTTTTCAATACTCTCCACCCCATATTTTTGATTTCCTCCAAAGAGCTGCAATTGTTTTAAAAACAAAACATAGGGGATCTGACGTTGTTATGTGCATATAGTCCACCTAGAAGCGGTCGTTTCCAGAGCAGAAAGTTAAAAAACATTGTTGATAGTTTGCCAAAACCAATATTGCTCTCTGGTGATCTAAATGCACATCATGTTGCATTTGGTTGCCTATCGTCAAATTCAAGAGGCAATGATATCTACAATCTTCTTGATGAATGTGATCTTTGCATACTGAACACAGGGTCTCCAACTACTGTAGGTACCATCAGCCATAACCCCTCCGCTATAGATATATCTTGTATTAGCCAAGCTTTGCTCCATTATGTAGTTGGCATGTCCATGATGATCCCATGGGCAGCTATCATTATCCCACTTTGATAGATATTTCTACATCAGTGGAAAAATATGTGGTAGGTGCTCCTTCTGAGCGTTTTAACTATAAACAAGCCGACTGGTACAAATATTACACTGAAAGTGAAAATGCGTTTGATGAATTAAGGTTTGATAATGTGTGTCCTTTGACTATTTACAATACATTTTGTGACATATTAAATAAACTTAAAGAAATATGTATACCTAAGATTGTAAATAATACTCAATATACTATTAAAAAACCAGTATCATGGTGGGATAATGAATGCTTTACTGCAGTTAGTAATAGTAAAATAGCTTTAAGAAATTATAGATTAGATCCTACATTAAATAATTATATAGAGTATAAAAAGGTTGATGCATTAAAAAAAGAGAATAATAAGTCAAAAAAAGAAGGATAGTTGGAGATCATTGTGTGAGGCATTTAATAGATTTACACCTGTAAGTACGATTTGGAACCACATTCGTCGATTTAAGCGAGCCGCTACAAAAAAGTCTTCAAAAAATGACGACTGGATTGCAAACTTCTTTGATAAATGTGCCCCTTTGTCTCTCCTCCTGAAAAAGATATAGATAAATCAAGGTTAAAAAATATTTTTGAATCAATTGGTAATACTGAAGCTTGCTTTTTGATTCAACCATTTAATATTAACGAACTTAAAGCATCATTGAAATCAAGGAAGGATACAACTCCAGGTCTTGATGATTTTTCCTACAAAATGATTAAGACATCTTCATCCTAAAGCTCTTAATATTCTTTTAAAAGATATAATAATAATATTAATGGGAAAAGGGATATATCCCTGACACTTGGAAAACTCAAACTCTCTTATTACAAAAACTTCCAAAACTCGGGTTTAAACCAGGTCTATGTAGTTCGGGTCTAAACCAAGGCCTCTGGTTTAGACCGGACTTTATTACAAAAACAAATTCAAGTACGATCTTCCAAAACCCTAGTCTAAAGAAAATCATTCATTCATTCGTTCGTTTTAAACGGCTTTGGCACCCTAGTTTTAGCCAATTTTATTAGTAAACCAATAATCGTTCCATTTCACGCAGCTTCGCTTGTAACCGACTTAATAATTATAGTGAAAATAAAACTACAAAGTTGATAAAAACATTTATTTTATAAGATAAACTTAATTTTAAAGTATATATAAGACGATATTCGTACTTACATTTCTTCTTATATATACTAGAAAATATAATAATACATTTCACGTTGTAAAAATTGCTTGCTGGAACGTAAATTAAGTACCTATTCAACATTTGCCGCCCTTTTGACACCAAAGCATTTAACTATAAAATTATTTCGTTTTCTTTGAATTTTACAGTGATATCTTTAATAAACTTATATAAAAATGGAAAATAATAAGAGATCCTATAATTGGGGCCAAGAAGACAAGGTATGTACTTACTTAGTTTATATTTTAATAAAGAACTTTTGAAAATTAAAATGTTAACTGTGCATAATTCTAAGTTCATAAAACAATGATTGTTTAACTTATTACTACCTACTTTAATAACTTTCCTTTAGGATATTTTACGGCATTTGGTGTCAGATTCAGCCACAATATTAGAAAACAAAAATAACTCGACCAATATAAATATGAAGAAGGTGAAAGAATGGAGAAATGTTACAGACAAGTATTGAATTTACTGAACATATATGTACCTAAGCAGTATAAGTTTTTGAAGTTTTTATAATCTGAAAAAGATGATCCTAAACACTGTTTATGTTCTATAGATTAAACGAAATTACAAACAAAAGCTGGACCGCAGCACAAGTGAAAACCGCCTGGAAACGTATGAAACTGAAGGCCAAAAGTAACATATCAGGTTACAGGCGGTCCCTGCAGCAAACAGGCGGCGGTGAAAAGCCCCCATCTCCAACTGCCGAAGATGAAGCTATAATGGCCATTACCCCGATCGATTTTGAGATTGGGAGTAACCCTTTTGACAGTGATGCTGCAAGCACTGTACATGTAGAGGTTCCAAATGTTGAGGTACTACTACTACTATCTATAATAAAATTCACAATTAATTGTTAAAAATTAGTAAACATACATTTTATTTAATATTTATTAAAAAAGTAATGCCTGGTTTGGATGAAAATGTAAGATAACAGATTTATATCATGCATAGTTTAATTGCTACAATTATAAATATGTTTTTGTTTAAGATACATAGATAGATAAAATCTTTATTCACTCAAAAGTTCTCCATAAGTGTTCTTATTTGCAGATTGTGGAGATAAATGAACCTGAACCAGGAACATCAGCACCAATTTCTAAAAATGTAAGGAAACAATTTCTGTGGACTATACTTTATTTATAAATAATAAATAAAAATAAGCCTTTTATTTTTTGCAAAATAATATGTAAGTACAAAAAGTATAAACAAAAATCAATTTTTTTATTAATTAGGCAAGGACCCCTCTGTGGGTGAGGCCTCCTCCAAAGACGAATTTTATTTATACAGTTTATTAAATAATGTATATTAATAAATCTTTATAATCATCAGGAACTAGGAAGAAAAACAAAAAAAGGCAAAAGTAGCACATTGTAAGTAAATTATTTCACACTAATCTAAGTTTTGTTTCCAATTTGAATTTTTGTCACTATTGCTACCATTGCAAAAAAATAATATGACACTCCACATTACATACAAATGAACCATATTTTTGTAGATAATTAGGTAAATCTTACTTTTTATATCTGGAGTATTTAAAGTGATTCACATTTGTTTTTCAGAGATACAAGAATGGATATAATAGAAACTAATAAGGAATACAAGAAAAAGTTATTAGAAATGGAAGAAGAGCTCCATAGCTATAAAATTAAATTAATTAAATTAAAAATAGAAAAAACACAATTAGAAATAGAAGTTTTAAAAAATAACACATGTAAATGTAATGACATGCAGAATCATTGACACCTTTCTATGTTAAAAAAAGACAATAAGAGTAATATAAAAATTGTTGATTTATTAAAAATGACTTCTTCTTCTTCGTATGGGCAGTTTCTGCAACTCGACGACATTAAAAATTACTTTCTATTAGTTGTCTCCTTCGAAGGTTCCCCCGAACACTATTTTGTTGTCGTTGGTCTCTAAGAGGAATTGATGCTTCTTGTGATGTTAGATTATCATCGAAAACTTCAGGTATAATATCCTCTCTCATGTCTATTGCTATATTATGCAATATTGCACATGCCACTATTGTGGTTTTCACAGTGTTGATGTCACCAAACATACCCCTCAACAGACAGCGAAATCTTTGCTTCCACACTCCAAAACACCTTTCTATGGTGTTTCGGGTAAGGATGTGAGCTCTGTTATATCTTTCCTCTTGTGGTGTTGAAGGATTGAGGAGTGGAGTAAAAAGGTAGTGCATACAGGGATAGCCGCTATCACCTAACAATACACCACGGAATGCTCCTGCCTCAAATCTTTGTTTTAAGCGGCTTTCTCGAAAAATTCGAGAATCATGAACACTTCCTCGCCATCTAGCAACAATATCCATGATTTTCAGGTCTGCATTGCAGACTACCTTCAAAAATAAAAAAAATATATTATATTCTTCACTCTACATATGTCACAAATCAGACAAGGCCATTTGTTAATAGAAAGAAACATCACTTCATTGTAATAATAGTAATACTGAATAGTTCACAATATATTTAAAAAATAAGAACAATAATGAAATCATTTATTGAAAAAAGAAAAAAGAACTATACATTTCCATATGGCCTGTCTACTAAACTAGCGCTAGCTGTGTGCCAGCAGTCAGTTTCTTCCCATTTGAATATAAATATAAAGTGCTAATTTTCATTTGAGTAACAATGAATACATATTTAATCGTTCAAAATATTACACATGTTTTATTACCATGGTACAAAATATACTTAAAACAATTCTATGGAAAAAGTCATAAAATAATCATAATGGACCAGGCATAGTGATGATAATAATGTTACACATCATAGACTGACAGGCTCAGTATTTTTATAAAGTATTCTTATTGGGATATTTCATTAAGAACTTATCTGCTACTCATATGCAGATATGACAAAATAATATAAATATATTCTGTATATTATTATCTATTATATATAAAGCTTTATTTAAATAAAGTGGTAAGAGAGAAAGAATACCATTATTGTCTGTTATGTACTTATGTTACACTTTGATTATGAAAATGGGTTACAAAGGTAAAATCCTTTCTATTACCAAATATTACTAAAAATTATAATTATTTTGTTTATATACTTATATTACTTTATTGACCTTCACATTACAGTTTATTATTTATTATATACATACCTGACAATTAATAGATGCATATCCTTTTCTATTGATATACATTAAACCATCTTCTGCGTTACATTTCTTCACTCTAATGTGTGTGCAATCTATTGCTCCAATTACTTGAGGAAAATTAGCTATTGACCGAAATCTGGCCATGCCCTGCTCTTCCTCTTGTAGTGTAGATGGCATTTTAATAAACTGGTGCCTCAACTTTGCAAGGGCTTCTGCTACGTTTTTGCACACTTTGCTTACAGTGGGCTGTGAAATGCCATGCAAATCTGCAGTATCATCTTGAATCTAAAACAAGAAATTAATAAAACATTTTAATATTTCCCTCCAAAACCTGTTATATAATGTCCTTGCTGTAAGAACTATAGCTTTAAGTACTGATTAAATAACTTACTTCATGCCGAGCCCAGCATCTTAACGCACAAGCAACTTGTATTTCCGCTGGTATTGGCGATCCTCTCGGATCCGTGGGAAGGCGGTCTTTGATTAAATTGACTATCGCAGTCCCAAATCTTTTTGAGAATCGGTACTTTGCTCGAAAATCATCCTCCTCGAGTTCAGTAAATGGGTTAATTCTGACTCGCCTTGTCGAACGACGTACAGTTGGAAATGTGTCCAAAATATCCAAATCGTCTAAATCCATATCATCGAGTAAATCAATATCCATTATCAAGCCGTAAAGTCCGTGAAATATCGAGAAAATAAACTAATAGCAAGAACAATAAAAACCGAACAACCGCAAACACAAATCACCTATACGCAAATCACAGACTATCTAGTTAGATTAGAGCAAAGAATATATTTACTGGATTAGAGATACATATGCACAAACTACGAATTGTAAGCTATCAAAAATCATAATTTCATTTTGAAACCAGACTTAAACTAGGGGGTACCCTAGTTTATCTTTAAACCAGAGATAAACCCGGTTCTTTGGGGAAACCGTGTCTTGTAATATCAATTTCATTAAAATCTGAGTTAAACCCGAGTTTTCGCTTAGACCAGGTCTAAACCAGGTCATGGAATAACACGGAATGTGTTATACCTATATTAAAAGCTGATAAACCAGAAAATGATAGCAATTCATATCGACCAATATCTCTCTCATCCTGTATTGGTAAATTATTCGAAAATATGATAAAATTAAGGTTGGAGTTCTACTGTGAGAAATATAATGTCTTACCTGAACAACAGTTCGGTTTCAGAAGAGGCAAAAGTGCCGTAGACAGTTACACCTCTTTAATTGCAGATATTAAGAACTCCTTTCATAGTCGCTCATTTACTGCTTGTGCTTTCCTTGATGTCTGTGGTGCTTTTGATAATGTAAATCCATCAATTCTCGTTCAGATCCTCAGTGATCATGGTATACCTGGAAAAATTTGTGAATGGATTTTTAATTTCTTATACAATAGAACAATGTATATAAAGTAATAATATCGTACATGGTCCAAGACAGGTCTATAAGGGAACTTATGCAGGGATCCACAGTTTCTCCTTTATTATTTGGATTTACACATCTCAAATTTGTAGATATTTAACAAATTTACATGTAAAATGCCTTTTATTTGCTGACGATATAGTTGTATATACTGTAAACAATGATGTAAATAGTGCTATTAGGAATTTAAACATTGGTTTGTCACAAATAAATACATTTTATAGCACATTAAAACTAGATATTAATATTAATAAAAGTGGAGCCATGATCTTTTCAAAAAATAATGTTGACTTAGGGGATGTACCTACAGTCTTATATAGTAACCAAAACATCAGATGGTTGCAGATTAAAAAATTCCTTGGGATACATTTAGACACAAAATTAACTTTTGAATCACATATAAATCACTTGATTAAAAATGCTAACAGGGGTCTAAATATTTACGCTCTTTGGCAGGTGTCCATTGGGGTTCAGACCCTAAAATTCTATCTATGTTGTATAAAAGCATTGTTAGAAGTCATTTTGATTATAGCTGTGTAGCATATATGAATGCAAATATTAGTAATTTAAGAAAATTAGATATTATTCAAAACAGAGCATTGAGAATAATTACTGGTGCAATGTGTTCGACCCCAATTAATGCAATGGAAGCGGAATCTTGTATAATTCCTTTAAAATTACGGAGGTTATTCATTGCTAAAAGACTTTGTCTTAAATTACTGGCCACTGATAATTCCCTTGTGTTAAATTCTATTTCACCTAATCCTAACCTCCCTAGAAGCTTAACAAGTAACATAGAAATAAACTGTCATGAATTTGTTGTAAATCAGTTTCCAGAAATGTTAAAAATATTATTGAATGTTAGAAATAGTTGTAACAATTTACAATCTTCAAAAATTTTACCTATTTCTCTGCAGGATACAATGTAATAATTAATAACAATATTGATATAGACTTTGAAAAACTAAGTAATCAATCTGAGTTTCTGCAATATTTACACAAGCAGCAAAATGTTTATACATTGTACACAGATGGGTCAAAGACATCGAATATTGTAACATCTGCATTTTATGACCCTCAACGCAAACAAAGCAATTGTATTAAACTGGATAATAAATGTAGTATCTTTACAGCAGAGTGCTATGCAATATATCGTGCTTTATCCCATATAAATAGTGTAAATAGTTTAAATTTTTTAATAGTAACAGATAGTAAGAGTGTTCTTTTAGCTTTAGAAGGCAATTTATTAAGTGCTAAAGCAAATTATTTACTATTTGATGTAAAAAATACTCTGCTTCAATTAGGGAACAGAGGCAAAAGAATAAAATTCAAATGGGTACCATCACATTGTGGTATAACTGGCAATGAATTGGCAGATAAAGCAGCTAGAGGAACGATAGACGAGGATCAATCTGAAGCAGTTAAAGTTCCATTTACTGACCTTTATCAACAGATGAATGAAGATATTACTGCTTTATGGCATTCATACTGGACCAAAAATCTGAAGAGAAAGGGAAATGGTATGCAGCTATTCAGATCACCCCGCCGCAAAGACCGTGGTATCATAAAAGAAATATTGCAGACTGTAGAAATTTTATCACAACAATCAACAGATTGAGGTTTGGCCATTGCAGAACACCATCCCACTTAACTAGATTGCGGATAAAAGATGAAGAACACTGCGATTTTTTGTACAGAAGAAGTATGCGACCTGGAACACATTTTTATGAAATGTCAGAAATTTAACGTTCACCGTTTAGTATTTGCTTCGGAATTACAAGACATTTGTGAAAAGAAAAATAATAGTGACAGTGATCAAGAAGTTCCTAGAGAATTAAGAAAAATTTTATGCAACCCTTTATATTTTAAGCCAGTCTATAATTTTATAATTAGTACAATAGGAAAAATATAGTTTTATAATTAGTTTGCATAATTAAAATAAGATAGGCTTAAGGACTTTGTATCCATTGCCAATAAATCATTAACAAAAAAAAAAAAAGAAACACAAGGTCTTATAATAAAAAAAAAATAGTAAAAGCTAACTGAAAAACAATACGTTACGACGCCATTTGTGGGTCGACAGCTGTGCTAAAAATCGAAAACTATTTGATTATCCTTTGGTTTGCCCTAATATTCATTATAAGATTTTAATAAAAATTTAATTCAAATCAGCACGCGTTTACACAATGGCGGATAATTCAGATATACAGGTAAAATAATATTATTACTAGATTCATTAATTTTGTAGGTAATTCATTGTTCGACCTTGTCCGTTGGTCAGTATCGAAGACGTGGTATTTTTCAATTTCGTTTTTATTAAAGCTGTGAACCAAATCGTATCAAGTTCTTGAACAATATGTTTTTTGATATGACATGATTTGAAATACGGTGGAAGTGATATAACAAAATGGTGACGATTTCTAATATAGTATGTGTATTAACTACCTTCAAATTATTGTGTTTAATTTTTAGTTGTTATACCTTATCATAATATTAGTCATTTGCACATAATTAGCGTGCTTCCTTGATATATTCTGTTATATTTATTTACTACTTTTTCAAGTTTTTATGTTATATTATTTTAATAGGGCTTGTCTGCTGTACTGTTTGGTAGCTATACTTCTTTGAATTATACTGAATTCGAAACAAATATAAAATTTGTGCTACGCAAATTGTGAATGATCTCCAATAACTTATAGCTGTACTGTTTGCGGTTAATGCTGAAACACGAATCTAAAGTTACTCTCGTAGTTCAAAGGTGAAGATTGATGTATTATAATGTCCACCTTATGCACTACCTGGGTCTTACTACCTTGTTCCGACTCCCCTGTAACATTACGAACCATCTGTGTACTTGTGTAGTAATTTTATATCATAGCTATGGGTACTACCACCTTTCCACATAATGTTAATTCCACAGCAGGTAAAGCTATATTTAAGCACCTATTAGACTACATGATATACAGAAAGTCTATCTAAGATTGTTTTATCGTTTAATTAGACAACTTTGCTATTACACCGCACTAACACATACTGAATGCTGAGTTGTAATTAGGTCAGTTGTGCAACTTTTTAATATTTATTCCCATACATGCTTTAAACCTTTAGTATAAATATATATTTTTTTATAACAATAATTAATTATTTTTTAACAATAATTGATTATTGTATAAATACCTGATAAATCATTTATGTAAATAATGACAGTATAAGTCTGTTTTTAAACATTTGTAATGTACCAATATAGTTGATTGTTTGTTTTTAAAAATAAATAGAAACAAATAATAATAAAATCTGTATTGTGGAAAGCCATGTAACAATTGATGCAATTATTAGGTTCCATAAATTTAAATGAAAGAAAAGATAAATGTGGGTGAATATGTAATTTATTTTACTTTTAAGGTAAAAATGATTCATTAAGCAATAATAAATACTAAGTGTTTTGGAGCTACCCGACTTAAGAAACAATTCCTGAATTGTTGTTGAATCAAAATATTTATTAATTGCTAGGTGCTGTGCAATCAGTGCAATTCATA
This sequence comes from Scirpophaga incertulas, assembly GCA_036419045.1. Lineage (NCBI taxonomy): Eukaryota > Metazoa > Arthropoda > Insecta > Lepidoptera > Crambidae > Scirpophaga > Scirpophaga incertulas. Next base: position 16,297,116 of record CM071633.1, read on the forward strand.
CACCAAATCAACAAATATAAATATCAACACACTTAGAAAAAAATGTGTTAAATCATGTAAATTGTATTTTCCTTACAGTCGTCGGAGTCACTACCAGATCTAGATGATCTATTGCAATGTCCTGTGTGCTACGAGATCCCTTCAGGCCAGATCTTCCAATGTAATGAAGGACACCATGTTTGCGGCCGGTGCAAGATGCGCCTTGATATGTGCCCTGTGTGTCGTGCCCTTTTTTTTGGCACACGCAACTATGCTATGGAAGAACTCATAGCTAATGTTAAAAAACTCCGTGCTTTTGTGAGTATGCTATTTCCATTATTATTGATTCCATCATCATATATATTTTCTTCAAAAAGACTAAGTTTGTTAGTTCCTTTCTAAAAGATAAATAATCCAATGAAATATCCGAGTGATAGAAGAGTGACTCGTGTCGTGTCATTGATATAACGGCAACCCCTTTAGATTCGAGAGTCTGTATTCTATATATAATGAGCCTACAGGGTCGATTTTAGAAATAGGACAGTAAAGGAAGTTAAGGTGTCTCCATGCTCTTCATCTGTAGTTGCTAGAAAAGGACTGTGGTGAGAACAAGGCGATATACAGGTGAATTTTTGAGACAAGTAAAGGCAAAGTAATATTAATGACGCTTTCGTTAAAATTAAATATATAACAATGATTCTGTAGTTTTGAATCATATCCATTACCATTTTGAATCGAATGTGATACTTTGTCTAGAGACCCAGGTACCTTCTCCATTGTTATCACAGGTTGCAGTTGACCAATAGATGCGCATAGGTTGTTGTTCTGACATCCGGATCGTGTTGATCTGATGTCCTGATTGGTTATATGCTATGGCATAGTTTCGCTAGTAGACTCAGAATAATAACCAAAGCATAGAAGTAGTTTAATGAAACGAAACAGGCTATATGTACCACTATATTTTTTTCCTTTAAAATTTCATGTGTACATTTATCTGATGCTAGGGCAAAGAAAAATATTTGTGATGGAACCTGTATATATCTGTGAAGAAATTTAAAGGTATGTTAAGTTGACCAATCGATACTGTGTCAGTGTATATTTGACTAAGGTCTATATTCTGTATTGAGTTGATTGTTGGCTCTTGGTGGAACTTATTATACATGTTGAATAAAACTCTTGTACTGTTCCACTAATTTTAATTATTATCGACCTGACCGGTTTCGCTTTACAGCATTTTCAAAGGTGTTAAAGTACACAGCTGTTCGTGTTTACGCTTCTAGCGTAAAGAAGTAAAAGAAGCATAAACACGAACAGCTGTGTACTTTAACACCTTTGAAAATGCTGTAAAGCGAAAACCGGTCAGGTCGATAATAATTAAAATTAGTGGAACAGTACAAGAGTTTTATTCAACATGACTAAGGTCTAATCACTCTAATAGGTAACCCTTGGTGGGGACCAATATGAGTTGTGATGATAGCTAACGATTATAAATTCCATTTTACAGAACATAACTATATGGTGTTATTTTTTTGCGAATTCTGATCACCCACAAAATGTAGATTTCGCTGGTGATCATGAACTACTTCTAATTGAGTAAATTAGGATTAATGCTATAATAATAATAGTTACATGTACAAGTGATGAATATAATAGATTTTATGTTTAATAATAAAATGTAGAATGATATAGATTTAATTAAAATTTCTTCCCCAAAGAATAGAAGAGACTGGAATGGAATATACAAAATAAGGACTCGGATGAAATAAGGAGAGATTACCCAGAGTTAGTACTTCATATACTTTGAGTTTTTGTCTACATGAACATATTTTTATTTAACGCTTTGCTTCCTATTCGGCGCGGTCTGATGTTATATAGCCTTCTTCGATATATGGATTATCCAACACTCTTCAGCTTTTTAATATTTAGATGTCAAAATAATTTATTTCCAGATTCACACCAATTTAACAATGGACATTAATGATGAATGCTATGAAATTCTGAAATAGAGGCAACATGTAGCTGCTCTGTAGAAAACTGTTAGTAAATTCAATAAAGAGTTAGAAAATATGTAAGCATCAGCAAATATAATAAAGCAAGTTTGAAAAATTATAATTCTATGACAAAACAGAGTCTACATTTATGATAAAAAAGAAATAAATTGATATTTAAACATAGCAACGATTTAATTGTGAATATTATTGAAATGCTGGAAACTGAGAAAGTCAACAAACAAAATAATCTCTTGATTTAATGTTTAAAAAATTAAAGGATTGAGTGGTATCTCTTAAAAGATACACATTACAATTGTGGGTGTGATCAGCTAAAAATTTCAGTCATTTTGTACTACATGTTGCCTAAGGTGTGTAATTTTATAGATGAATTATGCTGCTCATCCCAAGATACAGCCTAGAGGTATGATAGAGGAATGCAAACCAATTAAAGCAACCTATCTATTCAAAAAATGGCTATATGAAAACTATTCAAGTGCAATATAAAAATCACTTTTGCAAAGGTAGCAAACTAAATTATGATGATATACCACTAGCTAAATAAGTCTTAACATTCATGCTGGCCTCAGTAAATAACTTGTAGAAGACATTAGCTGAAAGCTTCGCAAATCGAGCAGTCGTTCTTGAAAGATTGTGGCATAATAATCTTAACCTATTATATTTGATGGAGTTGCAACTAATAAGGCAATGTATGTAACATAATGTTTAAGATATGGCAGCCTTATTAGCATCATTGCAGTATTGATTTTTAAAATCAATTATTTCTTCCTGATGAACAAGATCTGTGCCTTTGATGATACCGTGTATTAATATCTCATTAATAGGTAATGCTCTCTTGATAACTGACTATCCTTCATGCAATTTTGCTCTAGTTTCGGATGTTGTAGCATCATTGCAGCATTGATTTTTAAAAACAATTATTTTTTCCTGATGAACAAGATCTGTCCCTTTGATGATACCGTGTATTAATATCTCATTAATAGGTAATGCTCTCTTGATAACTGACTATCCTTCATGCAATTTTGCTCTAGTTTCGGATGTTGCCACTTGGAAAAGTATCCTCTCCATCTCCTCAAAAGATAAGGTAAGGTAGTGATGGCCTAAGTTTGGAAATGTTGCTCCCTGTGCTGGATGACATCCTGGCAGTTATCACACATATTATTAACTTTTCGCTGTCTCGCAATGTTTTTCCAGAACTTTTTAAAGTTAAGTCACCATTAGGAACCTCAAAGTTGCTGTTAAATGTTGAGGCTGGTAAAAAATAGAACATTAGGTGTACTGCTAGGGAAATAGATATTATAATAAGATCAATGAGCAGAGATAAATCACCGGGACATGACAGTCTCTGTATTGAACACTTGCGACATGCAAGACCTCATCTGTCAAGATTACTAGCAATGCTTTTTAACCTTTGTTTGAGCCACTCGTAGTTGCCCTTAGAGATGATTAAAACAGTTTTAATACCTATTGTTAAAAATAAAACAGGTGATCTCTCAGATAAGAATAATTATAGACCTATTTCTCTGACCACAGTGGTTTCTAAAGTGTTTGACAGTGCAATTGGCGCACAATTGACAGAGTACTCAAAGCTACACGATAATCAGTTTGGCTTTCGTAACGGGTTGTCAACAGAAAGCGCTGTGTTGTGTGTTAAAGATGTTATCAGATATTACACAAGGCGTGATACGTCGGTTCATGCTTGCTTCCTTGATTTGTCAAAAGCGTTTGACTTGGTTTCGTATGACATTTTATGGAAAAAATTAGAACAAATCAACCTACCGGCGGAACTAGTCAATATTTGCAAATATTGTTACAGTAATCAGGAGAACAGAGGGAGTTGGGCAGGCTCCATGTCACAACCATATAGGTTGGAGTGCGGGGTGAGGCAAGGGGGGTTGTCTTCGCCCGCCCTCTTCAATCTTTATGTAAATGATCTTATTGTCGCTCTTAGCAGTTTACGTGTTGGCTGTCACATAGATGGAGTTAATGTCAATAACGTAAGCTACGCTGATGATATGGTACTGCTGAGTGCGTCCGTATGTGGTTTGAGGAAGCTTATTACTGTTTGTGAGTTAAATGCAGAGTACCATGGACTGAAATATTATGCGAAAAAAATGAGGTTATGGTTTTTGAGGCGAGAGGCAAAAGTGCAATAATTTATCCGGAGGTAGGATTAAAAGGTGTAATTCTGCCAAGAGTACACAACATTAGGTACCTAGGGCATGCCGAGAGTGCGCAGCTAGAGCGTGGGGGCTGCGTGCGTCAGCGCGCCGTCGGTGCAGTACTCTCGCACTTCGAAGCTTGGCTCTGCGGGAGGGCGGAAGTCACCTACCGCTTGACTCAGATACTCACCGCACATGGTTGTTTCGGTGAGTATCTGAGTCGAATAGGGAGGGAGGACACGACACAATGCCACCATTGCGCATCCGACCTCGATTCGGCCCAGCACACGCTGGCGGAGTGCCCCGCTTGGGACTCCGAACGCCGAGTCTTGGTCGAAGAGATCGGGCAAGATCTGTCTCCGCCAGCGTTGATTGTGGCAATGCTGGCGGATGAGGGAGGTTGGAGGGCTGTGGTCTCCTTCTGTGAAGCGGTGATGCTCCAGAAGGAGGCCGCAGAGCGGGATCGGGAGATGGCCGATCCCGCTCGAAGAAGGCGGCCTCCTCCCCTCCAACCTCCTACGACATCACCCCCGACCGCCCGCGACCCGGGAGGGACCTCGTCCCCGGATGGCCATCCGGGGACGAGGTCCCTCCCGGGTCGCGGGCGGTCGGGGGGTGATGTCGTAGGAGGTTGGAGGGGAGGAGGCGGCAAGATCACTCCTCCCCGAGAAGGGCTCCCCTAGCGCACCTAGGGGAAGCGCACAAAGGCCGGGGGTCTTCAGATGCGACACTCGATCCTGAGGGCTCCCTACAACGCCTGAGGATGGCCATCGCTGAGGTTTTTAGTGGGTAGGCCTCCCCCTTCTGGGGAGGAGAGCCCTACATAACCACCGGCTCTCCGCAGGCGGGGTATGCAATTCAATGCATTTTCCTCAGCGGAACAAAAAAAAAAAAAGGTATCTAGGGCATGTTTTGTCCCCTGGCCTCGAAGACGATGCCGCGTTTTTGTGGTGCGTCGGGAATGTTCGCAGAATATCGCTTAGATTGTTTTTATGCTACAATGCGTAAAAGATGTGCGTCCTTGATACGCAGAGTGCGTAATAGTACCAACAGCATCCTGAGCATGATCACTGGCCGATTAGGTTGTGCCTACATGAATCGCTGTAGCGCCATTTCACATGGATTGGCATAGCGATTATGTATATATTGTGTTTGTTTGTGTGCTATTAACTAACAATAGTATAAATAAAACTGTTACTAACAAAAATGGAAGTGTAATCTGAAATAAACATTATTATGATTATTCATATATTTAATTAATAATATTAAATTAAGTTTTTTACAATATACATATATAAAATAAATATAAATACTATAATAAACTTAAACCTAGTATGCCGCCGGTAGCGAGGCAAGGCCCAAACAAACCGGTGGTTAGGGCTGCAGACAGAGAAATCTCCGGACAATACGTGCCGTGTCGAGAATCACTGCTTTTTGTATCCGACCCTTGATCCATCCGTCAAGCGAGAGCCTCTTAAGATGTTGATCGAGACTCTTTGCTATCAAGCCATTCGCAGACACAACTATCGGAACAATGATTGTCGAATCAACATCCCACATGGCGGTTACCTCGTATGCCAAGTCAAGGTACTTACTGGCTTTGTCCTTCTCGGCTTTTACGAGGTTCTCGTCATGAGGGATGGTAATATCGACGAGCATTGCACGGCGTTGAGAACGGTCGACCACCACGATATCAGGTTTATTGCACGCAATAGTCCTGTCCATGATGATAGAGCGATCCCAATAGAGCAACGCACGGCCATTTCCAAGAACTGGCGCTGGTGCGTACTTATAGTACGGTGTTTCATGCTCAACAAGGCCGTATTGAAGGGCAAGTTGTTGATGGATGATCCTGGCTACTAGGTTGTGTCTATGCAAATACTCATCGTTTGCAAGATGAGTACAACCAGAGATAATATGCCTAAGTGACTCTCCGGGACGGCGGCATGCCCGACATATGTCGACGGTACCGTCCTTTAGGATATATTTTCTATAGTTGTTCGTCATCATTACTTCGTCCGCAATTGCACAGACAAAACCCTCAGTTTCCCCAAAGAGGTCACCAAAGCGCAGCCAGTTTATCGACGCGGGAAGGTCTACATCAGGGCCCATTAAGGCCCGATAAAACCTTCCGTGCAACTCTTTGTCCTTCCATACTTCCTTGCGATTTTCGACGCTAAGCACCGATGGTTTACGCCAGTTCTCAACTGCCATAGAGAGAGGGGTAAATCCCTTGTCAACTGCCACAACGTCACAATCCATCCAACATTCGTTGTTGAGGAAATAGTTCCCGAGGCTGTACACTTCACGGCTATGGAGGTTTTTGGCATTTAGAAAGCCTCTACCACCACACTTCCGTGGAATGTACAGTCTCATAACAGACGAACGTGGGTGTAACATGCGATGTTTTGTGAGTAGTTGACGGACTCTCCTATCCAAGGTGTCCAGCTTAGTCTGAGTCCATCTCAGTATGCCAAAGGAGTACACATCAATAAAGGCATCACCCAACCATTGAAGGCACGCACCTTATTGCCACCAGACAAAAGACTATGAAGTGTCTTCACCGATTCCTTGACATCCTTCACTGATATACCCAAAGACTCTGACATACCGAGATACTTGTACGTCTCGGCCTCAGACAAAGATCTGAGTGTCATTGTCTCTGAAAGTTGTAGATTCATTGAATTTACAACTTTTCCCTGCCGTACATGCAAGACCGCACATTTGTCTACACCGAACTCTATCCTTATAGAGTTACTGAAAATCTGCGTAATTTTCAATAACACACAATAATGCACAACGTCTTGGTGTTTCGGTGCAAAGGTGCAAATAACTTGAGGTCATCCATGTACAGCAGATGACTAATGACCTCGCCCTGTCTAAGTAGCCGATAGCCTAGACCTGAATCCTTCAGCAGAGTGCTGAGAGGATTCAGTGCTAAGCAAAACCACAAGTCTCTTGTGGTGTGTGGTCGAAAGCAATTGAAATGGCTTCCTAATCGACTTTGGCGTAATGTGCATATCCTTGCTACCCTGTACAAAATCCTGTGAGATGACCAGATTCCTGCTTATGATTCCAATTGTTACCACCTTCTAATCGGCCCTAAATGTTTATGTAATATTATATAATAATGCTTGAACTTCTCATTTCCAAGTCTCGCTTTTTCTTTCACTCATTCTCTTTTCGCGTTTCATCCTCACTCAACTCTGGAATAAACTCCCAACACATACAAAACTGACCATCAATACATTCGTTTTCGCGTCAGCTTAAAGAGGGAATTACCTTTTGCAGAACAACTCAACTTTTGTCATATTCATAGGTTTATAGTATCGTATTCATCAATCAAGTAATTTATTTTTATTATCTTTAATTTATTTTATTAATTATATTATTATTTATGTATTACATGTATTGTTTTTATGTATTTTACTACACATAATTATTAAATATTTAGGTTATAATATATGACGTATTATTTTGTTTAGTTTTTAATACACTTTAGTGTCACTTTACTACTCTAATACTTACACTGCCATGGGTTGAATGGAAGAAATCTCTATTGGAGTAAAGTCCACGAATTGTACACCTCATTTAGTATTATGTTGTTCTTACTTTTTTGTACAATAAAGTGTATATAAATACGACCGACGACCTCCATAGTCGAGTGGATAGTACACCGGTTTCAAGGTGTCGCCATCTCTGAGGTCCCGGGTTCGAGTCCCGGTGGGGGCAGATGTTTGTGTGATGAATGCGAGCTTTTGTACCTTAGTCATGGTTGTTGATATATATTTCAATAAAAATTATTTATATAATGTATAATATATGTATGTCTATCCGTTACCCTAGATCCCATAGCACAAGCCTTACAGAGCTTAGTTTGGGCTAGGCTAATTGGTGTAAGTGTAACTAATATTTATTTATTATTTATTTATTTAATAATTAACAATTTATAACTTACCATTCAGGGCTACACAAACAAAATCGATAGTTTGAAAGTCGGTTTGTTACTAGTCCTAGTTAAGTCCATAGTCAATAATTAAATAGTTCCTCTGCGATTGTTATCATCCTTCCATGTTTCATTATGCAACTTTATGATCATTGAAATAAAGATGTAAAAGGCGAAAGTGTTAACATAGTCTCTGAGGAGCTTTTTAATGAAACTCGCTGTACAATCGAGACGCTGACGGGAGTTAATGTTGTATATCTATTTCTTATTCACACACTACGACAATCACATTTTACTTTGTCTGTTTTTCTTTGGTCATTCTATGCTTTAGTTATTATTCTGAAGGGTTATTAGTAGAATTGCTCCCAGTTCCGTATGTAATGTCCACGTAACGTTTTTGGGTATTATACTGGGTGGCGCAAAAGTACTGGCACTAAAGAAAATACTTTTATTTTTTTTACATGACATTTTCTGTCATTCTGTTGTTGAAAATTGTGTAGTGAACAAATGTAAAATACACTGAAAATAAACATGGACCGTTTTACTCCCCAAGAACGTGGAATAATTGTGTCAATGTTCTTACGGAATAATTCATCAGTGATAAGAACACAACGTGAATTTCGTCGACGATTTCCCCACCGTCCGGCACCGATTGGTCGCACAATTCGACGCTTTGCCACACGCCTTGAAGCAACTGGCTCAACATTGGATAGACCTAAGTCTGGGAGACCAAGAACAGGCCGTTCAGCTGAAAATATCAATGCTGTGCGCGAAGATGTGGAAGAGTGTCCAGAAACATCAACGAGGCGACGTGCCACGCAATTGGGCATTTCCAGACGGACCCTGCAGCGTATTTTGGTGAAAGACTTAAAGATGTTCCCGTATAAAACTCAAATGACTCATCAGCTGCTGCCTGCTGACCACCGAGCTCGTCTAGATTACTGCCAGCGCGTCATAAACCTCAACCTTGAAGAGGATGATTTTCCTTCAAAATTGGTTATGAGTGACGAAGCGCATTTCCATCTCTCAGGGCATGTCAATAAGCAGAATACTCGGTTCTGGGGCACTGATAATCCGCGCATTATTCAAGAAACACCTCTACACCCACTAAAAGTTACTGTATGGTGTGGCATCTGTGTTGACAGAGTGATCGGACCCTATTTTTTCGAAGACGCTGGAGGCAATGCGATAACTGTCACTGGAGAACGCTACAGAACCATGTTACGTGAGTTTTTGATACCCAGTTTGACGAATTGGGGCTGGAGCACATCTGGTTTCAACAAGACGGCGCTACGGCACACACAGCGCGCGACACTATGGACTTAGTGAGGGACGCTTTTCCAGGCCGAGTTATCTCTCGTTTTGGCGATTTGCCTTGGCCTGCAAGATCACCCGATTTGACCAGTCCAGACTTCTTTCTTTGGGGTTTTTTGAAATCTCGGGTGTATGTGAACAAGCCACAGACTCTCGCAGCTCTAAAAGAAAACATTCGTCAAGAAATAACGAACATATCGCAGGAAGTGTTACGGCAAGTTATGCAAAATGTCATAAATAGGGCTCAAATGTGTATCAACTCTGGAGGTCACCATTTAAAAGACATCATCTTTAAATCCTAATGGTACGAAATTTAATGGCACAAATATACATTTAAAAAAACCTAAATCTAGTTTTCTCATTTAGAAAAAATGTTATAGCTGAACCAAATAGGGTCTTTACTTTTGCGCCACCCAGTATATTCTATATATAAGTTTAACGTTTTCACTATTTCATTAACGCGTATATTGTTACTACCATAAATATTACAACAAAATAAGTATAATTAGTCTATTACTTTATCAACTTATAATAACTTAATAACTGTTACGGACTGTAATTGTCACCTTTGGTTCAGGTAATTTTGGTTAATTTTAGAAATAAAATGTTAGGCCGCTGCTTGGCATTGATTTTTAAAATTAAACAAAATTACCAGAACCAAAGGTGACGATTACAGTCCGTTACAGTGGTCCTTCCAGACGGATATGAACCAGCGAAAAGTTGGTTGTCATTAAAAATCAAAGAAAACGGTGACAAAATTGATAAAAAAGTATAAACAAATACAATATGTATATAAAAAAGGTACTAATAGTTGCTGTTGCTAACAATAACAATGACAAAAATTGTTTCTTTTATAGAAATTGGGTGGAAAAATTACCACCGGTACTGACACTGAATCTAACCAGGATAAAGATAGTTTGCCAGCAGATCCTGATCCTGATATAGCTGCCGAAGAAGAAAGCAATGCAGAGTCATCCAATGTAAGTCTAAATATAAATTAACTGTTTAAATATACATTACTTCGCAGCATTTCATAATTTCTGTACTTCATTATTGTGTTTTGTGGTCCCAATCAGACAAGTCAAATACTTAAGGTCAACAATTTTTACTCGACGGCCAAGGAAGCGCTATTTTTCGCGCGTGTTTTTGTATAATTGCTTATACATTTCTTTTTATACATCCTTAATAGCTATCCATATTTAGCTCCCCATTATAATCCTGGGTGATTTATTTAGAATAACATTTCTAGCATTAGCAGTGAATGCATTTAATTGATATTTCTGTTTATTTGTTTTATTTGACATGCCCTTAATAATATGTTTAATATACTTGACTTAATAACTATGTCTGCCCATGAATTTCGTTCAACGTATTTTTAATGGGAATTCTCACAAACTAATCAAACTGATATAGGATAAAAGTTTAGGCAGACATAAAATAGATTTTAAATTCCATGAAAATGCTGTTTTTCGATTTATCGTTTTGATTTTTTTTTTGTTTTCAATTGAATAACAATAACCTAGAAAACAAACTATGAAACTCTACACATGGTATATCAATATAAATTAAATACTAACATAATTTAAAAAGGTGAAAAAAATATTTTCGCCAAGCGACTATATATGATTGACTATATCAATAATGCTCAAAATTCTAACAGGACAGAAAATAAGAGGTATTTGTTAGATTACAAAAGAAACTTATTGAGAGTTCATATGGTACTAAAATAATGCCAGTATCAAAAGTAATACAACAGTATAGGATCGAATCATTTCCTAACGGAGATAATTTTTTTTAGGCTCACTAGAAAACGGCAACGTTTATTGATATTACTGAACTCTAAAATATCAATTTATTATTAAAAGCAATTGCACGATATTATGAGTAAAAATGAAACGGGAATGATAAAATCAATTAATTAAACTTAGTAATGACTTTTTAAATCAAAATGAAAGACGATTTAATATTATACATATAATATATAAATATAATAATAGATAAAGGATAGTATATTATTTCTTTTTTATTTTATTTAAAGTATTGAATTCTCAATAATTATTTTAATACTATTTTAGATTATTTTAACTATTAGTTCGTCAGTCCAGTATCGTCGTGAAACGATACTGGACGTCATCATTTTTGACAGCGACAGAATGGTACCTACACTGACATCAAATTGACGTCTGTTTGTTTTCAACCGAATTTGTGTTTACGTTTCCAACGGCTTGATTTCGTTTTCTTTCCCGTATCCCGTATTTAGAATGCAAAAAAATAATACGATTTAGGGGTTTGTTTTTTTTAACGTAAATGCGTAACGTAAAATGAGGTCGCGTCGACGTTCCGCGAGCACTGCAGCACTGGTGAAATGCTCGAAATACGCTATTTAGCGTATTTTTACTTAGTTTGGTAGTGGTCAAAGAGGATTGTATGGTTCAAGAATAAAAAAAGTGTTAAATAGCATTTACGTAAAAAGCAATTTGAATACAAATCAAAATAAAGCTACTCTTCTCTACTAAACTCTTCATGTTTTAATTGATTTCTCAATATTCCCGTTAGATAAAAACAACCTAATGTTCCTTATAATATCTAAGGTTAGTAAGAAATTATTTAACGTATGTCTCATTAATAAACGTTACATTTTATAGTGGGCCTATTCTCCATACAAGAAAAAATTATCTCCTTTATTACGCCAGTTTTTACTTTTGTTATTGGAAGCTTTCATAACGGAAAGTGTTTTTGAGCCCGGTGTGGTTACCATTAGTCTATGAATGTCTCTATAGACAGCTCTATGAGCTGCAAATAAATATAAAAAATAATTTCATTTTTATTTAATTAAAATATACTTTATTTCGTTATTATAACAGTAAATATCACTTGAAAGTACCAAGGATTCTTTCTAAGCAAATATATACCGAGATATGGCTGTATTATAAATTCTGTCTCTTCCTTATATTATATCATTCAATATATAAAATTCATATATTTTAAAATAAATTATCATTGACATTTTATTTGCATCAAAACTATAGTACATAAAAAAGATATTGTATCGAGTTCATGAGGAAATTCCCCATAAGTTTAAAAATTATATGAAGTGAGCAAAGACCGATGCATGAAAATAATGAATTTGGAAAGTGTCAAGTTTAAGAATGGTTAAAAGATATGTCAAGTTTAGTGGTTTGGTTATTTATATTTACTTCATTTTTATTAGTTATTGGTGTTATCTATGGATAGAGTAATTTATAAAAATAAGTAAAACATAAAAAGATAGTTTAGTATTTACATCACTATAAATCAAGAAAGTGTGAATTGGTATTATGATTACTTATTTTGTGAATACGTGTCCGTCTATAATAACAGAAAAAACTAATCAAATATTAGAAAAAGTTTAGAAAAGTAATTATGAAGAAAAGTATTTATTTCTTAAATTATCAATTTTGGAGTTCTACCATCTCCTCCAGCTCACGACAGCACACATTTTCTTTTAATTGTTTGGCAGAACAAATGGCGGATCAGCTAGTGTATAATTAATGATAGACACTAGCGATCTGAAGTTAGAAAAATAAAGTATACTTTATTATTCATGTTTTTTAATATATTTAATATTTTATTGTAATATTTATAATTTTCATAATTCGTACTAAATTTTTATATTGGTTTTTAGAGTTCTACCATACGAGCTCATCAAGCATGCAAAGGATTATTCCGCTGTCTCTGTTGCAAGAATGGCAATGGTGTACGCCTACCATTAGCTCGTCTACTTAATCACTTGCGTTATCATCATGCTCCTGAACTTATCGAGGTATGATTTTATGTAATTTTGAATAATATTGTACATACCGCAATGTGTAAAACTTTACTTGTTGACCTTGAAACACCTCATATGTCACTCATAATAGTTTCTGTTTACATAGTCTAATAGTCCAGTCACTTTAGGGTTTCCCCTCGTAATTTGAGATAATAAGCTGGAAACACGTATACAGCTTTATTTTGGCGTTCTAACAGTTGGCTCAAAAGTCTCATGTTATCTCGTGTCTGCGTCATAAGTTATTTGAGGTCAAAGGTTACGAAAATCGGTTTTTAGCAATTATGTCCGTTTCTATGGTTCTAATCAATTCAACACTGTCTCAACTTTTTTTCTATACGCTCAACCCTTTTCGAAATAGAGGGTGGCGAGCACCCAACGCTCAGGCATACATACTGTAATACAAGGTCAACCCTAAATCTCGGTGAATGTACCTTATATATACTTACTAAATTATTAAAATATTATCAATAATTAATAATTTGTATTATTTATCAGTTAATACATTGTATTGAATAATGTTTTATATACGTAAAAAAATAATTTAATTTCATTCGACAATAAATTGTAAATAAATAGATTGATAGATAGATTATGAATAGAAATAAATCATGTAAATATAATTTAATTTTTATTTAGTAGCTGTACTTTTGTTATAATTCACCGAGACTCACGGTTGACCTTGTATTACACTATGTATGCCTGAGCGTTGGGTGCTCTCCGCCTTCTATCTCGAAAAGGGTTGAGCGTATAGAAAAAAAGTTATGGCAATTTTTTTATCTTCAATTTTCATAATATTGAAGAAGAGATAATTGCAAAAAACGTTTTTTGTGACCTTTGACCTCGAATAACTTGCGACGCAGACACGAGATAATATGAGACTTTTGAGACAACTTTTAGAACGCCAAAATAAAGCTGTATACGAGTTTCCAGCTTATTATCTCAAATTCCGAGGTTGACCCCCTTTTTTTCCTAAAGTGACTGGACTATAAATATAAAGCTCGATTACATACACCTACAGATGACTGTTGTATTAGGTTAAGTTGTATTGATTTATCATCATGTGATGTAAGATATACAAACATTCCATTGAGAACTATTTTATTGGGTTGACAGGGACAGTCTGAAAATGGACAGTATGTGCAGGCTTGGCAATTTTCAACTGTACCAGGGAGAATCGTCACAGCTGTCAGAGTTGCTGATATGGGCATATTCTTTTTGAATATTGAAATAACGGGTAAGTATATATGACTGGTTTCCCACATGACTTATCATTAGAGATCGGATAATCGGATGCATATTTACCTAAAGTTAGTTTAATACAAAGTATGGAAACGGCTTTTTATTGTTTTGTTAAATAAAAATCCCGGGATTGCGGAATTGGATAGCCGGATGTTTATTTATTTACCTAATTTAGTTTTTGACAAAGTATGGAACTGTCTTTTTATTTTATTTCCATAAATAAAAATCCCGGAATTCCGGTACTGTAGAACATTTTGGTAATGCAAAACTAGTCGGTAATATGAGCTTAAAAACGACGTTACATGAAGGTTAGTTTCAGTTCCCCGTGTGGTTTGTGAGTAGGTATATAGAGTTTTAGAGGAAGAAAGTCGAGTATTAAATAAAACAATAAGTACATACAAAACTTTATAGCATATAATTTCAAGATACAATTTACTTTTAATACTTTGAGTACATGCCATAAACAACCTTCTCTGAAGCGTACAAATGTGAGCTTATAATATCCTATTTAAAATGGGGCGTAAATATTACCTCGGTTACTACAGTTTTAATCACTATCTATCACTATGGGTTGGTCATTGAAATCTGACTGATTTCTTAATGTCTGTGCTGAACATGATTATGTTGTGTCAGATTCCAGTGACTGTTCTAAATCTAAGCCGCTAGCTTCTGTTTCATTTAAATAATTGTAATATATTATAATAATTTTTTCGGGGTTATCTGTTAGTCTATTTCTTTTAACATTTAGGATCCACTTATAGTTAGAAAATGATCTCTCCATATCAACTGACGCAAGTGGCTATAAAGTAAGTGACTATCTAAATGATCACAGTATTTGGGAATAGGGACACTATTCATAGAGCCATGTTTGGTAACATTATTTATAATATTGTATTATTTATATGTGTATGTAAACATACATACGACTGTAATCGTATTAGGTTTGATTGTATCTTATACTATATTGTATTTTTATATTATATTATTATAATTATTAACATTGAAAAGAGGAGATAAAAAATAGACCTTCAGAGTTTCTTGCCTGTTCTTCTCGAGAAGGCTCTCCCAATTTCCGAACAGGTGTCGAGTCAATATATTTTTTTCTTTTTTTTTTCCTTATTCGTACGTACGGACAAGGTTTTTGTTTTTTTTTTTTTATTATTTAAGCTTTTTTTTTGTTTTGTTTGTTGACGTCAATAAGTGCCTGTAAAGGTCTATGTTGAATAAATATTATTTTGATTTTGATTTTGATTTTGGCGCAAATTTATAAATACAAGCGCTACTCTCTTGAGTAAGTTTTTCGCTTATTTCCCTCAGAGCATCTAAATCAGGGTTTCTATCCATAATCTGCTCCATTTTGTTGATTGATGTATAGTTGGTCTGATTCAGAACAGCTAATCTTACATTGTTAAATATTTCAAAAGAATCAGTTATAGAAAGGTCACGTTTTTCTAGTTTTACTATTGCTATGTATAAAATTTCGAAAAATTCATGAATGTACTCTAAATCTGTCTTCAAATTAGGTTTTTTTTTATTCAATTATTTAATTGATTATTGTTTTAGTCAAACTAGCTCACTACTATCGTATAACACTCTTCATGTAATAAATCGTACATTCATAAATCGCACGGGGAACTGAAACTAAACTTCATGTAAATATGTATGCATAGTTGTATAAATGAACCCGGAGTCTCGGTCTTTTGAAAATAAATACCACGTGCTAATTTAGTAATTTTCAAACAATATCACTACGTTAAATCTGCAGTCCCGTATTTTCCCGGGATTTTTATTAAAAAAATGTATTTTAAAAAGCCGCTTTCATAATTTGTGACCCAAAAATTAAATTTAGGTAAATATGCATCCGATTATCCGATCTCTACTTATCATTAAATATAAATGTATAGATGGGCCATTTTACTTTCTGATGCCTAAAACCTAGAGTAAATGCGGATAAAAAATTTAAAATAAAAGTTTTTTGTTTTGGTGTTGTGAGTGGCTGTAGATGTAGAGAATATAATACTATAATGTGTTCTAATACTGGCAGCGAAGTTTTACCATGCATTTTTGGTTTATTTAAGTTTATAAGAGAAAAAGATGGAGAAATCAAACCACTGCGTTACTGAATCTTGAACATATTTTTTTATATGAACAAAAATTAGAATGAGATCAATTCTCGTAATTATTATAACTTAATGTTGAATGTTACCTTTTTAAGTCAAATCACAAAAATATCAGGACAAATGCACTTTTTTTATAAATTAAACAGACCCTGCGTTACTGAAACTTAAGCTTAAGAACAATACCATTTTAAATAAAATGAAAAATTACAGGTATTATTATTTAAGATTTATGTAGATTTCTATTATTATTACAGAAACCTATCAAATATAATAAAAAAAATATAAAAATTAACCTATTTATTATACAAAACATTAAACTTATTAAAGGGACAACAAAGTATCGCAGTTGTAACATTATAAAAGTATAAAAGTACTAGAAAAAATCTCTTTCGGCTTTTAGATACATTACGCCAGTATGCAAAGTTACTTGTTTCCGTGATCCTCCGAAATGATGTGCACTTCGTCGTAATTTTTGCAACTATAATTCTCGCTGAAGTCGATATGCAATACAACTTCGCCATTTCTCAAATTATCTATCGCGGCTCGGTAGTTTCTGAATTATGTTTTTATGTTATAAATATGCCTCTTCAATATCACTATTGTTTTACTGAACATGTCCAACGTTTTTGTAACAGTTTCTTCGACCATTTCTTTAACTGTTTTAGTTATTTTGACTCTTTCCCGGCCTTGTCAATAATTTCAGATTTTCTTGTCCATTGAGGCCATTTGATAGTCATAAGCTCATTAGGATCTGGATAGGGTACTTGATTTTTATTACAGTGGTTGCCTTTAGCGGTCATGCACGCGCGGCTATCTGTAGAACACACTGTGCTTTCAATAATGTTTCATGTTACAAGTTGAAATAATCTTTTGCTTGTAAAGTGTATTGCATACATGCATCTTACTTAAAAAAGGAATAATTTATAAAGAACTAGCATTTATAAAAGCACAAGCGACACAAAACTCATTTGAAGTTTGTGGTGTGGAACTTTCACTTAATAAAACAATTAAAACAATTATTATATGCATTTATAGAACTCCTACATCAGATCCAACCGTATTTTTAAATAAACTTAGCTTACTACTGCATGATTTAAACAAAAAATACAAAAATAAATTAAATATTGTTATAACAGGCGATTTTAATATAAACACACTTAAAAATAGCACTATTACTAAAGAGCTACAAGACCTATCATATAATTACAATTTGAAAATTCATATTGATGTTCCAACACGAAAATCCTCTTGCATTGATCATATATTAAGTAATATTCCTAATGCGACTGCAACGATTTTTCCGCTCTGTCTGTCTGATCACGAAACAGCACAAATGCTGAGTTTCCCTATTAAGCATAGATTACAACTACCTCCTACGTATTATATATATAAAAGAGATTACAATTCAGACTACATAAAGAAATTCAAAGAATGCTTAAATAGCCTCTCATGGTCCGATATATACACAGAAAATGACCTAAATAAAGCGTTTAGTGAATTTCACAAAACTATGTGCTTGTTTCACAATCTCTGTTTCCCTGAAATGAGGGTCAAAGTGAAAACTTCCGACAAACAGAAGCTGAACTGGATAACTAAAGGTTTAAAAAGAAGTAGCAAGACTAAAAGGGTATTACGATTCAAATATTATAAAAACAAGAACTCTATGAATAAAATAAAATATTTAAGATACTCAAATTTACTGACTAAAATAATTAAGTTTTCAAAACGTAATGCTAACATTAATTTTGTAAACAAGAGTACTAATAAATGCCGAGCGACATGGAAAGTTATTAAAAATGAACTAGCCAATACTGAACATAAATCTGATTATAAGTATATTAAAGTTGGCAAAAAAATACTAACAGACCCAGTCGAAATCGCGACAGCGTTTAATAATTATTATATTAATTTGCCGAAACCAACTCTAGAAAATAGTATGGTAAGTTGCAATAAACAAATTAACAACGCATCTATTTTTATATTGCCAGTAACAGAAGATGAGGTCAAATTGGAGATTCTTTCCTTAACAAATACTAAATCAGAAGGCTATGATGGTATCAATACCAAACTTATTAAAGATTGCAGTAATGAAATAATTGGTATACTAACCTACCTTATTAATCTTTCCTTTTCTTCTGGAGTTTTTCCAGATATATTGAAATTTTCCATTGTAAAGCCTGTTTTTAAGAAAGGTGAAAAGCTAGATATGAATAACTATCGACCTATAACTTTAATACCTATATTGTCTAAAATATTTGAAAAATGTATGTATAAAAGACTAATGAATTTCTGTAACAAATTCAACATAATAAATGACGATCAATTCGGGTTTCAAAAAAATAAATCCACTGCGTTAGCTACATTTTCTTTACTTAAGGCAATACTTACGAATATAAATAAAAATCAGATAACTACAGGACTGTTCTTTGATTTGTCCAAAGCGTTTGATCGAGTTTCGCATGAGTTATTACTAACAAAGTTAGAATTGAGCGGTATCAGAGGACACGCGTTAAAATGGGTATCTTCATATCTAGAAAAAAGACAACAATGTGTTATACTCACAAAATTGAATGAAAACAATATTTTGACATCTTATTATTCAAAGTATGAAGAGAACAGCTGTGGTGTCCCGCAAGGGAGTATCTTAGGACCACTACTATTCTTATTGTATGTAAATTCAATATCGGATGTTACGTATCACAAATGCATAATGTATGCCGATGATATTGCCATCGTAGTGACATCTGATAAAAGAATCAATAAAATATCTGACCATGAAACTGACATAAAGAATACGACTGAAAACTTAATAAAATGGGCTAATTATCATAATTTTAAAATTAATCTCAATAAATCCGTATATTTACAATTTAATCAATGTAATAATTTTCATAATAATATCAAACTTGACATACCAAATCTTAGTGAAGTAGCACAAACTAAATTTCTAGGAATTATAATAGATCAAAATTTAAACTGGAAAACTCACGTAGATGACGTATCTAATCGGATGAATAAATTTGTTTATGCTCTTAAAAATATTGCAAAGTTTACCAATACGGCAACTGCTGTCACTACTTATCATGCATACGTGGAATCAATTATGCGCTATGGATTGATTTTATGGGGCAATAGTACTGACCACAATAGAGTGTTTATTGCACAGAAAAAGTGTATTCGGGCAATGTATGGATTGAGACCTGATGTGTCATGTCGGCCGATATTTAGAGAACTTGGTTTGTTACCGCTACCATCATTATATATTTATGAAGTCTGTGTGTTTGTGAAAAGACAGGAGTATCTTTTTAAAACTGCATGTGATAAATTTCCTAGAAATTGTCGAGATCCAGGTAGGCTTATCTTGGAGGATTTTCCGAGATTAGCAAAATATAGTAAAAGTGTTCTAAATATGTGTATTAGAATTTATAATAAAATCCCAAAAGACATAAAAAACTATAATATCAGATCGTTTAAAAAGGAATTATATAAATGGCTGTGTAAATTTAATTTTTATAGCATCCAAGAATTTCTAAATCTAAATACGTCTATGTATTAGGAAAATTCTGTAAATTTAATATTTATAGCGCCCAAGAATTTTTGAACCTAAACACATCAATGTAATTGTAAAACATTTGCATGCTATAAGATTAGCTAAACATGTTTGATCAATAATATAACCATATGACAGCTTGTATACCATGTTTACGCAAATAAATGAATTTATTATTATTATGATTAGATATTGCGCGTTAGCATGCGTTTTGCACAGACAAGTATCTCTGCGTCTTTACATAAAATGGTCTATGTTTTGCAA
This sequence comes from Scirpophaga incertulas, assembly GCA_036419045.1. NCBI lineage: Eukaryota > Metazoa > Arthropoda > Insecta > Lepidoptera > Crambidae > Scirpophaga > Scirpophaga incertulas. Next base: position 16,317,507 of record CM071633.1, read on the forward strand.
ATAGAAGTACGAGCATAGCATTTTAGGATTCTCTTTTTTAAATGTACGATATAGATTTTTCATTGAATCAATGTACCTCTTCTACATTTTAATATTTTTATAAGTCACAGTCTCCCGTTTCCCAGCTGTAGTTCTGGATACGTCGCACGGTGGGGTATTTGTAACAAAAAGCTGGCCAAAACTATTTCTTATGGTCTAACTACCTAAACTGATAAATTGGTCATATTTTATCTATTTTTGCTCAATGGCGATTACTATACTGCCCTCAGGTACGTTAAAGTTGATAATTTTAGCGTACCTTTAATATTATCTAAGAATAAATTATAAAGTAAAATGTTACTGGGTAGAGGGTATTAAAACAATAGATTTTATATATCAAAATACTATATTAGTCAAATTCATTATCATCAGATATATCACATTCATCTATCGTTGTCGTATATTGTGCTCCTGTATCTTCAGAATCATCACTTTCTGGTATAAGAAATTCCAATGCTTCTTTTGTGAATGGCTTCTTATTCTTCATAAATCTTAATCGCGTACACGATAACAATGGGTCTGAACTCAATAAAAGCCTATTTAGTACATCCACATTGCAAGATATTTTTGAAAACTTTCTAGCAAAATCAGTACGGTATTGCCGAAAGTGTTTGTTTCTCGCTTCTGCCGCTTCTTCAGAGAGCTGGCCTATAGGGATTATGGCATGTTTTATTATTGTAGGTCCATGAACCAACAATTTGTGGAGTGTAGGCGTCATGGGATACCATCCGTAAAGTCTCACATAAATTTCTGAAGTTTCCTTACAAAATGTTGATAATTTGTCGGTATCTATTCTGTGACCGCTTGAAATGACCTCTAACAAAGTTCTAAGCCTTTTTATCAAATCTAAATCTACTCCGGTAATTCTAGATGCTGTCTCAGGATCACAGAAAAATCGTCTTGATACATTGCCTGTGTTAGTATTTCCAAAACCAGCTTTTGGTACATCTACTAGTAGTGACATTTCTTCTTTAAATTGTTGCTGTATACGTATTTTATTCTCATTTACAATTTTTTTGTCAGCAGAAGACCTTGATTGCCATTTTTGTGTAGGTAATTTGTACGCCAAATGTAGAATCGATTCAAATAATCTTATTCTCGCATGTAATATTGAAAGACCAAACTTCAAAGTCGCAGGGTCTTCTTCTCTTCTTGTTTCTAATTTATTGAAATCTTTTGATGTTGCTTTGCAAATATAGCAACGCATTGTTGATAGGGTATTAGTTGCCGCATTGCAGACTTTTCCATCTACCATAGTAAATAAAAACAGATGCTTTACTTTTATCACTTCACTATTCAAAAATATTTCAGATAGGTTTAATTTTTCTATTTGACTTTCTATATAACTAATTTCATTTCTTGTGATGTCGTTAGTTTCATGCACAAATCTGATTCGAATAGGTCTACAAAATCTTGGACTCGACGGGACGGGGTTTTGCCAAATGACTTTACTTTGGCTGTTATGACTAACAAGTAATCTCAAAGGCAAAAACGAGCTTTGGAATATATTTGCATCGTCATAGCTTTCGTTCGTATTTTGTAAGGATTGCATATACCGTGTCTGTTGAGATCCGTCACATCCCCATTTTGATATAAGTTTTAAATTTTCCTTCTCTTCACTTGAAAGTCCTTTCAAAACTTCTTCGAGGTATGTACATAACCGTGAAGCAGTGTGATCTACCAAATCTTGCAGTTTAATCTCAGCACATGTGTCAGTGACATGAAATGACTCAGGCTTAGGGTAACAATCAGCTTTCGCTTTTTGTAACAAAGAATAACACGGATAGAGCTGTTTTCTAGCACTGCGTATCACATTGTACTGACTTCGAGACAAACCTGCTTCTACGAACATTGATAAGGCTTCCATTGTTGATAACCGCTGTATATTTTTTTCTTTGTTTTGTGTGATTACTTTACGTATTTTGTATGCTCTAGTCGGGGACTTGGTAATTTCTTTTATGATAGCCGAAGCATCGCTTTTTCCTGCGGCTCTTAGACTCATTTGAGCAGCATATGTTAACGTTGCATCGGCATCGGGTACCTGCGCCCGGAGTTCTTTTGTTTTGCGCCGTTTACTGCGATCACTTAACTCCCCAAACTCTTTTGAGGGCCGCGGCCGACCAGTCTTTTGTTTTACCCAGGCCGATAACTTTATAGTACCTGTAAGCCACTTAGCATTGTTCTGGAGGAATCTTTCTTCTTTGTACGATGCCGCCGTCCATTTTTGTCTGAACTGCCATTTGAACAGTTTCAATTCCTTTTTGAGACTACTTATTTTTTCAGTTGGACAATTAGTTTCCCTAATGACACAATCCTCCATGTATGCGAACTTGTCATCAAGTAATCGTCCAGAACTTTGCTTTATATAGTTGTAGAGATCTGTCCTACTTTTCTCCCGGACAGTTTCTTCAAATCCTATGAGGACAAAAAATATTTTAAATTTAGTACCTAAATTACTGTTTCATATAAAGAACTATATTTCGAAAAGGCGGATGTTGGCGGATTATGTTTTTGGTTTAAATGATAGTACACAAGATAGGCTAATATTTGTGCTATCATTTTTGACCGAACCTATCCGAACTTTGTAACTAAAACACTAAAAAAGGAAAAATAAAACTATAATTTATGCTAAGTTTAATGTTTGCTAATAAAATTTAAAAAAATATTTATATGAATGATATACAAATGAATATAAGTTTTAAAATACAGTACATACCTCGATCTTCAAGATCCATTATAAAAAACTTCACTTCACTTCTCAGAAATCTTACAATAGCGGTTAATAAAACTCCGTTTTTACAAGCGACGAGAACAAAGACGTGCGATAGGAACAACGACCAAATTCCGACTGTCGGAGGGGCAAACAAAATTGAATGACACTTGTAAGGTGATCGGGGCGTGACGTCATAACTATTCAACAATGAGAAATGAAGGTTCATTTACTAATTGGGTACAAATTTTGATTTCGACTTTTGACCGGTTTTTTTGCTTCCAATACCCCATCGTGCGTCGTCACGATCAAAAAAGCATTTAATAGTCTCTCTTAAGATGGGCAGTCTTGGAGCAGATTGTCTCATCTTATTTTGATCAATACCCAATGACTCCCTAATAGCAGTATAATAGCAGTTTTCATTCGAGAATTAAGAATACTTCGTTCTTGAAATATCTGTTTTACAATTTTCTTATCCTTTATATTATTTATTTTCTTGTAATGGTTTCTGATTGCATTTGTTAATGTATTATATTTATCGTTTTCATCTTGATTAGGAATAGATTTTATTCTTTGGTATCTCTTTTTATACTTATTACATTTTTTCTTAAACTCTTCTAATTCTTCTTGCAATTTCACATTTTGTCTGTATAACGCAGACCTACCTCTGGATGCCGGAGAAACAGGAGTCCCTGATTGTGCCGTCGAAGATGGAGTTTCAAGGCTTTCAAGTACAATACGGGCAGCTCGTTGACGTTCTCTACGCTTTTTATTGGCAGTTTTCCATTTCCGCTTAGCACATCTATGTCCTCTTTCTGTCAAGTCTTTGACTAATTTCTTGTTGGAATGATATCTTTCCCGATGTTGTTTTTTAGCCTCTGCAGATTTTTCAGGATCTAGCTTTAATTTTTGTCGATAATGTCGTTGTTTTTCATCAGGTGTTAACGCCATCTTGTGAGACAAGTACCTTTAAGCATACAACATTTTACAATAAAAAAAGTAGTTATACGTTATAACTGTTTCAAAAATTACAAATATAAATATCAATTATTAATTAGTTTATTGATAAATGCTGTTAAAAATAAGATTTCTTTCTATTGGTAGCCATAAAAACTACGTACCATTATAAGACTACACTTAATTTCAATAAACGTTTACAAATTATCTCTGCGTTATTAATCCAACAACTGCGTTACCTTTTTGTAGACACGCAGTGTAGCGGTAACGCAGGGGTGAATTGTACACTATTTTAATAATTTACGACAGACTAAAAATAATGACTTCAGAATAGTACGACTTTTAAGATACGAACACACTAATGAATAGTTGAATATATTAAAATCTAAATAAATTGTAAAACTCACCGTTTCCCGACAGTAACTCAGCGGTTTCTAAATAAACACACGCACACCTCACTACGCCTGTCGGTCAACTGGCTCGATCATTTCCCTTGAAAAACAACTGAGTTACCTAATAATACAACTGAGTTGCCAAAATATTAGAATAATTATTACGATAATTATAAAAACAAAGTTTTGTAGATGTACTTCAATAATCACAAAATAACAATCAATCAATCAATCAAATCGTTTATTTGTGAGTCACAGGTAAATTATGATCATATAATAATATACAGTATGGTACATTCCGTGCTCAACCATGGTAAGGCGTACAAATTTTAATATATTAGGTACCTACAATTTTAATACAAATTTTGGTTATAATAGCTACAAATTTATTACATATTTATTTATTTATTTATCAGAAACACAAACAGATGGTTATCAATACATATAAAATAAGTTATACAGCAGTTTTGTACAAGATACCATCCTAAAGTAGTGTTTACAGCACGACAAAAGAAACACAGCTATCTAACAAACTCTTAACAAGAGTTCACACAATTATCAAAATAGTAATACTATTAAATTGTCTAATAATTGTTTGTTAAAATATAGATTTGAATGTCACTGGATTTAATCTTCTTATATATAAAAATGAATCGCAACATGTGTTGGTAAGCTCATAACTCAACAACGCTTGGACCAATTTGGCCAATCCTTTTTTGTTAATGTTCGTTGAAGTTCAAGGAGGGTTTTTACAATGAGGAAAATTGGAATAATTATCGGAAATACCCTAAATACAGCCCTTTTATTTTCCCATGTGTTTTCTAACTAAAACGTACAGTCGAATTGAGCTTTATTGTTATTGTATAAAGTTCATATTGCAAGCACTCACTGTTGTCTAAGCAATGAAGGTGTGTTCCTAACATCAAAGAGTCAATTTGCGCTAAATTCAATCATATCTATCAAAACAGTGTGCGTGCGTGCGTTGGAGCACAGAATACATCGTTGGAGGATTTAATGTCACGTTCCAAAATTGAATAGCCACAAAATGTAATAGGTCATTTGTGGCCGTTTTCACCAACTTTGTCATAGCTTAGGCGACTCCTAAGAGACATGCTGTCTCACTCTTTTCAGTTAATACAAAAAGTGACAACATGTCACTTAGGTGTCGCCTAAGCTAAGACAAGGTTGGTGAAAAGGGCTATTAGACTTTTTTTGCGATTTGGTTGGCTATGCGACATCATCTATAAAATAATTAGGAACAAAAAACTGCCACTGTACAAATCTTTTTGACAGGACTAAGTCTGTCGGGTCCGCTAGTTATAGATAAAAAAAAACGTTTCTTATGTCATAATTCAACAATATTATAATACAGGTCTCCTTAATAACTAAATGAAATAAGAATTATATACCTAACTAAAATAATTTATACCTACATATTTAAAATTTGTCATCTAGAAACTCAGTTATTGTGTAATAAGCCTTTTTAGTCAACAATGTACTCAATTTGTTTTTAAATGACGTAATATTTGTGATGTTTTTAATATTTTCTGGCAGTTTGTTAAATATTCTAGGTGCCATGTAAAACACACTCTTTAATTTAAGGGCGGTTTTACATGTAGGCGGTAACAGTCGCTGGCCGTGCCGTTTACTTTTTCTTAATTGGATACTACTTAATGTTGGAAATAAGTGACTATTTTTTTTAACAAACATAGCTGTTTCATAAATATATAAAGATGGTACTGTCATAATATTTAGGTCTTGGTAATGTGTTTTACAACTATCTGTATTTTTAATAAAAGTCAATGCTCGGATACATTTTTTCTGTGCTCTAAATGCTAATAATTTATGCGTTGAGTTACCCCAGAAAATAATACCATAGCGTAATATGGATGCAACATATCCATTATATGCCGATATAAGAGCAGACCTATTAGCCGTTTTGGCCAGTTTCTTTTTTTTTTAATTCTTTATTTAATGGCCATACACCTTGAGGCTAAGCCGGCCAAGGCCAGATTCTTGAGAGCAAACAAATCTATTTATGTACTTTCCAATTTGTTTGATAATCTAAGTTTAAGCCAAGAAACTTAGCTGTTGTGACAGGTTCAATTGTATCATTATTACTATGTGAATAATAGGGGCCCTAGTATATTGATAAAAATAAATTAGAACGACACGAATGAAATGAATTAGAACGAAATCCATATTGACTTGCATTAAAGATATTATTCTTTTCAAAAAATGAATAAAATCGCTCATATATAACCTTTTCAAAAATTTTAGCTATAACTGGTAAACGAGCTATAGGTCTGTAATTCGACATGTCGGTCTTAGTACCCTTCTTAAAAATTGGATTGATCAGACTTTTCTTGAGAGCATCTGGGAATATTCCCTGGCTTAAACCTAAATTAATTATATATGCTAGAGGAGCTGCAAGATATTTGGCACAGATTTTAATTGCTTTCGTACAGATATTGTCAAATCCTACACTGTTAGTATTTTTTAATGTCATTATTATCTTTTCCATCTCACCAGCAGTACAAGGTGTCAAAAATATGGAGTTTGTATTAGATTAAGGGCCGGTTTCACCGGTTGCTGATAATTTCTTAGATAGTTGTCTGACATATAACGCTATCCGATAGATAAAAATTACTGAATTTTTTTTTCGTTTCACCATCTAACTGACAGATAAAATAAATAATAGATAAATTTGCCGACAGGTTATTAAGTCATGAAACGGCAACGTCGCTTTTTAACGTTTCGATTCACTAACCTAATTACCGGTGTTTTCAAAAAACTAAATAAATATTAATATCTTAAACATATTGTTATCGAAATTAATAAATATATGTTCTAGATTAGTCTTGTACTGTTATTGTGAATATTTACTATGTTCTAATAAAATTCTAATACGTAATATACATTTATTCAAACTTTATTGAATAAGAACGAAACGCGCTTTTGATGACATAAACTGTTGTCATTTCTGTGTTGGCGCCACTTTTCAATTCTTCTAATAGTATTTTCCTAAGAATATAATGGCTTCTCCAAAAAATAAACGAGAGAGGAACATCAATTACTCGACGGAGGAAATGGACCTCCTGAGGGGCGATCGCACTAATAAATCGCAAGCGAAACGCAACCGAACCGTTCGGGTTAACCAATCCGAACGCCACAATATCACGTCATCTGTCCGATGACGTGATATTCTAGCTCTCGGATTGGTTGAGTGGAACGATTTGGTTTCGTTTCAGCTGCGATTTGTTAGTGCGATTGCCCCCCTGGTGTCCCTCGTGGAACAAAAAAAGCATGTAATAGAAAACAAAACAAGCGACGCACAGTGGGAACCTTGACTCCTTTTCATATTATAAATCTCTAACTTTCGTGTTTATGATTATATCCACGTGATTTTTTTTTTCTGATATACTTGAATATATGTAGCATCAAATAAAAGACACTTTAATAATATAAGTTTACTTTTAATTGTAATAAAAAATCGACAAATTATAAAAGTATACAACTCGTTAATGTTACCTTATTTTAATCTAACAAATTAATTGAATTATAATATAAAATCACTAATAATTATAAAAATATAGATGATTAATCATTTAAGAGCTCTTTCGCTTCATCAAGGAGTTCTAAATATTTTTTGTTATAAGGTTTTCTTAAGCTTGATATGTATGGATCAGAGGTATATAAAAGTGAGTGTAAAATGTCTTCATTAGTTGCCGCCCTCGAACATTTCCTTGCGTGATGAACTCTGAACTGTTTATAGTCTTTGTTTCGAGATTCTTGAGCATCTTCCGAGTGTTGCCCAAGAGGCAAGACGGAAAAATGACACTTTCACCATGAATCAACACTTTGTGCACAGAAGATGGCATATAAAACCATTTGTATTTATACATACAGCTGTGCTGTATCAAATGCGTACTGACCAAATTTCGTAGCATCAATACCTCTACCACATGACATGACCTGTAGTATAACATAAAACCGTTTTAGTAATTCCTCATCTATACCAGTGATATCTGATGAACAATGGTAGTTTTGGAAAAATCTTCTGGCTGTATTACCGTCATTGGTGTTACCACTTACTTGCTTAGGTTTATCTATATTCAATCCAAGTTCTTCTCTGAACCTTCTTTGCACATAAGCTTTCTTTTGCTTTTTTAAATCTTTATTTTCTGTTGTTGTAGCAGACCATTTTTCAAAACCTAGATTGTAAGATAAATGTAAAATAAGTTCCATGAATCTTATCCAACAATGCAAAGTTGAAAGGCCATATTGATAGGAAACTTCATCCACGGGTTTGTTTCGTACTTTTTCTAAATTATTCATTTCTGTAGGTTTTGCACCGCAAATGGTACACACAGCACTTGATGAAGTTTCTGACAAAACTTGAGCTACCTTACCGTCTATCATTGTTAAAAATAACGTGTGTTTGATCTCAATACCTTCGCCATTGTGATTAATCAGGGAAGGGTTCAGGGCTAAAATTTGAGCGTTAATATCGTTAACCACCAATGTTGTCTTTTCAGGTGTTTCTTTTGAAAATTCTATCAAAATTAGTCGGCAAAATCTCACTGATGATGGTGCAGGATTATTCCACAATACTTCATTAGTATTCATATTGTTACGAGCTGGGGTCAGTAAATCAAACGGCGGTCTACCAAAACACTGAACTTTTATTAATTAGTACACTAACAGTCACTAATCACTTCACTAAAAGCACTGAAAGTCGCTTCTTAGTTCTCCAATATCACTTAGATGTTTTCGCACTGTATCGCAAAACAATACTCCCCTCCCGCCTATCGGGACTATCTTCGTCACCCTGTTGGGACGGTAACCGTTCAGGGTTTTTCCCCTTTTCGGTGGTTTCAATCGCCAACCGTAACCACGGTTGGGGCTTTGGGGCGGCGGATGTACCGCCTTGGCCTCACCTTCCTGTTTGGCCTTCGATGGGTGCGTTGTTCTCGCTCGACCATCGATGGTCTCCTAGGAGTTTGTGTTTATTTGTTTTGTTCTAATTAGGTTTCCTCTTCGTCAACCTCTTCTTCCAGGATTAACTCCTGGGGTAGGGACGTCTGTCAGGTGGTCGTCCATGATACGGCGCAATGTCCGCTATCATCGGGTGTCTGGAGGTAGCCGCTCTCTTAAAAAGGTTGGTCGCCAGTCCCCTTATATAGCGTTCCAGCGGCTCCATCCTCAGATCGCGCGCGATTGTGTCATTTTTGACGTATCTGGGGGCCCCCCCACTATGCTTCTTAGCGCCAAGGACTGTTGCGCGGCCATCTTCTGGCGCGCTCCCATGTATCAAGCAACTCTTTATTTTTACGTTTCATTGTACTCACTGAACTGTCTTCATAAGTTTTAGATGGCCTTCCTCTTTTCTCTTCCGATGTAGAAGGTTCAGGTTGGCATGTAGGTTCTTCGAGATTCACCGTAAATATGCCATCCAACCAAGCGCTGTTTTTACTTAAAAAATAATCTTTTTTTCGACCCGCTTTAGTAAACCGTTGACGAAACTGATTTATGAAGGATTTTTGAATATTTGCTATAATTTTTGCAATATTTTCTTCTGAGGATCCGGTGAAATTGCTTCGTATATAATTAGAGATTGATACAACATAATTCGTATCACTTTCAATCAACACGAGACTTAAGTCGCGTGCACGAGAATTCACTCATTTCGGAGAATAAGTAATTAACAAAACTTTTGCTAATGACCAAAACTAATGATGAACTGTGATATTTAAAAAGTAAGGCACTGTTTTATACTAAATAATGACAAAGGACGAGTGCAAAATTACTTGATAAAAACTAATTTATCTTAATGCGGTTATGCGGTTTTTTGGTGTCCTGTTATGGAACCTAATATTTTTTTTTTTTTTTTTATTGAGGTCAAATAAACAATTGTACAATGAGGTAATTATAACAAATAAATGTAACAATAAGACTTAATAATTGCACAACCAACACCATTAACCCCAGATTTGCAATATTATTGACTAGGAGAACACTAGACACAACACATATTAATTATTAGAGTCGTACTCCCTTGCCAGATTCGACAAGAGACGACAAGAAATCCTTTAACCTGCGTTGTGTCTTACAAAGTAGTTATTTTATTAGAGAAAGAGTAAAAATAAATACTAGGCTTAAAGCAACTAATCATCTGCAAGATGTTCCAACACACGGTTTCTAAAACTGTCGTGTGACACTGAGAAAATGTCAATATCAATAAAGTGCTCATTGTAACATTTCATAAGTCGTGTCAAAGGTGCACGTTCACCTGCGTTGGTTTTGCACAGTTTTGGAGCGAATAGCTTATGACTATGAGTGTCCCGAATACGTTGAGAACGACTCGGGGCACGTATATATATATTGTTCATTAAGAAATTACAATCTAACTTGTTGTGACAAATACTATGCAATAGCATTTGATCCATGAGCAACCTCCTAGCTGTCAAAGTTGGAAGCGAGAATTTTTTTAATAATTTGGAATATGACAGTTTTATCCGACAACACCTGTAATTTAAAGACTTTAAAAATTTTCGTTGAATTGTTTCCACCTGATCACGATATTTAGCATAAAATGGGTTCCAAACTTGTGTGCAATACTCGATTTGAGGTCTAATTAAGCTTTTGTATAAAATTATGTAAGTACTAGGGCGCCTGAAGGAAGCGCATGTGCGCATAACAAAACCATACGGGCCAATTGAAATGCCTTATTGACAATGTGATTAATGTGAGCATTGAGATCCAGTTTGGTGTCGAGATATACCCCCAAGTCTTTTATTAATGTAACTGTGCTTAAGTTAGTGTCCATGAGTTTATAAGGGAAGTTAATTACATTATGTTTCTTGGTGAAAGTAATACTTTTACACTTAGTAAGGCTGAGTTGTAGCTTATTAGCTAAACAATATCCCGACAACCGGTCCAGATCAGCTTGAAGCATCACACAATCTTCAATGGTTCGAATACGTCGATAAATTTTGAGGTCGTCCGCATATAAAAGAAAACTACTGTGTTTAAAGCACTGATTTATGTCGTTTATGTATAACACAAAAAGCAGGGGCCCCAAAATGGAACCCTGGGGCACGCCAGAAGTAACATTAATGACATTAATGACATCAGACTCAAAACCGTTAATGACGACCCTCTGTGTTCTATTTGTGATGTACGACTCGAACCAGCGAAGTAGGTTACCGCGAATACCGTTGAAGGCAATTTTTTGCAATAACAAGGCGTGGTCCACTTTGTCAAAAGCCTTGCAAAAATCAGTATATATTGAGTCAATTTGTTCACGATTCTCGAGACTGTTAAACAAATAAGTGGTATAAACTGTTAAGTTGCTAAGAGTCGACCGATTTTTTACAAAACCATGCTGTTCAGTAATTATAATTTTATGTAAGCTAGGATAAATGGAATTATGAATTAGTTTCTCCAAGACTTTCGACAAAGCGGAAAGCAATGATATTGGGCGGTAATTGATGACATCATTTCTACTCCCACTCTTATACACCGGCGTGACATTAGCCACTTTCCAGGGATCAGGCACAACACCATCTCGCAGACTAGCGTTAAAAATTAAGTGAATTGGTGTACTAATTACTTCAGCCGTGTGTTTTAGAAAAATAGGAGGAATGCCATCTGGGCCAGCGCCTTTTGTTATATCAAGAGATTTAAGAACAGCTAAAATGTTATCTTTAGTAAAAGTTAGATGGCTGAGAATATCACAGTTTTGACTACAGGGTGAAATTGAAATTAATCGACAAACTTTAAGGGGGGTTCTAGTGCTAATAGACATCATATTTGTGAGGGCAAAAAACCAATCTAAGTTGTCAAAAAATAAACCACGATTTTTAGATACTACTACTCGAAACGGGTAAAGTATACATAAGAAAACGTAAACAATAAAAATTACATGTAAAAAGTATATAAGAAAAATATTACATTAATATTCGATAGACACTTTTGTTTACAAACGTACAGGTGTTTCATTCATAAGTCAGCACTAGGCATTTAGGTAGTTTGCGCGTACGGAGCGGCGTCAGCGCAACCCCACAAAGACGCTTGTGAAGAGACCGCTTCGAAACGAAACAAAGAAACATCAACTTAAAAACCAAAGTAATAAAGTTCTTACGCGCTACGAGACCGACCATTCGAACAGCCGGTATTCCCCGCGCGCATCCTGTCCGGTCGACCAATAGCAAAGCTGTAGGTACCATCGCGCGCAAAATGATAAGGTTGCTAGTAATATTGCCGTTATTGTATTTTCTTACATAATGTTTCATAACGATTCTAATTATTATTAAAACCTTCATTACAACGGTCAAAATGTCCTAGATAATTTTGTCGATTGATTTCCATTTCACCCTGTAGATATTGTGTTGGAGAAGTGACCACTATTGACATCGGTCTTCTCGTAAACAGATTCAAAATATTTTGAAAAGAAATCGCATATCTCCATTGGTTCTTCAGATTTATAACTATTATAGGTCATATAGTTAGGTATACCACATTTATTTTTGCGGCTATTCACATAGGACCAAAATGCCTTGACGTCCTTCTTAAGTCTGTCCTCAATAGAAGTCATATAATTATCATAACAATTTTTACAAAGTGTTTTAAATCGGTAACGTAAAAAGGAAAATTCTGTGTAGTCAGACTCATTTCCGGATTTTTTCCACTTAACCCAAGCTTTTTCTTTATTTTTAAATACGTGAACTAAGGGGCGTATTATATTGGCATATAATATTGTGAGAAATATATGATAAAAGTACCGCAAAAGATAATAATTTAACCTTACAATACGTTTATATATTATTTTTTACTTTACGGGCTGAGAAACCCAAAGTAGAGAAACTCTAAATATTCTGACCAATTAATTAAAAAAATCTTACGTAATATTTTATTAAATTTAAAAATGTTCCCCATTAAATCCGCAAGTTTTTATTCTTTGCCGTCCAAGTATATTATATTTCCAATAAAATAAAACAAAAAATAGAACTTCGGCAAATGTCATATCTCTAAGTCAAAAATTAAAAACAAGAATTTATTACAAGTGATTTTATGAATTTACTGTTTTAATTATATTCCACTTAATTACAAATTTTTTGTGCTAAAGTACACATTTCAAAGTTTTTAAAATGGGGTCACACTTATACGATTTCTATTATTTTGGTACTATAAAATCATCGCAAAGAAATAAAAATTTTAATTCCTTAACTTTAAAAGCTTCTAACTTTGCGATACGATTAGATAGAGATTTGAATCTTATGTACAATAATAGAGCATCTATTTAGCTTTAATTTAAGATATAAAACATGCATCTCCGTTTACTTTTGAGAAAACCATTTATGAGATGGCTCTCTTAGGAAGGTTCCCACTGTGCGACGCCTCAACATGGCTTGCCAAAGAAAATGCATGGAAGGGCATTGAATTTGCATTCAATAGTTCTTCTGGGACTGTGTTTCGTGATGCCAGACACCGCCCTTTTTCTTTTCGCGCTATGTCTATCAAATATTTTTCTCTTTGACAGATCTTACAGATAACAACGCTATCAGTCAATTCATGTGACCATTAAGTTACAGGCAACTTTATATGTCAGATACCTCTATCCGAGACCTGTGAAACCGAAAATTGCATTTAAGATGACAGATAAGAGAAAGTTATGCTATCAGAGACCTTATCAGCAACCGGTGAAACCAGCCCTTAATCATGTATTTATATCTATCTATTTATTTATTTATTTTATTTATTTATTTTATTTATTTATTTTATTTGGGTGGTAACAGCTTGATATCTAAATTGCTTACAATTAACTTATATACTAATACAGAAAGCTAAAATAACCATCCACATATTCACAAATATAGTAGTAACATTTATAAACTTATACTTATACTAGCTGGCCCAACAGACGTTGTCCTGTCAAATGTCTCAAATGTCACGTTGTCTCACGTTGTCTCAATGTTTTTAAATAATAATTTAGCTGAAAAACAATATCTATATGACCGTATTGTGAATCTAAACCATTCTCAAGCCCCCTGGAATACACACAAAAAATTTCATCAAAATTGGTCCAGTCGTTTAGGAGGAGTTCAGTCACAATACACCGCACACAAGAAATATATATATTAAGATATACATATATACCGTTATAGAATTACCGCTATTTAACTATTTACTTATTTTTTTAAGAGCTTCAGGCGATTTAATGGTAATTCACCTGTTCCCCGGTAAAGTATCATTCAATCCCCGCCTGAAGGTGGTCTTGGAGCCTACAAAGATATCCACATCGATAAACTGGGTATTATAGGTTTGGGAAATGCGGGTAAGGACGCAGTTTTTTTCCATAATTAGTAGCGTGAAATGGTACGCTAAAAAGTGGCTAATTTTCTAGTGCCATGTGAGGGCACATATAGTGATAAGCCCGCAAGTAACTCGAGACGACTCGGATGACATCATATAAGAAAAGCATGTCGAGTATTTTCCGTCGATCTGCCAATGAGACGAGATTATATCGGTGACAGTTTTCGGCGTAACTTACGGGAGGATTGCGAAATTTATAATTTAGATGAGTCAAAAATTTTTTTGTATCTTTTCGATTCTGCTGATATGAACTGCATAAAAGGGATTCCAGATTACGGAGGCATATTCTAAAATACTTCTCACATAGGCCAGAAATACTAATTTGAAACTCGATTCTCTCTTGAAACTACTACATGTACGCATAACGAACCCTAAACTACGCGATGCTCGATTAACAGTACTGTCTACGTGATATATCATGTTCATCTGAATCCAGTAATACGCCTAAATCTCTCACTTTGGCAACTCTTCCAACCTGCAGCCGTTAATGTTATAGGGATACACAATTGGTGCCTTTCTTCTGGTGAAGCTAATACACTGGCATTTATTGAGGCTGACTGTAATGTTATTAACTAAATAATAATTATATAAGTGGTCAAGGTCTTGTTGAAGTAATCTACAGTCCTCTTCAGACCGCACAGAGGTAAATACTTTTTTGTCATCCGCATACAGCAGATGTTTGGAAAAGTGGGTATGTGCGTCTAAATCAAATATGTAAGCGTTCCAGAAGAGAGCCCAAGATGTGACCCTTGGGATTCCTGAAGGAACAGTGATGTAGTCAGACCTGTAGCCACCCAAAATAACAGATTGCGAACGATTACTGAGGTAGGATTCCACCCACCTCAGCAAGTCGCCATGGATACCGAAACTTTTAAGTTTGATAAAAGGATCACGTGATCCACACGGTCGAAAGCTTTTTCGAAGTCCGTGTAGATCACGTCAACCTGCCCCTTTTTTCCATGTTATTTAAGACAAACTGACTGAAACAAGCGAGATTAGATGTTGTTGAGCGCCCTCTTAAAAAACCATGCTGTGTGTTAGGAATATTGCGAGTAATAACTGAATACATACTATTATGAACTAGCTTCTCGAAAACCTTAGCAAGCGTGTTTAAATTAGATATTGGGCGGTAGTTTTCTATTTTGTTTTTTGAACCTTTTTTATGTATGGGAATAATATTAGCTTTTTTCCACAACAGTGGGAACTTACCTTCTTCTAAGGAACGTTTAAACAATAAAGTGATTGGTGATGCGAGAACATCCGCGCAACGAGACAGGAAAACAGGTGGTATTCCATCGCAACCAGTACCCTTACTAATATCGAGTGATTTTAAGATTTTTTTTTACTGATTCCAAGTTAATATCAATTTGGGACAGAGAGTCATTACAAACTCCACTCAACACATGATGCATGTTTGTAGACGACACTCTTGGCGCGGAAAAAGCTTTTTGAAAGTAGTTGCTAAAAAGCCAAACATATCTGTTGACCATCATCGAAAGACTCCGAGTCTAAGGTGAAGTTTTGCGGATAGTTTGAGCCTCCCCTTTTGGACTTCACATATCTCCAGAAATGCTTCGGTGAATTTTTAATAAGTGTTTCTGTGCGATTAGTGAAACTAGTGAAACATTGTTTCTGGACGCGGAGTTGTCTTTTCCTCAAAAGAGAGAATTCATCATAATCTCTAGGGTTATGAAAAGCTTTCCATTTTCGATGCATTTTATTTTTTTCGCGAATGATTTTAATAAGGGAGTGGCTAAACCATATGGGTATCTATTGTTTGTCGTTTTTATTTTAGGTATGAAAAGAGCAATGCATTCATTAATCCCAACTAATATTATAAATGCGAAAGTGTGTTTGTTTGTTTGTTTGTTTGTTACCTCTTCACGCTTAAACTACTGGACCGATTTCAAAAATTCTTTCACCTTTGGAAAGCTACATTCTCCCCGAGTAACATAGGCTACTTTTTATCCCGGAAAAATCGACAGATCCCACGGGATGCGCAATAAAGGCTTCGCTCAAAAACTACTGCACAGATTTTTATGCGGTTTTCATCAATAGATAGAGTGATTCTTGAGGAGTTTTGCGGCATTTTTATCTCGGAAAAACGGATAGTCCCACCGGAAGCGCGATAAAATCTTCGCACCATAAACCGACTTCCGCGTATATGTAGCCGTGGGCAAAAGCTATGACCCTTAACCCTCTATACACCCAATCCCGAAATCCACGCGGGCGAAGCCGCGGGCAGAAAGCTAGTTTTATCATAAAAATATTCAACTGCTAAATTTATTTCGTCAAATTTATACAATTCTTGCCAGTCTATTAACTTTAAGTGATTATTAATTTGTGTATAATTACCGTTAAAAAATGAATATTTTGAGTGTGGCAGTTCTTTAAATGGTTTTAATTGTAAGTCTAAAACAGTGATTGAAATAGGTGGATGAAAAATATCGATCTTTGTCAGTGGTTGTACACACACGCGGATATATCCAAATGCAAATTTGAGAAAACATAGATCCAATATGTTACCACAAGAGTTTTGAGTAAAATTCTGCTGATTAATACCAAGTAACAAATTCATCAATTAATTCGATTGCGTTTATTTGTGATAACTGATTACTTATATGCAATAGCGTGTATCCATCATCCGTCCATTGTAAGCATGGTAAATTAAAATCCCCCAGAATTATGTGATGCGGTGATTGCAATACTACAAAGCCAAGTGCCATAAAAAGAGTTCTTGTTCTCAATATTAGTTGTACGTTAGACATACATACACTCACGCCTTTTTCCCACGGGGGTAGGCAGAGATTACATCTTATATAGACGTCCTTCCACTTGCTACGGTCCTTACATATCTCTTTCGCTTCATCTACTTTCATAACATTCCTCATACATGCTCGACGATTGCGGGTACTTCTGACCTGGCCTTTTTCGAGGACACTTTCGATTTGTTCGAAATATGTTCGCCTAGGTCTTCCTCGTCCCGTGTCTCCACTCACTCCAGCTTCATAAATCATTTTGGTTAGTCTACTTTCATCCATCCGTTCCACATGCCCAAACCACCCAAGCATCCCTTTCTCTATTCTTGTCACGATATCCTCTTTCAAACCACATTTCTTTCTAATCACTTCATTATACAATCTGTCACTCAGTTTTACTCCTGCCATACTCCGCAAAGCTCTCATTTCTACTGCATTTATTCTGCTTTCATGTCGTTTTCTCCCATACCCAACTTTCACTTCCGTACATTAATGTTGGGACCAGCACGCCCTCATGCACTGCTAGTCGCGCTTTTTCTGAAATTTTCTGACTACTCAGACACGTATGCATGGTCCCATTCACCATGTTACCAGCTTACACTCGCTTCTCTATATCATTATTACACCTTCCATCCCTTGTAAACATACATCCAAATATACAGACTCTTCTGCTTGTTCTACTTTTTCTCCTTCTATCATAATGTCACACAATGTCATATTTACATCTCTTTCAAACACCAATACCTTCTTACTTACGTTCACTTTCATTCCTTTATCACTATTAAATTTTTCACTTTCATTCCTTTATACTATTAAATTGTTATAATTAATATGTGGTAAACGGTGCTGGTTGCAAAATTGTCCACAAGTTTAAAATTACATTGATAATTATTATATTTTGTAACTGTTTGTTTACCTAAATAAATTAAAAAAAAAAAAAAATTATAAAATTATCGTTTGGGTACCGTTGAACTAACTCTGAGAAACAACATTTAAAATTGTGCAAGCATTCTGATTTTATGGACTCATCGGGAGGTATATAAACACAGATTATGTGCAAATCGGTAGCCGATCGTAGAGACCGGGACGGCCACAGTAAATGCAAAGCGACTCTGATTTTTTTTTTTTTTTTTTTTTTTATTTTTTTTTTTTTATTTTTTTTATTTTTTTTTTTTTTTATTTACATACAATTTTGCAACGTATCGCCAAACTGCAAAAAACAGTTTAATGGCGAAACAAAAAATACACTCAATTAGTACCTAATTACCTAGCTATCTCTATACATTTTTAAAATACACTACACTGACACACAACTTATAAAAAATTGTACTCACTTCTGTAAAGATTATCTATAAGGTGACAAGAAATCATTCAACAACCACGATTTTAGTTTCTTTTTAAACACGTTTTTACTTGTACATTCTTCTTCCGGGAAGAGTAAATTAAAAATACGTGGTGTCAAATACTTCCGTGTCCTCTTGCCGTAATAGTTACAGGCTCTCGGTTCTATATATTTAGTCCGCACTGAGTTTCTTAATCCATGTACATCAGCTTTTTTAGTTTTATAATCTGCACAATTATACTGATCCAATGCCAATAAATATTTTACCTTATCATGCACTGGCAGAATCTTACATATTCCAAATAATAGTTCATATTCTTTACAACTTTGTTTTGTTTTATGATCCTTCACATACCCACCGGACGCGCTGAGTCGCGCACAAATTACGCCGAGTGCAACAACATCACTCCACCGCCAGACTGTTTGCCGCGAGCAATAAGATCACGGTCGCATCTAAACAAGTCATACCTATCATCACATACTTCATTATCAAAAATGTCGCTTTGTAACCATGTTTCAGTCAACGCTATTAAATCGTACTCATTGCTAAGGATGTTATTATAAATATCCACGCATTTAGTTCGCAAGCCACGGACATTTTGATAATAAATATTCATGCCTTCACCTGCCATATTGAATAATTACTATTATTACCACATAATATCGCCTCAATACCCAGTTTATCGCAATTGGTAATATCCAAGTAATAAGAGTCTGACGCTGAGTGTAATGTTGAGTAGTATATTTTAAAGAAATTAGTGAATATAAAAATATAAAAATTAAAATATCACTAGTTACATATCTGAGCAGTAAATTAGTGTAAAAAGAATTAATTTCATACTTATGATACGTTTCTATTAAAACAAAAAACATGAGAAGGTAATCGGTATCAATACAAATGTTCCACACTACTTGTCTCTTATACCTATTGTTTATTACTTTCAAATTAAGAATTGAGATGGAATTAGTACATAATGAGTAAAACAAACAAAGTGAGCAAAACTCCATGTAACGTGCAACAAATAATGCAAACAACTTAAGTAATGCATAAGTGCAATTTAAAGAATATAAAGATACTAACATTATAATAACAATTATAGTCAACAAGATATAAGAATCAGTGATATTCACTGTTGTTTGCGAGTTTATAATATAAAGCAAATGAGAATTTTTAAAATTTAAAACCATTGGTATCAATTTCAGTCTACATACTTTTTTATAGTTACAAAGTCTAGTTAATTTAAATTGTTTAAAAAATCTTGAGATGTAACTAACTTTGCGTCTGTATTATCATTTTTACGAAGGTAGATTTTGCCATACTTCACCCAACAGTACGCATAGTTTTTATCCCGCTTGAATTTTCTAGCGGCGGCAAACAATTGTTTGGTCTCGGGGTCCAGATGCTCAGCCACGTAGATTTGATGAGATTCGCCTGCCATACAAGGTGTAGTGTGTTTAGCCTGTTTCCGTTATTCTCCTTGTTAAAGCGCTGCGCCGCCGAGATCAACCCGTCGCGTTGACTTGGGGAGTTCAAAGTAACAATAATATTACGAGGGCGTTTATTGCTGGTATCCATCTTTGCAACTCGGCGACAGGCGTAAATATCCGAATCAGAAATAGGAAACTTTAGTGTGTTACACAGAGTTTTGAACATAGATATAACATTTTCGTTTTTGTTATTATCCGGAACCGACTGTATTTCTATGTTACGGGCACGTGACAGCCTCTCGATTGCGGAGAATCTGCTTTGCATTTGCTTCAATTCATCTTTAAGTTGAATCTGGTCAAATTGCAGTGTTTTGATGATAATGTCCCTCTCTGACAAACCGCTTTTTAATACTTTAATCTCGTCCATAATAAATTCGGTAGTCTTGGTGAATTCATCTTTAATTTCATTTACAATTTTACTCGTTTCTATGGCTATCATACTCTTAACATCCTGAATTAATTCCTTACGCAAAGCTATCATAATGCTAGACTTCGGAGCTAGTTTCTGATCTAATAAGTTGCTAATTTTCTCAATCGTGAGGATATTTTCAATATTATGTTTTGGTTTCATTACGCTCGGTGAGAAGACAGAAGGCATATCTTTGCCTCCTCGCTTCCTACGTGATACATTTGTGCAGGAAGGGCACTTCAGCGCAGAAAGTTGATCTTGATTTAATTCGCTAGACTTCTTATTTGTATCAAGACATAAACATTCCAAGCAGTAATGAGAGTCGCATGCATTACATTTCAAAGAATTTAATTCACTTAGTGCTTCCCTACACCCAGTACAATCCATCTTGGCAACTCTCAGAGAAACACTCGTCACCAATAACGGCACTGTACGCTCTGTCGTATTTTAGTCTTTGTCAACTTATTGTGTGCGACCGTCAGAGTGTATTGTTTACTTCGAGGTGCAAAGGTAAAGACTCGAAAGTATAGCCTGCGCTCAACAATGAGCCGTTTGCGGCTAGACAGAGATGTGATTACAGCTTGCTTGCGTGTTAGTCATACGTGCCGGTCACAATATGGACGGTGGTGAATACACTTTTAGCGAATTATATTTATGATTAGATTAGTCTCTTATCACTATAATTAGGGAAAACACTATTCACCAAAACTGACACAAAGCTTTTTTCTACACTTAGTATACTTTATAAACTAAGAACATGAACTATTAATATTATTTATTATTAAAATTACGCAGAGCGTTGATTACGCGATGTTACTACTATAACGGTCAAAGATTAAAAATTCTATATTAGTGTTAATGTCAATTTTGATGAATGTCTTATTTCCTCTATAAAGAATTTATTAAATGCGTTTACTATGTCAAGGGGTTCCGTTAACGTTTCATTATTATGTGTTATTTTATTTACTGTTTCTTTTGGATATTGGTATTTTGTTTTATTTATTACATTCCATGTCGCTTTGGATTTATTGTCTGATGTATTTATATAGTAATTATTTTGTGCTTTTTGTGTCAATGTTATTATTTTTCTTAGTCTTTTTGAGTAGTTTTTCAATGTGATTCTATTAGCAGTACAATATAACATAGTTTTCTCGTAAATTTAATATTTGAATTAGTGTAATTTAAAGGAGACCAACTTTTAGGCACTAAAAAGTAGAATGGCCCAGATATGTTAATATATGTACAGTGTGAGTCTCGATAAAGTGCACAAACGAAAGGGGATGAAATTATACTTAATTATATTGTTAAAAACAAAAGGAATCGATGCCATGGTTTTGAAATTATTTCCCTTTGCAATTGCTACCATGTATTGATAAAATAGTTATAATTGTTGTTATTACTTTTGATAAAGCTGATAAGTTTCTTGCGCCCATTCTTCTTATCAGCTAAAAAATACGTCCTGAATGGGTGGTAGGAAAAAAATAAATTTGGTCGATTCAAAAGAGCTTTCTAGCGCACAATGGCCCAATCATGAGGCTAAGTGCGGTGGAGCCCAGCCAAACTAAACTAAAGAGCTTTCTATTCATATTTGAATAAAGTTGATTTTGATTTTGAATCACTTACCTTCATTCGGTAGTCTTCTTATTGCATTTAATTACAGATGGCAGTATATGCGCCTGGTTGTCTATGGCAGCATCACCGTGGGTGGCTCATGAATTCAGTTACACTATCACCATCTCGGGGAATGATCGTGAAGCCATTTTTTCAGATTGTGTAAGTATTTAAACTTATTGTCACTAACATTTTAGGATTTTACATAACTTTATATTTGTTAGGCCCAATATTTAAGTACTAGGTATTTACAAATGCTTTTTGAAAATATGTTTCATTGAATTCTACAAACCCTTAGGCCGTGGAACCCAGGCTAGTGCGTCTTTATGCTTATGTAATTTATTTGACATATATATATAAAGTTTACTATTATCCCAGAAAGGTTAGACAGAGTTGTGATTATCACATATGCTACTCCAATTTTATCAAGATTCAATTTAATAGAGGGAGAGCATATTCCGGGCACTTTGCGCAGATATAATTCTGCTGCACTGCTGAATAAATTCATTCCGCAGTGCAGCAGAAGGAATGAAATAAATTCTATAAATATGATTAATGTAAATATTCAGATTCAGAGATAATATAAGGAATATCCTTTCAGATTGGATTATGGTAGAGCTGGTACACTCCATCGAATATCCTGATAATATAAAAATTACTTGTGCCAGATGCTTAAATTTAACATGTCTAATGGTACCATTAAATGGATCCGAAATCCCTCAATAAGGGGTCATCCATAAATTACGTCACACGAATTTCGTGTTTTTTTGCCCCTCCCCCCGTCCTTGTCACAGCTAGTCACATTTGTGAGACTCCCCCCCACAACTACACAAACTACTGTGACGTCACAAATTTTGAAATTATAGAAATTATTGAATGATAAAAGCGGTTTCGAAATCAGTTTTATTTTCATTTTAATAAAATTAACATCAAATCAATTAACAAAACAAAAAACGGTTACTTATATTAAATAAGTATATGGTCATTTCATGATTTTCTTATTATATTTTTCAAAACCACCTACTATAATCAATTAGAAAAATAGTACGTTTCGGGAGTACCCCTATTAATAGATAGAAGAAGATACTATTCCTTTATTTATTTATGAGAGTATACAGACTTTACAATAAAAGTTAATATTTACAGCACTTTTCATACTAATAGTAATAATTTAAAGTTTGTGTTTTAACAGTTAGCTTATTTGATTTAATAGATTTTGTAATGTGACGTCACGAAAATTAAGATCCCTCCCACCCCCTTGTCACACAATGTCACACTTCATCAACCCCCTCCCTCCCCCTAACCGTGTGACGTAATTTATGGATGGCTCCATAGGCTATTTTCATGTTATAACATAAAAATGTGAAATAATTTTATTTATATAGTTTTTGTACTGAGCAATGCGAAAATTAAATTATTTTTTCTTAAAAACGTAAGATTAATTTCATATTTCTAAATCAAAATCGAAGTTTTATTTTATTATCTATATATCACGTGACCGAAAACACCGATTGCCATGATTTTCTCGGTATGACGTCATTAGTACTAAAACTAAGTGTATGTTTGTAAAGAAATGAGCAACCAATGGTAATAATAACCTCAATTTCTCGGTTATGTACATTTTTGTATTAAAAGTGAATTTTAAGAGAAGACTCATCAAAAAAACTTATGTACTAACATTAAAATGATCCTCACTAAGATATAAATGAGATTTTAGGGAGTATTTTGTGGAATTTTGTCCTGCGAGCTCTAACCAAACATATCTCATAGAATCGCTATTCGAAACCTTAATAAACAACTTTTCTGGTGTTTTCAAAATAGAATTCTTGTAATTCAACGCTACACACCAACAATACAGATTATAGAAACTCATTTTTGTTTCATAAGTAATCTTTCAACACGAACTTTTTACTAACCTAAAATAAGCATCTCTCATCTTCTAGTGATGTCGTCTGGTGTAACTAAATCGAGTTAACTCGAGTTGGGCTTAACTCGAACCAACTCGAGTTGAATTTTCTCGAGTTTGAAAACCGAATGAAAACGACATGGAGCAAAGTATGCCGATCATTTGAGACTATAATCATTTATAACAAATAAGTGTCACATTTATGTACATTATAAACAATTAATAAAAAAACTAAAGAATTGAAACAGATAAAAATATCCTTTGTCTGTTCAATTTTTTTTTTTTACTATTAATGCGAAGGTGGAGAATAAATTGGGAAAAATTAAAAAAAAAAAACATTCACTCTTCCATCTTGTTACCTTGAGTTCAACCCGAGTTACGTGAATTTTCGGGTTAAATCGAGTTTTGTTTTTTCCGAGTTGGCACATCACTACTATCTTCGGCGTTTGACAACTTTGACATTTCTTTATTTTAGTACAGTTGACGTCACAAACATGGCGGTCGGCATTTTGGCGCCTTTATTTTACGATAATATTTTGATCTTTTATTCCTGCTTGCAGAATAAATATTTTTCAAAAATAAAAATAACAGTTGATTATCGCATGTAAACGAACATTTGAAAAAATATTTGAATAAATAGTAGAATAGCCTATTAATAATAATTAATAAAGTACTTTAAGCCCACTTTCCTACGCCGCACGAATAGCGTTATATCGTCCAGTAACCAGCTCCTTCCATTGGTGCAGAGGTTCCCTCTGCTCCTCCGAACGAAACCTTGAGTTCATAATGAGAGATACGTAGAGTCCGGCCCACCCGAATTTGTGAGGATTTGTCGAGGGCTGTTGCAGAAGTACAGAGTCGTGAAGCGAGAAGCTTAAACTGCTCCTCAAATCTCTATCGTAGGTGTAGCACCATTCCGACCGTATTTAATTTTAACTTCGACCAGTATACAGACTCCCTCCTCGGAATGCAATGACCGTTGTTTTAGTAAAATGTATTTTGATGATTTGAAGAATTAGTCCCATGTCTTCTGAATAGCCTAATCTAATGTTATTCTAGACTCTGAAATCAATTAATGCTCTTTATGAAGCAGTATCATTTATTACATCACAATGTTACAGCCATTGACACATATTCTACCGATAGACAAGAACACTAAAGGAAAAAGTGTGTTGAAATACTGGTGAATGTTAGAACTATAATCAGCTAGATCGCCAAATCTATGTGACCTCGTCTGACCATAGAAAAAAGACAACTGCTGGATCACTTGTCGAATTATAGATTTCGTTCAACCAAAACATCGTAACCGCCGCTTACTTATGACGTTTTGCCGAGCGCAGTGAAGCATGATGTTAAAGCGCTTTGTATCAAAGAGTTTTCACCGCAGAAGCGATACCAAATTTAATAAGCACATTGTACGTCATACACTTATTATGTTTTATAATAGAAGGAATGGCAACATAAAAGAAAACAAAATATTAGGACTTTATTTAATTATTACTCCTATATGAATTTGTACTAAACAATAAAAAATTACGAACTAAACATTTTATAATCATCCCGTCTATACATATATTAACCTAAAGTCGCCGCGTACGCTTAGGAATGGAGGAACATCTGTATGGCTTTACTCTATGATTTTAGCAAGCACGTGCCAGCGCGGCGTCAATAAATACAAAATATTGTTTACATTGTATAATTATAATATTATTATCCTTATTTCCACTTAAACAACTAGAAATTTTACTCACTTAAATTTCCAATAATTATTTTTGTTCAGGTTTACTATTTAATCACGGTTTTAATTATGTTTATTGTCGGCCTATAAGCGATGCACACTGCGCGAATGGCGACGACTCACTGAGCGAGGTGCCAGAGTCTACCCTGCACTTCACTGGAACGTAGTGAGTGTTCGGGCGGGCGAATCTAGTACGTAGTACATATACGAGTATATCGATGGTTACAGCAAATGTATAATATTAATTTACTCACATAGTGCCCTAGAAGAACTGATTAGATTTCTCCTCTAATCACAAATTCGTTTTAGTTGTTTAAAAACCACAGAGTTACTCCTGCGATGCTACCTGCAAAGTAAAAACATTATTGTCATGTGGAGTCATAAGTAATAGTCTAAACTTCGCTTAATTAAGAGCCATATTACATCTCGGACGCGATTTTTGCGTAAAATGGTCAATTTTGGCGATTTAATGAATAATGCAGAATAGCTATTGACATAGTTCATAGCGGCCTCGCTTTTTGTAAATTTTGCTTAACTTTTAAATACAACCCAAAATTGAAGAGAAAGATTTTCATAAAATGCGCGAAGGCACTTTTTTGAACTCCTGGATTGAACTACTGTTCTACATAATTGAAATTAAAAAATGATAATTTTATCTCTTGTATAGTCTTATAGTTCGTAGCGGCCTCGGAATTTTGATATATTACTAATTTAATATAGAAAAAAAAATCTTATTCTAAACGAAAAAACTTCGAAAATCTCTAAGTTACCTGTGAATAACTTCTATCTACGATGGTATTTATTAATAAAATTTATAATAGAATAAATGTCACTTTATGAGGAATAAAATTATGTTATATTTTTTAACCATGAATTCATTTTGTTATTTCAATAAAAACGGTAATTATTACTGCAAAATTACTACAAAATGCGATGCACAGGCCGACCGAATTCATTAGAGCTTGAGTGCCTCTCAGAGTCGGACCTATATCGAATTTCTTCGCGCCAATATCAATAGAACCCGAGTGATCGTGCCGTTGAGCGTCAGTGTATAGCGCGATTATCAGTTTTGATCACATAGCTAAAATTATTTTTTAGCGACTTTTAAACTATTATTTATTTTGAATTTCAATTTTTTTCTAAAGTTATTCTATTCTATATATTATTTTATTCTATTATTTCTAAAGCTTTTTCACACCAAAACCATTGGATCGATTTGATGGAAATTCGGCAAATAGGTGATTCTGTTTTATGGTGATTTATACTCCTATATAAATTGTACCTTTTATTCTAATCTAAGCTATATTTTTAATTTAAAACTAAAACCGTCTTTCGCTAAATAACATACTAGGTAATAAAATTAACAATATTTTTAACAATATCATCTGTCCTATTTATAATATTATCTTCATATAATGTGTTTCTTCATATACAATATACTTATATAGCAATAACGAATAATTCCACAAAAATATAAATATAAATATTTTGGGAAAAGTATGAAAATCGCTTAGTCGTAGCGTCAAGCCAGTATTTTGGACGTGTGATCTTCAATGAGTTGTCGGGACGCTCCGAAATACCTAATCTCGCAGAATGAAGAATTGTAATAGGCCTCTTAAGGAAACGAATAAATGTAAATAAACCAGTTTTAGGGTTATCACAACTCAGTTCAAACAAATCCTCAATTATCTTGTCGTTATCTTGTATTTGTAAAATATTTTTCACTAGATTTCTGCCCGCGGCTTCGCCGGCGTAGATTTCGGGATTGGGTCTATAGAGGGTTAAGGGTCATAGCTTTTGCCCACGGCTACATATGCGCGGAAGTTAGTTATGGCGCGAAGGTTTTATCGCGCTTCCCGTGGGACTATCCGTTTTTTCCGAGATAAAAAATACCGCAAAACCTTGCTCAAGAATCACTCTATCTATTGATTAAAACTGTGCAGGAGTTTTTGCGCGAAGCCTTTATTGCGCATCTGTCGATTTTTCCGGGATAAAAAGTAGCTTATTATTTAATCCGGACTTTTATCTTTACGTCTGCAAAATTTCAAAGCAATCGGTTCAGTAGTTACGGCGTGAAAGCGGAACAAACAAACAAACTCACTTTCCGATTTATAATATTAGTAAGGATGACTGATTCATTATATTTTTTTTTCTACTACATAGTACACAAACACTTGAGAAACTTCCAAATAAATGAATTTATAACACAAAAACATAATGAATATTACTTGATAACCCCATAATCTTGATGACATGGGTGAAATTCAGATGTTTATTACATCATTCACATTTTTTGTTATAGTTGACACTTTTATACTAATCTATCAACTGAAATAGACCACATTTTCTTACGTACTCGCTTCAACTTAGCTACCTTTTCAAATCAGTAGCATATATTTGCATTTTAATCCGACCATGATCGAAAGTTCTATGTTTCGTTTGTTGTAAATCATAAATGCAAAAATTTTTTACTAATGTTTCTATGGCAACTATATAATTGATATAATTTATGTTATTAAGTAAAAAATACTAGTTTAAATTGTTACTACATTATTAATATAAAATTATTATAAGAATGTCTCATTTTATAAAGGAATTAATTACTGAACGGAATAACGGAACACTATTTGGTCGTATTATGTTTGCAATATGGCCGTCATAATTTGTGGTCATATAACCTACCTGCTTTCGAGTACTGTCGTGTGGTATTAAAAATCATATTATATTGGAATGTTCTTAAATGGTGAAAGCGAGTGGACTGTATGAAATGATAAGATGATAGCTTTTAGATATATATATTGAATAATAATACAATAATATGTATAAAATAACTAAATATCTAATTATAATATAAAGTTTGTGTCACCTCAGCAGACCGAACATGAAAACCATAGCAACCTTCTAACAAAACTATATTATACCATAAACACTATGTCAAACACGATAAAATATAAAGTCTATAAAAGAGGTAACGTTCCGTTACATTCCCCCTCCGTGCAAAGAGGCACCACCTTTCGACTCGGTCTTTTTACCAACGAATTTATCCTCAATACTTAAACGTTAATTATAATGGACACAAGATCAATAATGTCCAAGTTACAAAATTTTTAGGAATTTTGATGACGATAAATTAACGTGGAAACCTCAAACAGAATATATATTTAAAAAGTTGAGTACATACGCCTATGTTTTATACAACCTATCAAAAAGGTTAACATTACTACAGTCCTTGTTGCTTACCATGCTTTGTGACTTCGACATTGAGATTTGGCATTATTTTCTGGGGTAATAACAGCGAGAGAGAAAGCATTTTCAAAGCCCAAAAACGATGTATACGATCAATTTTTAATTTGCAGGTCACAGACAGCTGTGTTCCTATGTTTAAGTTACATAAATATTAACTTTTCCATGTTTATACATTTTGGAAATGGCCATTTTGTAAAAACTAACTCGCACTGTTTCCATTGTTAAACGAAACACGAAAGAGGACTAATTTTTATGAGAACTCAGTATCAAAAACATGCTGTATACAGGTGGCTATAACACTACACTGTTAAAAAAAAGCGTAATGGGTATGGCACCAAGATATATAATAAATTACCCAAAAATCTAAAGGAAAAACCATTAAAATTGTTTAAAAAGCAGCTAACTGACTTATTGTTAGAAAAATGCTACTACTCCATAACTGAATTTTTTGAATGATGTATTGTAATGTAATGCTGTACTTACTTTATTATTATATATTTTTTTCTGTTTTTTGCTCCGTTAGCTGTATAAATATGTATTATTAGCCCATTGTTAAAAATTCTCGAACAATGTGTATCACCTACAATTTGATTTTTGTATGCCGAAAGGTAGAATGTACCAGGACTCTCAAACTTTTGTTAACACCATATGTAATACCTACATTCTAAACAAATAAACGATTCTTATTCTTATCTTTTTAATGTTTCTCCTGCCGTGCGCACTTCTACCACTCTTACGACTCCGTCTCGGCCTGGAAAGGTGTTAGTTATTATACCACGTGGCCAAACACCACGGGGCAAGTCATCATCGGCGATAAAAACAGTGTCTCCGACTTGAAGATTTCTCGTTGGCTGATTAGGTCGCTGTCGTGGCAATAACGTAGGCAAGTATTCTTTAAGCTACCTTCTCCAAAACCAATCCGATAAACGCAGAGCTCTACGCCAGAGTGTTCTTGCTGACAAGTCGCTGTCATCTAAGTGTGTCGGAACTGATGGCGATGAGCTGCCAAGCATGAAGTGGTTCGGGGTTAAGCTCTCTTGATCTTCTGCGTTGCTCGATACATAGGTAAGTGGCCGAGAGTTAACTATATTTTCGGCCTCATATAAAAGTGTAAAGACAATTTCCTCCCTAGGCGCCGTCTCTTTTAGGATAACATTCAATGCGGACCTAACTGATCGAACTAGGCGTTCCCAGGCGCCGCCCATCGACGGGGAAGATGGAGGTATGAATTTCCATGTAATTCCAGAGTTCGTCGCAAAATCATTCAGCTGTTTGGCGGCCGACATATTTCTTTTGGGCAGCCTTTGCGGGCAATGAATCTTCGGACGACCATGATAGTAGAATCGGCAGAAAGGCTCGAGGTCACCTCCATGTGGACAGCTCTTATTGTAAGGCATGTAAATAAGGCAACATACCGTTTCTCACGGCGACGACCAACAGTGACATTTATAGGACCGAAATGATCCACACCGCAACAGGTAAACGGGCGTTGTCCGTATTGAAGTCGCTGTATCGGCAAATCTCCCATGACAGGAACAGCTGGCTTTGCTCTGCGTATTCTACAAAATTGACAGGACCTTATCACACTCCGAACTGTATTTCTTAGAGGCAAAATCCAAAATCTTTGACGAAGTTCATTAATTACCATTTCATGGTTACCGTACGCGGCTTGTTCATGGTATCTCATTGCCAAGAGTCGTACGGCAGGATTTTTTCCGTCTAGGATAATAGGGAACTTGGTATTGTGATCAACTCCTCGTATCAAACCGATACGACCACCTAGGCGAATCAAGCCTTGTTCATCCAAAAAAGGTGATAATTTGTACAGTCTACTTGAGGAAGGAATAGGTTTCTTATTAACTAACAGATCAATTTCGCAATGAAATGCTACTGCTTGCGTATAACACAGAATGTGCATCTCAGCAACTTGCAAGTCCTTAACTGTTAGATTTTTAACTATCGTATCTACATTATGTCTTAATTTGGCACATAAAATATTTACAAACTTGTGAGCATATGCAGTAGCTCGTAACAAACGAATCCATTTAGAGAATCAAAAAAATCTGGACATACAAATCTTAATGCTCGATTTGTACTGATACTCGTTCTTGATTCTTAAGCTCCAAGTTCTCAGTATTAGAAATGACGCGAATTGTCACTAGTACTGACTCTACTGGCCATTCTATTTCAGAGTACCATAAAAACTGAGGGCCCGAAAACCATCTGTGTTCAGAAGTGATTCGACCGGACGTGAAACGTGTAGCGTCGTCAGCGGCGTTTAACCCACTCGGACACCATCGCCAATCACGCACCTCAGTCAATTCAGTAATCTCAGCAATTCTATGCGAAACAAAAGACTTAAAGGTCCGAGCATCATTACGTAACCAACATAAGACTGTTTTTGAGTCTGTCCAAAATATTTTCCTACTTGGAATTAATCTATGCTCACGAACGATATAATCGGAAAATCGAGCTGCTTGAAGCTCGAGTCTAGGAATGGTAGTTAGCTTAGCGGTGCAACCCGCGTCTTACTTCCGATAAGTACAACCTTCACGTCTCCGTTGCGAAATATGAAGCGCCAGTACGCGACCGTCGCATAAGCGTATTCACTGGCGTCGCAAAGGACGTGAAGCTCGACATTCTCGTACTCTACTGACATGGAGTACCACCGAGGAAGACGGAGATCTGAAACACAGGAAAGTTCATAAACCCATTTCTCCCAATTTTGACGATCTTCCGCGGAGATATATATCACTATCCCAATCTACACCACTACGCCAAATATTTTGAAATAAAATCCTACCCCTAATAACATAGATTCCTAAAAGACCAAGCGGATCGTAAACACGCATTAAATTTTTAAGAACATTGCGCTTTGTGAAATCTGTAACAGTAGGAATATTAAAACTAAAACTTAGTGTCATCCTTAGGATTCCAAACTAAACCTAAAATTCTTATATCTAAATACAAATTTGTGCATAAGTCTTTTGCGTCTACGTATGGTAAACGTAAATGACTAGGAATGTCAGTTAATACTCCAGGTAAATTACTAGCCCAGTCCCTAATCTCAAATCCAGCTCTAGACTGAATGTAAATAATTTCCTTAGCTAATCGGGCTGCGTCTAATGGATTATCGAGGCTGCCGATGTAGTTGTCCATATAGTGGTCGCTAATAATAGCTTGGGCAGCTTCGGCAAATTCTGAGCTAAACTCATTCGCATTCCTATTTTTTATATAGATAGCGATACAGGGAGAGCATTTAGCGCCAAATATGACAGAAGTCATCCGATACTCGACTATTTTCGAGTCCAAACCATCTTCGTGCCATAGAAATCGTAAAGCATCGCGGTCTTTTTCAATGATTTTTATTTGTAAAAAAAACTCACGAATGTCAGCTGTCATTGCCTTCACGTCCTTCTCGAAATCGGAAAAGCAAAGCTAACAAAGGCTGTAAGAGGTCTGGACCCGCCAATAAATTCGAGTTCAGACTGACACCTTGTACCTTTGCTGCTGCATCGCAGACGACCCTAACTTTATTTGGTTTAAGTGGGTGGATGACAGCGAAATGGGGCAGATACCATTATAAATTTACAGATGGTGTGCAACTACTACATTTTTCTGCATAACCTTTCTCTATAAACGACATTACACTTTTGTCATACGCTAATGCTAAAGATGGATCTTTACTGAGCTTTTTCTTTAAGTTATTCAATCTACTAATAGCCAGACCGTAACTCTGGGGGAGTTTCGGTGTGTCATCATTCCACAACAAACCGACTTCAAAGCGCCCATTCAGTAGTCGCTTGGACGTAGATTCTAATATAGAAATAGCTCGCTGATCGGGTGAATTGATTTTTGGTATATTAGAAATACCTATAGAGTCTAAACGGTAATGCTCTTGAATTAATGTATCTAACTTACTGTCTACTTCTACATTGTGATGAACAAACTCTACTGGTCTAGTCGTGTTAGAAGAGCAGCCGTGAAGAACCCAACCCAATGCTGTTAAGGATGCGACTGGCTGTGAACGCGGTCCCGTGCGAACGCTTTTACTAATAATAAGTGGCCAGTCGCAAGCCCCTATTAGCACTAACGGTGTAGCTTCTTCGTATGACACATACTTAACAATATCTGCTAAATGTTTGTAACAAGAAATATCGGAGTTTCGAATGGTTTGAGATCGAATATTCAATGATTCTATGGCTCTAGCATTTTCGATGTTATGAGAATCATTACAGAATTTCCCACGGATACTAAAATTAACATATTCGACAGGAATATTACATCTTTGCATGCCACCCACACCATCCAAATCGATGAGATCTTTTTTGCCTGTGGCACCAATTTTACGAGCTGCATCTGCCTCTACGAGAGTCGCAGTAGAGCCTTCGTCTAATAATGCATATGTGATTAATAATCCTAGAGGTCCAGTGATTTCTACAGCAATAATTTTCAACACTAATCTACGAAGCACTAATCTACGAAGAGGCAAACTACTATTATACATATTGTATGAAGATGTGGCCTTAAACACAGTAGACTCATCTTTTTTTGTAGTTGCATAGATAGGCTGTGGCGATGACGACGATCGAAGTGGTGGCGACGCTCCATGCAGAAGCTTGTGGTGATGTTGTGTGCAGCCAGCTGTACCGCAAGACTTCACGCAGCACTTCGACCACTGATGACGTTTGCTTTTGAGACACTTGGTGCAGACTTGTGCTCTCGTAACCATTACCATCTCTCGTCCACAGTAAGAGACAAAAAATTAGTACATGTTTTTAAATTGTGAGAGCCACTACATAATGGACAAACTCACTACGCGGCATATCAGTGTTGTGAATAGACACATTTCTGCTACCATCTCTATATGGTTGCTTAAAAATACTTTTGTTTTGAGTTTGATTGGATGAGGACGACGGGTTATAGCTAATAGCAGTTGGCAAAAACATCATTTGCCGATCACTCTCTTGTTCCAAAAAATCTGATAAGTGCTCCAAAATTGTTAAAAATGTAGACTGGTGTGCAGAAAGAGCGTCATAACGTGCTGCTGCATAGTCTGACCATTTGAATTTAAGATGTGGCGTAAGCTTATATAGTAGACTATTTAATAAGTCTCTTGAGTACAAATACTCGAACTGATTTAACAATAGGCTATTGACAGGTTTAAAATCCATTTACATTATGTAGTAGAGTCTAAGGAACCCAGTAAAAGTTGTTATTTTAATTCTGGTATATATTAGCTGAAAAAACATCGAATTAAAAATTCAATATTAAATAGTCCGCCAAAACGCTACTTGACAATATGGCGCTGCAATGAGGTCGGTGACGTCACTTGCCTGTATTCTGATCTGTGACAACTGCCATATATATTTGTTTGTTGTAAACAAAAAACGAAAGTGCGATTTGATTTACTTTTTATCAGTAATTTGTGTAACAAAATGAGTTACACAAATCACTGAAAAAAGTAAATCAGATGTGGAGTTCCAAAATGTACAAATACGTCGTTAAAACTCCGGAAAAACAGTGTTCCGAAGAATATGGAAGTGCGCCGAAAGTGGTTGCAACTTTCTTCGGAGGATCATATATGACATAGCGAATAGTACAAATATTTCTTTTGTGAAGACCATTTCGAATTTTCGATGGAAGTAAACATAATATTTATATTTTGTAATAATTAATTACATTCAGAATGTTAATATTCTCGTTATTGATTGAGGTTATAATACTTTTAATGTTTTTAACAGAATGTCTCTTGCAACTCACTTCGAATATTGCCGCGTTTTCCATAATATTTGTTAAAATTTGTAGCTAAAGAGTTCCTATGATTTCAATAAGCAGTACACTAAAAGATCCCGACTAAAACTTGTTTGTTCGTTATAGATGGAAAATGACATGGCAAATTACTATCAGTACAAAATAGGTTTCAGTCAGAAAATAATTTTAAAAAATAAAGTTCTGCCTTTTAAATTTCATTGCCAGCCAGATCGCATTAAAAGAATGGTGTGATGCTGGTACTTCCCGATCTGCATTTGTCAAACGGCAAAGAATGGAACTTGTAAACAATGTGAAGACATTCAATAAACCGACGCGACGAACGTGAACAAATTATCGTTTATGTTCACGAAATTGTGCCAAACAAACCTAATTATATAACCTATTTTATTCATTATTTCATTTTTATGATATAATTTAAGTTACCAGTAAAGTGTAATTATACTTACTTTGCTGTTTTTACATTTTTTAGCTCCGAAGCATAAAAGTCAGAATGATTTTTGAAAAATAATCCGACCATGATTACGTCGACTTGCGGCAGTTTCTGCTGTCTGCTTTTACAAAATCGTTGTCCATGGTTGAAAGTACTTGTAAAATAGTGCAAATAAACAAAAAAAAAAACAATGGATAGTAAAAAAATCCTAATATAACGGAGATAATCTACCACAACTAGGCGCAACACAAGTAGGCAAACAAAGTTTACAAGCAAGTGACGTCATGATAAACTCGACCAATCAGGAGGTTTGTGTCACGTGACAAACGTTTAAAAAATGCAATTTTTATTTACGGATTTTAAAATAAATTAATCATTATTTTCAACTTACGTTAATAAATAATCATTTTTTAACTCTTAATTTATACTGTTAACAGTAATTGACACTTTATTTTTCGCATTGTCAAATAGCCTATTGTTGTAACACAATTTCTTACCTTGGCAGCAAAATTACCCAAATCCTTTGCTTCTAATGTAAGTTTCGGCAAGGCACGAACACACGTTAGCTCTGCAGCCAGAAGTTGTTCCGTTCGGGCGAAACGTCGTTGCAGAGCGCGCAATATTACATCAGGTTCAACTGCTGTAAGTAACAAAGAGTAAATTGACCCATAGGCATCACCTGTCAATGCTTCTCCTATCCTCGTGACG
This sequence comes from Scirpophaga incertulas, assembly GCA_036419045.1. Lineage (NCBI taxonomy): Eukaryota > Metazoa > Arthropoda > Insecta > Lepidoptera > Crambidae > Scirpophaga > Scirpophaga incertulas. The sequence continues at coordinate 16,353,394 of CM071633.1, forward strand.
TTTTCTAGTGGCGAGTACAAATGACGCGAACTGTCAAACGCTCTATTAAAAGCAAGCCACTCATGTGGTTTACCACAAAATTTCGGCAAAGGAAGAGATTTAGAAGGCGTTACTCTGCTTAAGCTGGCAATAGCTTGTGCAAGTTGACTGTCACTAGCGATAGGCATAGATTGCTCACGGGTAGCAACTGGTAAAGAGCTGTCATGATAGCGTTGGTGACTGCAGTCATTAAGCTGGTCAGTATGAGAAATATAAGGCTCTTCAAGACTTACCTTGTTCCGCGTTATAGTTACCCGAGCTTCCGTAGTATTTGGTTCCATAATATCTTCTGGTTCTGGTGCATTACTTAGAGGCGCAGAGCATAAATGGCGAACTCCAACCGACTGTACAGGTGGGTGTGTAACTACTGCGGCGGCTGGTGGGGCTGTCGCTGGTGCGAGCGGTAGAGATGAGCTCGGTGGGAGCGTTCAGCACAAGAGCACTTGCAGTTGTCATTTCCTACTCGGTTGTCGTCAAGACCGCTTCTGCTTCTACACGTTCTGCTCCGTCAAATCAGTTTTCTATATTTGTGTTGGTATGTACATCAGGCTCATTACTACTGGTGGCTTCAATGGCGGCGATCTCGGCGGCTAACTCGACGCACGCTAGCTCGCGCTCCACCTCTGCGATACGACGAGCGTATCGAGCCTGAGCGTCTGCTGTCATAGAGGTTTTTTCGACACATGATAATTTTGATGATGAAGAATGACGCGATGATGACATATTTTTTGATTTCGATCGCGTGTTCATCGTGAAAAATATATTAAATATACCAAATAACTAAAGAAAAAATACGAACAAAGAAATGTCAGTTCATAAAATAACTTGATGATTCAATAAACTAACTACGGATAGAAGGACCAATGAAAGCGAGTGGACTGTATGAAATGATAAGATGATAGCTTTTAGATATATATATTGAATAATAATACAATAATATGTATAAAATAACTAAATATCTAATTATAATATAAAGTTTGTGTCACCTCAGCAGACCGAACATGAAAACCATAGCAACCTTCTAACAAAACTATATTATACCATAAACACTATGTCAAACACGATAAAATATAAAGGCTATAAAAGAGGTAACGTTCCGTTACAAATGGCATTTTTGTAACTGGCCGCAATACATATGAATATATTAATAACAAATTTTCCCATAGGAAAGAAATATTTTCCCGCGGTGAATTTTTAATATAGTCTATATTACTCAGCTTGAATGTAGCTTTCCAATGGTGAAAGAATTTTGAAATCGGCTTAGTAGTTGTTGAGTTTATTCATTACAAACATACAAAAATACAAATATTTCCTAGCTTTATAATATTAACTAGCTGACCCGTGCCCCACTTCGTTGGGCATAATATTAATAATCCCCGAAGCGAGCACCCGAAGCCAACGCGCGCCGTCCGCTGCCCGTTTTTTCTCCGATTCACTTTGCAAAACGGCCTACCACGTAAAAGCCTTTTTATTTTTCGGTTTTTTATATAACCTATGACACTCAGCAATAATGTGTCTTTCTATTGGTGAAATAATTTTTTAAATCGGTTCAGTAGCTCCCGAGATTACCCCTTACAATTTAACAAATATACAAATATACAAACACACAAACTTTACGTCTTTATAATATTAGTATAGATATAGATATACTAGCTGTTCGCCCGCGGCTGCGCCAGTGTTATATTCAATTTTCCCATGGTAAAAAGTAGCCTGTCTTTTCCTAGATCTCACAATATGTATACCTCTAAACCAAATTTCATCCAAATCGGTTCAACGATTGAAGCGTGAAAGAGTAACAGACAGAAAGACTTTCGCATTTATAATATTAGTAGGGATTATTAAACAGTCTGGCTCCGACAGCCAGTCGAAAATAAACTGTAAAATATTACTACGCTATAATATTTGACAGGTAAGTAGGTATCACAAATTTTGTTGGTATACATTCGTTCACTTATTTGGCTGAACCATAGTCCATATAATGGGTAATAACCGGGCCGCCGGCTGGATCCGGCGCGCGAGACATTTTGAATAAACCTAATTAAAAAATATTACATCAGGTACTCACGGGAGTGATAGTGAGTGATGTTTGCCGATTTACTCTTTGGTAATCTCCGCCACTCTGCTTGCCTCATCGAATTCTTTGAGCTTTGCCGCCTCAAGGGCGACATATCAAAAGATTTATTACTTCTCAATTATTCTAAACTAGTTTATTCCAGATTATTCCTTTATTTTGCCTATAAGCGGGTGGATGGCCCGAACGTTGGTTCAGTTCTATTTGGGTTACTGAGGTGATAACTTGGACACGTGAGATATCCTAGTGAACTACTCGAGCCGTCAACTTGCTTTGTGACTTTGTGTGTATCTTGAGTGGTTACTAACTATAGTTTGGTATTATATGTATATACAATTTTATCTAACGAAAAAAAAAAAAAAAATGAGGTCTGGTGGAAAGAAACGAAAAGTAGATACAGAGGGTCGCCAGTTTCAAGGAAAATGACTGAAGAATTCTTTTTTAACAATGGTAAGCCTATTTGTTTGATGTGTAATGATTCCATTTCAGTACTGTAAGAATTCAATATAAAGTGGCATTACTCAACTAAGCATGCTACGCTGCACTCATTGACAGGACAATTAAGAAACAGACAAAATTCAGAAGCTTACTGCAAATTTGGAAAAACAGCAACACATGTTTCATAAACAAAGAAAACAAGTTGATAATGTTGTGAAAGCTAGTTTTATAGTTTGTTTAAAATTGACAAAGGCATTAAATAGAGGTCACCTCAGTCACTGACCCTAGCATACATTAACGCTAACGGCTTAGTGGAATTCCATAGCAGACACGGGATTGCGTAACAATAAAGACAACGATGTGCGATTGCGTAGCTACGCTTGGGTCCTATGGCTTACCTACTTCCTCCTCCTCGTCGGCGTTACTGACGCCAGAAATCGGGTAGATGCTTTATTGACCGCAGAGCATCGGTGAGCTTGCTTTCAATTTGTTTACGATCACGTGAACTGATCTTTTGATCATCATTTTGGGTTTTCTTCTGATGGGACAAGAGTGTGCCTTCTGCAACGATACACACAAAAGAATACAGGCGACCTTTCCGAACATAATCATAATCATCATAGTTACCTAATAGAGTTTAAAATTGTTTAAAGTAGATTTTTAAAAGATGAAATTTTTGCGATGCTGAGTGTAGTTGTAATTGTTCTGAAAACTTGTTTATGTTTTGGATGCAATGATGCCGCCGACAAAGAGTTTGGTACCGTACCGCAACTTATTTGTTGTTTGGTATAGTAGTAAGTGCAAGAATAACGGATTTAGGGAAATTAAACAGAAGTTAGAATCAACTAGTTAATATTTAGTTATGCATTTTTACGACCTTTATTACTTATGAGTATTTATTTCGTACGTATTACATTAAATACTATTGTCTGTAGGTGTGGTCGGTGCGGTCGTGCGAAGGCTCGTTAAAGAAACGTGGGCACTGCTTGTTGGTGCGGGACGGAGACGCGGAAGCGCTGTCATCACCAGCGACACTGAACGGCAGACTAACTGTGCGCCGCACGCCGCCCGAGCAACTAACGCAGATGCCCCCGCCTCGCGCTGTGCTACGCGTGGCTAATCGCGGCAATGCCGAGTTGCAACAAAGTTTCGAGCCCCTTCTACAGGTAAGCGGCAGCTGCTGCGCGTCACATCAACGCGTGCTTCAATAAAACAGACTTGACATATAGAAACATGTTGACATGTTGAAAGGCGCGTGTAATGGAATACAATACATAGTATATATTGCCACTTTCTAGCAATAAATAGACAAACATATAGGAAAAAAAATATTTGGATAATTAGAGAGGTACGATAAAAGTAAAGACTCTCAACATTCTGGTCCTTGTGCAGAAATTCACAACTTAACATTGAATAGTAATATTTTTCTACTGGAGGCCGTGCTGAACGCCCTTAACGTATTGCTAGAAAGTGTACAGTATATACTATCATCAGTATATACACTGCTTGCCATTACAGTGCCATTTAAAATTTGCTATTTGAATGTCTATAAATTGTTCTGGACAAGTATGAGGTGTGATCTGAAAGTAAACTAAAAAGAAATATTTGTCTACAAAGTCTCCCATTTAGTCCATCTCTTTTCTAAATTCATAATTCGCTTTGAAAAAAATTCATTGTCTTCACCGTCCAAAAACGCCTCTACAGCAGTCATCACTTCGTTATTGTTGTCAACTTTTATTTTTGCAATTGAGCAATTTGAATCCCGATTTCTTCTCCTCTCCTCCCCTTTTTTTTCTCCTCTCTTCCTCTCTCACTATCTTCTTATTTTTGGCAACCAACGTGCAAAGACTTTTAGATGCAGTTTGTTCTCAATTATTTTTTTAAACATTGCCATATGAGATACCTGTGACCATGGCTTATGCTCACTCTTCTATCTGTCAATACGACATATTGGATTTGGATAGGCGTACCGCGAAGTTCATTTTCTGTGGATGTTCTATCTAGCTTGAACTCCTTTGCGCGCAACTGTAGAATATGGGGGAGCTCGTTTCCTAATGTCTCCACTAGGTCTCTATGTCTTTGGTAGATTTTTTTAAATAGAGTGAGTTGGTTTTATCTCCGATCATACTCGGCATAGATGTCTGTTTATCTTAGGCTTGATTTTCTTTTTCGGTGAGAGTTTATATGCTCTGCCAAAGGGTGGTTGTGGTTGCGATGTCAGGTAGCACCCTACGACGACCGGATTCTGGCCATCGGTGCGATCAAACTTGGCAGCGTCAGCTTCTTGGTTATTACTCGACGATGTGTTTTGCGCTGAGGTTTCAGTTTGTTGAAGGTTATGGCTGTGAAGGTTGTTGCTGACGTAGTGAGCGTGTAAGTCACTTGAATACATCTGCCGCTGTTGTACGCTGCGTGTGAGTGGTGGTCGATGTTGTCATTCATCGTCGCCGTAATCTTAGTTATGGATGAGGTCGCACTATGGTGCGTAGACTTCTACGCCGTCGGATTTGATCCCTGTGGCGTCATCTTTCAATGATTTTGAGGTAACGTTGTTGTTGTTTTTGCTTGATGTGGGTGAATCGAAAATCTTTCTTCCTACGCCAGTGCAGACGCGGATGGTGTGCGTGGATGTTCGATTTGATGCAGTGATAGTAGTGGTTCGCGTGCAAATAGGTCGTTCGTACTAATTGAAGATACTTCGAAAGTGCCTCCAGGTAATCATAGCCTATTTATGTATTGTTTTATACTGAACTAGTGAATTTATGAGGAAACAAAAAAAACTGTGCTCTGCATATATCCGATTATTATAATACTTTTGGATCACCCGTTGTACATTAGTTATGTTTGATTGCAAGCTTTAATGGATAACATTATTACATCCAATGGTTTACAAATACGCACAGGAGTAATTGATCATTCATCATCGTCATTTCAGTCGAGAAACGCTCACTGCTGGGCATAGGCCTCTACACCGAACGGACCCGCGCTAATAGCATTCAGTGCCTTCTTGCGATCTTCACCAAATCTTTGATTCACCTTGTGGGACGTTTGCCGACGCTGGATCCCGATATACGCCTGTCACTCGAGGACGTTTCCTTCGCAACGGCCGTCAGTTTTTCGGGCAATGTGTCGTGACCATTGCTACATAACTTAACGTACTTCTACGGAAATCGTCATGCTTGGATAAAGGGTATTATATGTCGCAGCCAACTGGTTAAAATAGTCGTTCAATCAAACAGCTAGCCCTTTGACTGAACAACGTCATTCAATCACACAGCTATACGTCGTTTGGCCGACTCGTTGATTGCAACGTTCAACATTACAACTAGACGACGCTTAGCCAACTGGTTAAATGGCAAATTAACTAAAGTGACCATTACAATTCAATTCAATTTCAATTATTTTAGTACTTAATTTGAGAGAATACGAAGATGTAATTTCTTGGGAGGTTGTTCTTGAATTAAGTTTAAGAGGTGACCAAAAGTTTGATGAAATAAGTAAAAATGAAAAATAAATTCAAAAATTTTAACCAGTTGGCTGCGACATATATAATGTATAGATCCTTTCCATTGTACCTTTTGGGTGACTTTGAGTAATTAAGTTATGAAAAAAACTAAACATGTTGAGCTGTAAATTACAATGTTAATTTATTGAGGTAAGTAATTGAATATAAATATTAATCACGGCTACACTTTAATATCCAAAAAGAAATAAAATAATGACAATAGTGTAGTTAATAGTTTAATTAATAAACAAAAATAATGAAAAACAGCAAATTCAATTCCCAGGGCCTTCAGGACGACGTCGAGCGGCTAACCCGCGCGTTCGCAACGCTAGGCCGCGAAGCCGACGCCTTGGTCCGATCCGAGGCAGAAATGCGCGCGCGGGTCGAAGCCAACCAAATCACCCCTAGAAACGCGGCTAATGCAGTCGAGCGAGCACAAATTGAACACAACCCTAGAAACCCTGATAACGTGAACGTACAAATGGCAGAGCGTCCTTTACCCACAGTCGACATAGATCTGGCGATCGATGCGCCCGATATTCCAATGTCACGAAATGCTCGCAGGCGACTTCGCCGGCGGTTACGTGAAGCTTTAAACGACGTGCTCGAACAAAGACATTTTGCAATCAATATTACGAATGATCCAGTTTTTCGAGATATGGTTGGACACGCTCACATCGTTCACACACATAATCCTCCGCGCGTTGACGATTCAAACTATCCCCGTGATAGTACACAACTCCACCTCGAGTTAACGCACAGAACCCTCCTCGCATAAACGTACATAATACTCCCCGCGTAAACGGACAGAACTTTCCCCCCGCTACCACACAGACCGCACACCGCGGCTGCGCACAAAACCCTCCCCGTGATAACGCACAGAACTATAACACATCGAACCATCTTCGCTCTAACGCATCGAACCCTCCTCGCTCTAACGCATCGATCTCTTCCCGCTCCAATGCGTCGAATCCTCCCCGCGCTAATGGAACGAATCCTTCTTACACTAACTCATTAAACCCTCCCACCAATTACTTACCCAATGGTTCTCATTCTAATGCACCGACTGGTACCCGAACTAACATTACTAATGCTCGCTCAAATGCACCCAACACTCGACGTGTAAACGTACCCAATTCTCCTCGTACCAGTATATCGAATGCTTCTCCCGCAATTATAGCTAATACTCCCCGTGCTAGTGCAGCAAACGACTCTGTTGTTAGTACCTCAAATCCACGTAACGCACCGTCGCTCGCTCGGAATAATGCGATCACGGTACATTCACGCAACAATGGCACTGAGCTGCAGAACGGTTATGTCCATATGACAGGTTTGGCAATTGTGCAGCCACCTGTACCTCCGCAGCACCTACCTAGTGGATCCCGTAACGGACACCCACAAAATGATAATCAACCTCGCACAAATAAAAAGCGTCGTCGTCAACGTAGATAAAATGTTATATTTAATTAAGGTATAGAAATGAATAAGGTAATTTTTGCAGATGGTTATTGATTGCTCAGTTCACGAGACTCACCTATCCTCTGGGGATACTCTATACAATGGATATGTAAATAAATATTTTCGTCTTTTGACAAACTCAATTGTACAAGTGCTGTGATATGAATGATACATAGTGTTTCCATGTTAGATAAATGAAATACTACTTATACTTAATTGACTTAAGTACCCCCAGAGCGAATGCCTTATTTTTTATAATTGATACTGATTCGTAATTATTATGAATTATATTTTGTTTCAATGAATGAAATGCATTTGTAAAATATTTTTGATTATATTATAACATTTTACAAATACCAATTGACTAGTATGTGGATGTATTGTTTTATCATAATAATAATAATATGTGCTTATTTTAACTTTATCTTTGTAATCGACAAGTGTTGTAGAAATATTGTCTTCTGCTTATTAATATGTTTAATTATTAAGATAACATGTTAATCATTTTAACAGGAGAAAATTATAATTACAATAAATATATTAAGAAGTAATGATTTCTGTTTCCTTCAATTTAAACCTAAAGAAGTACACATAAATCAGTAGAATTCGCGTGGAATTTGTCCAACCGTACTGTTATGACAAGTTAACCCGGTGTACGGGATGCAGAAGGGATGGTGGATAAAAACCATGGATATGACAATGGTTTACTCCGTAGTATGACTGTCTAGGTAACAGTACCATACGTTTGTCCACGATTATGTACTCTTAGAAAACTGTATTTAGTGGATGGTTCTGACCAGATCTTTAGATCTGGACAACTGACTCGAGTCGTACTACAAGGTTCCATATTAGCACGTATTGTTTTTAATTTACACTAAGCTGACATTATGCAAAACTTACAAAACTGTCAATATCACATCTACGCTGACGATAGGTACTCGATACGATAATTTATATATCTTCAGTCTAAGCTAGACAGCATCTCTGAGTGGCTTAGACTGCTAACGTATAGATCTGTATCATTTAGAGGCACCTTTTGATATGCTGCTTCTAAGGTTTCAATTTATACGTATTTTTGTGTCTAAGGCTAAACTTTTCAAATAAAATTGAAACGGCAATTGCTACACGGGTAGTGTTTTTTGAAACAATATAATGTGAATCTTTCATTATTTAGGCTACTGATATTCCCTGGAACCCGCGCACGAAGTGCCTAAGCGGGAGTGGCACCGACGGATTGTGGCGGCCTGGCGTGCGCAGCTCGGATCTGCGCACGCCAGCGGGCCGTCGGTGCCGTACTCCCGCACCTCGAAGCTTGGCTCCACGGGAAGGAGGAGCTCACCTATCGATTAACTCAGATACTCACCGAGCACAGCTGCTTCGGTGACTATCTGTGTCGAATAGGACGGGAGGTATCGACACATTGCCACCACTGCGCATCCGACCTCGACTCGGCCCAGCACACGCTGGCGGAGTGCCCCGCGTGGGCTTCCGAGCGCCGAGCCCTGGTCGCAGAGATCGGGCGATATCTGTCTCCGCCGGCATTGATTGCGTCAATGCTGGCGGACGAAGGAGGTTGGAGGGCTGTAGCCTCCTTCTGTGAAGCAGTGATGCTCCAGAAGCAGACCGCCGAGCGGGGTCGGGAGATGGCCGATCCCGCTCGAAGGAGGGGGCGCCGGGCTCGGTAGCACAGCTGCGGCGTCGCCGTGGATCGCCGGTGGGCGCGAGGAAATCGCGCCAGCGGATGCGGCGACCCGGGAGGGACCACGCCCCTTCCGTGGCCGGGGGGCGTCGTCGATGGTGGAGATCGGGGGAAGTATTGTAGCCTCCCCCAAGGAGGGCTCCCCTGTATCGGCGGGGGAGCGGAGGCTGGGGGTTCCCGGAAGTAGCTTGGTGTTCCCGGGGGCTCCCTACATGCCTGAGGTTTTTAGTGGGTAGCCCTCCCCCTTCTGGAGAGGAGAGCCCCACATAACCGCCAGTACCTCATGATCCACGACACCGGCCAGAGCGTACAGGTTGCCCCTGAAGACCTAATCGGCAGCCACGACCCGTGGCCACCGACTCCGCCGCGCCGCGGACCTTGAAGGTCCGTCGTCCCACGCCACTGCCTCCCGAGGGGGACCACACAAATGGTGCGAGCGCACCTAGGCACGAAACGCGCCACCTGTCACACCGCGGCAGCCGCCGAGTAGGACTCGGCTATTCCACGACTCGAAACGTGTCCTAGGAGCGAGTACTCCGATCCCCTCTCAGCAAAGAGAGAGACCTCAGTCCCTCCGCCGCCTGAAGCGGCTGGCCGCATAGAAGCGGCCCGCCGGGTAGCACCCAGCCATCCCACGACCGATGAAGGGCCAGAGCGAGAGCTCCACCCCCTCTTAAGAAAGAGGGGGGACTTCGCCCTTCCCAGTCGTTTTGGCCCGCGCCGCCGAAGCCAGTACCATCTGGGGGGCGTTCCCTTATCCACCACCTTTTGTTTTTTTGTTACTGTTAGTAATTAGGGTGGACTGAAAGACTAAATAGAAATTACAAGGAAATAGTATCAGTATGTTCGATTACAGATTGACAACGAAGTGATTTATAAATCAATGACATAATAATATAGAAATATCAAAAATAACAAAGAGCATATAAAAGTACTTATCTATGCCAGACAACCAGCCAGTCTCCAACAGTTACGCTGAGCAAAAATGCATTTAATTGCATACCCCGGCTGCGGAAAGCCGGCGGTTATGTGGGGCTCTCCTCCCCAGAAGGGGGAGGCCTACCCAATAAAAACCTCGGCGATGGCCTTCCTCAGGCGTTGTAGGGGGCCCTCAAGATCGAGTGTCGCATCTGAGGACCCCCGGCCTTTGTTCCCCCGGGTGCGCTAGAGGAGCCTTCTCGGGGAGGAGTGCTTTTGCCGCCTCCTCCCCTCCAACCTCCTACGACGTCACCTGCCGGCCATCCGGAGGTGAGGTTCCTCCCGGGTCGCCTCCACGGGTGCGAGCTTCGTCGCGCCCGCCAGTGACCCACGGCGGCGCCTCAGGCCAGGCTACCTGCCTGTGTGCAGTTGCCATCGGACGCGTCCCCGGGTTGCGGATAGGGAAACGCCCCCCAGATATGGGGGGTACCGGCTTCGGCCGGCGCGGACAAAAACTGGCGAGCCGCTTCAAGCGCTCTGGTCGGTGTCGTGGATCTTGTCTCGCGGCCAGGAGTGCGTAGGGGCCCTGCCTTAACCGGCCGGGCCGAGTGGACAAAACCACGTTAAAAAACCGCAATTCCCTGCTGTTGTGGACCGCGGCAGCAGGGGGCCTTCGGGTGGTGGGCGGCGTACAGTCCATCAGCTAGCGCCAACTTGGGGTACCTTCGGACCCCCCAGAGTTTTAGGGTTACCCGGGTGCAGGGGGCACCGCCCGGGTGGATCTATATTTGCCCCACACTCGTGGGATTAATTATGAATAATGTTAACTTAAAATCTAACACAAAAACCGAGGAGAAGGAGAAGCTGAATGCAGGTGGAGTGGTGGAGAGTGGTGGACGAGGTAGCGGATGTTCCGGCGGCGGCCTCGGCCGGTCCTTGCACCGGACGGAGGATGGAAAGGAGAATGAGAGGTCGCGATCCCCTTCACGGGGGTCCGCCTCAGGGTTTGGAGGAATTGGCCGTGCATCAGCGCCGGCGCCTGAGAACCCCGGGGTGACCACCTGGGCCACCGTGGCGAGACGCCGAAAGAATTCCGCCCCCGAGAAGCCCCAATCATTAAAGTGGTGGAGACCGGTCCCTGGAGGCTACAATCACAGGCCTGCGCGGCGGTGGTTGTTACGGTGCCTCCGGGTTCCGGGACCACGTCCACCGCCGTGGTGGGGACCGCCAAGTTCAAAATTAGCTTGGCGGCCCTGGGGATCACCGGCGGCTTGCGCACCAGGAGGGCGGCTACCGGGGCCCTCCTAGAGGTGCCGGGCCCGGAGTGCTCCGCCAAGGCTGATGTCCTGGCGGAGAGAATGAAGGAGGCTCTGGAAGGCACGGGCGCGAAAATAACGCGCCCGTGCAAGATGGCGGACGTGCGGGTGATGGACCTCGACGAGACCATTACCCAAGCGGATGTGGCGGCAGCCATATCCGCTGCCGGCGAGTGCTCCCCGGTCGACGTTAGGGTCGGTGAAATACTCGCTGGGCACGCCCACCTGGGGACCGCGTGGGTCAGGTGTCCGCTCGCGGCCGTCAGGAAACTGACGTCGGGGCGGCTCTGGATGGCGGGTGGTCCTCGGTTAGGGTTCAGGCGCTCGAGGCACGCCCCCAGCAGTGCTTCGGATGCCTCGAATTCGAGGCATTTCTGGGCGGGATGGCGAACTGCGTTCGCTGTTGCGCCCCCCGTCCAGTCTTCGTCCTGGGTAATTTCAACGCCCACTCGCGAGAGTGGGGTGACACCCGGGACGACGTAAGAGGGGAGACACTCCTGGAGTGGGCGGCGGGACTGGACCTCCGGCTTTGACTGGAAGTAGGCCAGGCTGGTGCTCCTCTGGAAGGAGGGAAGGACCGGCGACGTTCCGTCCGATCTGCTTGCTGAACGAGGCGGGGAAACTCTTCGAGAGGGTTATCTCCGCCCGTATCAGTGAGCACCGCGCGGGTCCCGACCTATCGGACTGCCAATTTGGATTCTGGCGGGGACGATCAACGCTGGACGCCGTCCAGCGTGTTCGTTCCCTGTCGGAGACCGCAGTCCGTTTGGTGACATTGGCAGTGTCGTTAGACTTCGTTAACTCCTTCGGCACCCTCCCCTGGCAGCCCATTAGGGAGGCGCTCGTATACCACGAGCTGCCTCCCTACCTGCGGGCCGTGGTCGGGGACTATCGGTGCGACAGGATGATTGGCGTTATGGGACGGGACGGGACGGAAACGTCGAGGAGGGTCGAATGCGGCGTTCCGCAGGGATCGGTGTTGGGACCGCTGCTATGGAACCTCGTATACGACGCGGTCCTTCGCACCAGCCTTCCTCGTGGCGTGAGTGTCGGCTGCTACGCTGACGGCACTCGTCGTGGCGACTGGGGCCGACTTCGGGCCGGTGCTCAGGCTTGCCGAGCTTGGGGTGGCATGTGTCGTGCAGGCGATCCGCCGGCTGGGTTTAGAAATAGCGCCTCACAAAACCGAGGCGCTGTAGTTCCACGGCCTTCCAAGCCGCCGGGAACCACCCAGCTGCTGGATCAGGGTAGGTGACGCGGTGGTTGCAGCTCGAGTTTGGATGCGCGCGCCAGCGGGCCGTCGATGCCGTACTCCCGCAACTCGATGCTTGGCTCCACGGGAAGGAGGAGGTCACCTACCGATTGATTCAGATACTCACTGGGCACGGCTGCTTCGGTGAGTATCTGTGTCGAATAGGACGGGAGGGATCGACTCGATGCCACCACTGCGCATCTGACCTCGACTCGTCCCAGCACACGCTGGCGGAGTGCCCCGCGTGGGCCTCCGAGCGCCGAGTCGTGGTCGCAGATATCAGGCGAGATCTGTCTCCGCCGGCATTGATTGCGGCAATGCTGGTGGATGAGGGAGGTTGGAGGGCTGTGGCCTTCTGTGAAGCAGTGATGCTCCAGAACACACTGCTTACATCACGCGTTGTAGGGTGTAAGTCCTACAAATATACTGGTAAATGGTAATAAACACAGATTTGGTTAAAATATAATGTATTGGTAAAAATGGTAATGTATGGTAATGAGCACACGCGGCGCGATTTGTGTCCGATCGTGAACTAACTCGAAGGACCAAAATTATGTAGGGTGTAAGTCCTACAAATATACTGGTAAATGGTAATAAACACAGATTTGGTTAAAATATAATGTATTGGTAAAAATGGTACTGTATGGTAATGAGCACACGCGGCGCGATTGGTGTCCGATCGTGAAGTAACTCGAAGGACCAAAATTATGTAGGGTGTAAGTCCTACAAATATACTGGTAAATGGTAATAAACACAAATTTGGTTAAAATATAATGTATTGGTAAAAATGGTAATGAGCATACGCGGCGCGATTGGTGTCCGATCGTGAACTAACTAATTACATTAAATTGAGCAATAACGCTGATCGCGCGGAATGTGTGAAGCTAATCCACTGTACTTCGTACACGCGTCTTTATTAAGACACGGACCTTTATAAGGCGTGCACGGAGATACAGATCCAACGCGTAGAGGCCATTTAAGCGAAATTTAATGAAAGTGTGCGTGGAGTGTACCAACTGGGTCCAGTAAATCCAAAGAAAACAGAACTTATACTTTTTACCAACAAAAGCAAGTTACCAGAACTACAACTACCAAAACTATTCAATACCAAACTCGCCCTGTCAACACAAGTCAAATATCTGGGCTTAATTTTAGATGACAAACTAAACTGGGTGAGCCATGTGGAAACAAAAACAAAGAGGCATGCCTGGCGTTTAACCAATGTAGGAGACTCGTTGGCAAGAAATGGCGCCTTAACCCAAAAATCACACTTTGGTTATACACCGCAGTAATAAGACCCTCTATAACTTATGGATCATTGGTATGGTGGCCCAGAACACAACTGATCACAGCAAAAGCGAAACTACAAAGACTACAACGCTTAGCAACCATATCCACTACTGGATGTATGAAGACCACACCATCAGATTCCCTGGAATACCTCTTGCAATTAAGGCCCTTAGACCTAGTAATACAAGAGGAGGCGAAATCAGCTGCCCTAAGACTGGGATCGCAGGACTTTGGAAAAACAATATAGGAAAAACACATACGACAATCCTAGACTGGAGCACGAAAGACACTCCTCTTCTAGATGCACCCATGGATAGAATACCATGCCAACATATCTTTGACAGGAAATACCATATCCAACAAACAGCAGAATGGAAAGACTACTCTAACATCCAAGAAGTTAGGATATACACCGACTCTATTGTAGCAGGTGTTATTTTGCGGAAGTCCATTGTATTACAAAGGATATTGTTTTTTGCTGATTCCGCGCAGTTGATGATGACTTGTCCAACAAGCAGACAAGGTCCAGCAGACTTTGTAATATACACCGACGGCTTCAAGACCACCTCTGGAACCGGGGCCGGCGTCTTTTCAAATGACCTAAACATCAAATTATCCATAACCTTAGATAAACGAAATTCGATCTTCCAAGCAGAATGCATTGGCATCACCCGAGCGGCACAGGCGATTGCGGCCAGAGGTCTTACAAACTCAAACATAATGATAATCTTGGATAGCGCATCGGCCTTACATGCCCTCCAAAACAATACTATCAACTCTGTCCTTATACTGGAGTGCCATAACACGCTCCAAGCCATTGCAGACACAAACCGGGTAACCCTGTAGTGGACAAAAGGACACAGTGACTCACTCGGAAACGACGCGGCAGATGAGTTGGCAAAAAGGGGCACCAACACGAAAGTGTATGGACCAGAACTCCTAATGCCCATTCCACAGGCAGAAGTTAAAACCTGGCTGCGCAAGAGAACAGAGGAACTACACCTAAAAGAATGGATAGCCAAGGAGGGGTGCAAGCGAATGAAGAAAGCAGTCCCGGTACCTTCCCTTATCAAACTAAAGAGAGACTAGATCCGAAAGGTCATATCTACCATAACTGGACATTGCCTTTTAAACAAATACCTGTACACAATTGGTATAACAGACAGCCCCTTGTACAGAGGGTGCATGGAGGCTGAGGAAACACCACAGCATGTTCTTATGGAATGTGCAAGTGTGGCCGACCAACGGGAGAAGCTTCTCCATTCCCCGGCGTCCCTGCCAGAAGCATGCAGCAGCCCACGGAGGCTGCTGGCGTTCTGGGAGGAACTGGGATGGATGGAGTAGGAAGGAGGCAGACGCAGGAGCCTTCTCCTATGCGCACAATGGCCCAATTATGAGGCTAAGTGCGGTGGAGCCCAGCTAAACTAACTAACCAACTGGGTCCAATCTCTATCTGCATCATGAAAATTGCAGCCAAAGACTACACCGAGTTAGATGCACAGAAACTATTGTCATTAGTGGTCAAAAAGCATGTGGACTATTGCCTTGCAATTTCGGTGGTAATGAGAACCGGACTATGGAAGAGACTCCGGTCACCTGCCTTC
Organism: Scirpophaga incertulas; assembly: GCA_036419045.1. NCBI lineage: Eukaryota > Metazoa > Arthropoda > Insecta > Lepidoptera > Crambidae > Scirpophaga > Scirpophaga incertulas. The sequence continues at coordinate 16,368,984 of CM071633.1, forward strand.
TCAAAGCCTCCTAATTGATTTTAAATATGGCAGGTGGTGACTCGCCACTCACTAAATGGGCCCCCCAAAAAGGCAGACCAATATTGGTGCGAAGAGAGCAACATTGGTGTGAACGGCTAAGGGTGTATAGAGGTTTGTCTGCGACAACGATCGAGACGCCGTCGGCGTTACGATATTATTACACTTCCACCCATCGAGCATCTGCTCTTGCGACTCCACTCTGTGCGGCTGGTTAAGGCAAGACAGAGGCGGGTGGCATACCCCCCCCCCTGATGCACATAGGTACCCTCGGTGACGCAACTCACCGACAGCTCGCCACAAGCTGCCCTGAGGGAGACTGACTGCACTGATGGGGCATTTATGGCAATCAAGGGGCATTAAATGCCCCACCAGCGGGCGATGGGGTTGTCACTTCCCTACGCTCTCTTATTATTATTCATATTATTATTATTATTCCCTCGGTCCCCGAGATTGGGCATCAGGCGATGCAACGCGCCCGCCACCCTTTTGGCTCTAGGGACCAAACGCACGAAGTGCTCCTCGAAGTTCAGGCGGCGGTCCAGGGTGAGGCCAGGTACTTGATGTACGGCGCCACCGGGACCACCGCGTCACCTACTCGGATCCGGCAGCTGGGTGGTTCCCGGCGCCTTGGAAGGCCGTGGAACCATAGCGCCTCGGTTTTGTGAGGCGCTATTTCTAAACTCAACCGGCGGATCGCCCGCACGACATATGCCACCCCAAGTTCGGCAAGCCTAAGCACCGGGCCGAAGTCGGCCCCAGTCGTCACGACGAGTGTCGTCAGCGTAACAGACGACACTCGCGCCGCGAGGAAGGCTGGTGCGAAGTACCGCGTCGTATGCGAGGTTCCATAGCAGGGGTCCCAACACCGACCCCTGCGGAACACCGCATTCGAGCCTCCTCGACGTTTCCGTCCCGTCCCGTCCCATCATGCCAATCGTCCTGTCGCGCAGTTAGTTCCGTAGCCAAATGGCAAAAAACGGAACCCTTATAGATTTGTCATGTCTGTCTGTCCGTCTGTCCGTCCGTATGTCACAGCCATTTTTTTCCGAAACTATAAGAGCTATACTGTTGAAATTTGGTAGGTAGATAGATAGTAGGACAAAAATACTGACGGCTCAATTGAGGAAGTAAGCAACGTAACCCTTCGTACTAAGTTTAAAACGACGTGCATAAGTAGAGACGATATAAGAGAAATCATGAGATCTGAGCTACAAATAGCCAATGATCGCCTTAATGAAACAAACAAAGTGCAGCTACAAGAAATGAGGGAGTTGATTCGAGATTTCCAAGAGTCCATGAATTTCTTCAATAAAGAGTTTCATGATTTCAAGAAGGAATATACCGCACAAAAAGAGTTGGTTGAAAGTGGTGAATCTGAGGCTGCTGTTGGCCAAGCTTAAGTACGTTGGTTTTGGTAGTACTGCTTGTAACTGGTTCGAGTCGTATTTCAGGGGTCGTTCGCACGAGGTACGATGCGCAAGAGATGACGGCAGTATGGATGTCTCAAGTTCATTACCTATCACAAAGGGTGTAGTTCAAGGCTCAATATTGGGCCCTTTATTATTTGCCATATATACATCTAGTATAACCGAAGTAATTTCTCACTGTCGCTACCACCTTTATGCCGACGACACCGCTTTATATTCATACATTACCTACTGAAATAGACGTATCATCGGCATTGACGAAACTGAACAAGGACTTACAAAGTATACTACACACCCAGTTAGATGCACAGAAATTATTGTCATTAGTGGTCAAAAAGTTTGTGGACTATTGCAGTCCGATTTTGGTGGTAATGAGAACCGGACTAAGGAAGAGACTCCGGTCACCTGCCATCTCAAAGCCTCTTAATTGATTTTAAATATGGCAGGTGGTGACTCGCCTCTTACTAAATGGGCCCCCTAAAAATGCAGACCAATATTGGTGCGAAGAGAGCAACATTGGTGTGAACGGCTAAGGGTGTAGAGAGGTGTATCCATATTACCTACTTTCAGCAAAATCTTCGAGAAAGTTATTTACAATCAACTAATAAGTCACTTCAGAACAAACACACTCATGCATGAAAGCCAATTCGGCTTTACCAAAGGTAGATTCACTACCGAAGCCGTAACTGCACTTATGAAACATGTTTTTGACGCATGGGAGGGCAAGCGGGATGTAATTGGAGTGTTTTGCGACCTTTTACATAGCGTTTGACTGTGCGAGTCATGAAACGCTTTTAAGTAAACTTAGACATTATGGTGTCTCGGATGGAGCTGTTAGCCTTTTAAAATCTTATTTATCAGACAGATTGCGGAAAGTCGTTATTAATAGATCAGAATCTGCTAGCTCGCCTATTACGATGGGGGTACCCCAGGGATCAATATTGGGTCCTCTCCTGTTTCTAATATATATAAATGACCTTACTATTCAAAGTTGATAATACTTCTTTACTATTCATAGTTGATAGACAAAATGAATGTTATGACGATGTAAATAGTGCTCTCTCAAGAGTTCTGTATTGGTTCACAACTAATAATTTGTCTTTAAATTCTAAGAAAACAAAATGTATCAAATTCTCTATGCCCAATGTAAGACAGGTTGATACTCGTTTAAATATGAATGGTGATGTCATTGACTTAGTAAACAATACTAAATTCTTAGGTATTACGTTAGATTCACGACTACAGTGTATATATATATATATATATATATATATATATATATATAATATATATATATATAAATATAATTATATAATTTATATAAATTCAATAAAGTGATCTACATAATGTGAATACTAGATACAAAAATTAACTTGCCGTTCCAATGTTCTCCATAAAACTAGCTGTTCGTTCTTGGGGAAATGTATATTTATGTTTAACACGCTTCCGCAAAGTGTCATTGATTTGCCTTTATATAAATTTAAAATCCATATCAAAAAGACTCATGAGTAAAGGTTATTATAAAGTAAGTGACTATCTAAATTATCACACTATTTGGGAATAGGGACACTATTCATAGAGCCATGTTTGGTAACCACATTATTTATAATATTGTATTATTTTTATACGTGTATGTAAACATACATACGACTGTAATCGTATTAGGTATGATTGTATCTTATATTATATTGTATTAATATTATATTATTATAATTATTAACATTGAAAAGAGGAGATAAAAAATAGACCTTCAGAGTTTCTTCCTGTTCTTCTCGAGAAGGCTATCCCAATTTCCGAACAGGTGTAGAGTCAATAAAATTATTATTTTTTTCCTTGTTCGTACGTATAGGTCTTCAAAAATGATATCGAGTTTTCTAAAATATTTTTTTCTAAACCGAATAGTTTGCGTGACAGACGCTTCCAAAGTGGAAAAAAGTTGTTCTAAAAAAACATAATGTTCTAACTATAAAAACTACCAATGAAAATTGTTTTGAACGAGATCTAGTAAGTAGTTTTTAAATACCTCGTAAATCATAAACCTCTTCCTTTAATTTCATTAATCAATGGTACGGAACCCTTTGTGCATGAGTCCGACACGCACTTGGCCGGATTTTTTTATTAAGCTCTGTGGCACGAAATAATAAAGTTAACTATATCCGATTAGTATCATTTGTTTTATAAATTTTCCAGAGAAAAAGTATCGACGTTTTATCAATGCAATGACGTATCGACGAATCAACATAAATGGTACATTATGGTGTTAAGCTTTGACTGTTATTCATCAATAAATGAAATATCAAGCAATAAGCCATATACCGCTAGATGGCCCTACTAATTTTTATATCTGCACTTGTAGTACATAAACTAGATGCTAGATGGCAGTTATAAAGCATATTCAGATAGATGGTATTTCTCTTATTTTTCGGTAGATGGCGGTAGGTGTTAAAACTGAAAGTTGCTAGTTAATACTATAACTTTTTAATAGATGTCGCTATAAAAAAGTTGATTTCGATAGGTACCGATAAATTTTGTCTGATGTGATGTGGTGAGGTGACACGGCATAAGGAAAGAAAAGACGCTTGATAGTGAGGACGATCTAGCTGCTTTATTCATTCGGTTCTAAAATTATTATAGTAAGGAAACACATCAAATAATACTGATTATTTAACACTATCTTAGACAGATCAACTCGACGATTTATTTAACCATTAATAGTGACATATACGTGTATATTGTAAACCACTTTGTCGATCATAATTATGGTTGATCGTCAAATTCACAATATGGCAGGCGAAGGTAAGCACTCAATTACGTCTATTTACATTAGTATAAATTATAATTTTAAACTTTGCTGTACAAACCGACATCGACGCTTGTTACTATAGATTTAGATAAATTATTATAAATGTCAAAATGATACTGTCTCTTTGGCGGGAGATTCGGTTGTAATTGACTACAGATTTTTAAACACGAATATATTATTTTTCAGATTCAAAGGTGAAACTTGTTGAAGTAGACCCACAACTTTTTATAAAGTGTCGATTATGTGTGGAAAATATGGGTACATATCAGATTGTTCCAATGGTCCAACAGCAGATCAAATATTGCTATGATATTAATGTAAGTATATGTATTATTATGATATTAACTAGCTTAAGTGAAGGTATATTTACATATAGAATAAGCTAGGAAAAAATTCATTTGTTTGACTTATTGTAGGAGATGGTAACATTAGGTATGCTATTTTGCATCTCATTCAAATTGATTTAAAAAGATATTATTGTTTTCATATGTAGACTCATATATTCATAATATTATTTTATTAATATTTAAATAGAATAGCACTAGTAAATATGTGTACCTAAAGTGACAGTTCATAAGAGAAAACAAACAAATACAAATGAAACATAATGTTACATAAATAGTGCGACTTACTGTGACTGACAAGAAATCTCTTTCTGCATTTTCGGGATCTTTTAGTTAATTAGTATTGACTCCAATGATGACCAACCACATTGCATAGTAATTTGATTTGAGTGAGTTCAGTATCCGTGGGATGGTGCCATGTACTGTACTAGTTTGCCGATTGTGTCAACTCTGTAGATGGCAAAACAACTTGGGTCAACAGGATGGAGTTGCCCAGGCTATTTACCTTTTTAGTCTTCACATTTAGTATATTTAAAATAAAATACAATGCTTTGGCGATGTGAAAGAGGACAATCATGTATTGACATGAATTCTCTTATCAACCACAATTTATAACTGGTAATGAGCTCAAAGTATGCGGTGCATCTGCCCTCTAGGGTCTTTGACATGTTCAATTCCACTATAATTTTCATAATGTCTTTAGGGATGTCTCCTATATTTTAGGGTAGACTTGCTAACTGAGTAGCGGGTACTACAGTCTATATTATACAGACTTGTCAGTTGAATTCACAGGCATATGTATAGTTGAACTTTAATATTGTTTAAGCTTAGTAATCTTCAGTCAGAAATTAGAATGTGATCATTCATAAATATGGCTAACATGATATTGTCAATCTTCTGAAAAGATTTTATAATATTTTTTTATTTTTAATTTTATAGTGTTAAATAATAGTATAATGAAATGGATTTTAACATTTAACTTGGCGACTTCTATTTCTTTGAATACAGATTTTTGTAAATGTATCTTCATAGTGTCGATAATACATATAAAATAGTGAATAATAACATACAACATTAATTGTTGGAAAACATTTTAATTTAATATTAGGTACATCTTCAGAAATAACTAACAATGTCAATAAGAAGAAGAATATTTATTTAATATGTATTAAATACAAATCAAGCTTTATTTTAATTATTGGAGAAGTTTTGACCTTTCATACCTTTTGAAGTTTTAATCTTTAAATATTGTTCAATTTGTGCTAAAAAGTGCTAAAGCTGTGCTACCGAGCACGGCGCCGCCTCCTTCGAGCGGGATCAGCCATCTCCATCCATCTTGCGGGCGCAGGCAACGAAACGGCGTGTCTGCGCCGTGTCGCTTCAGTATAATTCAAAAACGTCGCCAACATACATTTTGTATGAAATCGTTTTGAAGCGGCACACACCTGCGCCACGCCTGTCGCAAGCCTGCTGCCTTACGTCGCTTGTGTATGTTTTAGGCCTTAGTGTATTTTCAAACGTACACAATTTTGTATATAAGTTACTACTTTTGACAAAAAAGAAGCCTTTTTTCATCAATTTTCGACAGACCACAATTTTTGTCATAGTCAGTTGGGATGAACCATCCCACCGCGGGGTCTTTTGGTTGTAAATTTGTGCAATATTAAAAAAATGCGTCATACCATCGAGTATACCACGCAGAAGAGGATTTGGATAATATTTTAAATTCTAACACGAAAAGTTATGATATAATGATTGATTAGTAAGGAATATCGTAAGAAGAAATATGTTGGCTTATTTTGATTAATAAAATATTTTCATTTTAAACATTGTTTTATTTTGTAAGTATGGTCACCCTAAAATTTAAGTAGTAGTACGATGCGGCTAAACGTGGGCCCCCTTTTTGATGAACGTATCGCAATAACAATCCGACTAATCTTTGACTAACTAAGCTAGCTAGCCCTAATGTAATACGGAGAATTATACAATGTGACTGTGACATAATTATATGGGAGATGGGTGGAAGTCACATACTTGTTTACTTTTGTAATATAACAAATAACAAATTGCATACAATCTGAACATATTAATAAGTAAGTTTCTATTTATATAATTTTATTTTAGGTGGAGCCATTTGATGGATTACCTCAATTAATCTGTAAATTGTGCAAAGTGCTGTTGGACGAGTATACGAGACACAAAAAGAAGTTCAAAGAAAAACAAGAGGCCTTAATTTTTAAAATAAGTGAAAACGAGGTATCAACATTTCTAACTAATTACTTTGCTGACAATATTTGATATCTGACAAAATTTAATTCCTAGCAAGTTTCATGTTTGTTGGTATATAACATTAATTTTCTGTTGGATTTATTTACATTGCTTACTTAGATTTGCAAAGCAAATAATACATAACATATTTAATGTTACATATTGCGGCTGCTCATTTAATTGATGATGCCAGTAAAATCTAAAAAAAAGACAACTTTCTCGTTCATAGTACAAAATTTTAAACTTAGATCATGGGTAGACCAACAACACAGGATTTATTTACATTGCTTACTTAGATTTGCAAAGCAAATAATACATAACATATTTAATGTTACATATTGCGGCTGCTCATTTAATTGATGATGCCAGTAAAATCTAAAAAAAGACAACTTTCTCGTTCATAGTACAAAATTTTAAACTTAGATCATGGGTAGACCAACAACACAGGTATGTGTATTGTTAAAAAGTTGATGACCATCTGAAATACGGTTTTCAAGTACAACAAATTCATAATGATATAATGGACTGCAATATTTCTTAAGTTTAAGGCGTTCCGCATTACATCTCATAGATCCAAGTCAGCCTCACCTGCTCCCGGTGCCCCTAGCCAACTAACGAATGTGGTTCCGGCGTTTCCCTCCCCACCAACTTGCATTGGCCCAGCGTGGTGGGAGACGGCTCAAAGCCCTCCATGTAATATATTATACAGGGAAAGGCCCAAGTGCCCAACGATACTGGGGGGCTGTGCCGATGGCGACGGACGTTGGCACGGTGCTGGTGCCAGGGGTGCTAAGCATCCCCGGGTGAAGAACACCAACCGTCGACCTTGGCCCTGGACAAGGAATTAAGCAGGATTAGCTGGAATATTGTGGGACTATCTGAAATTCGAAGAGAGTGTGAGGTCCTAGAAACCGGCAACCTTTTTTATATCTGGGAGGGACAAAATCTGCCTCAAGCTGGTGTCGTGTTCATTGTCCACCTGTCTCTTGTCAACATTGTACAGATCGGAAGTGTATCGAATAGGGTAGCGTACCTAATACTCAGAATCACTAAATGGTATTCTTTGTAGGTTTACACCCCAACCTCGATCCGCTCCGACGAGTAAGTGGAAGCAATGTGTTAGGAAATTTCTTGAGTAAATACTGCCTTTCTGAATACATGGTGCCACAAATCAGTATATCGTTGTCATGGGAGATTAATGCAAGATAAGGCAAACGAGGCGATGATGAGTTGAAAGTGGGGAATAGAGATAAAGGGATGAAATCTTGAGATGATGTATGAACTGTTTCTTCAAAAAACGTCTGCATCGAAAATGAACTTCGATAAGTCAGGATGGCGTAACAAGAAATGAGATTGACAAGTAAGGTATAAACCAAACGATATCGGTTGTTGAAGTCTATATACTCTCCGTCCAGCAGTCAACCAGATCTAAAACCCCGTGCGCTTTCAATTCCAATTGCAAAATCGCTTCGATTTCTAGAAGGTATGTACTGATGTGGACACATAAAATAACAGGGGTGAAGCCACCTTAACAGTTCTTAAGGTGGGTTTACAGATTTACACAGACCGTACCAAGAAGCAAGATCTCAGAGCCGATTCTTAAGCTAATGGAGAAACAGCTTGTGATGAATCAGCAAACCTCTAAAGGCAGATGAACTATCAGACCGAAAGACCTTACAGTAACTTTTAAAACCCCTTAAGCATAGCACGTGGGTGTGGTGGCTCGGTTGTTTGAAAAGAGTCTGTATGACTCTTTTCAAACCTGGCTGTAGAACTACAGACTCATCACCTTCCTGAGTTGAAAATTGTTGTACACACTGCACGAATCAATAGCAAAAAATCTAATTGCCATTATTATATTTAAGAAACAAAATACGCCAAGATTTTATTGCATAAGGAATTACATATATGCTGCTTGAAACAAATAATATCTTACAACCTTCACAGTATAGACCAACGCTTGTTTATCAACTATATATAATCAGGGTGTCCACATTCTGGAAAGTCAGGGAAAGTCATGGAAAAGTCAGGGACGCTTGAGGTGGTCAGGGAATGTCAGGGATATTGAGGGGCTACCTGGAAAGTCAGGGAAAATTATAGATATTTTTGTAAAAAACAAAATCAAGTCATTGCAAAATTTATCAAACTATAAATTGAAATGAATAGTACTTACTAATAGCCATTACACAAAAATAATAAGGAATAACCTGCTATACTGTTATGATAGCTGTTATGACATAGAAAACCTAAGCCATTATCGCAATAATAACTAAATTTTCAATAATAATAATAAATAAGATAGCTATTTTGATTGATGCCTGCTTACGCATTGTAATTTACACTGAAGTTTACATTGTATATTGAGAATTATTTCATATTTTTTGAACTTATGGTTCAAAAGTTAGACACTTCGTTTTTAACTTTTAGGGCAATTATTTCAGGAAAAATAAATTTTATCATAAAATAATATTAGAAAACCCCTATTTATATTTAAACCCCTATTAATAGCTATCCAACGATAAATCACAAAGTTAGAGTACAGACGAAAAAAAATCAGTCCCTCAATCACGTGTATCCCCCTTAATTTATTTTTTTTATTTGTGCACATTGTCGGCCTTATTAATATACATATTTGTTCTAAATTTCAACTCTAGTGCTAACGGTCACTGAGATAATCCGCGGACGGACGAACGGACAGACAGACATGGCGAAACTTTTAGGGTTCCTAGTTTACTAGGGAACCCTAAAAATGCCGACCTCACTAAGTGTGGAAACAGTGCAAGTGAATGATGACTAATTGTAAATATGGTTATAAATACGTTTGGTCAAGGAAATTTGAAATAATGGTCAGGGATAGTCAGGGAATTTTTTTGAACAATAGCTGTGGACACCCTGTATAAGCATCTGTCATTCTTATATAAATAATATAAACACACGCGTTGAAAATAATGATATTGTTACTGGGCCAAATGGGATGCAAGTTACAACTAATATAAAACTAATTACTAATTTCATGATACACAAGCACGCAATAGCAAAGAAAAGAAAAAGTTCTTTATGGTTTTGCATCGCCATTAATCTCATATTTCACTCGCTATATAGGTGCCGATCTGGATATTGTCTTAAGCGGGAGAAGTTACTAAAAATAGTACCCCATCATATATATGGACGACATCAAATTTTATGCGAAATCTAAATAGGAAATGAAACTACCAATAGATACTATTGCTAAAATTTTAACATGCAGTATGGCTTATATAAGTACAAGACTACACAATAAAAGGAGAAGTTAGACCCTGGGACTATTAAGTAATTGAAACAGAATAGTCGGACCGGAACAGGATATGAACAATCATAATCTTAATTACACCGCAAAAAAAAATAACTAACTCAAGAGTATAGAAAAAAATCACTACCATTTATTAAATCCACGTTATGGGGAAAATTCTAATAATAACATTGAACACTATACCTATACTAATGTATTCATTCATCATAAAATTGATCAAAACAGATATACATAAATTGATTAGGAATAAATACAAAAACCATTCTCACTAAAAACAATCACCTAAACGTCTAAATCTACTATAGAGAATGTGAATCTACGCTCCATAGGAATTACAAGTACATATCCTCAAACAAGCATATTTTTCCTAAACGCTTGTACTAGTAGTCATCATAAAGATGTAATTGTATGTTGTAATGACTAAAATTATGCAACCTTAGGCTTAATTGTTAATTAATAATTGTGAATATGAAGATGTATATGAAGATGTATATATATATATATATATATATATATATATATATATATATATATATATATATATATATATATATATATATATACAATTTACTTTAATGTTGCACTTAGATAACCTCTTTTTGGTAACATGTTAAGACTTAATAAGTACAGATTAGTGTAAATTTTTATAAAGAAATAATTTGAGTTAAAACATTACACCATTTACTGTTGGTTATAGAAAACACATTATAAATAAATCTGATGTTTCGATTAATCGAGCCTTAGGTAATTGTTTGACTGGTTTTGATTACAGAAAAATGGAGCTATGCATAAGCAAGATGTGTCGCAAGCTGGCCATCAAAATTCAGAGCTTGGTTATGATTCGGCTAATGGAGAAGACTCTAATTCTAATAGTCGACCACCGTTAATATTAAAAATTTCAAATATGAGCCATAGAACAAAAAAGACTAAACCAAAAAATAAAAATACTTCATGGTCAAAAGGTTATCAAAAGCGATTTGTTTGTAATTTTTGTTCGGAAAGGTTTAAAGGAAAATCTGTATGTATTAAGCATTTAGACATACATTCTAGTATAACATCAAAGTATAATATTGTTTTCAATAAATTATGTACAGTAAAACTTAATAAGATAGATGAAAAATTAAATAGTACAGGTGAATGCAACACGATCATGTTAGATCGTGGAAGAATAGTGCAAGACGTCGGGCATAGTCTTTATCATATTGTATACTTAGATCCGAAAAGAAAACCTTTTGATGCCGTTGTAAACTGCAAACAGTCTTTGGATCACGACTTCTCTGACGATGACGATATTCCGGTTAGCAAAAGAAAAAAAAGAATTCTTAGAATTTCGTCCAGAAGTTCTAGCGAAACGGTTCTTATTGATGATCATGGTAGTAAAAGCACAACAGATTTCTTAATTGATGCCGACTCACAGAGTCAAGAGCTTCCATTAAATGATAATAAAAGTACACCATTATGTAATACAACTGATTGCATTAATATTGTTGATTCGTCTGATAGCGACGTCGAGATGAGTACAACAGTAAGTTCGAAAACATCAATAGAACCGATTGACAGTAAAGTATTTGATAAATTAATATCAGTGTGTAAAACTAAGTATATAAAAAAGTTACAACCATCGCAAGTTGATAATAAACATACAAACACAGTTCAGACACAATCACAACTTAAACACAAACTTCTTAGTATCGGTAGGAAAGTGTTAAGTAAAGGACGAAGATATAATTTTATCGGGTTATTAAGATACATGGAACATACAAATCTTGATGTTTTATGGCAAACTAATAGTTCTAAAGATAGTTTAGTGCGTATAATGCCAGTACTAAAAAATAACAATAGCGAAAATAACTATGAAGCTTCTGATTGGAAAGATTTGCCTGAAATTACGAAATTAACGCCAGAAATAATAGAAAACACAAATAAACCAATTACTCTAAATAGTAATTTAATTGTAAAAACAATATCACATGGACAATCACAACCTGTAGAAAATTCATTATCTATTATACCTATTTTATGTGCTGATGGCAATCTAATAGTTAATCCAATACATACAACCGATAATGACACTTGCAAAAAACTTTTAAATGAAACTCCTGTGGCTAATCCAAAACAGCTTCCGAAAAAGGTGAATATACACGAAAAGGTAACTAAAACAAATGGAACTCACAGTATTAAAAACAGTGCTGGTTTCTTACACTCTGACAATAATATATTGAATGAAGAATCAAATATATTAATGCCAGTTATAACCTCTACACAGTCTTTAGCAAATCAAGTAGAAATTGAAATAGATAAAATATCAAATACATCAGAGGTGACAAGGCTGAGTGATAAGGCTGTTATGGAAAAACCGCGAATCAAAGTCAAACCAGTTTCCGAGCTAATGAAACCTGAAAATGTTATTCAAAACAATGAAAATCATAATAATATTTGGAACGTATGTTCACCCGATGTCACACCTTCTAGCACAGGAATATTGCATACATGTTTTATCAACAGTTTGGTAAATCCCTCAGACGGAAATATTATGACTGAAAATCAGTCTAGGAATGATTCTGTTAATAATAGCAGTAATGATCATATAATATTAGACACTATTGAGTTTCCTAATTTAAAAACTAATTCTCCATTTAATTATTTGAAAAACTTATTGTCGATTCATAACATTATTTTATTAGATTCTATAGAGACTTCAGCCCCGTTGGATCCCGCCTTTGAATGTCTATTAAAAATTAAAGCTCATTTTAAGCAGGAATCTAAGACTAATCCAATTGTATTGTGTCTTTCGATATTTTGTTCTGCTGATTCGTTTTGTTTGTGTATTAAAAATATTAATGAACTCGTCATACATATGGATAAACTAAGCGCTGTTTGGCAATGGGAAATACTAAAAATATTTCAAGGAGAAGTTTCAAAAAAAGTATTACAAAATGCACAAAAATCTAGTCAAAGAAATTATAACTCGACAATAAAGTTTTTAAGTTTACTCAAGTCAATTAAATGTTTGGTGCCATTATCAGTTATGAACTCTATACGGCAAGGAATATAAGTAGTCTTAATGTGATATAAGGAAACAACAATTTCAACGTATTATGTTACGTAACAGTAAGCTGCGTGAGTTCGGTCATATGCAATTAACACAGCGGTGACCTACGAGAGGTTGCATAAATGCCTATTAATCAGAAAAAAGAAATATATTTTTAAATGTTATCTATTGAGTTTGTTAGCAGGAATGAAAGTACGGAAAATAGTGGCAACATTTTTATGACGTTATACCTATTTGATGCGCTACTACATTTCGCGCCTTTCCAGATACATTGTAATTGATGTGAAATAACAGTATAATAATATATATTAATAAAGGAAAAACATTTGTATTTTTGTTTTTTATTTATGTAACTAGTAACGTCTCCAGTAGGAGAATAGTGGAGAATTTTTGATAATCTTTCATTTATAGGCAATTTATACAATAATAGGTAATTTGACAAATTTTGGAAAACAGTTTTATATTAATGTTTATATGATAATAATTACGGTATATTGATATTTCCGAAATATTTAATGTTTTAATAATGAAAACACAATGTTGAAGTTTAAATTTAATAAAACCCTCGATATACCTACACTGTTTCTGTAATGGCACCGGTCACATGTCACGCGTGACGTCACACGCAAGTAAACATTTTGTTTTGATTAGTGCCGTTGGAGTGTATTTTAATTGTTAATTGAAATTTATCTCCTAAAATGGTATATAAATGGTGTGTATTGCCACAGTGTACAAGTACGACTATAAGTAGTCCTCAAAAATTGATTGTTTCCGTTCTAACAAATCCCAAGAGACGAATAATGTCGTTACAATTAACTCGAAAAGACCCAAAAAGCATTTTATCTCATTCCAATGTTTTTATGTGTAAAGATCACTTTGATTTAAGTAACAATTAACTATAAATAAATATAAGTGTATATTGTAGTTAATAATATGTAATAATGTAAAGATGTATGTGATTTGTATCATATAGAGGGTGTAGTTGGACGTAGCCAATAGCATCGTCTCCATGGGACTACCTCGCAGACCTGTGAAACAATAGCCAAAACTATGACAAAGAGTAGATACATATTATATCATGTAACTGAGCAATATTACTACCTATTCAATAACATAACCTTAAAATCATTTTTACCTTATTTCGAAATAGATAAAATGTAAAAGTTGGTGGATAAATAATTTCTTCATAATACTTACATAGCCTGTTTATACATTCTTAAGTTCGCAGCATAGCAATCTGCGTTATTCTTAAAGAAATATGCAACCATGAAGGCATCAATCTTAGGTAGGTTGCTGTTATCGGCTCTCACAAAATTCGGATCCATTTTGATATGTGTAATAGATAGGTATTACGCAACGAGATGTAAAACAAAACGGAAGAATATCAGAAAACTGCTATTAAACGTCATAAAACACGAAAAACACTCACGAAGCGAACTATCGAGACGAACTGTTTACTAGCGTGTGATGTCACCGGATTATTAACCAATAACAGGCCGTTCACGTTACAGATAAAATTTTTAAAAATATTACAAACAATTTGCTTTATTTGGTTAAAAAATACACATGTTTTACATCAAAATAAAATGAAATATATTTCTTTAAAATATTATCTTTTAGGATGACCACAATTTGTTGTAGATATATATTGAATGTTGTCAAATAGCCTATTATTGAAATGGCCGTGATATAGAATACTAAGTTATAGGCCCGCGCTATACAGCACTAAAATAAATTTACCAGAAAAAAATATCCGAGTCATAAATATGGACAACTGAAATGATTTATATTATAATACAGGTTTTTGATACACCTACATAATCAAAATTAACTTTATTCAAATATGACTATAGAAAGCTCTTTTGAATCGTACAAATATTTTTTTCCTACCACCCATTTGGGACGTATTTTTTTAGCTGATAAGAAGATGGGCGCATAACATTTACAATAAATTATGTCGCTACCATACAACGTATTTACAATTTATATGGGAAATCTAATATTTACACTTTAGAATGAAATATCGTTAAATCAACACCAATCATTGGCATCGTTTAAATAATCATTAACTTTGTAATAGCCCTTACTCATTAGCGTCTTTTCAACATGTACTTGAACTTATGAAAAGGCAATTCAGCTACACTATGTGCAATATTGTTATAAAAATTTATATATTCATAAACGAACCTCCAGTTTTTTGTAGCCTATACGTTGGAACGGTAAGTTTATTTTTATTTCTTGTGTTTAAATTATGCTTTTGAAAAGTAGTATGAAATATTTTACAAATTTTATACACATAAATCAAATTTTCATAAATATACTGGCCCGCTAAATTCATTACATTAATCTATACATATAATAAGACAGTAAAAATATTTTGTCTGTACATTTAGTATTTTTGACTGAAATGGATAGAGGGGCACTTAAATAGATTATTAGAAAGCAAAAAAAATTTTTTGGAATTTTTTGTCTGTCTGTCTGTCTGTCTGTATGTTTGTTCACGTTTATCTCCGAAAGTACTGAACCGATTTGCTTGAAACTTTCACTATTTGCTTTGTTTTAACTCAGAATAATATCTAAACTTTGTTTCATCAAAATCGGTTCATTAAAAAAAAAGTTATCGTCATTTTAATGAACTCAAGCCATGATAATATTGCGAATTATAATGTACACCATTCTTACATAAGTTACATGGGAAATTTAAAATCTAAAGACAATTCATCATCATGATACAATACATACATAAGATAACGTCTTTATCCCCTGCGGGGTAGACAGAGCCACAGGTTATAAGACCCCAAAGGCCACGTTTAGCATGTTCGTGGGCAGTGAGATGGAACAGGGAACCAAAATACGATGAAACGAAACCAGTTTTTATCAAAATAATATGATAAATGCCAAAGTTTGTTTGTTTATTACCTCTTCTAATCTATACATATAATAGAACAGAAAAAATATTTAAGTGTAAATCAGTTTCATTACGCACTGTTTCATTTAATCAATTTCTACAACGCGCTATTGTAGTTTTTTCAAATAAAGCCTAATAAAGGAATGTGTTTCGACATAAGGCGAAAATCTCCTTCGTATCTTTTCATGATCTTTTCGAATAGGAAATTTTCTGTGAATTTTGCTTTAATTAATTTAATAATTTCTTCTGTGTTGATGTCGGATTTTGTTTTGCTTTGTGTTTAGGATTTGGTGTTACTGGTTGAGTTTATTTCAAGACGGACTTTTGCTGTGTTTTAGGCTTTTGTTTTGCTTTGCGTTTAGGGTTTAATTGGTGTAATTGCCAACTTCATAACGCTCTTTTGATGTATTATTAATTACGAAATTTACGCAGACGAAGTCGCGGGCAACAGCTAGTCTCTTTAAATAAATCTCTAAGAGAATCCCTTGCTAGCATAGAAAGTATTTTTGAAGAACAAAAATACTTTCTATGCTAGCAGCCGACCCCCATAATAGTAAACCATAAGACAACACTGTGAAATATAGATTTAAATGAAAAAATTATAAGTTTTAATTTTTTATCATAAAACTAAACGCACCGATATGCATATAAATGATTGTTGAATTCGATTTCGTTTTATTTCAGAACATTGTTCTTGTATATTAATAAAAACGACACTTTATTTGAATTGTCATGGTAATAAATTTTTTACGCCTTTTTCTCCTTAGGATTATTACTACCAGAGATTACTCTGAACATGCAAACTTACAAAATTAACCTCTTCGTTATATTATAGTGTCAGCAACCTTTTAGTTTACATTATATACTTATGAATATTTAGATTATCTTACCTCTAAATGCATTCTGAGTTTGTTTCATGACTCGTTTGTAATTAAATAAAGTTTTACTGGTAGGTATGTTATTTATTTGTATATTCCTTAATAAGTAAGTTATCCCTTACTGTGGTTATATCTCCTATCTTTCTAAAGAAGAAAGTATTAAAAATTTATTTAAATGTGACATATGTGGTTAACACACAGTCGTATGTATCTAATTATTGATTCTTATATGTACTTACTACTGTAAGTATGTAGTTAGTTTTATTTTATTCGTAAGTTCGAAGTTGCAATTTCAAAATTATTGAGTAGTTTATATTTAACAGGTGTTAAAACAATTCTATAGATATATAACCCAATCCTAAATGGAACGGTTCCCTAGATGTTTTGATATATTAACATGTATGTTATTTAGAATACGAAAGTCAAAACGGACTTTTCAGGTCTGATTCTGCAATTTGGGGTCATTCGCATACAATACCGTTCGATACTGAATTGATGTCGATAACGAAATAAACGCGCATACTTTGGCCTGTTCTTTAAATACATCTTGGAATATAATACTACAGAAAATCTTTGTTTTTATAAATACCCGAAAGTGTTTTGAAGAATTACAAAATTTTGTTATAAAAGGCAAAACAGATATGTTTATTCATAATACAAACATTACTATAAATGATTTCACTTAAATGATCTTATTTTTATAAATAAAAAAACCTTGTAGGCTAAACGTGATTGTTTAATTTTGATATAATTACATGTTATTTTTTGACAATGTTACAATGACAAATATGTGTCTCTTTTTTCACTTATGGTTTTGAAGAAACGTATAAAACCTCAATAATTACATTACATATCTGTAATATTGTGTAAACAACTGTAATATAGACAAACTTTGATAATTAAATCCAAATTAAAAACTAACCGAAAACAGACATGTCTATATAAAAATCTAAATCGTCAAATATCTCGGAGTCTCTTTGTCAAGCGAGATTGAAAGTGCTTGTGCAATACAAGTGTGATGTCACAAACACTGTCCTTTGAAAGCGACAGTTAGGCCCTTCTCCCATTACGATATTTGTAGAATACGACACTCGAGTAGAATACTAGTTGGATACTTGCTCGCTACCCAACGCTCGCATATTACGCTACTAAAAAAATGACTATATTCCTCATTTTTCCGCATGTGTTCAGGTAATTTGCAATTATATAAGCACGCATGTTTTTCAACTTCTTGTACAAACTTAATATTTGTTTCTTGCTCCGCCGCCATCTTGTTGAAACGCGCGAGGCGAGACGCACAAGCGACTAACACGGTGAGTTGCGCGAGACGAGACGCACAAGCGACCAACACGGTGAGTCGCGCGATACTAGTGGCGGACGTGTAGGATACCGGTATCGTAGTGTGCGAGCCTGCATCCAAATGTATGTGAGATACTTCGCGGTGACAAGACTTGAAAGATACTTGAATCGACTGTGCGTATCGTAATGGGAGAAGGGCTTTAGGCGGTCCAATGGCAAATAAAACTAGTAAAAGTTTTTTGATGGTAAAATCGAAATATTACATGCATTGTAATTTGTCTGAATTTGAATTAATTGTAAATTTATATCCATTAGTTGTAAAGTTACATACCTACATTACGTAATACGTTAATAAATTAAGACGCAGATTCAGAGGATATTTAGTTGATATTTCATGTTAAACTTAGACAGATTATTCACAAATTGTTTGATGGCGTTGAGAAATAAATGATACATGAATAATATACACACTATTTTATTTCAATTACTAAACAACAAATAACAGCGTCAATCGTAGTATCTTTAACCAAGAGTCCATATTGTTTGCACGTCTGATAGTACTGCTTCGGGTGTTGAATGTTTGTGGAACATGAAGTAGCCTTGAATTTGTGCGGGGCTGACGAGTTTCTTCTGTTCAAGAACTCTGGAAATAAATTATTTGATTTGTAATCATAAGTAATAATACAGAAATAGATTTTTTTATTTTTTTTTGGACAGACCTATGCTGAAACCTCAAACGGCTATGTTCAGCTTTGCAATGAGTGTGTTTGTGGAAGGCGTACGAACAGAAGGTTCGACGCCTAGCCGACTAACGACACCGGCGACCGTTCCGGAGTCGTTAGGGTGGAGGGTGAGAATCTACGCGGTACGTGACGGTATCGGGTATATGTTTGACGAATGTGTGGCCCGGGTCTTCGCGCTCGCCGACGAGCGCGGTGAGTGAGCGACAGGCGTGTGTGGCGTGAGGGACGACTCGGTTGGTGGTCGGTGAGAGGGATTGGTTTGCGCGTGTGATTTGGTCGGGCGGGTCGGATAAGATGTTTTTGGGGCGGCGGACTTTAGCCGAGACCTATCTATCGGGGTGTAGTCTACCATATTTTGTATGAGAGTATTGGGGTGGGTCAGTGCGTTAGAGAAGTAGCGGGATGCTAAATCTTTAATATGGGATTCGATCAACGGAAGGTGCAAAATGCAAGTCTGTGCTGCGTGTGTACCACGGGGCACCCAGGGCACGACGTATGAACTTATTTTGGACTACCTGTAGTTGGTGCAGGTACAGAAATAGAATAGTTAAATAACTACATACCTACATATACGTCTCTTTCCCATGGGGGTAGGCAGAGATCGCAGGTTTCCACTTGCTATGATTCCAATATACTGCCTTTTTTTTGAGGGGAAATGCACCTTAAGCACCATGACACCGCGCTGGCTAGGCGCGGCCGTATGTGTGGGGTTCTCCGGTCTGACAGGACCGGCATACCCACTAAAACCTCCCTGAGTTCTCTTGTCCCATACGGGGCACATGGCGGGGTGCGCTTTCGCGATTCTACCGCCATTATGCTGCTACATACTGGCCTAGCTTCCTTGACTGTCATGCATACCCGTTGTTTACGGGTACACTTAACTTGACTTTTAAATAGATATTTGACCCACGTATGTCTAGGTCGTCCTCTACCTTTGGAGGGCTGTGGCCTCCTTGGAGGGCTGTGGCCTCCTTCTGTGAAGCAGTAATGCTCCAGAAGGAGGCCGCCGAGCGTGGTCGGGAGATGGCCGATCCCGCTCGAAGGAGGCGGCGCCGGGCTCGGTAGCACAGCTGCGGCGCCGCCGCGGGTCGCCGGCGGGCGCGAGGAAGTCGCGACCGCTACGGCGACCCGGGATGGACCACGCCCCTTCCGTGGCCGGGGGGCGTCGTCGGTGGAGGGGACCGGGGGAGGTGGTAGCTTCCCCCGAGGAGGGCTCCCCTCTAGAGAGGGGAGCGGAGGCTGGGGGTTCCTGGAAGTGGCCTTTGTGTTCCCGGGGGCTCCCTACATGCCTGAGGAAGGCCATCCCTGAGGTTTTTAGTGGGTAGGCCTCCCCCTTCTGGGGAGGAGAGCCCCACATAACCCCGGCTCGCCACAGCCGGGGTATGCAATTTAATGCATTTTCCTCAGGGGAACAAAAAAAAAAAAAAAAAAAAAAAAAAAAAAAAAAAAAAAAAAAAAAAAAAAAAAAAAAAAAAAAAAAAAAAAAAAAAAAGGTCGTCCTCTACCAACTATCCATTTATATTTGCCTTAAAATTGCATACGTCAGTCGTCTTTCTTCCATCCTTTCTAAGTGTCCAAACCACCTAAGCATTTCCTTCTCGATTTCTTTGTTACTATATCTTTAACACCGCACATTTCCAATATTATAACTAGTCTGATAATAAATACTGGTACCTAAAGCATTTTTATTCAACTTGTTAATTATTTTGTATTTGAACGTTAAAGTTCTTGGTCAAATTCAAAACATTTAAAATATTAGTATTAGCTGTATGTACGTACATCGCATTATTAATATTTATTTATCTTCAGTCGAAGACCGTAAAATATTAAGACGGCCGCGTGCTGTTAGAACTGCAAAGGCTGTACAGCCAAATTTAAAAACGATGCGCAAGTAACTTGAAAGGTGCAAGCTCGTGGGCATCAAGAACTTTTACATAAGTTGCTACAACAGAATGAAACAACGGAAAAGATAGCAGCTTCATTGTGGTTTAACAAGACCAAATGACGAGAAATGTCAACAACGATGGATCTACGATTCGATATGACGAAGTTGGAGGTGATGCACATGAAGGTATTACGAAGGTTCCTGAGCCTTTGGGTTGACTTAAAATTATTGTTGATAAGCCAACTATCCTTCAATTTATATATCAATACAATAATTATTTAAAGCTTTTCGAAACATAAGTTTCATTATTCGAATTACGAAACCATTTAGAAGATCTCAATCCATAAATCCATAGCAACATTGAAAAAATTGCTAAAATTCTAATTATAAAATAGTTATTCAACTAACTAGTTGAATGCATAGAAAAAATAAATACAATATACACATATAAAAATTTAACTCACAACTTTATTGTAATCATAATTAATAATAAGGATAGATAATATATATGTATTTGTCATCATCATCCTCTTGCCCATTTCCCATTATCTGGGGTCGGCGCAGTAGTTCTTTTTCTTTCATTCCTCTCTATCAGCCGCCATTTCCATGCTTACTCCTTTCATTCTTATATCATTCTTCACACAATCGATCCATCTTTTATTCGGCCTTTCTCTGCCCGTGTATCCCTCCACTTTCATATTCAACATTCGTTTTGTGACATGACTTTCATCCCTCCGCATCACATGTCCAAACCATGCTAATCTACTTCCTCTCACTTTTTCAACCACTGGCGCTACTTTCAGGCTTCCTCTTATATACTCATTCCTTATCTTATTCCTCATCCTTGTCACACCACACCACACAATATCTATGTATTTAGATAGATAGATAAAACTTTATTTACACTTGACTTCATCACACACGAATACAAAGGACTTAAAATTATACAAACTTAACAATTACACAAAACAAACTAAATTGTGTGCGCTGCAGAAGTGCAAAAGGGTCGTAGCTCAGTGACTGAAATTTACTCACATCAGTATGTGAGCAAAGCACTGGTATTCTGCTACCACCCGAGGGTTTCTTAGCAGGAAATTACAAAGGTCTTATAGTAACTTAAATTAATTTGCGCGCCCATAATCAAGCGTATTTGCGTATACAAGTATAATAGCACACACACACACATACGTGCACGCACACAAGTAGAATATATAAATATTTTGATACTATTACAGCAGTAAAAAATCGAGCGAAAAATGTGAGTCCGCTGTTCAAATGGCGAAATCCGCTACCGAATACCCCTTTGGAATACCTAATCGTTGATTTTGTAAAAGAAATAATTTAATATGGTTTTTGAAAGAAAATTTAGATGTCAATTGTCTTAATGGAGGAGGTATATTATTCCAACATTTGGCAGCTAGATAACGGAAACTGCCATTCACTGGCAGCAACAGTTTTATGAGGATGATTTTCTAAAAGATATCTACAGGTTCTGGTACCATATCTATAATGAAAAGATGTTTTGATTTTCGAAAAGAGATATGCCGGCTTCCCATATTTTAAAATATCAAACACCAAGCAATCAAGGTGCAGATGTCTCCTAGAGCTCATATTTAGCATGGAAGCTTCATTTAAATAAGGAGATGTGTGACTCCTAGGAGTTATATTGAAGCAAAAGCGACAACATGTATTTTGTACTCGCTGTATAAGACGACGAGTTTTGGATTGCAAACGTGGTGGTCCACGTTTGCAATCCAAAACTAAATATACCAAGTCTCCATAATTAAGTTTAGATAATATTAATGATTCGCAGAGCATTATTCGTACTTTTTCACTAAGGACGTTTCTAACAGTGTATAAGGTTTTAAAACGTAAAAGACTATCCATAGATATACCCAGATTCTTCGCTTCACATACTTGCTCAATCATCTTCCCCTGAATCATAACTACAGGATTTCCTTTAATGACTTTAGTAATTTGATTTTTCGAACCTAGAATTAAGTATTTTGTCTTACCAGGATTAAGAACAAGACCATTTCGTACAGACCACGAGGCAACACTATTTAGATCTTCATTTAATTGAGAAATAAGAATGAGAGTTTCGCTTGGTTTGGCGGATAAATATAACTGAATATCATCAGCATATAGTTGATATTTACAATGTTTAATGACTCCAACAACATCAGCACTGTATATAATAAAAAGTAATGGGCCAAGTATAGAGCCCTGTGGAACACCACGCTGCAGGAGCCTAGGCAAAGATAATAAGATCCATGTTCTTCAGGAAGCTTAACCGACTGCCAACGGTCTTTGAGATAGCAATTAAACTAAGATAGAGACACGTCATCGATACCGTAATAGCGGAGCATCGTCAGGAGTAAAGGGACATTTAAGCAGTCAAATGCACGGGAAAAATCCAGAAGAACCATAAAAGTACTGTTATTATGTACTTGGTACTTTATCTTGCTGTGCAAGCACGTTATCGACAACATCCAGTAGAGCTGTAGTGGTTCCCATACCTCTACGAAAACCAGACTGAACACTTGGCAGAATATTATGACTCTCGACAAATCTACTGAGCTGATTATAAACGGCCTTTTCCAAGATTTTTGATAAATATGGTAAAATACTAATTGGTCGGAGTTCTTTCACTTCAGTTGGGTTATTCACTTTTGGTAGTGGTATTACAAGTGCGGACTTCCAGACAGCAGGGACCACTCCTGTCGTGATAGATTTATTTATTGTAGCAGTAATTACCGTAAGGGTCTGAGGTAGTGTCAGCAAAAGCATATCTCTACTGATACCATCTACACCCACTGCGTTACTAGTTGATGATGTAATATATTTGGCCACAACATTCTCATCTGTCGGCTTCAATTTTAAAAGATCCTTCCCGTGGTTGTGGGATTCAAAGTAGATCAACTCCGACAATGGAACAGTGACACTACCAGGGACATCAAGAAAATAGTCATTTATGGCGTTTGGATCATTAAAGCAATCGGAAAGATAATCATTTTTAGATACATATTTTAACGGAGGGTCCGTTAAAATATGTTTCCTTAAATTATTCCATAGTGTTTTTGAATCTTTATGATGAGTATTAATATAAAAATTGTAATATGCTCGCTTTTCCTTAAATATGCTGTCCTTCACAATTTTTTTATTTGTATATATATACACATACTTATATATGTGTATATATGTATGTGTGTATATATTATAATAGATTGAGTACTACAATGCATAAACCAAACTTAAAATGCTTATAATACAGATTTATAGTATATAGAAAAAAAATCCTTAGTTTGATTTTTTTTGTTGAAAATTATGCTCACTGTATGAGACGACATTAAACCTCTCGAGTAAGAACACATACAGACGCTACGGCATGTTATACAGAAGAGCGAAGACATAAACCTACCACTATGCTTGGCATTTTTGGACTATGAAAAAGCCTTCGACTCGTCGTGTCCTGGAGACGAATTTTTTAAACAATAGAAAACCAATTCGCATTCGAAATCGTGAGATTCGTATACGAATCACCGAATTCACTATTTCAGAATTTTCATTTCGTGCGTTATGCAACGAGTGGTTCGACCCACTCGTTTTTGATTTCTACTAGTAGAATATCCAACGCTGACGTGACCTTGACAGTGATCCGTTTCACGTGTGAGACATCGCCAGATTTTTGCTTTTGTTGTTGTGGTTTTGAATTTTTCTGCGTGAAACGGAATTTAATTAAGAATTTGACCTTAATAACAACACTGAATTCGAGTGATTCAAAAATATATAAAATTGTAAGCAGTAGAAAATAATTTCGCGCACGATTTTTATTCGAATTCCAAATTCACGTCTAATAATTTAAAAATACGTCTCCTGGGCCGTGGTTCAGTTTCTTCGAAGGAGCCATATAGACTATCGAAACATTCAAGTGTTGAATTCACTCTACGAAA
Source organism: Scirpophaga incertulas (assembly GCA_036419045.1). Lineage (NCBI taxonomy): Eukaryota > Metazoa > Arthropoda > Insecta > Lepidoptera > Crambidae > Scirpophaga > Scirpophaga incertulas. Next base: position 16,393,854 of record CM071633.1, read on the forward strand.
ACGCCACAATGTCAGTCCGCCTTCAGGACCAGAATTCAAGACCGATATGGTTCTACCGAGGTGTGAGATATGGCGATTGAATATCGTCAAAACTGTTCAAATCTAATCTGGAGGACGTATTTTGGACTGGAGGAAGGTGTTCGATGCCAGCAGCGCAGGGGCCACTAGTATGGAGATCCTTGGGGAAGCCTAAGTCCAGCAGGGCGCTTATTGATTGAAATGAGTAATCGACTAGTGTAAGGATTTATGCATAGTCTACTTACAATTTCGCAAACTTCCTCGCGTGTTCTGGCGCTTGCTCTCCTTTGTAGAACCTTAGAAACATGAGTTCAATTTGCTCTTGGTTACAGTATCCTACGAATTCCTTCATATCAACCCTTCCAGGTCTGATCAATGCAGGATCCAGCCTAGACGAGAATACTCATATTAAAAATGATATACTTGTATATAATAGTGAGGTTGTCAAATTTACTTTGTTACTTAAATGAACATTAGATTAGTTAGTGGGGGTTTTTATTAAAAGTCGAAGGTTTATGGAGACACGTATTTTCTAACTAGCTTTTGCCCGCGACTTCGTCCGCGTGAATAGTGACTTCCGGCAGATTTTTGGTTTTTCCCACATAGTTCCCGTTCTTGCGGGATTTTCGGAATGGTCGAGTTTCCGCAGAATTTTTAGTATTATTATGTTGATACAACTTAAACAAATTATTTCGACCAAATTTGGTACCATAAAAACGGTCATTGTGACTAAACCTTAAAAGATAGACATATGCCGTCGCGGACTTTTTTTTAGATCATGTATAGAGGAATAATTCTTTCATACATATTTTTTGTGTATCTTGAACCGTTTTCGCAGCGCACGCAAAGAAACCTTCAAAAATGAATAATTTTCCCCGTTTTTTACACATTTACCGCTCTGTCTTTGCTCCTATTGGTCATAGCGTAATGTTATTTAGCCTATAGCCTTCCTCGATAAATGGACTATCAACAAAAAAAGAATTATTCAAATCGCACCAGTAGTTTCGGAGATTAGCGCGTTCAAACAAACAAACAAACTCTTCAGCTTTATTATATTAGTATAGATATATATCATTATAACTAAACCGTTTTTCTGCCCGTGGTTTCGCTTGTGTTACATTGTTTTTATCACAGGGAAGAATGTATTTCTGCGGTAAATAATATCTTATGGCCTTCAACGGGTTTCAAACACTTCTCAAATCAAAATAACCTCAAAATAGGTTCAGTGTTATTTATCGGTATCTCTATCGTCGACAGATATACTATCGAATTTTTATAATATTAGCAAGGGTGTTATACAAACCTTTCTAAATAGTTTGTCGTCATGAACACTATTCGAGCCTCTGTGGATGCCACGCCATCCAGGCAGTTTAGTAAACCGCTAAACGTAACTCTGTTAAGACCCTCATAAGCAGCTTTCTGATTTGGTGTGTCTTCCCGAGACAAAAATGCTGCGTCGATATCCTCCAAAAGTATTATTGACTGCTGTGGCGCAACACTGACATAAAAAAATCACAGGTGAGCGTAAACGCAGCCAATTTTAATTCATAAGTTATGAAACGATAGTTTAAAACTGTTTTATTCAGTCAAGTTCAATAAAAAAATATTTTCATTTCGTTTTTGACGTTGCTACTTAATTGAACTTAAAGGTAGAGAAATAAATACCGTCGCTACTACATTATGGATATATTTTTTTCCTGTATATATTCTTGGTTCATACTTTTTTATATTGTTATATAATCGCTTACAATTAGTAGTAGTGTTTAGTAATTGATGTAAAAGAAACCGCTTACTGACAGAATGAATTGTGTCAGTAAGCTGAATATGTGAATTTGAAATGTATATTAATATCAGGTTGATTGACCTAGTGACTTTACACGGAATTTTTGGAAAAATTAAGCATATTCACTTTTTATAATACACTATAAACAATGTGCAATCGGTGTACTTTGTGAAATTTGGACTCATCTAACATCGGTAGTCAGAATTTCTCCAGTATCAATTTGTTCGAACGATGTTCCAGTATCAATTTTTTCTTTTTGGACACGGCTTCTGATTTCATGTTCCACATTCTGAAGTGGAACATAAAATCAGAAGCCGTGTCCATGTCCATATCCGTGTCCTTGCTTGCCTGAACACATATGAGGACACTACGTCCATTGGACATTGGTACATGCAAAAGATTATTCTATGACAATCATTATGATCGGTAGTTGTATCTAGGTGTTCCATTACAAATATTTATTGTATTGTTCATTAAAATTAATTATTGTTGTCTCGTCAGTGTGCTTGCCATAATTATGGCTCACCACCAGTGCCTCGTCCACGAGTCACCCACTGGTTCCTTTGACCACTTAGACCACTTTGCTCCGATTCTAAATACCAAGGTAAAATCCTTTCGTAACAGTGTTTTGTAGGTAGCTTACCTATTGTTTCGTCAGAACTTTAAGTTTCAATAGTGCTGGTGAAGTGAATTGAACCTTGATCATGTTTGACGAACTAATAGTGATTATGACTAGATTTATAAAAAAGAAACCAGATATAATAAATCAAACATACCTCAGTAAGTGGTTGAGTCTATCATCTGTGAGGCCTCTTTCAGATAAATTCAGTACGCAAATGTTATATTCTAGTTCACCTGCTAAGGCCATGATAAAAGAAGACTTCCCGCACCCAGGGGGACCATGGAGTAAATATCCTGTAATAAATTCATTTTCATAATCTTAATAAACTAATTACGATAGAGTGAATTGATATAAGCACATTGGAAAAACAAGTCAGTCGGTAACTTTAGATATTTAGAACTTTTCTAAAAGTAAAACAACTTCTGTCCGATAGACAATCTGTCATACTGTCATTTTTAATGTTTAATTTTGTATAAACTACGATTTTTAATTCGAGTCAGTAAAATGACAAGTGCAACTGTCACTGATACAAAAAAGGGTGACCCACTACAACCCACTACAATAGGTAGTGATGTTCGGCATTCAATTGATTTAGACATTTAGTCATGCTTTATTTTATTAGAGCGTTTTTTTATTGTAAATATGTAATACATACCATATTAAATAATATGATTTGTGACACATGACACTGGAAATGTCATTTTACTGACTCGAATTAAAAATCGAACTTTAAAGCATTCACTTTTTATTCGTTCTTGTGTTAATGTCGCCTAACCTTAGAAAAGATGTCAAGTTCTTTGCAATAAAATCCGATTTCGCTTCGGCTGAAGCTTAAATTGTGTGTAGGTATACTACACGGCGTCTTGGCCAAGTGACGTGCGAGAGTGCGTAGCGTTGATTCCGGACTTTACTAGGGGTTTATGACACATAAACCCCTAGTAAAGTACACCTCAATTTAGCCACGACAAAGAGTGCAAAGTCTTAAGCATTACACATTCTGAGCTCTTGCCAAGCAACCCTCAGAGTTGTTAGGCTATAAGGTGGACTTGAACTAGTAATGATCGCAATCGAAGTATTCAATAAACTAAGGAAGACCAATACAGTACATCTAGTTTAGATACAAGGACGCGAAGGTTTCATGGGTGATGAATAGTTGTATTCCTTGAAACATCAATGGTGAGAGCAGTACAGCAGCATTTGTCCCAGTTACGGCCAAGGTAATCGCAGACAGAAAAATGGATCACGCACGCTAAGCTGTTCATGAACATGGAAAACTACCTAAAATAACACTGCTATTTATTTATTATCTTCGCACACTTGTTCTACGAGTGAAATATGTGGGTTTCTGTTCATGGCCTCTATGGAAGGGAGCTCGATGTCAAAATTGAGGTTAACATTGCATAACTACATTAACATTGAATAGTACTCATGAGTAATAAGGTGCAGTCGTGGCTGACAGTAAGTGGTTGCAAATAAGTTGTTTACATACCTCTTCTATAAGGGATTCCGCGATCTGTATACCATTGGGGATTATTTATAAAATCATTACAATCTGAGAGTATGCGATCAGCTAAGCCAGCGCGGAGAACTACGCTGTGCAGCGGGCGTCGCCGCCGTGGGTGACCAAAAGGCCGCCACTCCGACCCCATGGCAGTATACATAACTGTCATGCCTTCATGTTGTTTTAACGCCATTGTTCTTGCTGAAAGTTTGATGGTTTATTCAATTACATTTAAGGATTTGGATTTATTATTTAAGCATCCTTAAAAAATAAAAACGTACAGGTACACAACACATGAAACTTTACACTAGTACATATTAAGTAATGCATGGTTGGTATTTCTGACTGAATCAACTTTCAGGACTCTCATAACAAATCATATTTGAATATTGTTCTCTGGGTCAGTTTGAGATTTCATTCCAGCTTCTCTGTAGTTTTTGTGAAGCCATGTCAGGTGATTTATTTACAGGTAAAATAGCAGCATCATCAGTATAGATGTGATACAAAATAAGACCCATAATACTTCCCTGTGGGACTACTTTATTCATCAGTGTTATGTTTCACCATAACTTACAAAGAAGCTCCAATGAACATTTGTAATAATTCACTAGAAGTGTCTTTTTGATTTAAAACATGAGGCTATTGAACCAAATAAAATGTAGTAAAAAATAAAGTAAGCAAATATTCCAAAAATACTTCCCTAGCTTCTTCAAATATCATTAATACTTTCATGCACATTTGTTAGTTATACTTGCTCTTGACCTGACCTTTCAATATATCACCTTCTTTTTATTTAATATTGATAGTTTTAAATTTACGAAATCATTAAATATCCCATGACAATTTTGATATGTATATTATGTGGTACTAATAGTTAAAGAGCTGTAATTTTTATGAAACCATAGCAGGCTGATTGTTAGCAAACATAGTTGTATAAGAATAATGAATATGAAATGTTTTTTTTTTTAAGTAAGATTAATTTTATTTATATTAAATATGATCAAGAATAACCAATAACCTTCTTCTAAAATGTCATAATATAGCTGTTTGTTTCGTCCAAAAGCAGTCAAAGTCACAGTTTCCCATGGTATGCCCATGTGTAAGTCTAATGTTTGTTGTTCTCTAGTGCGGTCCACTCTGATCCAAGTACCACCATATCTGAAAAAATAAAGATTTTTAGAAATTCATAAAATTAACAGCCAATAACATTATTACTGCAAAACACAATGTGAACAGCTTTTTCAATCAAGAAAACAGACATTCATAATGTATAAATATTTTCAAATATTTCAGATGGCAAATGAGCCAAAGGGTGCTTATGTTATCCAAAATATCCACAAGAAGCCATTTAATATGAAGAAGATATATGTCTAGTATGTTGTGATTAAATTAATTGTATGTGTAATACAATCTAATTAACAAAGAAAAATTACTTGTACCTTTTACCAGGCACAACTCTTTGACATTCTACAATCTAAAGTTGTAAGTGATCATTGTGTACTGTTTATTGATGATGTTTCTATCCTTACTTCAAGTCAAAGCGAAGTAAATATACAAGAACAACTAAAACTAATTTATAAAAAAAATCAACTTTAAATAACTTATAATATGCAAATAAAATTTTCAAATCAATTAGGTTTTTATCTTTACAACTGCATTAAAGAGAACCAGTAAATATCCAATTTATTTACTGCAACATTACATTAGAACAAGATAAGAATCTATATTTATATTATTATAAAATAATATGTATATAAAGTTATTTCAAACCATCAATATATTATGAATTATTATTACATTTAAATTAAAATTGCAGTAATATGGGCAATATTGTACATTTTAAAGTAAAATTGTTGGAATGTAATAAAATAATAGAAATATCATAGTTTATTCACCACCATTTTTCAAATTTTTGCTGTGTCTGAATGGAACCATAATGTATATATAATATAAACATCTAATATTATTATAGTTAAGATTTATCACATATTAAATGTGGATTCTCACCAAGAAATCCATCTACCTCCAGATTCTCTCAAATTCATATTTCACTTTTAACTATTATTGTAGAAGCAGTAATAGGAAATAATACTACATGTGTATTGGCATATGTTGATTAGTGTATGTAAATTTTTTGTTTAATTTATTTATTTTATTACTACCAGGACTATTTATATATAGCCCCAGTATTTATAAAAAAAAATATTCCTAACTGGTCGCAGTTTTCTCAGTCAAATCATTTGAATGGGATCCATGTAATGTATCACCTTTACAGACTTATTTTATTGTATATATGACACAACCTACATAATCTTTTACCACCTTCAGAACATTGGGAAAATGTTATGACCCCGTGTTCCCTCATTAACCGATTCATTGCGGATGACGCCATGGAGCGTCATTGATATCTTTTGCGTATGGCGTCTGACGCCAAATGGCGTCATAAATAATTCCTATGTTATTTTATAGAATTACCATTTAGAGAGTTCTAATTAACAGAACATTTATTATTTAGCACTTAAGTTATGCCTGTGTCAATAGTTTTAGGATATAGTACAAGTTTAAACATTTCAGAAGTGGCAAACCTTTGGCTCCCAATTTCGAAATCTTTTGTGTATGGCGTTTGACGCCATATTGCGTCATAAAGAATAATCCTCTGAAAATTTAGAATTACTTATAAATAACTTTAAGAATTACTTCATAAAGTAATTTCTACAGAGTTGAAATTAGCAGAACTTTCATTATATTGTTGATTTGCTTGAAGTCATAAACAATTCGATTTGTAATTTTCTATGATAGCTACTGATGTCGGACGATAAACGATAATATACAACATACGTTTTGTCGCGTTAATTTTCTGAATACCCAAAATATTAAATAGCCCAATTGCGGTACCATAAATATTAAATTCATGATGCGAATAAAAGTTCGAGTACGTATACATGGTTGAATTAATTTTAATTCTTCACCTATTACTTGTGAAAACAAATCTTGCCGTTTGTCAAAGTCGCCAACAGAATTATTCAGTACATCACAATCAGAACATCCTTTAGCAATTGTTTTCTTCGTCTCAATGTTTCTTCCACTAAATTTTTTTCAAGAGTTTTTCCTTCCATAGTTTGGTTTTCCATATTTTTTTTGCTTGCCGTACCAGTTTGGGATTCTTTACCTCTGGCCACCCTTCTGTATCAAAGAGGTTGGGCGATGCGCTCCTGTTACCTGAAATAAAAAATTGATAGCTTCCTGAGATACCTACACGTGCTTTAAAGTTTAGTTATCGCCATCCATGAAGACGTTCCCCTCCACATTGTAGACGCCACAAAATGTTAGACCTTTCCAAATAATTGGAATTTCTTCTGGTGCCAGCATGGAATCCGCCAGTTTTAAGACTACAGATACTCTATGGATTTCCGACTAGATACGACCTGGTCAAGAAAAGAGCGTATTCCCTCCTTATAGGCCTCTGGTGTTGCAATATATAAATTTACAATAGGTACTGGATTTGAAGTTAACTACACATTTATTTAACCCACACGAACATACTCAAGTGGATGTATTCTTATTTATATATAGGTATATACCTATATTAGGTAATTTACGATACCAGAAATATTAAAATTGAATTCTGCATATGAAAGTATATGTAAAATATATATTCCGATCAATATATCTGTCAGTGTACACAGATCCAAATTAATGACCTATATAAAGATACTTTTTTCAGAAAACTGTACTTAAAATACACAAAAGGTTTCCAACAACTGATCTAAATAAATCACTTACCAGCCATTCCAGCTAAATCTCGTAGCGAAGTCACTTTAAAACGCACCAAACAATTTAATAAGCCCTTCACGTTAGACATTCGATGCCAATTGAATGTAATCACGAGTAAACAAGCCAAAATCGTACCATGAAGCAAAATGTGTTCGCTCATGGCTGAAGACGCGTAAAGGCGTCACTTTAACGGGTGGCGGCTGACGCACGGAGGCGTCACAGAAGATTTGTTAGCCGCCATGCGCGAAAGTCTTAAAAAGTGTGGTACGCAATGAATCGGTTAAAAAATTTATTACACATTTATTCTCAACTCTGCTATCACAGCTAACACCATGTTAATCCCCAACCTCAACAGCATTAAGGCTGTTTGCAACACATGGTGCCTACCTTATTATAGGACCCAGCTGTCTATTCTTCTTATTCAATGTAATCCATTTCATTTGATTTAGTATGACTAACAGAGTATACTGAATTTGCCTCTACTATTTTTGGCACATTATTTTCTCCAACAATAATACAAATATATTATACAGCTTTGTATCACAATCACATATACAAGACAAATAACAAGTAATTTCTTTAATAAAGACATTTCTTCAAAGTACACATACTAATAATTAACTAGGTACCTAAAAAAATGTTGACCTACGCTTGGAATAAAGTCATATTTAGTTTTGATTTGTCCAGTATCCTTCTGAAGAAAAGAAGTTTCTACACTTAAATGTTGGGTTTGTTTTGCTCCTTTCTGGGTGATCCACTGTAATAGCCATTGATAAGATTTATCTCGACATGGTACTTCAAGTGTAATCATACAGTGTCTCCTAAAAAGTAGCATAGAAGTCTGAAAACCTTTGCGTAATATAGCAGCACCGGCTCCAACCCCAAACAAACCAAACCCAGCCCCAAAGTATGGGTTTTGAGATAATGAAGCCACATATTCAGCAAGAGTCATATTTTATATTTGTTAATAATTAGCGCAAACTAACTGGAAATACGTGATTGATAATTTTATTTAATCAGTTTCCAGTGAAACCGAATTTCCTTCCAAGATTGTTGTTGACTTGACAGTGACATGTTGTTCTCAATTTTCGTCCATAGGGACAGGCGAAGGTACTAAGCCATACTGCCAAATCTTATATCTATATATATATTAAATTTAATTCAGTGCTAGGCAGAGCCAAATCTTTTATTTTCTTATAAGTAAAGGCTTTAAGCCAATAATAAAATAAAAGTTATTATAAATCAAGGCTTTAAAGCCAAATCTTCAGTTTCTAGTCAAATATTTTTGTTTTACTCAGTCCTTTTCTTTTTTGTGCTTATTCCAGGTATGTGTCCAATACAGAGTCATTCCATCATATTAAATTTCTCCAAGTGTAGAGCTTATAAATTGGTACAATTTTTTGGGCATGCTAAGATGTCCTGCAGTGATGGCGGGATGGTCTTATATCTTTTTAAAAGTCGATCTATTACAAGTAGTCACTGTATGTTGTAAGCTGGGCAGGAAAATATGTGTTTCAGCTTTTGATCTTCTTGCAGTGCTCATTCTGTGCATGCTGGAGACGATATCATCCACATACGATGCAAATGCGCCTTAAATCTGCTATGTCCAAGTCGTAATCTATTTATTTGGGTGTAAAATTTTCTTTGAAGATAACTTTCAGAATCAGATGTAGCCAATCAAGGTCTTCGGCTTCTTTATTTATACCGGCATACCAAGCACCTTTTGCTTCAATGATAATGTTTCTTTCTTTTGTCCATTCTTTGTACATCTTGTTGCGACATTCTTGTACAAGATCTTGCCAAGGACTTGGTATATTTTTAATATTGCCACCCAGAGAGTGCGTTATTCTGGCAAGATAATCCGCGTTTTCATTTCCTGTCACACCGACATGTGCTGGCGTCCACACGAATTTAATCAGTTTGTTGTTGTTAGATAGTTTACACAGTATTTCCTTGATTTCCATTAGTATATAGTTATCATATCATATGCTAGGAGAAGCAAGTGCCGTCAGAACAGACATACTATCTGAAATTATTAAAAACTGATTTTTAGCCAAGCAATTGTCATCAATTGACAGTGACATGACAATGGCAACGATCACTTTTATTTTATCGTAATACTAGCTTTCCGCCCGCGGCTTCGCCCGCGTTATATTCGAATTTCCCACAGGAAGGATATGTTTTCCGTCGGTAAAATTATCTTATTTCCTTCCTTGGGTCCTCGGGTTTTACGATTGGTATATACGGGGTAAACTATCTGTGTATAAAATTTTATTTAAATCGGTTCAGTGGTTTTTACAATACTGCCATACAACCTTTCACCCCCTCCTTTCAACCCTTTACAGCCCTTTTCTGCTTTAAAAGGTAGCCTCTGTCCTGTCTCAGCCTCTAGACTATCTGTGTACCAAATTTCATTTAAATCGCTTCAGTAGTTTTAACAATTTTTCCATACAACCTAGCATCCCATCTTTCAACCTTTTACTACCCTTTACAACCTATTTTGTATAAAAAAGTAGCTTATGTCCTTTCTTGGGCTTTAGACTATCTGTGTACCTAGTTTCATTTAAATCGGTTCAGTAGTTTTAACAATATATTTCTATACAATCTATTATCCCTCTTATTATCATGCCTTGAGTTCATTAAAATGTCGATAACTATTTTTTTAATGAACCGATTTTGATGAAACAAAGTTTAGATATTATTCTGAGTTAAAACAAAGCAAATAGTGAAAGTTTCAAGCAAATCGGTTCAGTACTTTCGGAGATAAACGTGAACATACATACAGACAGACAGACAGACAAAAAATTCCAAAAAATTTTTTTTGCTTTCTAATAATCTATTTAAGTGCCCCTCTATCCATTTCAGTCAAAAATACTAAATGTACAGACAAAATATTTTTACTGTCTTATTATATGTATAGATAGTGTAAGGCTTAAAAAGAATAAAGAAAAGGCAAAAGAAATTACATTAAATATAATGTTGATTTATTAGTCATGTCACAGATGTCATGTCACAGAAGGAAACTTGAGTAGTGGGTTCGGGCGGATGATTAGCGCCAGGGTGGTAGGAGACATGCCTTTATATTTACATTGTACCTTTATATAAGCGGGATAATCGAGTTATGGGAGGGATTTAGAACCATGTCACCCTATTTATCTTATTGACAACAAAAACAGACGGACAGTTCGGAAACTGAAGTGTAAAATTTTAAAAACCCTTTTTTTAATTGTCAATGTATAATAGTACAATCTACATCAATGTAATTACTGTACACACAGCTACGCGTCAAGCGTAATAATGTATCCGCAATCCGAGATTGAAATCAATCTCAGATCACTTGCTATCTGGAGATCGATCTGCAATCCGCGTCCCAATAAACAATCTCCCCAGCTTTCGTCTCAAAACAATCCCAGATTGCCGTTGACATCTTCCCTCTTGACCGTTCCGTTTTATGAATATTGTATAAAAGTTGTCAACATTTATCACGTAGAAATCTTAATGATTGTTTTTTTTAAATACTCTATACATCGTAAAACATGGTAATTGATATGTAAATTGTGAATATTAGTCTTAAAACTTGGCAATTTCGATAATCATTTTACTGATTTTATGCATGTCACTCAGTATTATAACACGTTTACGTATAACGGAACTTCATAAACAGAACAATTCAACAAATCATTTTCAATTTGGTTATAATTATACGAACAGTTTAATTATAAACAATGGAATCCGAAATCGTAAGTAACTATTGTTATATTATGTCAATTGTTTTTGATTGATATCTTTGTATTATTAAGCGGTAAGGAGAGATTTGCCGCCTTCCTGCCTAAAAATATTATTAGCTCAATTGATTTATTCTTTTCAGGCAAAAAGTAAGGCTCTTTCCAAAGAAAAAACCAAAGCTTTGTTGACTCTCATTGAAAGGAGTAAAATTATTACACCTAAAACTACCAACGCCACGAACAACAAACTTAAAAACGATGAATGGAATTTATTGGCAGAACGGTTCAATTCCACTATTACCAGTTGCCCTCGCACTCCACAGCAGCTCCCTGCTCTTATATCCTTAGCCTTACCAGTGTGCTCGTATATAAAAAATATGAAGCATGACGTGGTTGTATGTTGCGCCTCTCTGTACCGAATGACGCTGCGGTAGGCAATCGGCCTGTTAATTAGAACACGAACAATGTCAAGAGGCCACTTTATTTAAAAAATGGGTTTTCTGCCAAATTACATTTGTGCGAAAATTGTTGTAGATTTGGAGTTCACTTACAACAATGGCCCATTATGAGTTTCTTGTAGTCAGTCACTAGATACAATAGGTTGTGGGAAAATAAGTATTTTTTGTAGTATTAGAGAAGCTATGTACGATCTATTGATCGTTTTATATTGATAAATGTATATAGGATTTATTTAATTTTAATTTTTATTTATGTATCTTTCACAATCTACATGTATCAGCTTATTAATACCTATATAAGCAATGCTTAAGTTTTTATTTAGAATGTGAGAGACTGGTGCCTGAACTAAGCAGAAGCTTGTATCTCAGTCACCAGTACCCTCCTCTTCGTAAGCCGACCGTAACATGTTAGCGAAGTAAGTTTCTGCTTATAAATAAATACATGTAGTTTTTATTCGTTTATGTGATGTTGTACCTGTATTTCGTATTAATTTATTTCACATACTTGAAGTTCTATCATAAATATTGTTTTTTTTATTCTTAATGTATTATCTATCAAAGGCGAACTAAATACCACTGATGGTATACCTGTGACAGCGAATGTTAGGAAGAGTTTGGATTAGCGGTCATACTTCCCACTCGAAGGAGGCAGCGCCGGCTCGGTAGCACAGCTGCGGGTCGCCGGCGGGCGCGAGGAAATCGCGCCCGCGGATATGGCGACCCGGGAGGGACCACGCCCCTTCCTTGGCCGGGGGGCGTCGTCGGTGGTGGAAATCGGGGGAGGTATTGCAGCCTCCTCCGAGGAGGGCTCCCCTGTATCGGCAAGGAAGGAAGTAGCTTGGTGTTCCCGGGGGCTCCCTACATGCCTGAGGAAGGCTATCCCTGAGGTTTTTAGTGGGTAGGCCTCCCCCTACTGGGGAGGAGAGCCCCACATAACCGCCGGCTCGCCACAGCCGGGGTATGCAACTTAATGCATTTTCCTCAGGGGGAACAAAAAAAAGCAGTCATACTTGTTTGGTTCTTATACTAGGATATTTGTAACACCGCCAATTATGTTTCTAGTACTATTGATGAAAATGATATAATTAGGATAAAAATAAAACAACTGTTTTTGCATAAAACATGATTATATGTATGTATATATATATATATATTTAAACAAAAACAACAGGTTCAACAATGGTATTTTAAGGCTAACATTTAGTTTACTTTCCTCCTTGTAGGCGCGGATCTCCGTCTGCAATAGAAAAGAATAATTGAACTTAAAAAGATATTACAAAATATTTATTAATAGATTTAATATTGTAATTGGAATTCCATTGAACTGTTCTGTTCACCTTTGTTAAGGTTTTGCTCCTCGCTATCTAATTAAAAAAAATCCCGCCAATGGTTTGATAATGCCAATCAAAGCTGCTAATAATTTCAGCCCATGTAGTGCGCGTAAGCAACCCAGCCTTTAGCTCTGGCTTCCTTCGCGTCACGAGTGGGATCCCGTAGGTCCTTACACCCTGCGCTTAGGTAATGTCGCTTCTGATACAAATAGCCTTGTATAGTTGTATTTTTATAAAAACTAAAGGTTTACTTAGTTTTCATAAAAATACTGACATACATCTGAACACCTTAAACCATATAATCCGTCTACCTTTGAAATTGTCTTTTTGAATGCAAATTTATAAGAATGTTACTTACTTAGGAATTAAAAAGAAACTTTTAAACCATTTGTCAATAAAGATTAAACTAATTTATAATACTATATTGATGCAAAAACAAAATACTTTAAGAAAGATTCAGTCAATGAAATACAAAATTATGACGAAACAAACAGGAGTAACTAAACTAATTCAACAAATTCTGAGATTGCACAGTAAGTAAAATGCGAAAAAAACTATTTTAGTGTAGTTTAGTCTCGTATAAGTGGAATTCCACACATATGGAGGAGTTCTGTTTTTTATTAAAGTGCCTATGGGAGATAGGAACTCAAAAAATATTTGTGGATACAAAATTCTATGTAGGCCTGTTTTTTACTTAGTGTCTGGCAGTGTAATATGCTAAACTTACATTGTTTGGGTGGGCCTTGGTTATTTGGCACGAAGGCTGGAGATGTGTCTGTAATAAATGTTTAACGATGAACGGTGATTTTTAATTGCCTTTTTTAAAGAGTAATTTTGTTGAGTAACAAAAAGCACAGTAAATAAATTTGAAAAGTATAAGTTGTATAAGTTTAAAATGAAAATTATTTTCTGTTTCATATTGCTGATGACAAAAAAGAAATCTGTGAGCATAGTAATAAAAATACAAAAATATATATAAAATTTAATGTAGAACGTAATAGTACTAGAAGGTTGACCAGACATCAACTCTCTGCACAGTTGTATGTCCGTACTATATATGAAAATTGCGATAATCATGTTAAATCTGATTACATTCAATTTACTTCGTATATTGTTTACCTGGCTTCACGTATCCACCACTGCTCCCACCACCACCGTTGGCTGCAATGGAAGGGCACATAATATACACATAATAAATATAAAAGTATTTAACATATACATAACAACAAATATTAATGAAGTAAGTTCGTATATGCATATATTATATGCTTATGTATATACATAAACATATAATATATACATATGTTTTTATTCTAGGATATAAGAATATAAATATTATATTCTTATATTAAGATTATTATTGTTGGGATTATAGAAATATCTTGAAATTGACTCATAGCATACTGGAATGGTGCGGTGCGGTGCATAATAAAATATATAAAAAGTAAGATATTTATTATTTTTAAATTCACTATTTATGTTTATAAACACAAATACATTTTAAACTTAAAAATACATTACTAACATAACTTAATTGATGAATATTATGATTTTATAATACCTGATAGAAATTATGTCCCAGTATTGTGCTTTTATTCTTTACTCTATTTGTCCTACAAATCAGTAGCATCCAGTGCTGTGTCGATTTTAAGATTCCTTCCCTTGAATTTAGTAGGTACGGTGACTTTGTAACTTATTAAAATGTGGTTCTTTTGGGGAAAGTTATTTGTTTGGAATATTAAAACTTGACCGAACATTAATATCTAGTATACGGAGTTGATAATGCACATATGTATGTCTAATCTGTTAAACATATAAAAATATATCTATATGTTTGTGTGTATTGATTATATATATATCCTATACATTTATATGAGTATTTGTATATGTACAGGTAAATTAAGTATTTTTTTTTGTTTATTTATAGGTTTTACAAAAAATTATGTATATAATTATATTACATACTATTACACTTTATTTACACTTCTGTTTGTGCCAGCTACATGTTTTTCTTATATGTTGCATTAAGTAATTATACCTATTCAGTGCAATAAAGAGTCAAAATACAAAAAAAAAAATTGCCAGCTAATTGTAAGTAGGTACTTACTATTCGACAGGTAGTCGCTTTACTAATTATGTTCTATATGATATGTGCGTGAGTGTATAAAAATATATTGAATATCTACTGTAGTTGTTATCTAATACTTACGTTTGCCATTAACTATGATATCAACTGAAAAAAAGAAGAATAAAAGAATTATATAAATAAATCTGCATTTTTCAAATATTTGTTCACTTTTTTTCTTATCATAAAAGTACAAGTGGCTTTTTACGCATAGTGTAGCGACCACAATCTTAATTATAATAAAACTACCGGAAGGAGATTATACCAGTGGCGTCTGCTTGGCTATCTCCGTCCTACCTATTTCTGTTGGAAAATTGTAATGTTTGCATTGCTGTGTTCCGGCGTGAAGAGTACAGACATACAGAATGAAATGACTGAATATTGTGACGTCATATCTTATGTCACATATAGGCAACGTACACTGTTGTTTATACATATGTATATAGCTTTTCATTTTTCAATTTGTAGAGGTAAGCACAGCTGAAAACGAAAGAAAGAAAAATGCAATTGCCATCTAAAAATGCCATAAATATTTTTTGTTTATCCATGGAAATGAGACCGGTAACACACGTAACGCTTATACGATGATAAAATAATGCGTATTCGGTGATTTAGTTAAGTCGGAGGTTAGCAGTCTTTATTAATAAGGTGTCACTAATAGGTACTTGGATTAGACCATTAAGCTAGGCTTACGTGTGGTCGGACAGTCTTGGGGTGGTACGGAGAAATTGGGTTCACCAGTCGTTGGAAAACCATAGCTATGGACAAACAGGAGATTGAGGTGGTTTAGTGGATGTAACCCCGCTATGCGCTCGGAAAGTCCCACACTTGCCTGTTGTAATCAATAGGAACGTGTAGGTCTCCCGTCAATCGACAGTAAAATAAAAAGGCTTAACTAAAGTGAGGTTTACGCCATGAATTTTTGATAAGTTTGCCTTGAATCGATCGCTTAGCTTTTTATTATCCATAAATGTGTCTATAATCAGCGTATACCATAGCTGCGTATACAATTCTTCATTCTGCGAGATTAGGTATTTCGAAGCGTCCCGACAACCATTGAAGGTCTCACGTCCAAAATACTGCGTTGACGCTACGACTAAGCGATTTTGATACTTTTCTCAAAGTTTAAATATTTATATTTATGTGGAATTATTCGTTATTGCTATATATATCGTATATGAAGAAACACATTATATGAAGATAATATTATAAATAGGACAGATGATATTGTTAAAAATAATGTTTATTTTATTACCTAGTATGTTATTTAGCAAAAGACGGTTTTAGTTTTAAATTAAAAATATAGCTTAGATTAGAATAAAAATAGGTACAATTTATATAGGAGTATAAATCACCATAAAACAATCACCTATTTGCCGAATTTCCATCAAACCGATCCAATGGTTTTGGTTTGAAAAAGCTTTAGAAATAATAGAATAAAATAATATATAGAATAGAATAACTTTAGAAAAAATATGAAATTCAAAATAAATAATAGTTTAAAATTGGTTGTCTGTAGAACTCCGTCTACTGCTGATATTTGAACGTGACAACGTCTATTACATGGTAATTTTTTCTGGGTGCAATGAAATTATTTAAAATAAAGTAATGTATAACATTTATATTTTTATTTAATAGTTTGTTTAAATTTTCTGCCTCTGAAGTTATACATAAATTAATTACTATGAGTAATGTGCGTGGCTCCGTGTGGCGTCAGATTCGGCCGTTACGGTGTTTTCGAGAATGACTCCACGCCGTACCAATTTAATAGACGTTGTCACGTCAAAAATAATATCAAATAAACAAAATTAATTTGAATAATCCAAATGTTAATTCAAAATCTTAAGGACAAAATGAATTAATAATTAATAGCAATATGTCAAATGACTTATTTAACAATTTTATCTATGAACAGTAACAATATTTAATACACAAAATTAATTCGAATATTCCGAATATTAATTCAAAATGTTAACTTACAGGAAAAATTATTTAAAATAAAGTAATGTATAACATTTATATTTTTATTACGTTGCCGTGTGGCGTCAGATCGGCCGTTACGCCGTTCGTGGACTCCGTGTGGCGTCAGATTCGGCCGTTACGGTGTTTTCGAGAATGACTCCACACCGTACCAATTTAATAGACGTTGTCACGTCAAAAATCGCTAAAAAATAATCTTAGTTACGCGATCAAAAGTGATAATCGCGCAATGACGCTCAATGGCACGATCACTCGGGTTCTATTGATATTGTCGCGAAGAAATTCGACATACGAGTAGGTCCGACTCTTGAACAGGACAGCCTGTGCATCGCATTTTGTAGTAATTTCGCAGTAATATTTATCGTTTTATTGAAATAAGTTATTAAATTCACGGTTAAAAAATATAACATATTTATTACTTATAAAGTGACATTTATTCTAGTATAAATATTATTAATAAACACCATCGTAGATAGAAGTTATTCAAAGGTAACTTAAGGCGATTTTCGAAGTTTTTTCGTTTAGAATAAGATTTTTTTTTATATTAAATCAGTAATATATCAAAATTCCGAGGCCGCTACGAAGTATAAGACTATACAAGAGATAAAATTATCATTTTTTAATTTCAGTTTGTAGAACAGTAGTTCAATCCAGGAGCTCAAAAAAGTGCCTCCGCGCCTTTTATGAAAATCTTTCTCTACACTTTTGGGTTATATTTAAAAGTTAAGCAAAATTTACAGATAGCGAGGCCGCTACGAACTATGTCAATAGCTATTCTGCATTATTCATTAAGTCAAAATTGTTAATGTATCTTTGTTTCTGAGATCAAGAACGCCAAAATTGACCATTTTACGCAAAAATCGCGTTCGAGATGTAATATGGCTCTTAAGCATTCGACATCTGTAACTTGTCTTTATAGGATGATGTAGTATGAAAATAAGAAAATTCATAAGAATGAAACTAGAGTTCCTACGAGTCACAATTCTAATAAATGAAGAAACATGTAGAGTATATTATATTTTTAATGAGTTGTTTATTGAAAACATGCCAGTCTAATTTTGATTTCTGTTTATTTTAGATAACATGACTCCATCCTCGACTTGAAACTGACAGCTCTATCATAGATATTATAAAGTAATGAGTAGATGAAAAATATATGGGTAATTATGGAACCGAAAAGCGAAACCGAAAATCGAAATCGATATATTTATAACACCTAACTTTATCCCGAGGTTTACGTTTCAATTAATCCTCTTTACATAACTAACACAAATTTTACAACTCTTGTAATTAGAACAAACTCTGCTTTTCAGAAAAAAACAATTGTGAAAAAAAATTACAAAAAATTTATGATTTATTGCAGATAAAATGAAGAAAATTTGGAACAACAAAATTAAACTAAATCCCATGTCGTTTGTCTTAGCATCAGGCAAGCACACAATTGTTGGTCCTTAGCTACCAACAGATATAAGTATTATAGTATAAGTATTGGTATTATTACGATACATGGTAGATGTTTCATTAGTCACCACGTTTTGTAAGCCCAATAAAAAGTTCGTTGTGGTGCGGGTCACGCGACCCCTATCATCTGCCAGCGGACGGCACGCACGCCGGGCTCTTCAGATTGTTCATTAACGTCGTGCAATATTTATTTTACGCCGAAAATTTTATACAAGATTTAACTAGTGCCCATGGCTTCCTCCCGAATGCCTAAAAAATTGATGAATGTTCCGTTATAATTTATATTAGGAGCTCTTTGTGATTTTATAATCATAGCTAGTTTTTACTCTGAATTAAGTAACTTAAAAATTAGAATCAGAAAAAAAATAATACTACTGGCTTAAAGATTAACATAGGATATATAATGAATTGGAAGTGTCGTTGGAGATGTGGTCCCGGCATTGGTCCCCGAAGTGTTTTTCGTTTTTATAATATCATATTGTTACGCCGGTGGCTTAGTACAACTTCAAAAGTGATTTTTTGTGACTTAGAAACGTTTTCAGCAGGCTGAAACGTCGTTTCAGGCCGTTTCAGAAGTAGCTCTTTCACATACTAAAAAATCTAAATTACACCCAAGTTACAGTAGTTTTCAGGCGCCTGAAACATGTTTTCAGTACGTTTCAGGCTACCCTCTATCCAATGCCGCAATAACCTGAAAACCCGTTTTCAGGCGTTTTCAGGACCCCTTATGAGCCATTAAGCCTACTTCAGTAAAAGGACATAAATTTCAATAGGAGTGAAAGAGATAGCAATAGTAGAAAGAGACAGAGATAGTTAGAACATTCGAGAAGTATTAGAATGAGAAAACATCATTAGAAAGAGATAGACAAACACAGAATATTCGAGAAAGATAGTACGGGAATATTCGAGTATTGTGTATCGAGAATATTCGAGTATCGAGACAGTTATACTCGAAACGTCTCGAACGCGCGACGTATTGGACTACACATTCGAGTGTGTCCGCGAATGTTCTGGCAAGAGTGGCAAGTATCTTAGGGGACTATATAAGGCTGTGTCCGACCGCTGGGAGGCAGTATTGTTTTGCGATACAGTGCGAAAACATCTAAGTGATATTGGAGAACTAAGAAGCGACTTTCAGTGCTTTCAGTGAAGCGATTAGTGACTGTTAGTGTGGTAATTAATAAAAGTTCAGTGTTTTGGTAGACCGCAGTTTTATTTACTGACCCCAGCTCGTAACATTTGGTGTCAGAAGTGGGATCAGTATGCCGGTTCTACCAAAGGAAGACACGGAAGGAAGAATCCGGACAAGAAGCCAGCGACAACAGGAAGCCGACCAGAGACGCTTCGGAGCTACTCAGCCGCCAACTGACGAGGACCAGCAGTCAGTTATGGAAACCAGTCCCTCAACGTCGGCTGCCGCACCAGATTGGGCGGCTTTCATGGCGATGATGCAGGAGCAGGCCCGCCGTCAGGAGGAGCAAGCACGTCGTCTGGAAGAGCAGTTGCAGCGTGATAAAGAGGAGCAGGCCCGCCGTCAGGAGGAGCAAGCACGCTGTCTGGTAGAGCAGTTGCAGCGTGATAAGGAGGAGCAGGCCCGCCGTCAGGAGGAGCAGGCACGCCGTCTGGAAGAGCAGTTGCAGCGCGATAAGGAGGAGCAGGCCCGCCGTCAGGAGGAGCAGACTCGCCTTTTGAGGGAACAACTGCAGCTCGGCCAAGATGAACAAATGGTCCTGATCAAAGATCTCCAAGCGACTTTCGGCAATAAGGTCAAAGTGATTGAAGATAAGGTTCTGCAACACGAGAACCGTCTCACCGAAGCTGAATCTGAGATTGCCGATGTCAAGAAGGCTTTGGGTAATCTGAAGGTCGGAGATGGGACAGCCACTATCGTCAGTGCCGCTCCTTCGGTGCGAGGATTCAAAGTGCCACCTTTTGATGGGAGTTCCTCGTGGTCAGCCTATAAAATACAGTTTGAGGCTGTAATGGAGGCAAATGGGTGGACTAAAGCCCAGGCCATGACCGCACTCAAGCTAGGCCTCCGAGATCGAGCCTTAATAGTCCTCGAAGCTCTTGACAAGAAGGTGAGCTACGAGGAACTATTAGAAGCGCTTGAGGCAAGATACGGCGACGCACACCTTGAACATGTGTTTCGGGCCCAGCTAAAAGATCGGGTTCAGCGTGTTGGTGAAAACCTGCAACAATGGGCCCTAGAGGTAGAAAAACTGGTACGTAAAGCGTACCAGTCCGCACCGACGTTAATTGTGGGCAACCTTGTACAGGCTTTTGTCGACGGCATTCGGGACCTCGAAGTGAGAGCTGCTGTGAGACTCGGGCACCACGAAACCCTTAAAGACGCCCTGGCCCATGCTCTAGAAGTGGAAGCTGTGAGGCAAGACCATCGGTCTCACCGTGTCAGGGAGGTAGTTGCAACACCTGTGCGTGACCGCTTCAAGGGATACAGCCCTAGATGCTACACTTGTGGCGAAAAGGGACACCTCCGATCAAGTTGTCCTAAGCGTAGCTCAGGGATTGATAAAGATGGGCCTCAGGAGAACAGGGCAGCTAATAGCGCTGTCCAACAACAGCAGGGAAACGAGTAAACGCCAGGACTGCGGGGCGAGTGCTGGCTGGTGTTCGCAGAGCCCCAAGGATTTCGATCTCACAAGCCCACGATGGGAACAGCCTGATCATCAATGGCGAGGTTAACGGAAGGCCATGTAAGCTGACAATCGATACCGGAGCTTCTCGCACGGTTGTCAGTTCCCAACTTGCGAATCGGTTTCTGAGGGACTTCAGAAACAACAGCCTGGAGCGATTAAATTTAGTAACCGCCACCGGTCAGCACATACCCGTCCGAGGCGAACAGAAGGTGGAGTTGAAGTTGGGTAATCAAGTTTACCTGCACAACGTCATTGTGGCTGATATTGTCGATGACTGCATTCTTGGACTAGACTTTATGAGGAAGAATGGTTGTGAGATCGACGTTAAGCAAGGAATTATGAGTTGTGGACGAGAAGAATTGTTCATGGAAGGAGCCACACCGGGGAAAGTGTATAGCTTAAAGAAAACCGCCCTACCCCCAAAATCAGAAACCATTGTGCCGGTTAGTCTCCCTTACAATTCTGGAAGATCTCATGGTAATGCAGATGCTTTGTCAAGAAGACCTTGCTCTGAAGACTGCAAGCACTGCGTAAAACAAGAGGCAAAAGCAGACCTACCTGTGAGAATGCTAAACACGGATCTTAGCAATGAATGGAAAGAAACCTTTCAACACGCTCAGCAGTATGATGTAGACATCAAACCGATTCTCGAATGGATCAAAGCCGGTACTCCTAAACCTGCCTGGAGTGATATTGCGTCGATGAGTTCCACCACGAAGAGCTATTGGGCTCAATGGGACAGCCTGGTTATCCAAGATGAAGTCTTGTGCCGCAAATGGGAAAACGCTCGAGGAGACCGTTGTCATCTACAAATGGTTGTACCCAAAGCCAAGATACCGGATGTTCTACAGCTGTACCATAACGGATGTTCGGGAGGTCATATGGGAGTGACGAGAACTCTGTTGAAAATAAGAGAACGATTTTACTGGATAAATTGCCGTGACGATGTTGAAGATTGGTGCCGCAAGTGTACTAGTTGTGCTGCAGTAAAGGGACCTCATACACGCAGCAGAGGTGCATTGAAACTGTATAACGTTGGAGCACCATGGGAAAGGATTGCCATAGACGTTGCGGGACCATTTCCGGAAAGTGAATGCGGAAACAAGTACTTCATGGTTGTGATGGATTATTTCACTAAGTGGCCGGAAGTCTTCGCTATTCCTAACCAAGAGGCTTCAACAGTTGCGGATAAATTAGTCCATGAAGTCTTCTGCCGTTTTGGAGTACCCTTGGAAATTCATAGTGATCAGGGAAGAAATTTTGAGTCTCAAATATTTCAAGAGACGTGTCGAGTTATGGGTACCCATAAAACGAGGACCACTTCTTACCATCCGCAATCTGATGGAATGGTGGAACGATTTAACCAAACATTGGAGAGGTATCTTGCAAAGGTTGTGTCAAGCAGGCAAAAGGATTGGGACAAGCACATCCAACCATTCCTGATGTCATATCGAAGCGCAGTCCATGAAAGTACTTCGGTGACACCAGCATTTGCAAACTTTGGTAGGGAACTACGGTTGCCTGCGGATCTACTTACTGGGATTCCACCTGACGCCCCGCGGAATATAACCGAGTACGCGAATGATTTACGCAACAAGTTGAACGACGTACACGAGCAAGTCAGACAATCAAGCCAACAGATGTCTGAGAAGATGAAAACCCGCTACGACCGAAATGTAAACAACAAGGGCTTTGAAGAGGGTTCGTTGGTGTGGCTACATAATCCAGTCCGCAGTAAAGGGAAATCTCCGAAGCTTCAAGCCAAATGGGAAGGACCCTATCGAGTTTTGAAGAGGATCAACGACGTCACGTACCGGATACAGCGAAATGCACGTAGTCCCTGTAAGATTGTTCACGTTGACCGACTGGCGAAATACCACGGAAATAATTATGCTCGGGACGAGCATGTCTTAGGATGGGGTAGTGTTACGCCGGTGGCTTAGTACAACTTCAAAAGTGATTTTTTGTGACTTAGAAACGTTTTCAGCAGGCTGAAACGTCGTTTCAGGCCGTTTCAGAAGTAGCTCTTTCACATACTAAAAAATCTAAATTACACCCAAGTTACAGTAGTTTTCAGGCGCCTGAAACATGTTTTCAGTACGTTTCAGGCTACCCTCTATCCAATGCCGCAATAACCTGAAAACCCGTTTTCAGGCGTTTTCAGGACCCCTTATGAGCCATTAAGCCTACTTCAGTAAAAGGACATAAATTTCAATAGGAGTGAAAGAGATAGCAATAGTAGAAAGAGACAGAGATAGTTAGAACATTCGAGAAGTATTAGAATGAGAAAACATCATTAGAAAGAGATAGACAAACACAGAATATTCGAGAAAGATAGTACGGGAATATTCGAGTATTGTGTATCGAGAATATTCGAGTATCGAGACAGTTATACTCGAATCGTCTCGAACGCGCGACGTATTGGACTACACATTCGAGTGTGACCGCGAATGTTCTGGCAAGAGTGGCAAGTATCTTAGGGGACTATATAAGGCTGTGTCCGACCGCCGGGAGGCAGTATTGTTTTGCGATACAGCGCGAAAACATCTAAGTGATATTGGAGAACTAAGAAGCGACTTTCAGTGCTTTCAGTGAAGCGATTAGTGACTGTAGTGTGGTAATTAATAAAAGTTCAGTGTTTTGGTAGACCGCAGTTTTATTTACTGACCCCAGCTCGTAACAATATGTATGTATATTTAGTTGATACTCCTGCAGTGACAGCCTATATTCACAGATGCAAATTCAAATGTGTTTTTTTGTACTAAGATCGTGTCCCTTAGAACGACAGCTATGAGCTGTGATGATGACATACCTACTAGACTGCCTGATATATATAGAAGATACATAATATTTATGTTCTACAACTATAATACTTCGTCTAAAGTCACGGTCCATATCAGTTTTATCCTAGCAGCTACGACTACTGCAACTGTGAATATTCTATGAGGATAATAATAATCTAAAAATATTTGAAAAAGTGCAAATACAAAACCTTAATTAAAATTGTCGTAATAGCTTTTTTAAATATTAAATTCGTTCGATTATAAAAACTGTTATGCTTGAAAGAAACTATTCAATAACTTTGTGTATGATGCTAGGAGTGAGTCACAAGTATAACATAACACAAACAAAATTGTTTTTATCCATGATGCTTTAGAGTAATATTCAAAACGCTAAATCAGCGATACGGATAGAGTAAGACTAGTATTATTATTTTGACTATATATAATAAAGAATTAGGAAGATATAGAAATAATATCGAGCATTATTATCATGTTTTTTAATTTTAATAATTTGAGATTGGACCATAGTTACAGTGACAATGTCAAATCTCTGTGGCTATGGAATATGAGCTTTTGATAATGTGTCGGACAAAACTGTTATTAATAACTTTGTTATTCCTAAGACAGGCCGGTCTTACTATAGCAGTCCGCAAGTTGTTATACCAAAAAGATATGTCGGAATATTGCCGACGGCGGGTGATATCTTCTTTGTTTCTTGGTCAAAATCTCGCTGAAGCCCATTCGCAGTTGTTGCACTTTTCTAAATTGGAACTGCCTTACAGTTGCTTTATAACTGTCAGGTATGATTACATTTTTGAAATGTTATGAAAATCATTAAGTTACACACGTCTATACTTTCTCAAAGTAACTAAGTGAATTTACACAATATGGTAGATGGCAATTATTATTATTTTGTATACATTAAGAATACACTGTGATTAAGACTCTATACTAACTGCTCTGCAATCTGACTCTTGATACCGGATTCATGGCGTCGGTCTCAGGCTACCAGGTCACCCTCGTTCGTTGCTAGTCACAGAAGAAGTGATGCCAATGCTCGTGTAACTTGCCCACACGATTCCGCCCGCGTTCAGTCACTCATTTGACTAAAATCAATCTCGTTTCAATCATGTGACGTCCGGGTGTTCACTAACTTCCGTTACAGTGACAATCAAATTAAATCCTATTAACTATCGCTAAAATAAAACGTCAACATACTTTATATATTAAAAAATATTACATCTAATCTTAAAACTTGTAAATGTGTTGATAAAATGCATGTTATACGAATTGTGCCAAAAAATCGTTTAATTTTTTAGATTGAAATCTTTACTTTATTTCAACTTTTTAGACATAGGTACATATACAGGTTCAAATTACACAAATTATAAATATAATAATAACATCCAAATTCAATTATGGGAGTATATAGCTTTTTTTGTTATTACTTCCCATTAGTCAATCAAATATTTAAAAAAAAATTTTTTTACAGAGCAGAATTGAGTAGCAGTATCATCATGGTTCTTCAGTTATTATCTGATAGGGATTTAACCAAGGCTTGTTCTACGGGTCCCAATCAGCTGTTGGTGTATGTTATGGGAGAAACCTTTGGAGGCTACTGGGGATCGCTTCCTGAGACTCTAATGCGGCCTAGCACCAGTGATTCCGATGATATTTCCAAATACATAATTAAATCCTTGAAGACTTCTGAAAACACACCTAGGTGCATATATATGCTATAAATTTTAACTATTATACATAATTTGTAATAGGAACAGTATATTTTGACTATACAAAGTAAAAGATGAAGAATGCAATTAAAATATTCGATGAGGACAAATGTATGTACATTTGTTTAGTATATTTAAATAAAATGCAAAGTCATAAACACATATTAAATACATTTATGCCCTGACGCATTAGAAATGTATGTTAGGTACCTCTTTTTCTTCCGGGACGACTAAAGGAGTCGAGGCTGATCCTTTGATCCTTCTCACTATAGGATATAAATATCTGTACATTACTATAAATGTGTTAAACATACATTTATCTATCACATTATGGAACACAACCGAATTGACTAAGCCTTTGGTCAGTTTGGTTATGGGCATCTCTACTCTATGACGTCTCGATGGGTTAAATAAATCCTAAGTGGATATTTTCATGTTTTATTAATTATTTAGGCTCTTATATATATTTTTATATTTTAACCTAAAATCATGGCTGTTAAGGGGCTTAATCGCATTCTTAAGATTATTATCTTAATACACTTGTGCCGATGTTTTTATACCTTTTTCTCAAAATAAGGTTCAATCATTCTATCATAGCTAACACCCTACTAAGCTGTCATTCAAGGCAGACAATATCTATGTTGTACTTTGTTGACTAAGCTTTGAATAAATATGGCCATTCTGTTTATTAAAATATTTCTTATTTGTAAAAATGTTCGCATTAATGATAAAAACCTTTTAAACTCCCGTTACATACCGCTTAAGTAGTTATTATGTTTTTACCAAATTACCACCATTTTTAAATTATCAGTTAAGTTACTAACAGTATGTCTTACAGACTGCAAGTCCTAAGTCACCTTTCCAAATACGCAAAATGGTTGTCGGTCCTATCTTGCGATATAAAATCTCGTTTTTCGACAGGACTTCATTGTATCTATCAATGATAGCAAACGGATGGACTGTTTCAAAAATTGTATTTTGCTTCATAGCTACTTTATGTAATGCAATCACAGCTATTGAACATATATATCGATGATCACAGCAATATAATTCTCTTAATCACCCTACTCCATTTTAATATTGCATAAATATTTGACAACCGATTTAATAAAAAAAAATTGGAAACAATAATTACAGATTACAAATGTAATAATTTGTTTACTTTTAGTTGTAACAGTCTAAGTATATCCTTATTGAAACTATATCTTGCTACATTTATTAACGAATTAATATATATATATAATAATAATAATAAGCACACGGCTAATTTCTAATTTGAGTAACTAATTTGAGACAATAGTTAAAAAGACACATTACATAAATATTTCTCTGCAACATCTTTTTCTTCAAACCACACAGAAACAGTGCAAACCTTACATTTACAGACTAATTAAAATGGAGGTATGCCCAGCATGCAGTCAACGCAGGTATACAGAATTCCTCCGGAAAAGTATTATATCAATAATATAATAAATAACAATAATTGTACGAGAAGTTTATTACTACTAAGGGATTTTACTTAAATAAAAATAAAATTAAAAACCATTTATGAAATTATTTTTTATTGAATTTTTGTACATACTAGTAAAACTATATTATAGTCTCGATCCACCTTTAAACAATAACCACATCAGGCAACAACAAAAATGAATTATATTAACATATGCCTTAGTGATTAAATTCCAATTTGACAAGTGATAGGTTGATGTGAGTACAAGAAATATCTTTTTTAGAAGTTTATATTAAGTGTGATCCTTTGCAAAAATAACCTGCGTCTTGGACAAACGGGATATTTTTTTTCCTGATTAATCAAGTTTATCAATATGTAATTCAGATATCCTAATAGGTTTCTTAAACTTTGTACTTAAGATCCTCGCCATAGTAATCAAAATTTATGCGTTTTAAAAAAACTTATTTCAGTGAAACACATAATTCAGAGGCAGTTTTCGAACCAAGTAATTCGACAGAAGTCACTAAAGGCTATGCAGATCCTGTTACTGTCGAAGACTTTATTACAATTGAGCTGCCGATAGTTAATGTATCTGTAAGCGGTTTTGCACCCTCAGAGAAACATGATTTGCGCACTGTCGACGATAATGAAATTTTTGATGTAATTTATGATGTTACGCCAAGGTAATAACTTCAAAATTTATGTATTTATTGCACGTTTTGTCTCTTTCTCATTTAGACGCCTTGTCGCAAGGCTACTGGAAGAAAATTCGTAACAAATAAAATTTCTGTTGTACCTACTCATATATTCTTTTGCGTTATATTTCGTAAAGTGTACAGATAAATAAACAAATAATATATTACCACTTTAGATACATACAAAATTAATTATAAGTTATTATATTGTGACACCTATTTTGATTCTATCAAAGAATGAATAAGAAATAATAACATAAAGATTTTTATAATGATATTATTTGTGGGGCTATCTACGTACTGTATATCTACGAAGTTCGAATGTACTCGTATGTTAGATTTGTATTAGAAATAACGTTAAAGTAACCTAATAAAAGAAACTAGAAAGTACATGGCATAGTTTATGTCTATGGCAGTTTGGCGAGCGGCAATCGACTCCAAATTTTCGATAGTAGTAACGAACGTAATTTTTTTCTAAAACTTGTATATTCGTGATTAGCTCGTCAAAGAGAACAACATATCTGAGTTTCAGCTGATTTTGCTGTAAACCAGGATTTTTCCCCCAAAACTTCAGAGCCTCCTAGCGGCGATTTTGGTCGTTAACTTTTTCTAAAACTTTTATATTCGTGATCAGCTCGTCAAGGAAAAGAATACTATCGAAAATTTGGAGTCGATCGCCGTTCGCCAAACTGCCATATCAACTGTGTCATGTACTAATCTATTCCACAGAGCCGACGTTATATACGAAACCAGCATATTACCTGTGGTTCAGTTCTCTATTCCTAAGCGGGAGAATAGTCGGCGCATAGAATCAGAACCACGATACAATTTTAAATATGATAGCATTATGGATGGGTAAGTGATTGATATTAGATTACATTTCAGTGAGATGATGGATTTTGATGAGTTATAATTTTTTATTTTGTATCGGCTTTGCAACTTTTGTAGTTATTCCTCACTTCAATCTAAATAGATTACCTTTAAGAATTGCCTTTCCTCCTTTAAGATATGTTCAAGAATTCTTCCGTAAGTTCTTCTGGGTTTTTAGAAGTGTATCAGCGTTTTGCTGTCGCATAAAAAGAGTAGTATTTCACGTTTTTTCATGCAGAATCTAAAACTTTGTGAATCCCTAATTTCCATTTTGTAGAGATGTCTGTATAGACCATTGTGACCCGTGAGACATCTTGTGAGTGTATTGGTATTTAACCTACTTTGCTTTATCTCAACAGTGAAATTCACTGAATAACCGAAATTAAGACTTGAATGGTCTTGCCTTCGTCCTCTGTTGGGAGCTTGGAGTTTCGAAACAAATCCTACAATTTAAGTTCCATTTGTGTTTTTGAAAAAAACTATTAGGTACAGTCTGTTTAGTGTACGATGATTGTTATCATACAATTTATCTCTTCCTACGCTTTCTTGAAAAGGTCCAAAATAAGAAAGAAGTCTAGTGAGGATTAAGTAATAAATAAAACAATGTTTTCAAAGATGATATATCGTATAATGTGCCTTGTGAAAATGTTAACATTTTTGTATAATATAATCGAACTTCCTATACTAAATATAGGGTATATGAAATATTTATACATACAATGTACACTATATGTGGTCTAGCTATATAACTATAAAAAAATACTATCCTTTAAATATATTTTGAACTAAATACAGAAAAGTTTTTTGACACTTCACATAACTGTAGTAATATATTCCTAACAAAACTAATGTTTTTTACATGACATCTAATATATTACATTTTTAAAGATCAATGTGGCATACGAATAACAAACAATATACATATAGTAAATGGAAAACAACTAGAAAAAATTACAGCAAACAAATTATTCATTCTAATAATAACATGATGACAGGTTCTCAAGAAAAATATTTTAATTTGTCGTAAGTACGAGTATATAGGTTTGATGGATATTTTGTTGAGGTATCTTTACACGTGTATTATAATATGGAATATTCTACTGTTTTGATGTACCAATCACAGTCTTGTATATATTTATGTATATAATTAAATTTATCTCTTACAGTCAACCACCATCAAATAATATCACAATCACCACTATAAATACAACAGCAAGTTGGGAGCAAATTCTGGACTCTTTAGAGATAATTAATGAGAACAATATACAAAACAAGACAGAATCAAATGATAAAACTATTAAACATATATTACAAAAATTGGCCAATACTAACTACAATTATAGTGGTAAGATATAGTACGTACATATTTAGAAACATATATGCGTAAATCAAAATACATGACATTGACAAAAATTACAATTTTATTATTTTTACAGTGTACTTATCTCGTAATTTGGCAACAACAATGGGTAGATATAATAATTCAGAAATTTGTAATTCATCCCTATCATATGAGTATGTATTGAAACATAAATATATTTTTCATCAGAAGGTATAAGTATCACATGAAAATTATAAATATGACACTTTTCAGTTATACTAATAACTTTGTATGGCCAGTTACACCTCCGATTGTTCCATATATAAAAAAAGTTGAAATAATCAATGAAGATATTTTTAGTACAGCTAAAATGGACATAGAATGGAAAACAAGTGACAGTAATAACACAAGGAAAACCAAAACAGAGTTAAGAGTTACAGGTATCACAATTTGGTTTAAACTCGTAGAAAGCTGTGTACCGGCGCATATGTATTAGAGGCTGAAATGGTCAGTGTTAGCAGTTGACTCTGGACTTTTCTAGGTATTCTGTACGCGTACCGGCAGTTGGTGCTAATTGAAATATTTTATGCTACTTACTCGAACTTGCATTCGAACGTACTGTCTCCGATAATTGCTCGTAGATCGATGTAGCTAATTTTTTTCTTATTATACGATTCTTACGACTAAGCTGATTAAAGTTTTACGTTGAACTAATGTTAGTGAGTCAAATCAAAAGAATCTTTATTATAAGGCGTATGCCTTCACAAGCACTTATTGATGTCAAACAAATATAACATTTAAAGACACAAAAAGACCTTAAGAGCTAATTATGCAGCTGCAGGAAAAAGTTACCTCTCACCTGTTAGAAAAGCTTTTCAGAGTATAACAGACAAGAAACTCTGAAGGGTTAATTTATTATCTCCTCTTTTTAAAATCATAAAATAATACAATACATCTTTTATGAATATATCAACACACTAAGCATATCTAATATACATACGTAGTGTAGTTATAGTCCTTATAAACATACATTTAATTTTCATAAATATACTAGCCTACTAATGTCAATATATTTATTTTCTCAAATAAATCTCAGAGGTATTATATATTTGAAATCATTAGGGCTTAAGTCGGGCTGTACGGCAGATGGTCTAATATTTGTTTCGGATTCGTACGCGTATATCCAGGATTCGTCACCTGATACGAGGTTTTATACAGCATTTGAAGATCTTGCGTGGAATCTTCCGAGAGTTTTGACGCATCAAGTAACGCGAGATGCTCATGCTCTTCACGGAGTGAATGGGGCATCAACGTTTTTTTGGGTGACTGCAGTTTTAGGACGACCTTAACGGGGATTATCATTGAACTTGACACGTTCACGTTGAAATTCAGCAATACATTATGGTTTTGGAAGGGGCTGTATCACCAAATGCAGAAAGCATCCGATCAACACACTTTGTGTTAAGCCACTTCGAAAGTCATAATAAATCATCCCTCTTGAATTTTCTACAGTCAAATCCATTTTCTCAACGACTAAACAAGTTTGAAAAGATCTTGTGACAAAACCGAGAATCTTTTTTTTAAGTAAATAAATGGTATTCGATTTTTAAAACCAAAGAGTTTTCAATTAAAAAGATAGTGGAAATATTCCACTCCCGATACATTTAGCGTAGCCCTCGTAGAAACATTTACAAACCTCAAACTATATACTAAAGGTCTCTATTTAATTATAACTATTTTATGTTTATTTGTATCCACTGATTTTGTGTTGCAATTTTTCAAAACTCTTGCAAAATAGTCATTATCGCTAAAGGCAAATGCACTGAAATCGTTTCTGCCTATTGACTAGTCAGCACCGACAATAAAATTACATCTTATTCGCATATTGTATACAGTTCATTCATATGGCTCTGAGCACATCCTTACAAGAGTAGATATAAATTGAATTTCCTTTGCAATACAAAAGGTATATTGCTGCTTTGTGGGAATGCAAGCGTGGAATCGTGGATGCCTGTGATAATTGGAGACGCTCAGAGCACCGCTCGAAACATTTCATTAGCCAACACATTGTTGATTGCAACAAGATTGACTTGAAGCTTTCTTAATTAATGTAGATTATAAATGTATAAATATATGATTTGCACTAAATTTAGTATTTAAAGTGATAAAATTAATTTTTGTGACAAAAATGCACATGCAATGCAAATGTGCGAATGCACGAGTGACCTTGTCGATGTTCAGGTGCATGATGCTCCAGCACACTCTCACAGTTATGTTTCCTTTTCAGTCACTCCGAAATCATACGTGTGTAACTATGTTGCATTGCATTTTTAGCATTACGGAAATTCTTCTATAATTAAAAATTTTACGAGTGTACGGGGTCAACACATGCACGCATGCCTCACTGCAGGGCCATCAAACAGGCATGTTTTGTGCACAACGTACTTCTGCGAGAGTCTAGAAAGAGGCAATAGCTTCTATTTCGTCGCGCTGTCTCGGTATCGGTATGGCCATGATCATTCTCGGCAACGAAAGGTATTCGCCTCCCAGTGAAGTATTTAGTTCGCTGCACTGGTGTTGCCAAGCCGGGCACATCAATAGGATGTATTCGACAGTGCGACGTTTCCTCTCGGCATGTCACTCGATGCAGATAGTGACTGAAGCAACTACTTCCGGTCACATGCGCCATGCGAAATGAGAGGCTGCCTTGTCGGCACCCAATCTACTGCTTAAACACAGCCTGGCGGGGGAGGATACAAAAAAAAACTTTACCCTACCGGACCTCGCTTTTCCGGACTGCAGCCCAATATCGATATACCTCAGAGTGGATAACAGTATGAATAGCTACTGACATTCTGCGGAACTCGCAAGAGAGTTCCGGGAGGCCCATTGTTCAAGGGAAAAGGTACTTTGCCTATAGCGCATGGCTACTTAGAGTACCATCAGTCGAATCATCCCGTGATATAGATATAGACAGCGCGCTGATCGTGGTTCTCTCAACTTGGGAAAAACCCGTTCAAATGCGGCAACGGCAACATATAAGCGTGCAGTGAGGAGCTTTAAATGTTCCCGAAAGGTCCAACGAGTTCCAAAACCAGAGCGAGGAACTTAAGATGAGCCTCACCTGAAATGCAGATCTTCGCCATTTGTATATGTAGTCCCGCCGAGATTTTGGCGCCCGCATAGAACATCATTATCCTTGATTTATCGAGAGCCATATTCGCTCCCAGGAGATAAATGAGTCGGACGACCAAAAAGGTATCGACCGATACAAGGTAAGCCGCCCCTTCTCCCGTTTTCTCTCTCGACGTAGCAGACGACCTCCACTCGAGAAAAGAGATTGCCTCCTAGGAGTCAAATGTACCACAAGTTTCATAGTAAAGGAACTGTAAAGAGCTATAGGGCACACCCTCCCCCCTTTGCTTACGAATGGACGCCACCATCCGGCCCCTCGTAAAGGATGGTCCTACAATCTAGGCAATTTTCCATTAGGGCACGGAAGCAGTCAGCGGAAGCGGAGTGCCTGCTTTATGCACAGCTATAGTCTGCCCACGGATCGTGACTACCTTGTAAAGCGGTTTTGACTTACTTAAGATATAGGATTCATCCTTAAGCATACATTTATTTATGTATATGATTAAAAATCAACATATATTTAATAGAGTGGCTATTTTTTTTTTGATGATGTAACATTGCCTTTCATGTAGATTTTTTTTCATAAATTCGTTTCGTAGTGAGAATGACCAAGAGCTTTTTTTAATTAATTAATATAAAGTGATAAATGTAACGTTACGGATTATGTAATAGCATTAATAGATTTAAAGTTTTAGAATTTTGTGTAATCATACATAGGTTTTTAAACCAAAACCATGCCCAAATTCCATATTAGTTGACGCTGTGGTCTCCGCACTGATCTTCTAATCGTAATGCGGGATCAATTCTACCATGTACCAATGTGCTTTCGGTTTTCCAAATGTCATATGTACTTATATTTATTTGGCGCTCCTACAGCGAAGGAAAACGTTGTGAGACAATCTGCATACACTTCTAAAAAAATCTAAGTATAGTGTCTATTCTAGTAGTATTATGGCCGTTTTCACCAACCTTGTCTTAGCTTAGGTGACTCCTAAGTGACATGCTGTTACTTTTTATATTAACTGAAAAGAGTGAGACAGCATGTCTCTTAGGAGTCACCTAAGCTAAGACAAGGTTGGTGAAAACGGCCATTAGTCTATTAAATGGTATCATTTGAGTTCAATTTAGCTACTAGTAATCGGTAAAAGTCCTGTATCCATTTAAAAAGATTTGCTTTGTTCCTGCTTCCTCTTAATGACTCGCTATTGCTGTGCAGCATCGATGACATCGCGCTCTCGAATACGTAGTAGTATGGCCGCAGTAACTACGAAAACCAACCCCATTACGAGCGAGGGAAGGGCTATCTCCAGTTCAGCATGTAAAGGCTTATTTTAAATCTGCTATTCTCGTATTGTGTGTAGTGAGTGATATGAATTTAAAAATCTTTGTTTTATAAGCTGGATGAAATGAATAGTTAATGTATTCGTAGTTTAATATTAAATTGCATTTTCTGACTTAGTTTCAGATACCAAAAAGCAGCCCATTCCCGAAATCACTTCAGCTCCACCTGAGATAGTTACAATCACTTCAAGGTAGGTTAGTGTTTTAAATGTATTTAATAAATTAATAATAATAAATAATTAACAAATTAATACCTACTAAACGCATATTATTGCAAGACTGCAAAAACAATCAAGAAAACAAAATAAGAGAATTATGTTACAATCAAGCAATAAACCTGCACTCAATTATACTTCAGTATTTGTATAGTCTGTTCAATAAACCCATTTATCGATTTGTATACTGAACATTTTGATGATTTAGACGAATCAAATGGTTTTGATACTTTGAATATAAACAGCACCAGATTTATGCAGCTTTTTAAATCCGATCCGATACTTGCAGTCCGAAATCCAAAATCAATGGAATTCGGACAAATTTCAATCTCTTTGACCTTTTGTGCTGTCCTCGTAACGTAAATGTTCTTGAGTTAAACTGTGTTACATAATTTTGTTTTATTTCTAGATAATAGTGTAATGTTTCTTTTTTCTTACTAACAGTGGTTAAAAATCATATTCGAAATTTAAATGCTATACATTAAATAAAAAACAAAAAATTAAGTTGTATTGATAATTCTAAATTATACACGGTTCATCAGTTTACAAGGCATAAGGCCTTCTGTGTGTATTTAAATTCAGGAAAATACTGTATTATATTACATTGCATTAAATAATTAATAAAAGTAATTCGTAGAGTAATTGGAGAGCTTAATCGGGTGGGTTCTGCCATATATGTATTACATTCTATTTTCGTTTTTCGATTAACATATTCATATACTATACAATTTATCCGATGCTGCTAAGGTAAAAGAAACATATAGACATAAACTACTAATACTACTACTAAAACTATAGCTTCATTATGCCAGGCTCGTACTCCTCGATGGGAAATTTATTTTTATTTTAATAACTAACCTAAATAGAAATTAATGATAAAAATAAAGGTTATAAAGAAACCTTGAATAAAATTTAATAGAATTATATTATAAATAAAAAATCTAACCCAAATCGCCGTCAATCGACAACGTGCCCTGAAAGCTGGCAGCATTACCCCGTTATATGGCAATGCTGATCTAGTGTGCCAAATATGATCAAGCCTTCCGATCACGGCCTTCACGGCCCCCCGCGTGGCCAGGGGGCGTCGTCGGTGGAAGAGATCGGGGGAGGCATTATAGCCTCCCCCAAGGAGGGCTCCCCTGTATTGGCAGGGGAGCGGAGGCTGGGAGTTCCCGGAAGTCGCTTGACGTTCCCGGGGGCTCCCTACCTGCCATCCCTGAGGTTTTTAGTGGGTAGGCCTCCCCCTTCTGGGGAGGAGAGTCCCACATAACCGCCGGCTCGCCACAGCCGGAGTATGCAATTTAATGCATTTTCCTTAGGGGAACAAAAAAAAAGTACTTATGAAGTAACCTTTATTGAAAAGAAAATTTATTAGAATTTTATTGGAAAGAGAAATATTTATTGTGAGTACTTTATAGATTAGCGCTTACGGGTAATATGGTGGGCCGGGAGTCCTGGGAGAACGTGGTACGAGCGGCTCCCGTGATGGCTGAGCTCCTCAATCAGACAGTGGCAGGCAGTCAGAAGCTAATGAATAACAACGCAGAGCAACCTACGTATTTGTCTTTATATATATATATTTAACAAAATATAAATCACGAGGGAACATTGCTCGTAGGACAGATAGTCGTGGAAAAGTAGTCTTCGAATGGCTTTAAAGTTTTGGAAAAGTGATCGATATGCCATTCACATTACGGACGAACGATCTGATTAGGGTCACAGGATATTACATGGCTGTTTAGTGTGAAAAACCTTAGCGGAGTGTAAACGACAGTGGGTGTAATTTAGCTGAATCGATGAGGATTATATAAATATATAAAATAAGTAATAATATTTTATATTTTCTTTTGGAAAACTCAAAGGAATTCATTATTTATACGTAACGGAATTGAATGATTGGTTTCATTCATTTTACTAAAGTCTTTTTCACAAATCTCATACTTACACAACCTTCGCTGCGCCTTGCTGTATTGGGCCAAAAAGTGGCCATAGATCTAATTTAATAATGAAACGAAATTTTTGACCACGACAGGGTAAGTCTTCAGCTTTATATGAATTTTGAACTGGTATGACATAGACTTATTTTAAATGTCAATGTTATGAATCTGAATTAACAACAAAAGACATAGTTAACGATTCACTGGAGGAAGACTCAACACCAAGGTCGTCTGGTTTGTTACCTCAGTCTTATACATTTCTGCTGCAAAAGCAGAAATGCAGTATTTTTATTGTTAGCAACGTGAAACTGCAACTGCAACAGTGTTCCAGCGTGCAAGGTAAGATAGGCAGAAAAATTACTGGGCTTACATTTTTTACATGTTGGCAACGTGGAGTAGCGGGGGTTTTAGATATGCTTCGAATTTCATAAGAACCACTATACTTTAGGGGAATGTAACTATTTAGCATCAGTAAAACTGAGTGCGGCTAATTTACTAAGTATATAAGATTCTTAAAATTTGTATTTTATTAGACTTTAATGCATTCTAAAATTAAAAGGAAATTTTTGAAATGGATTGGTTTATTTAATTGAAATTAAGCAAAATGAGGTCTTTAGCGACATGGTAATTTTAAAATTACCTGAAATAGAAAGTAGTAAAAACTATTTTAATGGTATTAATATAGGTAGAGAATGTGAAGTATTTAAAATACAATTTTATGTGAATATTTATAACTATCAAAAAGGTATTGGCAGCCTTATGAAAGTTATGAATCGATTTCAACTAGAACACTTCGCACTATCATTATTTATTTCATGTTTAAAACTGAAATTTCAAATTGTAAGTACCAACAGGTTGACATTTAAATAAGTACAGAAACACTTAAATATTGATTTAATTGTTATTTTTTTATGTTTAAAAAAGCACTATAACCAAGCGTTGACCATACTTAAGCATTGGTGGATTGTGATGCATGATCTCGATTTCTCTTAGGCCCGCATTATTAAGATCCTCCGGACATACTGTACTCATTAACGAACGCAGTATGTACTATTTTTACCTATATAAGTTTTAAATGAATAAAATATACATACAACGAGTTTAAGTTTTTCCATGTTTGGATATAGTTCAAAGGGCACAATGCTATCTGATTAATGATAATTCTTTTTAAGCCTTAAAGTTTGCGAAAACGTTTAGGCTAAAAAAGAATTGAATGATGGGAATTATAGTGAGGAAATTTACTATTTAAAAGCAATAGATAGAAATTTTAATGTAATATTTCATCTATACTTAGGACCAGTGATAATAAGAGATCTCACTAATTTACCGTTCTGGCACAGACAAGCAGTTATTGACGTCAAAAATCTCATCCCATTCATTACGAATTACTATTACTTTAATTAAGTTATTACTTTTATTAAAATCTCTAACCGCCAAAATCATTTCCAAAATTATATATGCAAATTATATTGAAATGTAATTACTCAAATGTGCATAGATTCTTTTAGGGTTGCAAGAAGAAAGCGTGTAATACACCCCCTCGCAATAGAAAACGCTCGTCCGTTTAAGATGACAACCAAAGACATACCAGTTTCAGCCAGCCAACAATTATTACACGATATTTTTAGCATGGAAGATTTCATAAATTTCATAGAGCTACAAGATGATGAGGTATGATATTATTATTTGGAATAGGTTCCATCGGATATGCCTAATGTTTATAATCAATATCTTAGTACTTGTGCAAATTTAGGGGAACCAAAGGTCTGCCTCGTTGGTGGTCCCCAGTTTGTACTACGAGGTGGATAAAAATGCGTTCGTAGTACACGATTCAATTTGATTTATCAAATTGAATCGTTTGATTTATCGAATTGAATCGTGACCGGTTTACCGGAAATTGACCGGTTCGCCCGTTTGCTGTATTTTCACAGGTCGGGCATAAGACGAACCGTTTTATGTGCTTTTAGGCGAAGTAATACTTCCATATGTTTTATTTTTTATAAATCGTTAGTGAAGAAGATATGAGTATGCAACAGCACCTTTGGGGTCCTCTTATCTATATTTATTTTAGAAATCAGTTGATGAATAAAGTTTAATTTTTCAGATACATGATCACGTTTTGTTCAGATATTTGCGTCAGTATGTGGATGCGGCAGTATTCAACATCTGCGCCGATATAAACAAAAAACCTATATCGAATTCAGTCTTGCTAATTAACGCTTCACGGATCGTCATAGCCATCAATAATTTTACGGTTTGTAAAGAGTTTAGTTAAATTCAATAAAGTTTAGACACAAGCGTCGTGACTGGCGAATGATGCTAACTTCGGGACCATGAATCGATTTTTAGTATTAATTTTAGTTAATTTAGTATATTAAAAATCTATATTAAAAGTGTGTTAAAAGGATTTATTAAAACTCTAGATTTATTAAACAGATCACAATTGTGGCAGATACGACTTCATACGTTAATACGCAACATATTATTGCTTGCGTAAGAACAAACCGTGCTACGGTTTGTTCAAATAAGCACAAGCTAGGTATGATGTTGATAACTAAATGAGGAGGAATAGTGATAGTCCATGTGCTAAAAGTATCTACTATAACTATATTATAATGATGTAACAAGTTATTTTTCATATTTATACAAGTCATTATATCATATATACTAAGTAGACGTGGAACATCTTTTCAATCAACGTGTGGACATTGGAGCAACTAACTAACATTGGAGTAAATAAGTAATCTGGATATTCATTATAATAGATTCTTGAACAATATTTTCTGATTTTCTTATTAACAGCTGCAAAAAATGACACTTATTCTTACACCAGCTCAAGTACTGGTTACTGATGATGACATGTGTGCGAATACCAGTCTTGAGTGTCAGCACTACGGGACTAGACTCTGTATTGACAAGAGCAATGCCTGTGATGGAGTACCAAATTGTGGAGCCTACGGTATTATTAACATTTTAGAATTATTACGATTGTATATACCATTTCTATGCACAATGAGGGTATATCATATTTACATTCGTCATGCTCTAATTTCAAAAAAAGTACACTCAATGGCAACAAAAAAGCACACACTCATCTTATTATCACACAACAAATACGATCTCTTAATAGTTAATTTCTTTTTTATTAAGTTCTCTTAACTTTTAATTGCATAATCGGGTAATGATCTAAAGACTGTGTGTTCAATCATCTTTTGTACGAAGCCACCCAACAAAGACAGATAACAGACTACAACAAATCCTAAAAATAATGAACGCTTGTTGACTTTCGGAACAACATTGTATTAAAATTAATTATTATATTAGTTAAAATATTTTACGAAATGTCTTGTTCATGTGGTAATATACTGATTTTTAAGTTCTAATACTGCTAGTTTAAAAACATTCTAGTACTCCATATCAAAAGAATTGTATTTTACTTACAAAAAAAAATCGTAGATAGCCCATTCACGGTCGTAATGTAATTCAATTTTTCTATCAGTAAGTGTAGAAAAATAAAAAAAAATGGGGCCCAAAAATA
Organism: Scirpophaga incertulas; assembly: GCA_036419045.1. NCBI lineage: Eukaryota > Metazoa > Arthropoda > Insecta > Lepidoptera > Crambidae > Scirpophaga > Scirpophaga incertulas. The sequence goes on from CM071633.1 coordinate 16,434,307, forward strand.
ATGGTCTCCTTTATCATGGATATAGGCGTCTCCAAGCAGCAATATCATAAACTAATATTTGAAATGTGCGTTCTTTAATTTTTTAATAGACTTTCCCATGATAATACACATAAATACGAAAATTATCACACGAAAAATCCAAGTCGATAATTGTTTGAGAGTATAATGAGATTTGTTTGAAAGCTTTATATATTCGTATAATATATTAATAACAGTCTAGTGTAACTAATCTATGCTTTTTATCTATTTCTTATGAAATAATACATATGTCTGAATTACACAAAACATTGAGTAATTATTCCAGTATTATATAGTGCTTAATGCTTATAAATGTAAAGAATTTATCCTCAAGATTCTATTAAATACATATTTTTTACAAATCTATTAACAAGCATTAAGACTTAAAACTTATACTTGCCTCGACTTTAACAGATTGATAATGTTGCTGGTAATGAAATTTTAATAAAATGCGAGGACTTGCTTCTATTAGCCAAACGTACTAACCTTTCAAAGACAGTAGTTCTTCCGACCTCTCAGTTTTTTTTACGGAGAAACCACGGCTGCCCTTACCAGTACTTATTATGAAAATCTGAACGATAATTTATGGATTTTAATTTTTATTACATGTTTCTATACTGGCCGTGGTATTTTAAATAAGTAAGATAATTGCTGGTTTAATAAAAAATGGTATTATACAAAAATGCCGCCCATCTGTCTGAGTGTGTTAAATAACGCTCTCTGTAAGGCTCTATTATACGTACACCAGTCACAATATCTAAAACGAATTAACAGTGCATAAAACCTCAAGTAATTAGCAATTTTGATTGTTTTAATCCTTTTATTTTATTTTTTAATACAGATTTCTACGACGAGGACCGCTTGAAGTGCGGTAAGTTAAAAGGATTGCAGCATAATGTATATATCGCTGCCACCGCATTCGTGGCTGTAATACTGACAATTCTCTACTCCATACACTACTGGCTCAAACGCTGTGTTCCAAAAGTTTCAGAAGCATTTTTTGTTTATACGGACACTGCGGTCAATATGTGGGTATAAAATGTGTTTAAAAAGTTTTCATCTTGTCTTGGGCTTTGAGAACATAGTGTAAAGTCCCCATAAAGAGGGTACTTATAAAGAATCAGCAAACAGCAGCCATTAGAAATAGTCAACATTCCAATTTTAGAGATATCTCTATCTTATAAACTTTTGCATGATTACTAATCAAACTAGTATACGAGTAATATAAAGCATTAATAGTATTAAAATACATAGCTGCTTTTTGATTATTTTAATCAAGGGCAACGGTGATAGGATAAAGCTATATTAAGCTATCGACATATATCGACAAAATTGTAAAAGAACTACACTACACTTTCTTGTAAATTCAAATGATATCCCGCATAAGTGAGAAAACGATGACAGTCATTAGTAACACACATAGGACATTTACGAGTAACATTCAAAGAGATGCATTTCGCCCCACTATTATTTTATATTTCACAAATGATATGTAAGCGTAATCACTCATATAAATCAGAAGACGCTATAGCAATTCTGCAAGAAAATGCAATACTGTTATTTTCTTTAGCCGTTTATTAAAATTAAGTCAGATAAAGATACCTACATAAATAATTATAAACACATTTTATTATATCATTTCTATGTACAAAAGGAAAGTAATATTTTAAATTTTTTAATAAGTTCATCACATTAAAAATAGAAATATAATTAATAAATAATAGTAATATAAAAATAAATTTATTAATGATTATCAACCAACCATAACCACCACTTTTAATAGAACTCGTACTACTTGGGATATAGTGAATAGACTATAAGAGTTATATTCTCATATTACCAATAAGAATGTCTATAAATATAGCGACTATTTAAATTACTATATATTTTTTACAGCCTTAATTTACAGACGATTATGCGTGCCCCTAATGAACCTTGTACTGATTCTAAAGGTATTTATCATAAAGACTTTTATGATGACGACGACAGTACACAACAAGAGAATGTGACCACTCAGAAGCGAAATATTATAATACGATTATGGACAGCTTGCTTTAATATTATAACTTGTAAAATTAAGCTGAAAAGCAACGTATCACTAAGCTTAGATGTAGAAAATAATTTTAACAAAGTTCAGAAGCTAAATTATTCCTTTCCCCAAATAGAATTAAATAAAATTGGAAAACAAGATAAAATAAATGTGTCAGTGCAAACCGGGCCGAGTTTAGTGATATCTGAAGATAAAACAGACACAATATCATTCATAGAATCGATAGTAAGTCTCGGTACTGAACAGAACCTAGATAGCTACAATTATTCAGATTTGTGTGTTGATGCAGTAAAAAAATATTCGGATGAATTAAGTATTCTAAAACTTTGTAAAGAAACCAGACTGGGTTCATTACAGAAAAGTTCTGTAGATGATTTTGAAATTAGTGTTGACGCTATCGAGAAGCAAAATACTAAAGAAACTGGTTCAAAAACACAATTGTATGAACCAGACGGTGATAAAAATTTTCATGATTCCCAAGGTGATAATTCTTCTCACGTAGCCACAATTCATTCTACTATTGATCTTCAAAAACCAACGTCAACAAAGCGTCTTATAAGGCAGATTAGATTTAGTGAAAAAAATTCAAATATTCCTACAATAGAGGAAGAATTTAATAAAGATAATTTTAAACCATCAACTATAGCTACGAATGATAAAGATATACAATCAACTTCAGTCATAAGTAAAGATTTCAAAAGATTTTGGAATCCGAAAAATAAAAAATCTAAGAAGAAAGCTCACGTAACATTGTGGTAAATTGTTAGTTAGTGACAATAATATATGTGATGTTAAAATAAATATAGCTTTTAGTGTAGGATCGTGGCTAAATATGGACGTTGCTCGTGCCGCACGGTTATTTCCTAATTAAGACCAATTTGTATACCGGATGAATATGTGTCAAAATGTAGTTCTGCATAACTACAAACAAGTTTTGTTTGCCATAATCTCGCCGTATGAATTGAATAATAGATAATTTGTTATCAAAGTAAAAGTTTCAGTAAAAATTTAATATAATAGATGATTGAGTTAAATTTAGTATTTTTAATTCTACAGAAATATTTCTAATTTAAATCTATTTATTGCTATACTGCTATAACATTGAAGAGTCCAGGAGAAGTTTGTTTCCATCACTTTTACTTACCACTTGGTGAGATAAAAGCTAAAAGTTCCGTGGTATATATACCTGTCTACTCCCGGGGCGCACTAAATCATAATAAAAAAACTACCTTTTAAAGGAAGTTGGATTCATTTATCTGAGGCCAGCTTCTTATTGACGTCTCTGTAAAAAAGCGGTTTTTTTCAATACAAGGTCTCCCGCCGTAAACTTGTGAAAAGCCTTGAGTTGAGCCACAACTTTACTTATATCATATTTTTTTGATTCTTTGATTCTTCGTTCATAATATTATTAAAGAATCTAAAAAATGGGTCGTAATACGACAGCTCAGATGGTAACATGAAGACGAAATGAAGAGATATCATAGTACAATCATGAGCGAACCGATTATCAAAATTATGTAGCGAACTTAAATTTCTCGGTTATTGATCCGAATATATAGATAAAAAACAAAAACAAACAAAATTTTGACTCGTGCTCGTGCGGGCCTCGGTCTTTAACAAACCATATTGACGCCTAACCCATTCAGCCACCGAACACTATCCATCCTAATCAAATTACAACTGCATCTTTTTCACCTTGTTAAGCCTGTAGAATTTATTCACTACATATTAATGACGTATCAACATCCAACTTAGAAATCTACAGATTTCTTGAAAGTTGTCTAAGAATAAAGCAAGGTTACAAATTTCTTTTTGCAACATATTAATCATACATAAAATGCTCGTATTCATTACACTAACATCTGCCCTCACAAGAACTCGAACCCAGGACCTGAGAGATTGCGACATCTTTAAACCAGCTTACTAGCTACTTAGTCATGGAGGTGTTCAAGTTAATTATATAATAATAAATAAATTGTGAAAGAATTTTTTTTCTAAATGACTGTCTTGAACTTAGTTGTGTGCACGACATATTTAACGACCGGTTGTTTTATTAGATGGAATGATATTTATCTTTGCTTTTATGTCAGCCCCGAAAAAGATAGATGTAAAAGTGTCAGACTAGAGTCGGGAGCCGGTGCACGAGGTCATTTCAATTGAAATCAATTAAAGCAATTGGGTCCAATTGAGCGAGCGGCAGATTCTGCGTCGCGCCCGTCGTCAGAGAGATTTTATGTGAGCGCCTACGCTTGTCACATGACTCATGTACATTATGTGGCTACTCGAAATATGTAACAAACTAAGCTGTGTACGAGTATCTATTTAACAAACCAAGTGGAAATTTTGAACAACGCCTCACAGCTGTATTAAATATTTCCCCATGTTCACTTTTTTTCAATAAATTCTTTTCGTATAAATATAAAAATAGCATATTAAATGAGATTTACATTTATACGTAAACAATGTAAAAATTTAACACGGCTGTGCTGGCACCTACCTAATTATTGAAAAGGGCTCTGGCGCTCTCTACTAAACCGCACTGAGCCAGTGTAGTGGGTGACGGCCGAAAACCCCCTTATGGTAATTTCCTAACAGGCACGGCTTCTAGCAACCGGTGGTACAAGAGATGGTACTAATAGTCAAGGGTGCTAATAATCCTTGGGCGACGGACAGCAACTGTTGAATAAGCTTCGTCCTGCACACACATAATATACTAGGAACCGAGAAGCTGCTGACATTAAAAAATTCGCATGTCGATAGTGTACTTTTTTTTTACCAGGTAAAACTTCCTGTTTATGGACGTCGCTGCCCTAAGATAGTGTACCTAATACTTAGAATAACCAAACAGAGGCCATTCAGGTCTATGACCCAACCTCGATGCACCCTAAAGAAGTGCAAGCAATGTATGAGCATATTTGTTGGACAATACATGCTTCCACAACTCACCATATCGATATTATGGGAGACGTCAATGCAAGGCTCGGCAGACTAGGGGATAATCATCTGAAAGTGAGCTGGAGACCGGGGCACTCAACAGCTTCTTCGAAAAACTGTTCCATCAAAAATGGACCAGGAAAATACCAGAAGGCGTGACAGTAAATGTCTCTGTTTTTGTCAAATCATCTGGACTGTAACTTCATCATGTCTACTAAGCCTCGGTTATCTAATGATATATCAGTGATTAATTCGATCAACACGGACAGTGATCACCGTTTGATAACAGGCTTTTAAAGTTGTACTAATATGAGATAAGTTCGCCTGTGAACAAATGTTTCTAGTAGTAAGTTTTCTAATTTATATATTGTATTATATCAGCTTATTGGTTAAGTTTGTGGTTACATATATTTGAGATGAAAAATTATGGGGCCTAGATGACCATCAGCGTTAGTTTCACTAACACCATGCTGATCTAGGTACCCTTACAGACATCAATCGCGAGTCGCCATTCCTGTTGTGAATATTAGTAGTTGCATGATTTATTTTTGGGTGATTTCGTATAATATTAAAGAGTTGATAAAGAATTTAGAATCTGAACTTGAAAAGAGTACCTTCCACTACCTATACCTATGTCCAAAACCAACCAAATCAAAAAAAAAAATCAATTGCAAAATCACAGTAAAAGCCTGGAGCACTGTATAGATTGCGTATATATAACGACATTGTTGGGAAGCTGTCCTTAGGGTGGGTTCGCAGTTCACACTGTATTACTAAGGAGGGAAGCAAGAAATCTTAGCCGATGCTTAAATTACTATAAAATCGGCATATGGTTGATGAGCAGACCTCTAAAGACGCTGTTGAGTGAATCAACAAACAGATCTCAAAGTCTCTGACTGACGACATACGTCGATTTAATACAGAATGTATTAAAGAGGCAATACACCGAAATAAAGACTCCAAAATGATCGCAAAAGATCTTTAATTAAGTCAGATTATGCTGACGAAGCTGAATAGTCAAGACGGCAGAGTCGCTACATCCTGAGCGTAAGGCCGAGGATGTTTTTGTGGACAGCTTTACGCGACGCCACAACCACATGTTATGTAGGCCTTAGATCCCGGAGTAAAATTAACTGAACACTACATCCAAAACATCCCGGACGTCAGCCTGTATGTTACAGTAGAGTTTGTGAGTCATGATGGAGTTACAGTCGACCTTTAGAGACTCTTCAATTTCTCATACTCGAAAGCAAAATATCTAAAGCATGGCAAACGACCGTGGTGGTACTGTTCTTTAAAAAGGAGGACAGATCCCAATTTAAAAACTATAGACCCATCATTCTCCTGAGTCATGTTATGATTATGTCGTGAGTAGAACAACTTACAATTTCAACATGCCGATCAAACCGGACTCTGAGAAAGCTACAGTACCATAGACTACGTACATACCCTGTGGTAGATTACACCTGCGACTTTGCTTGGCGTTTATAGACTATGAGAAAGCGTTTGATTCCGCCGAGTCCTGGGATGTACTTCGATCTCTTCAGAGATACCATATAGAATATGTGTATGTCTGTGCGAGTCAATAAATGTTTTTTCTTCTAATATCGATACATCCAAGTAATACAGTTACTGTATCAAAACTCCACGCCAGAATCAGAATTTAAACAAAATACGGCTTCAACAAGGTGTGAGACGGCGATATAAACTGTTCACAATTGCGCTGGAAAATATGTCTAAGCTTTTGAACTGGAGAGGACTACGATTGAACCTCAAAATCCATGGCGAAAAATTTAGGCACTTTCGTTTTGTCGATGGTACTGTAATTATGGCAGAGACCATGGAAGATTTGGGCAGAATGTTTGCAGACCTCTGTAGAGCTTCCCAACAACTGAACCTTAAAGTGAAAATGAACAAGACGAAAATCCTGACAAATTCCCATGTACCACCCGCATTTGTGAAAGGGCTTGTGATACATACTGTTAACAAGTTCTCGAGGTAAACATACTCGTTTACCTCGGACAAAATATTTAATAGGAAGGTTCCACTTTCCATGTCGCGTACCGGAAGTAGTCGGAGACGCTTGGAAGAGGCCTATGTAAGCAATAGCGGCCATTTTTCGATTGAATTATAAAGATGAATATTTTGTCATCTGTCATGGGCTAGTTATATCATATAACAAATATTACAGTACGTACGATACTTTAGAAATAAAAAAATAATTCTTCTGATCACATATACGCAGATTTTTTAATCTCTTTTTAATTTTATGTGTTATTTTAGTTGTTTAAGTAGTATATAGTTTTATTTTATTTTCTATTCCTCTTTGTAACATAATTGATTTTTTTTACTGTAAGTATTATACAGCGGCTCGCGACTGTGTTTTTGTTATTATTAATATTAATTAACATGTGGATAGCATTGTAGGCTACAATATTGCCAACTTTTATGTACTAATGTTTTGTGTTTATTTGTATTTTGTAGCTGTTTGCTGTTCCTCAATAAATTAAATTAAATTGGTACCCTCATCTAACCATTATTTAGGGGTTGGGAGTGGGATGAAGAGTTGTTATCCACACTAAGATTATAATTTTTTACAAACCAGATTTGTATTTTGTAAGGAATAAATTTAGAAACTAAGGCATTAACCGGAATTTGATGACATCTGGATAGTTTGAGACTCGGAAAAAGATATTGGATAATTTTTACTATAGGACAATACAATTTCTTTTTTGATTCTGATATAATTTAGTAGGGGATAGGTTAGACCCGGGGAATTACACAGACAAACTTTTAACTACCCTGGTTCAATAGATCTTTCGTGTGGCAACTGCTAACTGGTACAACACCGGCGAAGTCACGGGTGAAACGCTATTCTTTAAATAAAGTCAGTGTACAAGATCTTCCTAGCGACTTGAACTTTGTTTTATTTTAGTAACTTTATGAATCACAAACGTAAAAAATTAAGTTTGGTTTAAAATAATTGTTATCATTATCACAAACTCTTGAGTTTGTGATAATGATAACTATCTAATGATAATTATCATATTGTCAGTTGAATTTAACATGTTTGAATGCCGATTATTTATTTTGTGTTAGTCAAATAACATTTTATCCTTCTCTCATACCTAACCCACTATTATTACATACACGAAATAATAAAAAAAAACGTATTTTCTTTATAGCATCATTCCACAAATGACAATCGATGCATCAATCAAGGAGCATTACATAATGGGCTACTGGAGACTACTAAATTCAAATATTTTGGGATATAATATTCAACGTTGCCGCGTTATTACTTCCTATAAAATTATCGACGATTTTCGTCGAACATCACTTGAATCTTATCGTTATTTGGTTACAATTGTGTAACTACAGAAGTGTAGCGTACACTTCATGTACCCGCCAAAGGTTTGAGTTTGGCCCACGGTACGGTACGGTACAGTACGGGTTTGTTGGATCTCTATATTATAGGTACTAGAATTTCATAAGTAAAGATCCATTACGAATTGTTAAAAAAATCTATAAGTATAAGTTTTTTGTGAACAGTTACTGTGAATGTAGATGTCAAGTATATAGTGATGTGTATTTGTTTAAAGCTTTCGGGATGTTGGACAGCGGGCGTCCAAGAAACATTGCATTGCAGCGTCCGTAGCTTTTTTTTTTCACCAAGTTAACGTGTTAATAGCTACTCTACTACAACCATCGACTTCTTGAGAGCTTCGAATTTACAAATGTTATCCCATACTCTGTATAATTCAGATTTAGCTCCTAGTGATTTCTCTTTAAATCCTGCAGTAGAAAAAGGAATCTTAGGTGAAAATGTAACACCACAAACAAGATGCTTTTTCTAAATACTTTGAAAAATCTTAATAAACCTTTTTAATATATATATATATATATATATATATATATATATATATATATATATATATATATATATATATATATATTGTAAAGAAACATCCCACGAATCTTAATCACACCCAGTAGTACCAGTCCCGACGAAGTTAGTTCTTCCACTGGAGTTAAAAAAAAATCAAAATAAAGATTTATAGTTAGTGAAATTTATCATTTCCAATTATATGTAAACGAGACTGCACGGTTTGTTAATTTATTGTAGAGTTATATTCATTGTGATTGCGTCAATTCAGTTCAGTTTATAGACATTATTATTTTCATTCTTAGTATTGATTCAAATATTTTCTGGTTAGAAATATACCGCAATGTGACATTATTCACATTAAAAACATATACTAGTTGATTATTTTTATACATCTTTTATACATTTAATATGTTGCAATTCTAGTCAAATTAATTTTTTAAACTAGTATTTAATCTACATTTAAAAGGACTAGTATGTTGTTTTGTCCTTAAATTAATAACTTACCTGTATGTAATATACAATTATATAACATAACTCTCGCTGGTAGCATCTACTAACGACACAAAACCGAACGCACACAAGCACAACGACAATATCGGACTGACTATACGACTATAGTTTGTATGTATAAAGACACGCTTGAAGCAGTCAAATATTTATCTTCGGTAACAAAGTTTATTTTCACGCCACCAGTCACATTATTTTGCAAGTTCTGATTTGTCAAAATACGTCACTTTATCACTTTCTTTTGTAATACATTTTTCTTTAAAAATGACACAGCACTAGACGATGCCCATTCATCGGCCTTGACCTTTATCCAAATAGTGAAATACTACAAATGCGACGAGAAGTGCATCAGAGAGTGCAATTCGTGTTGTCTGAAAGTCTCCAATAAGCCCAATGAAGCAGAGATCCCGCTGGCGAGCGGCAGCACCAACCTAAATAGACTCTGATCATCTAAATTGACTTCAATTAAATAACAACCGAAATTGTTGAAATGCGCCATTACTCCCTCGACGCTAATCTAAGTGCCAATAGTCAGGGTGAATGTTTTATTAATAATCCCGGGCAATAACTGTTAATTAATAATTAAGTGATCGTACGTCGATCGGTTGCATCAGTGCGCCTGCGTTGCTCGTGGCATGCCTGTCGGCTCCTCGTAGTGGACTGTATTAGATGATTCGTTTTTCGGGGTTTCAGATATGAATATGTGCATTTTTTCGATATTTATTTAGTGATATCATAAGTTAATAAATAGATGCAAGTTATGTAGTATTTTAATATAACATGCTTTTTCATTTAGTCTAGAAGAATTTGAAAATATATCACAACCTATATTTAAGAACTGTAATATCTTATCTCTATATAACGAGTATATCTCTATATGTAATATGCAGGCTAAAAGATTTTTAAGATTTTATTTTAATAACTTTCCCACGACTATAAATCATTGAATAGACATGTGAATGGTGTTGATACGGATTTATAATGTAACGTTATGGACTTTCAAAGTAATGATGTGGGCGTTCGCGCCCTAAAAGTATGAAAACAAACAAAATACCGGGTGAGTTTGTGGGAATCCCGCATAGTTTCGGTTGCGAAGCGCATAACCCGCAGCAGCAGACGAGCAGCCACTGTATGAGGGGTGCTATATGGGGCGTGGCGTATCCGCTCCGCATTGGTTGCCGTCCATCCGTCCTGACGGTCATAAGCGCCGGCCCCTCATGAGGTAATCTGTTACGTCCTACAGCACACTACAGATCAAAATACAACTGTGTGCTAGGCCGCCGACTGCTTCGCACGCAGTACTCATTGGCTCAAATCCAACGTCTCTCGACGTATTATGGTAATATAAATTGACCAACCGCAGGACAAATTTGGTTAGTTTGTTAAAGTTGATTAAAGCCATTTAACCGGTAGACGAGGATACGAACGGCGCGAGCGTTCGTCGATCCCGAGTCTCGATTAAATGAAGTTAAATTGTTTAATATCGAAGCCGGGTGATCAGTTGTGAAGAGTTAGTTGAGACCGCCGCGACGGAGTCAAGCGAAGTGGGCGCCGAGGTAGCGGGCCCGCACCCGCCGCCGGCCGACGGCTACATGTACGTTTGCGGGGATGGCTCGGCGGCCGGTGGGCGCTATGAGTGCGCCTTCGAGCCCGCCGCTGCCATCGATCAACCTTCTTTCGAAGACCACATGTTCAACGACTTCGGCAAAGAGCGCCATGTTCAGGTAGTGGTGGGTGCGGGAGGCGAACTTTATCGCGAGGAGATTCCCGTGTTCGCTGGTGATCAGAAACGAAAAGAAGAGCCGCTAATGATGCAACCCACTGAGTCAACGGCACAACCGTCTCATCCGCCACCTGCGCCACAATCAACTACTACAAAAAAGAGCGACAAAAAAAAGAGTGATAATAATGGAATCAAGAAAAAGAAAACGAGGTAGGTGTACTTAAACATTATATAATATCTAATAATCGTTAGAAGGGAAAGCTTGAGAATAATTCCATAATGTAAAATCATGTCCATAAGAACGATGCGGTCGTTCTATATCTAAACGATTTTGTAACGAACTAATACTACGTGCATACTACGTATTTTTCTTTGTAACGCTTACATGTCTAACATTTCTGTGTAGCAAAGACGAAGCTACTAAGACGCTAAATATTGCTACGTCGTAGCCAAACTGTAGCTTTGTTTGTGCCCTAAGAATAAAAGTTATAACCTTAAACGAGTAGTATGTTATACAATAAAAACAGAAATTCCTTTGTACAACATTTAAGATGGTACTTTATTTGAAAGAAATTTATTTTAGTGATTTATCACTTATGAATATTTTTTCTTACAAGAAGTAACCTCTTTTCAACCATTTCGATTAATCATTTAATAAGTTAAAGAAATAAGGACAAGAAAAATCTATGAATCATATATTCATATTACTATATATAACGAATATTACTATATATTCATATTACTATATTACTGATATATAACGAATGTTCTCATAAGAACAAAACTGGCCGAGTCAATGTGATTGGGCTCCTTTCTTCTAATAAGACGGTTTTCTTAGTGCGAGTTGATGGGGAACGCCAGAGCCTCATCTGATATTTGGCAGGATGCAATGCGATTAGGTAAGGTTGATTGGGATTCCGGCAGGTTTCTTTCGAGTAGTAAATTTTGTAAAATAATTATATTTTTTGTTATATGAATGCTCCTCTTATGACTATTACAGTGAGATATATTATTACTTAAGTTTCTTTATAAAAAACGTGCAGTTATAAAATAAAATGTATTGGGTGTTAAATTTGGGAATATTTTTTAAAACATTATAGCCCAGCACGTGTTTATTTAGTTCGCCACGCGACCTATGTCTCTGTTAAACAGGTGAGCGCGCCCCAACTGGAGTATCATAACACTACTTATGCACCCTCCGTTCATACTCGTATTTGCATTACTAATTCGATGATTTTGAAAACACGATGACAGCATATGGTTCTTTAGAGAGGATGTGATGTACCGTAGCGGACGATCGAGAATTTTTTTTTAATTTTTTAGTAAAAAATTGCCTATTCGTATTTTATTTCAGCTTAGAAACTCTAACTTTTATTGTTGCGGTAAATCATAACACGGTAAGTTCAAACCGTAAATTTAATTCACATGTAAAATAATAAAATTAATGCGATGTAAAGAACCAACCGATGTTTAGATTCTTGGAGAGGCCAACTTCCAGTAATTGGCGACTCTCGGGAAAAGTGATATCAATAATAGATTACTAACAAACATTTATGTATTTAATATAAACGTCTTGTAGTCCTAATGTAGTTTTTGTCATTATCACTACGATACAACTATGAATATAAACGCATTTGTTAGACACAACCTAGCAATGGTCATTCATTAAGGTCCTTTGTCCCCTAGCTGGGGCAGAGGGCATCCACAGTGAGTCTCCATCCCGCACGATCTTGAGCTTCGCATTTGATTTCGCTCCAGGTTTTTCCAATGGCTTTCGCTTCGCCAATGACTGTCCGCCGCCAGGTCTGTTTTGGACGACCGCGTTTACGCTTTCCTTGGAGATTCCAGTCTAGGGCTTGCTTGGGATGTGGTTTGGATCCCTTCGGAGAGTGTGGCCTATCCAACTCCATTTGCAGCGTTTGATCTGCTGGTCGACCCGGACTTCATCACAACGTTCCCATAGCTGCTCGTTGGCCTACCTAGCCATGGTATGCATGCGCAATACCTCTCCTCCTTATTATAAAAAAATCTTTACAATTAATAAATTCCATACATACATATACTCACACCTGTACTTCCATGGGGGTAGGCAGAAGATAAAATTTTTTACTTGCTACGATCCAAACGGACTTCACTAGCTTCCCCAATTATCATTAACACTTTCATAAACGCTCATAGGCTCGTTTGCCTAGGTTGTCACCTGGCGACTTGCAATTCATGTTAGCCTTATAAATTCTTATCGTCAGCCATTTATGGTCCGTGCCATCACCGCAAATTTCTCTTATCACATTATTTCGGAATTTGTTCTTCATCGCCACTTTAGCCATTCCTCTTAAAACTCCCATTTCCACTGAATTAATCATGTTTATTCTACTGCCAAATACCCATATATCAACACGCCTCTATACACAGCCAGACGAGCCTTTATTGATAAAGTCTGATTGCCAAAGAGGCCATTTATAGACCTATTCACTTTGTTTCCTGCTATTACTCTTCTTTCAATGTCATACCATTTCTTGTAAACGTATATCCCAGATATACAAACATTTTAGAAAATAATAATTATTTCTTAATATTGAAATATATATTTTTAATATCTTCATATCAATTTTGAGCTCGTGTAGTTATAATAAAAACACTTGATGCAGGCGTATTAATTCCCGTTGGCGACAAAAGGGGCGTCATTTTCAGTCTAGTTTAATTACCCGTATGCTGGCAGGGATCCAATTGCCTTATCATCTCATCTTGTCTACGATTATGGCGGGAGTTACACCATCTCGTATACTATAATATATTTAATAACGAAGTCGTAGATATTATTATGAATGAAATCGTATATTCGCATGGCTATAAATGGTAAAGTTTATTTAGTGTTGGCGTAATCAGAGTAGGAATTGAAAGCCTGCCAACAGTCGGTTCTAGTTCTTCGGATATTAAGTTGATTGCATTTTGACTATGATATCTAGCCCAAAAGTAAGGTGAAATGAGTTTGACCAAACGATGCTTCTTGACTCCCGCCTTATAAATAATTCTAATGTAATACATTGTAATTTCGTAACATAAAATGTAATAAAAAGTATATAAGAAATAAAATTTAATATTTAAAAACTGTTTTAACCTTTTGATTAAGACTATATAAAGCTGAAACTGTAGACTAGGATTAACTAATATAATCTCACTTTGATGGCATTAAGATCAACAAAATCGTAAAACGAGTATCAAGTAAAATGATTAATAGCCAAATAAAATGCGTTGAAACAATTAATGGAACGCCACTATAAAGTGTGGAGTCAATTGGCAGGCAATTAAAGTGGTGGCGCAACGGGGGTGAATTTCGTTTCACGCTCAATCAATTTCTGCGCGTGCGCGTGTGCCCGCAGCCATATTGCACGCGTCAGATGGTAGATGTGACGAACGATAACACCAATTTATATGTAAACATTTAACTGGAAACCAGATCAGTAACATTATTTATTAAGAAGTGATGGTAGTAAATTATTATGGTGATTTGTTTTCAGAACTACTTTTACGGCATATCAACTAGAGGAATTGGAGCGAGCATTTGAAAGGGCACCCTATCCTGACGTCTTTGCTAGAGAAGAATTGGCTCTGAAACTTAATTTATCTGAATCGCGCGTCCAAGTATGTATTTGAAATTTATTAGTCATATTCTCATTTACATCAAAAACTTGTACTGACGTATAAGTTGCAATAGCGTACACAACCTTTAAAAACATTTAACATTCTCTTTTTAATGCAGGTATGGTTCCAAAATAGAAGGGCTAAATGGCGAAAACGTGAACCACCACGAAAAACGGGATACATAGGATCTAGTTCTCCAAGCTCTACTACTCTCGGGGCCGGCTTTCCAAGTATTGGGGGAAATCTTCCCACTTTCCCTCAGAACGGCCTCACTGCTCCTGCGGACTCTTGGTCGTACCAACACTCTTACGAATTGTCCTCTCACCATTTACTATCATCAAGCGGTAGCGGTTATCCAGGCTTCAATACTCAGCCTGCAGCGTATTCATATACAACAGTTTTGAATGGCCACGACGGGCAAATGTTTGCTCCGCGACACACGTACGAATACGGAGAAGGCAGTCCGCCACCTTTGGGCGTGCGTGATTATCCGATGATGGCAGCGCACTCCCCGCAGATGGAGGGGCATTCGCACGACGATAAGTTGGAATACCGTACACATGAGCACGAAGATAAATATGCTGCATGTGCGCTGCAAGAGGAGCCTCCCCGCTACGCACCTCAGCCCGAAGACTACGAAAAGTGTGGAATGGTGGCTCACGAAAAACATTACGATATAGAACGGCATGGAGAGCTCAGTCAACCCGTTGTCGTTAAAATGGAGCCTCCTTCGGGTCAAGCGTACACTGCACTGCCCCCTTTTTTGAACTGAAATACTCCTTTTCGAAATTATCCTGACGTTACGAATAATTTCGAAAAGGAGTATTTTATATTCTTTATAATGCCGGTGCAGTTTAAAGGGTTAGTATATTTAAGCATTTACTATTTTAAATTTCTATGCTATACTTATTATTTGAATTAATATATTTTTTTTATGATAAAACTAGAAATTTACGATCAGATATAGAATCGCAATAACGTGTAAACACTAACATAATCATCATTTTCATCATTTTCGATACATCATTTTCACCGTAAATTAATAAACCCATCTACATAGTATCTGGTATTCTAAATAGTTGTAACTTAATTTTTAATTAACTTTGCGAAGTGTTTTGTACCTACGACAAGTCTGCTTCTAGTGCATTCCTTGTGCCTTATTATTTGCCTGCTCGATGTAGGAATATAATGTTTTATATAATTAATATATGTATAATAAGAACAATCTCGTAAGAATTTATTTTATATAAATGACTATTTTTATAATACTAGTAAAACATTGCATAATTTAATTTACTTTGTAACTTTATATTAATATAAAATATAAATAATAATAGAAATAGAAGCTTATTTCTGTGTTAAGATTATTTGTGAATTAGCAAGACCCTTTAGGATTTATTATTAATTTTATTAGCATTTGTTACAAACTTAATAAAATAATGTTACTTAACTGTTAAACAATATTATCTACAGCTAGATAATCAAAGGATTACCAAATTCGAAATTATGGAGTATTTTACGGTACAATGTAAGTTATTTTAGTTATGATTATTCATAAGTAGTATTTTTAAGTAGCCTTAATTTTTGTATACTTAGTTATTAGATTGAAAATTGTAAATACGACATTTTGTATGTGAATAAGAAGTGCCAAAATATAAAATAATCATTTCTGATTATGTATGTACTAACGTTGTTATATTAGTTACGATTGTAACGTTGTAGTTACGTCCCCGTTATTCACTTTCATGAAAGTGGATAACAGGGGCGTAACTATCTTAAATCGGCTGTACTGGATTTTTGATGCCTGTCTGGCAACAAGGATCTTTATTGTAATAGTTATCGAAAAATGTTCTTACAAAACCACCATAAGTTTTTGTGATGTTCTCACATTTCTCACATTTGTAGCACGCAAACTTCGGTCCCGTATTCCTTCACTAGAGGCGAAATGATAAAATATTTTTTTGTTTATGAATCAGAAAATCTTAGAATTATATTATATTACAACAACTTATGAATGGTCTCCTAGATTTTTTTTCTCTAACTGTAAAGATTAATGTATCTGCTTTTACTACAACTTTCACAAATTCAGCGCACTACCAAAAGTTGCCATGATTTTTGACATAACATGATCGATCGAGACACCGACGATATTAATTGCAAAAAACAGATTATTTAGACGTATTGGATATTGATTTAATATTTACTTATGAACATACGTAGAGTAAATGAAAAATAGAGACGATAAAATCACACTATATTTTAGGAAATTATACTGATTACGTCTATTTATAAATTGTGTTCTAGTGACACACAACTAAGCTACGAAATTTACGGATTGTCCCATATTTCCGGAGCAGTTTACTGTAGTGATGACTCTTGGGGCATGAGGAGGTAAGGTCTGAATGTGACCTAAGCCAATGATCGCAGAGGGCGGAGCATGATTGGAAGTTTTAGTAATTATTCTATGCTAAGTGAGTTCCACACGCCTCTGCACTATCCTATCATTAAAAACAGTATTAGCAGTTTATTGTTTCAGATAAACGTGATTAAGTGTTAAAAAAGTCAATAAACTATCAGCAAGTATATTAAAGTTATTCGATTTTCTTTGTAAAAGTAAAAATAATTGCAAATCTAGTAAATTGCGAATATATTGAATTCAAAATCTGGAAAACTGCTGTGGAGCAGCAGATCCACAACTTGTATAATTAATTAAACACACAAGTTTATGAATACATGGAGAAGGTTAGAATAACGTCAAACGTTATATTTGTAGTAAAACAGTCATTTTCAAATATTAGAGCTGTTTCCAGTCTGACTACCTATACATGACCTATACATCCACAACATCCTTATAATGCAACTCTATCGAAAATAATATTATATTTGAACAATGATATGGTATATTTATGTATATAACTATATAAATATCTAGTTCCTCACTGTTCGTGTTAGAATTTCTTGCCGAAAAAATAACGCTGCACATAACTTTATATTCGCAGGATCGACGACACTTACGAGGAAGACGCAAAAGCTACCTTAATGTGTCTCGCTCTAAAAACTGTCACATTTAATAGAAGGGTAATAAATAATAAGCAAAGTAGTAGACGCATTTCACTTGTTACAAATATGTTAATTATATTTTTATGTTTATATATTAAAATAACAATAGTGATGGTATTTAATTATCAAAATGTATTAAATAGGTACATTGTTTACAAGAAATATTTATATCGAAAATGTGGTCTCTTATTCGTTCGTAACAATAGGAATATTTTTGTCTAAAAACTATACCTGGGAAATCAATAATTATGGAAGTATTCATTGTCAAAGATATTATTTTTTTACAATACGAAAATAACCACTTTTTAAACATGCTATTCCTTTTACTTAAAAATATTTCCTTAAATTTTTAATAATAATTAAAATCCATTACGAAAGGTAAGTAATGTGATTTGGCAGAAAATATGAACTCTTACAACAAACTAGTAGTATACGTAGCAGCAAAGTTGTATATTTTGAGTTAAATAATAATTATTAGTAATGTTCTAGTTCCATTTATTTTGGGTAATATAACACGTCCCGATATTCACTAAGCCGAGAGTGCCTTCGAGAAGTATCTTTTTGCACCGTATATATATTAAGCCTTTTTAAGTAACATATTGGATGGTATGTGTTCATTCACAATATCTTGTCTAAGTTACACTGATCTCTTTCAATAAAATTACGAATTTAATATATCAATATAACAAATATTTATGTGGTAACAATATTTTAATAACAATATATTTAACACTGTACAACGAGCAGGGTACCTATATTACAATACTTTCACGCAAAATGTTAGCTATGCACAATTATAAATATACGTTTTGTAATAATTTAAGTATCTGAAAGCAATACATGAAATGTTTCGTATTATAAATAGGCGGATTAAAATAATAAACCAGTGCTTAATTATTGAGTTTTCATTTTATTTGTCGGTTTCTTGCAAGATAGTTATAGCGACGTACAGGGTTATTGGGATTTTGTTCTTGAAGGTTATAAATATTTTCTGATTCTATCAAGGAAAACCGTTAAAATATAATAGTTGAATCAAAGTAAATAAAAAATTGTCATACACATGCGTGAGTATGGTGTATCGCCTCACCGAACACTTACCTACGATTAACCTCACCTAAAGAAATAAAAAATAAGTTCCAAACTACACTTCACGAAAGCCAGGCCAACCTCACCTTCCAATCTCATAGCTCTGGTATATTTCCTATTTAAAATTTAGAAAATTCTAATCAATTTTTATTTTTGTTTCCTTATACTATTTGTACTTTGTAATAGTTCTTAATTTTGATGGTGCGATGAGGTGTTAAACCACACGTAAGCATGAGAGACAGATTTTAATCCCTCCTATAAAAACTGGGTAAGGGTGGTGGGAAATGGAAATGCTCCAATATATTATCTTTGGGGAGCCCTATATCTACCAGTGGGCGTATATGTGGGTAGAAATGATACATGATGAAGCTTTCAGAATAATATTAATTTATTGCCAATTATTGCAAATAAAATCATACATGAATCTACTAATGGAGCTTAATTTTATGCTAATGACCTCATTAAAAGCACAAGTTGAAGTCACTTACACTTTTAAATACTAACATGGTCAGCACTTTAAAAAGTGGAAAAAATCACTATCAATGCATGAGGAATATATTTAAAAAGCAGGTATTTCGTGGCCCAATCAAAATATCATTAAGAACTACTTAAAGTTATAAAAAATCACCGGAAAAAAAATCGGCGTTATCAGTCAATACTGATGTATTCAATAATACTATAATGATTTATATGTCTGCAATAAAAAATGTCGTAATAAACATTAAAATTAGGGAATCCCAATGTTCACTACAGCTTACGCATGCCAACCAGCAACAGCTACGTATTTAAATGTCATTGATAGATGAATACATTATAATGCATGCACATTATAAACAATTAGAATGACTCGGTGACAGGTTCCGCCTCTCGTACTACTACACACTACTCTACCCTCAGCCCACGAGCATATTTGTTTAGGCTTTAAATTTCCTCATTAAAACACGTAAACATATTATTTTGATGATTTTATTGCTTTAAAAGGTTAAATAGTAAAATGAAATTACGAGCAAAGATCGCGGTCGATAGCCGAATAATATAATTTAATTGTAGGTTAACGAATAAAAAATTAAGATCTCGATCACGGTTGATTCCGCAGTAGCACTTCTGTGGTTTTGCTGGGAATGTACATGTAGGCGTCAACAATATTCTTTCTGTTGCTATTTGGCCGTGAACTACTCGTAAGTTGCTCTAGTTGCAGCATACGCGCGCGCGTTATCAAACAATCGGTTAATTACACCTTTTACGTGCTCGTAATAAAATCATGGGCTTATCAATTTACATCTCGTGAATATAGTCTTAATGGTTCGTACATATTTTATGAGTGTAATAAGAAATCCGAAAGTCAACGTGTCTTTTCCGATGAGTGCCTTTTTATCTGAATAGGACTGTTTGACAAAGACAATTAACATTTGTAGCTCTTATCGGTCCAATTTAATAATGTTCCGATTGAACGACGAAATCATCAGTGCCTATATGTAGGTACTTTATGGGTATGGCGTATGGGTCACAGCTTACCTTCAGCTGACCACCGACGAAACCTATCGAGGCGCCTATTACACAACATAGTTTCTTCTATGTTGGACGATATTTCGCTGGCGAATTTGAGATTAAGCGAAAAAATTAGTTTTAGCAAAACGGTGTACGGCCAAATTATTATCGCAATGTGAGGGAGTACCTCAGCGAAGAGTTCGGTGACTTGTGTGAATTAGCCACGGCCGCAGTTCGGCAGGCACCGTAAATTTTGTAGAGTGAAATAACAAAGGGCAGAGTATGTGATTGAACCTAGCACCATCCTTCGATATTAAGTGTTAAACCAGCGATTATGAATCATCATTTAATTGAAGTGAAAAATAAATAATTATTTTTTGTATATTTATAAATATCATAATTTTATATGGTAATATTTTTTTATGGTATATATAAAAATCTCAGTCTCAGTAGCTTAGGTTATGGCATAAACACAGTTTGTTGAATCAACACATTTTGTTCTCTCAATTTACATTCACATTTAGGCACTTTAGTTTATTGCATATCCCTCAGATTTCGTCACCACTTGATTACTCCAAATTCCATCTCCACTGAAATGATGTTTCTTTTCTATTTCATACAGCACCAAACTCAATAGTTGATTATCGGACAGTTTCTGATAATTTAAGTTATTGTAATTTCCATCAAACCGTATACTGCTAGCTTCACATTTTCTGTTATTTCGTAAACATTGTAATTTGTTTAAGTATTGCTGGATTTCAGAACTGGAACAATATAATAAAACACAACAACATAGCACAATACATTGTACTCTTATATCATGAAAACCACAATGCAAATTAAATTGTAAATTATCTTTAAAGAACGAAAAAACTTTTTATCAATAATTTCGCAATGACCATATGTACCGCCTTAGCCATTTCAACCACAAATTAATCAGTAACGAAATATGATTGTGGATTATAACAATTATAATTTGCTTTAAATTTATGATAAATGAAATATACTTACAGTGGGTACAAGAGCAGAGGGCAGTGATCAATAATCACATCACTAGGGAATCTCTCTTTCAAGAAGTTGATATTTTTATTCACGACGTCTAAGGCTGCGTGAAGCCAATATTTGTGTCTTTTTAACTGTTTCAAAATATATTGCAATTGAAAATGATTTGTATTTGAGTCCTTGCAGTTTGACATTAAAGACGAGCTTATTAATATACTTATATCTCGACCACAAATTTTGTTTCCAAAACCATTGATGTAGCTATAAAGAAAATCAGATATATATGTATACAAGTACGTGCGAGTACAATTAAGCTCAATAATTTGAAGGGAATCAATATAACTCCAATATGTAGTATGATAATGAAGTGGGAAACATTATATTTTTTATAAAAGATATGAGATAACCTGAAATAATTATGAAAAATACAACTTAAACGTCGTTTTTATATAATAACAACTATTAGTTCAAATGATAGTAAGCTGTATAATATGTAAACAAAATATTGATTGAAATTTGATTATAAATTCTTCAGAAAGTTTAATTTTATAACCATTAAATCATACTCACTTGTTAAAAACTTTACTTGATGCCACTAAGTTATTCAGACTATAACACTGTTTATTCGCATTATGAATTTTTCCTAAACGTGTCATCATTTTGTTATGATGGATTACCATTGTCAGTGCCTGAAATGGGAATTGCACATGGATGTGAATTAGGCAGTCTTATTCACTTTTTATAGCCAAATAAGTATACAAATTCATCATAAGAGATACAATGGCACAGATATAAATAAATGGTGATCATTCAACATTGCAAACTTAAATATATTTTAAAAAACATCATATTAATACTCACTCTTGGATTTGTACGTAATATTTGATATTCCTTGATTGTTTTCAGGTAGTCCAATCTTTCTTGTACTGTTTTAGGTTTCAAGCAGTATACTCGCAAACAATTCCTTTGTGCCTCCTCTGTTATATTATATTCCTAAAGATTAAAATACTTCAACATTTTTTGACTGAGAAACAAATTTGGTGTCAATGTAGCAGAGCAAAGGACCTACACATTAGTGGTTCTAATTGAAACATAATACGTAATTACATAATAAAGTACCCATTATTAAAATGAAAGTTGATGTACTCTATATTTCTATGTTATATGATAAAAAGTGAAATATATTTCGAGTAACACATAGTTGTAATAGTTAAAAAGATTACATTTATGGAAATAGGAAAAAAATTACGGAATACACTGAAATATTTTTATTATATCTCTAATCATAACCGATATCGGAAATGTGATGAATGTCATTTGACGCACCACCCATATAAACCACTATGAAAAAGGGAGCATGTAACATTTAAATAATATTGAATTTTTAATTGTAATCACCACTTATTGTATATAATTACTTATTAATTTGTTAAATTTTTATTAATTTATCATTTGTTACCAATAAAAGTATTTTCATGTATATTATATACCATTTTATGTATATTCTATATTCCATACTGTACAGCTCTAAATGTTTAATATTCATTAAACATACACTAGTACACACAAATTCAAAGTTAACAATAAATAACTTGAGTGTCTCACCTCTAATATATTTTTAATCTGTGTTATTGATGTATAATTATTTTTTAGGATAGCAGGTTCCAATTTTATTGCATCTAATATGTCTAAGCCTGCTATTGTTTGGACATTTTCTAATATCAATTTTGTTTTTATAGGGTCGGATGAAATTATGAAACCATTTCTTCTGATAATCTCTACATTAATCTTGATAACATTTTGAGCTATATGCAGTGCTTCTTGAATATCGGTCATTGGTTTATGTTTTAAAGGCAAGTAATGTTTACAATATTTATGGAATTCTTCTGATGTAATTGCTAGTCGCCATTGAAGGTATTTTTCTAAGACACTCATGCGGACTTGCACTGAAATTACATTAAGATGAAGATATGTGCACATTAATACACTTTATATACACAAAGCATCAAACAAATAATTATAAAAAGTTATGTAAAAATTGGAATGTAAGCTGCTCAGATACTGAAGCTCCTAAATAAATCCTCCTCTTATATACATCTTAAATAAATCTCTGAGTGATTGACACAGATGCTATTGTATTGACTGAGTTACGAAAACGGTATATGCTTGGAAGCCGAGTATTTTGGAATTTCGTAAATGACTAGGGACTGATATTTTTTATCGCTTACACTTTTTGAATACAAATAAAATAATGTAATGTAAGATATTGTTATTATACATTAAATCGTAATGACAGAGTTAGTTATGTAATAGTAAAGGAATTTAAATAGAGTTTGATAAAATTATTTTTATAGAATTAGGATGACAGTTAATTGAAAACTAAATCGGGAGATCTTACATGGCTAGGGCCTGATATTTAGAGTAAGAAATGTAAATTTTTGAAAATAAAGAATATTATGATATATTTAAAAATGAGTGACCAAATGGACTTTATAACATCACTTAGTAGTTTCAAATATTGTATAATATCCTTACTAATATTATAAATCGGAAAGTGAGTTTGTTTGTTTGTTCCGCTTTCACGCCGTAACTACTGAACCGATTGCTTTGAAATTTTGCAGACGTAAAGATAAAAGTCCGGATTAAATAATAGGGTACATTTTATCCCGGAAAAATCGTCAGATCCCACAGGATGCGCAATAAAGGTTTCGCTCAAAAACTACTGCACAGATTTTCATGCAGTTTTCATCAATAGATAGAGTGATTCTTGAGCAAGGTTTTGCGGTATTTTTTTTCTCGGAAAAACGGATAGTCCCACGGGAAGCGTGATAAAACCTTCGCGCCATAAACCGACTTCCGCGCATAATATGTAGTCGTGGGCAAAAGCTATGACCCTTAACCCTCTATAGAACCAATCCCGAAATCCACGCGGGCAGAAAGCTAGTTATTATAATATAGTAAAAATTGATACTAACACCAAGTTAACCATATATGTATATGGATACTCCAATAGCTACTCTAGCTCTGGACTTTCGCTTGACACTATTTTATGGGACACCTGTATATATTTATGATGATATATATACAGGATTACAGGCAAAGTCGTGCTAGATCCGTTAAAGGCGTGGAGTACACATCATTTCTGACTTATTTTACTATGAAACAACCTACCCTAAACCCTAATATTGTAGCAGTTGTTCGGCAGATGTGTTTTAAAACATCTGCATTTCATCAGCTATCTAACGAAGTATAACAATCTAAGGTTTTATTTAAATTCATTGAAATCAATTTTCAATAAAATTATTAAAAGTCGAATATCTCGAAAAGGGTTAAGTTTCTGTGTTTCATAGTAAAATAAGTCAGAAATGGTTAATGTAATACCAGAATGTTAATTGAATTAGGGTAAAGATCAATGAACTTTATTTAAATTTTTAAGCAATAATTACGATGTGATTTGCTTAATAGAAACGATTCTTAATAATTCAGTATATATAGCAAAATACTCGATGACAGATACAATATTTTTCGTAAAGATAGTTGCTCAACTGTTATAAATAAAGATAAAAGGGGTGACATTATATTAGGCATTAAGAAAATCCTAGAGATACGATACCTTCTCTATGCTACGTTCTTGGAGTAAAAAGCTTATAAATGCATGCTACCAGAAATACATAATTTCAATAGAAAAATCATTGAAGGGAAATATGAAGTCATCTTGGAGCTTTGTTCACAGTAAAAAGTCTTCATCTAGTGATATTCCTAGAACAATGCGATTCGGAAAAGAAGTAAAATATGATGGAAAAGATGTTTGCTAGTCCATATTCTAATTCCGTTAAAATACTAATGTGAATAATTCATCAGGTAATTTGGGGTTGGTTAAAGATGATTTTAAACACACAAACATGACAACCTCTATGGTTGAGTAGTTGGTATACGGGTTTCAAGGTGTCGCCATCTCTGAGGTTCCGACTACACACGTAGAGAAGGAGCGCATTGGGGTGAGCAAAACTGATGCAGAACTTACGTTAAAAGCTACTAAGCAATATCAATAATAACAGAATCGAGCACGAAGAGTCATCAAGAAGTTATTAGATAAGAGTGATTGTGCTGATGTCAAATGTTTTGAGAAACATGACAAACATTTTATAAGAGTCTGTAGAAGTAGAAAATGTCATTATTAAATCTTTTTTTACCTTCTAATCATCGAAAGCTTTACCAATATATATATATATATATATATATTATATATATATATATATATATATATATATATATATACATACATATATATATATATATACATATATATATATATATACATATATATATTATATATAATTATATATATACAGGGTTACCTGGTAAGTCGTGCGAACCCCGTTAGGGGGTCGTGGTTCCCACCATTTCTGACAGATTTCCCCTTGGAACCCCGCCCCCAACTTAACCCTTTTCAAGTTATAAGGCTTTAAAGACTTTTTTGAAAAATGTTAGATTTTTGTCTATTGGCCATTTCAAATATTTAGTTTTATACTATTTTTGTGTAGCAGATTAGTTTGTTCATCATAATGCAAAATAAAAATAGAGTTACCTCAACTAAATAGGTTGTAGATAGAAGATTGATAGTTATAGCATCAAACAAAAATCAGTACAAATCAAACTTCAACCAGCAATAGTAAAAAAAAAATCTATGACACGTAGGCTGCAGACACCTTTAAAAATATCTACGTTTCATTAGCTATTCAATAAGGTATAACAAGGTAGGCTGCTATTAGACTTCTTGGAATAATCTTTGATAAAAGTTACCAAGGTACCAGGTAGTAACAAAAAACCATTCCGTTAGGTCGGCGTCTATTATTCTCCAAGGGTTTCAATGCGTGCGAGCGGGATGTCATGCTTTTGTAAAAAAGAGTGAGCGAGAAGGAAAGATCCCGCCATTTTATTATTGTCGCTGTATGCGGTGCGGTAAGTCAGACTATTAGTTTGCTTACGCGATTCGTCCGTAGTAAATGTGTTCTTTGGTGCTCTTTACTTTCTTATTTGACTTGGCTTGGATTTATTGGACTTCTTTTAATTCTGTGACCCTGCTTGTAACTGGACTCTGATTTGTGCTTGTCGTTTGGAACAGTTGAAGATGGCGACCTACACGAACGAGGAATATGCTGGTATGTTGCTCTGTTACGGGTACCGTGAATGTGTATCCACACATGCCCGTGATGAATACATATTGCGTTTTCCAAATTGCCGTGCACCAGATCATGCTGTGTTTGAAAGAGTTTACCGGCGGCTCAGAGAGACTGGCAGTGTTTCAAGGCGACGATCAGACTTGGGTAGACCAAGAGTATCTGATAATGACGAACATACGTTGGAAGATAGTGAAATAGTTCAACGGTTTAGATCAGATCCTACAATTTCAACTACAGTTGTTGCCCGAGAATTTGGAATTTCGCAGTGGAGAGTATGGTTCATTGTTAACACTGCCGGCCTGTACCCCATATCATTACACGCCGGTACATGTTATAGAGGAAGGGGATCCAGTGAGGAGGCTAGATTTTTGCCGATTTATGCTCAACGCCGATTTGGAAGATCCATCATTTTTTAAAAACATCTTGTGGACAGACGAGTCTAAATTTCACAAAGATGGGATCACTAATTACCATAACGCTCATTATTGGGCCCCGAAACAACAGGGAAATCCCAATAAGAAGGGACCAAGAGGATCTCAAAGAAGATTCAGCGTAAATGTGTGGATGGGCATAATATCAAACCATTTGATTGGACCACACTTTCTCCCCGTCCAAGTTAAATGGTGAGCACTACAAGATTCTTTTAAGAACACAATTAAATGATTTGCTTGAAGACTTACCCCTGAATCTTATTAGAAACATGTGGTTTCAACACGACGGTTGCCCGGCACATTATAGCAGATGTGTCCGAGAATGGTTAGACACAAACTATACCAATAGGTGGATCGGGAGAGGTGGACCTATACCGTGGCCAGCGAGAAGCCCAGACCTGACCCCCATGGATTTTTATGTATGGGGCACATGAAAAGCATAGTATACGACGAAAACCACCCAATTGAGTCTGTAGACGTGTTAAAGGAAAGGATTCTAATGGCAGCAGATCAAATAAGAAGAGGTTTAACAACATTGGTGGTTAAAAGTGGACTTAGAAACAGAATGCGAATGTGTATGCGAAACAGAGGTGGACATGTTGAACACGAAAGATAAAATAAAATACATTTGTTTAACCTAATTTAAATTGTTTTATTTTATTTTGTAACATAATTGATAAATTTTACATTAATTTCACTACTCCTTTTAGGACTTTTACCAAAGATTATTCCAAGAAATCTAATAGCAGCCTACCTTGTTATACCTTGTTGAATAGCTAATGAAACGTAGATATTTTTAAAGGTGTCTGCAGCCTACGTGTCATAGATTTTTTTTTTACTATTGCTGGTTGAAGTTTGATTTGTACTGATTTTTGTTTGATGCTATAACTATCAATCTTCTATCTACACCCTATTTAGTTGAGGTAACTCTATTTTTATTTTGCATTATGATGAACAAACTAATCTGCTACATAAAAATAGTATAAAACTAAATATTTGAATTATAATAAACAAAAAAATGGGCCAATAGACAAAAATCGGACATTTTTTCAAAAAAAGTCTTTAAAGTCTTATAACTTGAAAAGGGTTAAGTTGGGGGGCGGGGTTCCAAGGGGAAATCTGTCAGAAATGATGGGAACCATGGCCCCCCACGACCGAACGGGGTTCGCACGACTTACGAGGTAACCCTGTATATGTGTAGTTATTGTAGAAATAAAACGCCTTGTCGTCACATAGGGTTGGTTTCTTTGGCATGTAAGAGATCAAGACTCCTGCCACAAAAAATTACCAACATTGTGTCAACGGCATAAAATATTTGAGAATTTGTGGCAAATTTTTCAAAATAGGATATTATATAAGATTTCAAATAAAAATTTCTTACCTAATTCACAGTTAATGATGTAATGTTCAGTTTTAACAGTTGTTTCATATCTAAAACCGAAACTTCTGAGTATGTCAGCAGTTTGAACGGTGGGGAAATGTAATGAAAACATAATAAATAAAGATTTTATTGTGCTGTATACCATATCCTCATGATCCATAGTTAAAGGTATGTTCAAAGTGGCAATGTTCAAAGTGGCGTGCACAAGGGCAGAGTGGTGTGAGTACCAATCTTGTGGGATGTGTATTACAGCTGTCTTGATGACGATGATGAAGTTGGATTTAATATATGTTGAGCATAAATGGCATGGAAAACCATTTTTAGATTTCTTAATATTCTATAATAAACACATTACTTACATATAGATGTAATGGATTCATCGAACTTCTCTAAGGATTTGTGGCTGGATGTCCATTCTTCAAAACAATTAAATAGACTTTCTTCTAATAAAAAATCACATTTTACAAGTCCTTTTTTCTTTAATTGTCCAATTGTTTCTGATCTTACTATTGTATGATATCTGAAAAGAAGTTAATTGAAAACATAGTCAAACTTTTAAATAACTAAAATTGATGAGGTAATACCTGATTATATGACTCGGTACAATGTTAATGAAACCACATTCTTTCAAAATTGATCCATAATTATCCATTGTTATTGGGTTCATGGTAAATATATGAGGGTTTTGACATGCTGCTGAAGCTGTAATCCCAAACTTTTTTAGAATATCCAACGTATATTGCAAACGATCAGGTGTCAGACTTTCAATATTTGGATGTTTCTTTTTCCAATAATACAAATTATCTTCCACAACAATTTGGCCTGAAAACAATTGAAACCATACTGAAGTGACAATTATAAGTAATAAACTGATTATAATATTAAAAGTATTACCAGTTATTCTTTGATAGAGATCAACAAATGGAACTTTCGTATTAAGTTTCCTGTAAACTCGATATTTTATGTGATATTTTTGATTAGATATTCTTAAAAGTATTCTGCGAAGCTCCATTTATGGGTATCCGGTAAAATATTAACCTGTGTAGACAAAAGTTTAAGTTATTGTTTTGAACTTTTTTATTGTTTATAATTTATCAATGAATAAAAAAACATACATACAACAAACTTAAAGCCTTCAAATTCAAATCCGAGTCATAACGTTATATTAAGCATTATTTTATCCCCAAACTACTTATAGATACTATGTTTACTATTTTATTGTGTTATTTAATTACGACACCAGTCCATCACAACGTTTTAAAATTCAACACTTTTTAAGTAGGTAATGACCACAGATAAATATATTATTGTTGTTGTTGTCAGTTTTCGACCATAGGGACAGACCACAACAGATGAATATGCTATTGTAATAATCTAGTGATGGTCGACTCGAGTAACTAGCTCGAATAGGGCTTAAATCAAATCAACTCGAGTTGAATTCTCTCCGACTCGAGTTTGAAAACCGAATGAAACCGTTATGGAGCGAAGTTTGCCGATCATTTGAGAATATACTCATTTATATCAAACAAGTGTCACATTTATGTAAGTTTGTGGTTAACTTTGATGTGCCAGTTATTGTTGTAGTTATTCGTGTTTTAAATTCTGTTTTTGAAAAATGCCGGGTCCTAAAAGAAAATCTTATAGAATATTGTTTTTGAGATAAGAATATTGTTTTTATTAAAAGAAGTTAATACAATGTAATTAAGAATAAAATATCAACATATAATTTAACCACTGCAAGAATATTCTTTGTGGTAGTAATTAGTAATTTTTTTTGTTCTTGAAAATACCTATTGTGTTTGTGAATATAAAACAAGTGAGCCTATGTTCCTATGTACGTATCTGCATCATAACGTTAGTTTGATTTTATTTTCAAAAGACTGCTGTATAATCACATAGTTTTATTAATAATTAATATAATATATTATATTTATTATTAATAAAACTATAATATATTTTTATAATATATTTTTTATATGAAAATTTAAGCCATAAATACATAAACAAATGATTCGATTTCAAACAATAATTTCATTTTTTACTTTAATTAGTATAACTGTTCTAATCCCAACTAATATTATAAATGCGAAAGTGTGTTTGTTTGTTTGTTTGTTTGTTTGTTACCTCTTCACGCTTAAACTACTGGACCGATTTCAAAAATTCTTTCACCTTTGGAAAGCTACATTCTCCCCGAGTAACATAGGCTACTTTTTATCCCGGAAAAATCGACAGATCCCACGGGATGCGCAATAAAGGCTTCGCTCAAAAACTACTGCACAGATTTTTATGCGGTTTTCATCAATAGATAGAGTGATTCTTGAGGAGTTTTGCGGCATTTTTTATCTTGGAAGAACGGATAGTCCCACGGGAAGCGCGATAAAATCTTCGCACCATAAACCGACTTCCGCGTATATGTAGCCGTGGGCAAAAGTTATGACCCTTAACCCTCTATACACCCAATCCCGAAATCCACGCGGGCGAAGCCGCGGGCAGAAAGCTAGTAATTTATAAACAAGTAATATAAAAAATGAATGAATTGAAACAAGTAAAAATATCATTTGTCTGTTCAAATTATTTTTATTATTAATGCTAAGGTGAAGTAATAAATTGATAAAAATTAAAAAAAATAACTATTGACTATTTAACTCGAGTTCAACCCGAGTTACGTTAAATTTAACTCGCGTTAAATAAAGTTTGTTTTTTTCGAGTTGGCACATCATAAGTAATGACAAACCAAAACATCTGAAGAATGAAAGAACGGGTATGATAAACTATTAAGTATTGAACGAGTAAGCCCTTGTCGTATAACTCGGAATCTTTTTTACTATTGGTCGATCGACGAGGTAGCTACATATATGTGCATATGTTAATCTGTGGATCGACGTCGACAATCTATATGGGCGCTTCCGCAATCTGCCGCCTGTGGTGCAGTGAGGTTTTTGCAGTAGCTGATTGTTGGGACAGATAAAATAACCTTTTAAATGTCTATATAATTTGTACCATTATCTAGTCTATATTTTACTTTTTAAGCTATTACTTAGTAGGGATGTTTCGATACTCCCAAAGTATCGATACCTACTCATATGAAGAGTACTTAAATCGTTTTTCGATACTCTTATGAGTAGCCCTGAAGTATCGATACTTACTCATATTGATACCTTTATTTTAATTTTAATTTTTAAAATTCATTCTGTTTTTACACCATTTATTCCGTTTTTACACAATATTTCCGTAAGTAGCAGCATGTTTAAACAAGTTTGACGTATTCCCACAATATTTTACTGATTTAAAACATTGCTTGCATTTTGCAGAAGCTTCGTCTGTTTTCGTAAAATATGTCCATATTTTTGATTTTGGAGGCGCCATAGTAAATCTGAACACAAATACTTATCTACTTTTACTTAAACAATTACAACGCACGCAGTAATGATATAATTTTGATATTTCGACGGAAATTCAACACAACATCCAAACAAAACACCCACTGTCAAACAAACTCACATGCAATAAACAAAATGGCAGCTTGGCGTTCACCATATGTATAAGTTACTCTATGGCGTTCACGAGTAGGCGCCCGGCGGGGCGCGGTCGAATAAAGCTGCATTCATTCAGTCAGTTTAGTTCAGTACGATCTGATTCGATCCGATACTAAGTCCCTCTTTTGACATGAATACTTCTTTAAAATTGCTTCCATAGGGACGCAAATCAAAAAATCGAATGATAACAAAATCAGGGGATACAGTTTTTCAATACCGAGTAAGTATTGCAAGATTGATTCGATACTAAAAGTAATTGGTATCGAAACAAAAGTATCGAGTTTTACTCGTATTTACTTGTATCGAACGAAATAACCCTATTACCTATTACTTACAGTATTATTATTTGTGATTTGTATGTATCTCTAACTTGTTCTCTATCTAAATGGTCTGTGGTATCTCTGTAGTCTGTGATGGATTCACTTACACAGGGTCTTTAAACTACATTCCCCGTCAAGGAAATACATCACAACTTTAAATAGACTACGAATGGGACATTGTAAATTTGGTGCTCATCTGAGAAGACTTAATTTAATAAACTCAGATTTATGTGAATATTGTGGTCAGGAAAATGGAACCCTAGATCATATATTTCTTTATTGCTCTGCATTCAATCTGTCAAGATTACTCTTAATAGATGGCTTACAAAAGATTTACAAAAAAGACGAAATTCCCCGCCTTTTGCCATCTATTTTGAAGAACACAGAAACATATGGAGTCGTTTTTAAATATATCACTAATACTATTGGACAAATATAAGAATATAAGAATATTAGACAAATATAAAAGAAAATGAAAATAAGATTTGGCTAGATGGTTAAAAAAAACCAAAGCCGTAAAACTTTTAATTAAAAAAAAAAAAACTTACACAGGGTCTTGTTTTTCGTATTACTGGAAAGTTATTCCACATATATGCTAATCTGTGGTTATTCCTAAGCCTAGACCCGTAGACAGAGTTTACATTCTCAGTCTACGCCTAGACCCGTAGACAGAGTTTACATTCTCAGTCTACGCCTAGACCCAATTATTTTCTTTAACTAACTAAAAATTTATGTTTTAAATGGATTGGCCTACAATAAAAAAACATTTCAAAGAAACTTGGCTCACTACTGTTCTTAGTTTGATCTTATTTGCCGGGGTGACATATTTCTTAATATGGGCAGAGGTTTGTTATTCTTTTATACAATATTATTTTATAATCACCTTTAATATTTAAAATAGCAAATTACAATATGTAGTGCTATATAGATTTTCGTTTTATGAGATCAGTTTGGATCATGATAGATTAGGAAGTGAAGAAAAACTATCATATTCGATATGATTTTGCAAATAATTGTAATTTTTTAAGTGCCTGTAAAAATTTTTAAACGGTAATTAGTTGTGAATTGATTATTAAAGTAACTTTGTGTTTTGTTTGCAGAGTCAAGCAATTCAAAGTAATCTTATGCTAGAAGAGTTGGTAGGTGGGGCAGAAAGTATAGATGTCCATACAGCTGACGATGCTGCACGATATAATGGTCACATTGTTCATATTGTTGGTCCGTTACGCATACTTGAGCCCTTATCGGAACCTGATTATAATATACAAGTTCAAGCAGTTAAATTGAGGAAAAGAGTTCAAATGTATCAGTGGCTTGAAGAAACGACGTAAGTACATTATATTTATTCAGTAGTGTAGGTAAAATGATAAAGAAATAGTAGTGCTGTAGTTAAGTAGTACAAATCAAATAGCCCTAATGACACATAAGAAGATAATAATTTTGAGACGAATGTGTGCATCAAAAATTGTGTAGTATGATTCTTGAATAAATTATTATCAATGTTTATTATGTGTGACTTATTTATTGTCAGTTCCCTAAAGAGGATTCTAAATGTAAAGTATAAGATTGCTAATATTGCTCAAACCTTTTTAAATCACTGAACAAATACTGAAATGGACTTAACAAGAAAAATAATTTGACTATGCTTGTAACATTTATTAATTGAAGTAGATGAACCCTTTTTATTAATAGGAAGCAATAACAAACAATGAAATATTATATTTAAATATTTATAAAAAACCAACAATTAATGTAACTACATATACACACATATTTTACCTAATTATGTAAGACTTGTTATAGATTATGTAACTGTATATTTACATATAATGTTTGTATTTTATAAATATTTTCTTATTTATTGTAATTTGTATTAGATAACAAAATTGACATTACTGTTGCTTGATTATATCTTTTGTCAATCTAATTACTACTTTTTCTGTGTTTTTTATTTTGATATAGTAATGGTATACAAATATTCTTTAGAGACCAGGAGAATTATTTGACTGAACCTGGAGATGAGACGCAGAAAACATATTGGTATCACAAGGACTGGAAGGATTATGTTGTTGACTCTTCATTATTTTACATAAGACCTGGACACCACAACCCAACTTCAATGCCTATGTTTAGTGAAACCCATATAGCCGAAAATGTCAAAATTGGATGGTTATATCTAGGTAAAATAGTTTTTATATCAAAAGCTGTTCTATTTCTTAGATTTGCCAAAATGATCTGATGACCATTATTTTATCTGGAACTTTGCAGTAAAAATAAACAATTTGTTTGAAGCATCTAATGTTAACCGAGAATTAATAATAGTAACCATGAGCTAAATGTTGATTCGAGTATCATTATTTATATAATTAGTCTCAGTGCTTAATCACCATATGCAGTCTTTAATTATTCATTTGTTATAATTTCTGTGCATTCTTTGTTATGAGTTATGTGATCCAGGTCATTGCCGGAACTGGTAATCCAGTATAACAATTATATGGTGAATTTCTCTGAACATATTGGTTAACTGAAGTAGATAGTAGTTATCTGAAGTAGATGCCTGGGCATAGCAATGGTAAAAGGCGAATAAAAGCTACAATGAGCATGCATAAAAAATATTAATGAAAATTAAGGAAGCTAGTGAATTATGTTTGGAACCTCCTCCCTCCCTCTTCAAACGAGGCTTAAAGAGAGTAATCTTATCTCGGTTGGCAGTGGCTTAGCTGTTTCCACCCCTGGGATTGCTAAGTCCATGAACTGCGGTTGATGCTTAACATCAGGAGTGCCGCTTGCTCGTCTGCCATGTAAGGCAATAAAAAAAAATGTTGCAAGTGGAAAACTGTGATCTCTAGGCAGGGATCACAGTTTTCCACTTCCATGGGGGTAGACACTCGCATAGGAAAGAGGCGTGAGTATATGTATGTATGTGTTAGATTCAAATAAAACATTGTTTTTTTCACACCACATATAATTAATATCAGGAGCAAAACTTCAAGTGTCACCACAAAAACATGAAGTACCTTCACTTAAAGCTACAATGAGCATGCTTGGAAAGTATTAATGAAAATTAAGGAAGCTAGTGAATTATGTTTGGAATGTAGCAAGTGGAAAACTGTGATCTCTAGGCAGGGATCACAGTTTTCCACTTCCATGGGGGTAGACACTCGCATAGCAAAGAGGTGTGAGTATTGTATGTATGTGTTAAATTCTAATAAAAAATTGTTTTTTTCACACCACATATAATTAAGATCAGGAGCAAAACTTCAAGTGTCACCACCAAAATATGAAGTACCTTCACTTAACTATATTTATTTTAAAACAAGAATTAGTAAGCAAAGTACTAACATTAATATACAATATACCTTTCCCCTGAGTATGAACACATACAAAAAAATTATGTAGTTAAAGTAACCTTTATAAGTGTACAATGGATTATAAAATCCATTAAAACTTGAATCAACTCAAAATCAACTTACATCTAATGATTGATATACCTGTCCTAATTATTTGACTTCAAATTACTTAAAGAAATGTACATCATCAGGCCTTGCATATGAGTGACTGTGTACATTACTTTTATTTTTTACTTTACCATCTGAGAAACCTGGTTCAGGACTCACTGGTATTCCTAACATTTCAGCCCATTGGTGATCACATCAATATAATAGTTACTTTGGTTGCTTAAATATGTTTTTGTTACGAGAAGTTCTTTAGTAAGAAGAACTTTAAGAGAGCTTTTTGATCATGTTGGTAGTCTATATTCTTATAATTCAGTCAGGGGACTATATACATACATAAAATATACTTAAAAAGAAGCAAGTAATTGTTTAACCTATTAAGATAGTGAATTGCATGTATACAATATTGCCAAAACTATGTTTTATATACTTATGAACTATATACTTGTGAACTCGTATTGGCAGCACTACTTAGTGCCAATTCTAGGTACCGAGTTCGACTCTAGGTTAGGGAAGTTTCTGCTTTAGAATTTGTGAGTAACGTCGTGTAATCTGGAACTAGCCTTTCCGGTAATAATGATATTAGATGATCTATATATTTTTTTTAATAATTTTTAGGTCTTGATGTGAAACGCAAAATCAATGACTATTATGAAATTTGGTCTGATTCAAGACCGGAGCGCAGTGATATTAAGCTGCACTCAGGGTTTTACTATCACGGCGAAAGTGCTTTGGAGCATCAAATAGGCGACCTTAGAATACACTTCTCATATGCTGGGAGAGAAGATGATATTGTGAGTATATTTATTATATTATTCTTCTATGTTAACATTGCTTATGTATTATTATTTTTCAAACTTTCTTGAAAACATCTAAATATTTAGAATAATACTTATTGTCTGTTGATTTTAATTGCATTTCTTATATTTAAAATTATTTTGTATATTTGACTAGTATTTCAAATGCAGATAGGGGGATTTTAGGATACAATCACCTTGTGTCACACAATGTCACATGTCAATGCTCATCTCCCTCATTAACGTAATTTGTGGATGACTCCTAATATTACCACATAGTTATGAAAATTAGATGTTGTTATAATTATTGTTGTTATATCCAAATTATTGTATGGTACTTGCTAAACCTTATTTTGTAATGTAATGTTAGTGAAGTATGTGGGTTATAAGTAAAAACATTCATTATGCTTTGCTCCTCAGCTCAATACAAGTAATTACAAATTAAACAGTGTTTTATTGAATGTAATAATTGTCATATGTTGTAAAAAGAAAATACTAATACTGATATATGTATATTAGCGATGGGCGATTGTTGCAAAAAAAGCAATCGACTAAATCGAAAATTGTATCACTGCGCATTCGATTGTCGATTTAGTAGTTCCTCATCATGATTATTCGAATAACAATCGACGAACTACTAATTCTATACTACTAACTGGGATTGCGATCCTCAATACATAGTATGTATTGAGTTAGTAGTATAGAATTAGTAGTTGTGCGACGCATGAGGAATTTTTGCGTATATTTTACTACTACTGAATTACTAAACTACTTTCTGATTGCGTATGGAATGGCAAACGGAGGGCATGCGGATGGTGTATTACTTAAAGTATTACTATATTACTTTAACATTTGGTTTTCTCATATAGGTACTTACATTATTAATAATTCAAACTGATATTTAAAGATATAATAAAATCAAGACGGTGCGCTTCTATTGTATTATGATTTCTTTGTATTAACTATTAATATAGAATCTTTTTTTATGATTGTGTAATGATTGTGTGTATGTTTGTAAACTCTTTATTGCAAATAATACACAGAAAAAAAATCTATACACTTGAAATGTCATTGTGTTATTATAACAAATGAATATACTATATAATTTTTTTTTATTTTATTATCTCCTGCAGTATATAGGTAGTTCCTATTCGGATAAAACGGCGGCTGCGGAAAGTTAAAAGCTTAACTACTCGTTATTTCTGTATGAAACTATGAAACCTATTGTGTAAATTAAATTGTTAGGTAGAATCAAATTTTAATAGTTGTAGTTATCTGTTCATGTTACTAAAACAATAATAAATAAAAAATAAATAAGCTATGAGCTGATAAAGTTGTAGATTTTTATTTTCTTACCATATTTTTTTATTTCATTAATATATTACCATGGTAACATATTAATGAAATAAAAAAATATAGAATTATGAAGTTAGTAACTAGGTACCTAATGTAAATTTTTGATCACACAATTTAATAATTATATTTCATATAAAATGTTTCTAAAAACACATGAGTGTAACATACAATTACAAAATAAATATGAAATTGTTAATAAATTGGTGTCGAAAGTTACGAATTTCAATAAGTACTTTCATATTTACGAAGATTTAAACACGATTCACAACAGTTTAACTACACAACACAGCGCTGAGCGCACCATCTTAGTATTTAAATTACTTATTTAGTAGTATACGAAATTAGTAATACGAGAATCAATAGTAATGGCGATGAACTACTAAATCGACAATCGAACGCGCACAGCGCAGTGGTACAATTTTCAATTCAGTCGATCACTTTTGCAACAATCGCCCATTGCGTGCGGTGTGTGCGCTACAGTTTAGTTACTTTAGTTATTC
Organism: Scirpophaga incertulas; assembly: GCA_036419045.1. Lineage (NCBI taxonomy): Eukaryota > Metazoa > Arthropoda > Insecta > Lepidoptera > Crambidae > Scirpophaga > Scirpophaga incertulas. Next base: position 16,472,665 of record CM071633.1, read on the forward strand.
AGTCAGTTCTCGTCCGCTGCACGGCATGGGCGCACGCCGTTAGTAGATAACAACGGAGCGGCGTCGATTGTTATCGACTTTTATCGACTAAACTGAACAATCGACTAATTCGATTACTTTTAGTAGTTATCGCCCATCGCTAATGTATATAGTTAAAGGTGATGTATCTTTTATGTAAATGAAAATTTTTATTGCTTTACAGTATACAGCAGTTGGTGTAGTGGAGAATGGTGTTCTTCAAGCATACAGTGCTAACAATTTCCCAACAGCTGATCCTATTGCATTGCTTCGTAAAGGCTCTTACAGCTTAAGACATCTTTATGAAATAGAAAGGAAGGATGCTAATGTTCATACCTGGAAGTACAGGCTGCTAGGATTAGTCCAAGTATTTGCATCAGCTATGACTTTACACCCCGATTGGGTAACTATATGTATGTATGTCTAATAATTATACTAATTAAGACTGTTGCAGTGACACAAAAAGCAATCACAAACAATTAAGTAATAGTTAAAATCGTAAAATATGTAAACTAACACCTATAATCTATCACAAAGCAATTTATAGATGTCATTGATATTGACACTTATAAATTGTAAATTAATACTGTTTTGCAGATTTAAAAGTAATTTTTTGTACTGCTATTTGATAATTTGACTTACGTTGACGTGTGGCAGGTAGAGTTATAGGAATAGTTGAAATAACATGGCACACGTGGACTCCCGGCTAGGTAGTGGATGGACGTTACCGGACCCTTATTCTGACCATAAAATGCGCAAAACTACTACGCTGGTTCTGTGAAAATATTTTCACAGAGTTCACTTTACGTGTTCAAAGTTTATACAAAATATTGATAAATAAGTTTGGAGAGGTTTTTTGACGTTACTATTATATATAGCGAATAGTATATCGATGTACTCAATGTTTTGTCAATATTTAAAAAAAACGGGTATTTGCCAAATTTCTCGGGAAGCAATGGACAAAAAAAATTGATATCATCAAAATCAAATCAACATCATCTTAGTTCAAAAACTATTTAAAAAAACTTGCTTTTGCCCTTCACATCACTTTTAAATTATACTATATAGCCTATTTACGACACAGATGCTGAAGAATGACATTATCAATGAACAATGCTTAGATTAAATTTTTATGTTATATAATTTTATGATTCTGTATTAAATAAATAATTGTTTTTACCGGACATAGGTATATCCGATATGTTTATTGTGGTGATATGTAAATTTATTTATTTATAGACTTACTAGTTATTTTAAATAAATACATTATTAATAAATATTTTAAATAAATTCAATAAATACGTTAAATTTATGCCAGGATGACTTCGATTCGAATCTCACATTTCTTGTATGTCTACCAAGGACTCCTAATTATAATTACAAGTTATGTAACAAATAACCCAATTCAATGTATTATGGTATAAGAGGGTAAACAAGGAAACGGATTGTCTATAGTAATCGATTACTATGTGTCAATACACACGCAACAGTAGAGGAGTTCATATTTTATTAGGCTTAGGACACGACATTTAAACTTTAAATTCAAGATATTGGTTAAGGTATGATATTATTTAGAAATTATTTTAAAAGTAGCATTTTTCTTTATTTTCAGTTTTGCAATGTCAATGGATATCAAGCAACTTGAGAAGGTGTACAAGACTGTGGGTTAATTTGGTATTATCATTTTCCTATACACTTTTGGTCCTCTCTGTGCCCTGGTAAGTTATCAAAAATTTATTATTTTATTAAAATATATATTCATTAACATTATTGTTAATATGTAAATCTACTGTGTGGTGACTAAGTATAATCCTAAATTGGCACAAGTCATTCCAAGGTTCATTAAAAAAATCTACAGGTTCATATAGATTTTATTACAACAAAATTGATCAACTCAACAACAACCGATCAACAAACGATTTCAAATGCGTATCAATGTGTTTTTAAATTTCTTTATCCGACCTGCGAAGAAATTCAAAGGTATATCAGAAGTACAACCTATTCACAAAATCTAATTATCGTAAGCTTAAGTCCCGATAAATAAGCTGCTAATTTTATGAAAACGAAAATGTTATTATGTTTTCAGGTTCTTCCATAAACCAGTATTTGGTGCCATAGTTTTGGTGGGCGCAATACTTCCTTTACTGCACTATTCAACTCTGTTGACTAGACGAGAATATACTCCAGAACGTGTTCCCTATGTTCGTTTCAATAATATGCGTTGATTGTACTCAACAACAATGTTCATTTCTCCGCCTTATTAAAAATGTTAAGGTCAAATAAGATTTATTACAAGGTAGATTTCTTATATATCCTTGCAATAAAATTATTTATCTAATGAGTATCTTATGTGATGTGATTAAGTTTGGATAAATGTGTTTATATAAAAAATCGGTTACTTACAGCTGAACAAGAAAAAGCTGAAGCACAAAAAATAATTCTGTTGTGTGATTAAAGGCGAAGTATAATTTTAAATACCCATAACTGCAATAATAGTTATTAAGACAAATAAATAAATTATTTAGTTAATATATTATTAAGATAAAAATATGGTTTTAAAAACCTCAAGAAAACAATCAACGTACAGAGTTAAGTTGAACATGATTTTCTATTTTACAAATTATTTTGTCACTATGGAATTTATAAAGCTAACTTAATTTGAATACGTAGTCTAAATAAGAGTCGGACGTCATTATCTATGAGGGAGCTTCGGTCCACGTCAGCACTGGTAGGTGTTTGTAACATTTGTATATTTATTGTGGTGTTAATTGATGAAAACTTACAGTTGTTCATGGGGTTACAATTTTAAGATGATTACTTGGTTTGATTTTTGATTATCACTTAATAACGCGTCGTACCACATTAAATAAATAAATAAAATACTGTCATAATATAGGTCGGCGTTACTTTGGCTTCCCAAGCCTCTTCAAGCGCACCACTCTTAATAGCCAGCGCTGCGTCGCCTCTTCTACTGAGAGGCGGTCTCCCTCATGATTTGCCTACATGGTTTTTAGAACTTAGGCATGAGACTGAGTTTAATCGGTAGCTCATACCGGTCGGACCGGCTGGTATGTAGTCGATATAATTACCGTAGCACTTGCCGATGCGGTGGTATTCTGGGTACGTTTCGTATTCCTAGCGAGAATTCTCAGCTTCTCCTGAGAAAAGAAAATATCTGTAGCTCTACCGTGGGAGAGCCATGCTTCGGCACGAATTGGGCCGGCTCGACCGGAGTGCTACCACGGCCTCACAGAAAACCGGCGTAAAATAGCGCTTGCGCTGTGTTTCGCCGAGTGAGTGAGGGTACCGGAGGTCCAACCCCCCCCCCCTTCCCCCTTTATTCCCTTTTAAAAGGCCGGCAACGCATTTGTGACTCCTCTGGTGTTGCAACGGGCAACGGTTATCGCTTACCATCAAGTGATCCGTTTGCTGCCCTATCCTTTTTTCCGCTGGGGAAAATGCCTATCCTTTAAAAAAAAGCTTAAAAGGAGTAACAACAAAATTGGCTGCAGATAAGTGGGATGTTCTACAACGCACATTTATGTTAAAACAAGAAATATGCTAATTCAAGTTATATACAATAATAAAATAACATAAAATTGATAAACATATCCAAAGTAACGGTCACGATGTACTTAATTGGCCACTATAACGCTGATCTCACTATTTTAATTATATGATTTTAATGAAATACTGCCTCACTAAAAAGTTAGTCTATCTTAAACTTTGTAATATATAGTTTACGCAAAGCATATTAATATAAGTTAGTTTATAACACAATAGAAGAGGGAATGTTTATGACGGACAGTATGCTCCTGAGTGGCGCTGGAGAAATGTCACGTTGAATATATGGGACCTGGACACGACGACAAACATCAGTCAATTCCAACAGTCACGAATTATGTTTGAATGATCGAATAAATATCACACGCTCACTGACTAGCCGTCATACTTTTTTTTTGCGGGGGAAAATGCTCCTTATGCACTTTGTCACCGCGCTGGCTAGGCGCGGCCGTATGTGGGGCTCTCCGGTAGAGGACCCCACTACAAACCCCCCCCAAACAGGACTAAAAACCCCCCGGTGTCCTTCCAGCCCATATCGGGGCGCGTGGCGGGGTGCGCTTTCGCGATGCTACCGCCACACGCCCACAGTCGTCAAACATACCTAATATTCCTATCACGACGGTTACACGTGTCTATGTAAAGTTATACATATACATTATTTTTAAAATTAGGTCTGCAATTTGAATATAAAAATATTATAGATTGTCGTCATTGTTGAGTTACGTTCTTCTCTAATTATACGCATACATTAAATGGTGTGTTATGACTAGAGATCGGATAATCGGATGCATATTTACCTAAAGTTAGTTTAAGACAAAGTATGGAAACGGCTTTTTATTGTTTTGTTAAATAAAAATCCCGGGATTGCGGAATTGGATAGCCGGATGTTTATTTCTTTACCTAATTTAGTTTTTGACAAAGTATGGAACTGTCTTTTTATTTTATTTCCATAAATAAAAATCCCGGAATTCCGGTACTGTAGAACATTTTGGTAATGCAAAACTAGTCGGTAATATGAGCTTAAAAACGACGTTACATGAAGGTTAGTTTCAGTTCCCCGTGTGATTTGTGAGTAGGTATATAGAGTTTTAGAGGAAGAAAGTAGAGTGTTAAATAAAACAATAAGTACATACAAAACTTATAGCATATAATTTCAAGATACAATTTACTTTTAATACAGTGACGAATGTCTTATACAACAGCAGGAATCCGGTCGCTAGTAGTCTGTACTTGCTCACAACTGCCGTCTCACTTACACTCATTAAATCGGAAGTTAACTCAGAGTGAGATACTAGACCATACTTACGCCCGGGCACCATTTCTGTTTTTTTATTCAATTATTTAATTGATTATTGTTTTAGTCAAACTAGCTCACTACTTTCGTATAACACTCTTCGAAACTTAGTGCTCGATGATAGCCAAAGTGAATTAATAAATTACCAGTATACTCTATTTTGTCTATATGGATAAGACAATCAAAAAGGAACATATTTTTATTTAATTAATTTGTAAGATAAATCAAAATTAGTTTTATATGATGGTGGCTGGGTATATATATATACATATATATGTTTAATTATCATATTTATATACCCATAATTATAATGGAAAATATCGTTTTACTCGAATATGTATGTGTAAAAATAACGATCGTAAATGAGGTTCATAAAATTTGCATATATGTGACCCGGTCGTAATTTGTGCGCTTCTTGTTTTAAAGTGTACTACGCTTATTAAGTATTATTTATATCTGTAAGTAATATTTTTTTTGTGCCAAAATAGAAATAAAATTGCTAATTATTTAATTTTTGTGTATTAAGGTAATAACGATCTAAACGTTACTGTTAAATTTAAGTAATCAGTTTAGAACTATTCGAATATGGCTGCTATGAATTTAAATTATAGTTAAGTTTATAATATAATAAATGTTAGAGAGAGTATCATATCTGGAGTGAACCAATTTGTAAATTTCCTATTGTAAAATACCCTAGCTTTAAGTAGTTAAAACATTACTCCCTTGTGATATTAAATTGATATATATATACAAATTCTTAGTATTAGTGAAATGAACGACTGCACATTAATTAATCTTTATTATTTTTTCTTAAAAGGTTGTTTTACTTTCTTTAATATTATATGCTTTTGTAACTGTTTTTCTTATAATAAACTTGTGTATGTGAAAAAATTTTCGTTTTTCATTAGAATATGTTACTTAACTAAATTACTAATTGCTGCTCTTAGATCAAAACATTTTTTGGTTTGATCTAAGTTTCTGCTGCGGGTGGTACAAATGGTACAAGCTCCTATACTGATTTAATTAGTGAAATGGAAATTTCTTTTAAAATGAGAATGTATATTGCGTAGAAAATTAATTATTTGTTTGGAATTGTTTTGACAAACAAATTTTTCCCGGAGATAGCAATTTGTGGACGGCGAGAACTCTGATAAGTCCTGCAAAATTGCACATGAAGGATCCGGGCTTATTTCTAGTGGTCAGGCATCAGGTGAGGGTCTACGTCTAATTAAAGTTATTCAAGCCGGATTAACAGAAAAATCAGTTTAAAAATTGACTACTTATAAAATAGTGAGATGGTACTGATTTATTAGTAAATTTTATAGCTTGCTGTTTTTTTGAAAATGGACTAAACGTTCAACTCAAATATTTTATATTAATAATTAATTTGTATAATCAATAACTGTAAAATTGTTATTGTTCCTTTTTTTCGCAGTGCCCCGTTATACGATATCTTAACACTAATAGTCGTTTTTGTCATTGGTTTTTTTTAATGTTTCTATGTATCTATTCGCAATTTTACAGGAATAGATTGCAATAAAAAATCTAATAAAGGCACCAAATCAATAATTGAAATGTCTGAATATTAGAATATAAAATAATTGCACAAACATCATGCGTCTTTTGAATTTTCTGGTCACAAACATCTGTGCACAAGGAGTTGTGGCAGTGGTTTGGGGAACCTACTGCCACTGATGGATCGAATAGGCGCGCGCGGTGTTCTCGTGCGCCCTGCACAAAGAGATGGGGCCCTCACGGGTCAGCATCGCCAGAGTCGCAACGAAGCCATACTATTCGATAGTTCCCGTGACTTCCGGCGAAATGAGGAGAACGAACACTGGCGGAGTTTTTAGTGGGTGCGCCCCTCCTCCCTTCCCCCGGAGGAGGGGACCAAGATCTTCCCCGGAATAGGAATTTCCTCCGCCTAAAAAAAATGGACACAAAAGTTTGAAGGCCAGGTTCTACATTGCACCGGTTGCTGTAAGTCGGCGATCCTTCGGATGGATGCGCCTTTCCCGGGGCGAGAGGTATGCATGCAATTTCATGTATTTTCCTCAGCGCAACAAAACAAAAAAGGAGACAAAAGTTTGTATAGAAAGTACGTCATTTTTAAAGAAGTTTAAAATTTTTCTTAGGCCTTAGATTAGATATTACTCTATAACTCATAAGTTATTACAACAGTCAAAGTTCGTTAAAATTTACCTATTATTTATTACTTATTTAAAAAGGGGTAAAAATAGGGTGTGAATTTTATTTTAGTTAGAACAGGCTTGATGTAGTGACACTGACACGGAGGACATAACGATATTTATACCACGGAGAAATATTCTTCCCTACAGAAAAAATTGATAAAAGCAGCCGGGTTTGATGTAACTTGGTATGAGGATGGTTGTAGATATATTTTTCCTATTGGAAAGCCAATATTACACGGGCAACGCCTTGGGCGGAAATTAATACACATTACTTACTGCTTTTAGGTTTTCTAAAGTATTTGTTGAAAACAACTATAGTTAACTTTTCATTCAATTCATTGAATTGTAGATAGGAAAAAACTATCTAGAATAAATAAAATAAATTAACACGTAAAATTCGTGTATATTTGGTAAAGCATAAATCTTAATACAAACGTTGTCATAGCAACGGTCATAAAGCACGTTTAAGTCAAACACAAACCATTTTTATGTTTCTAACAGTATTCATTTTTACTTTATCGAAGTCAAGTTCTTTGATATTCCGATTTGAAATCCCCGTCTTTCAATTTTTTAATTTAGAATGTATGTTCCATATCAAATGTTTTATTCTTACCATTAGCTAAATCTTTATTCAATTCATTACATAAGTAAAGAATATAATATACAAAAAATGAATGAATGAATAAGTTAAAAGTGACAAATTCACTTTTACCTAATATTATTCATCGAGAAGAATGCACCATCAAGGCAATGCGGTATTTTGGTGAATCTAACATTACGCAGGCGCTGTTGGCGCTGACTGTCAAACGGAATCAGCTGATCACGCTCCACCCCATATACTTCACAATTGCCAATGAAGTTGTGATTGTTGATAAGTGGTTGTGGTTGTGATTTTGTACGTGTGGTGTGAAATAGTTGATATACAAATTTTCTACTAAACTTGTTGGTTCAGTAGGTATTTAGATAGAATTTGTCATTACTTTTGGAAAATGAAAGCAACTGCAATGTCAGTTTGGATTTTTATAAATCTTCTTTGTTTCGGTATGTGCGGGTATTTGTATCTTATCTGGTCGCAGTACTGGATGTATATAGAGCGACAAAGGCTGTTCAATAAATCACCTGGAACAGCGCAACAAACTGGTATAGGGTTAAACCAGGTAGGTTTCATAGACAAAATTAGTTCAAAAATGCAGTTGAATCTTACAGCATTAAGCATTCTACCAGCTCGTAAAAATCGAAGATCTGCGATCGGAGTAATGTTGAGCAATTCTCTATTTGCGCAGCCATCCAAATCGATACCCATAGCGAGGCACTCGACAAACATTATTCTGAAAAGTCAGGGCAGCCCGAGGTTCCCAAATATACATAAACCAATTCTAGAATTCGATACTGACAAATACATTTGCGATGATTACTTAACTTCTGACTGTGAAGAACAAACCCATGAATTTAAAGAGTTATTAGTGAAAGAATTTCATAGAGTGCTTATGAGTGAAAGTAAAGTATTTCGGACTGGTTTGGAATCGCAAAATATTTACGATGTAAAGTATGACCGTAGAAATTATAGAGAACGCACCATTCACGAGGTTTTATGTGATTTGAGACAAATTGCGGTTCGTACAGTGAGAGCGGAGGACGAGCCTTTTGCACGCCTTGGCTATAGGATACCTCGATTTGCTTTAAAAGAAGGAAGAATGTATAATACCTGTGCAGTCGTTACTAATGCAGGCGCACTGCTTGGATCACGTTTGGGTGAATTTATTGGTGAGTAATTCATGCATCAACAGTTTTACAACTATCATAAATATACTGAAAGTTTATTAAGAACTTAGCTATAATTTTTTTATAGTAATATCACGGATTCAATATCTCTGAGCATATGTACAGAGTTAATAGGTTTTGTACACCATTGCTTTTCACCAATGAATCATATACCGAATGTATATATATATATATATATATATATATATATATATATATATATATATTATATATATAATATAAATAAATAAATATAAATATTTGTTACACTTACACCAATTAGCCTAGCCCAAACTAAGCTCTGTAGGCTTGTGCTATGGGATCTAGGGTAACAGATAGACATACATATATTATACATATATAAATATTTTTTATTGAAATATATATCAACAACCATGACTAGGCACAAATGCTCGCATTCATCACACAAACATCTGCCCCCACCGGGACTCGAACCCGGGACCTCAGAGATGGCGACACTTGAAACCGGTGTACTATCCACTCGGCTAAATATATATATATATATAATATATATATATATATATATATATAATATATATATATAATAATATATATTATATATAATATATATCGGCGAGGGTGATTCTCGTTCGTTATCCTCGGCCATAGTTACGATCTATCAGATGGGCGTACGCAGGGTAGTGTTGGCAGAATAATTATAAAGACTGTAGTTTACGTAATTATCACAATCAATCAACTTGACAATCAACTTGTATAGGACACGCGACAGTTTCTAACGACTTAACACGAGGCCCGCTGTCGTAAGACTGAACCCCGTTACAGCGACCGCTGCGTCGTAGACTCCGTCGAGCGCGGTCTACCCGCACTGGCGTCCCATTACCGACAGCGCGGTCTAGCCGCACTGGCGTCCCATTACCGACAGCGCGGTCTACCCGCACTGGCGTCCCATTACCGACACGGCCATCCTGCTTGTACACGCCCTCGTGTATCAATCTGGAACCAAACGACAAGCAGGAGCATCTGCTCACTACGGTCCACCAGGACCACTTACACCATGGGGTCTTTAAAAAAATAAAAAAAAATCTTAAAAACTCTATTGTTTTAATTTAACCAAGACTTAACAAAATCCTTGTCACAATAGAATAATCAACTAAGCATTTTCATACAATCAGTGTGTACTAATTTTCAATCTTCACCTGCTTACCATCCAGTAAGGATAATTAACTAACAATATCAGGATAAAAATTCAATTAGGCATCTAAAAATCAGTTTCAAAATTAACAATAGCACCATTATTGAAGTATGCCAGAGTCATGTATCATGTCTTTTACTATTTTACTACTCAAGGACACTCGAGACTACGACCATCATAACTCATACAGTACGGCTTGTACAACTCTGTACAACCACGTGTGCATCACCCACTGACTACACACGATACGGTCTACCAAGACCACGACCTCCGCCCGAGCCAAACGCACACCGCGCACCCACGGACTACTTAGGTTACCCCAAGAGACACCGACTTCTACCGGGCTACGGCTACGTAATGACTTCGAGTACGGTCGACACCTCTACGGCCTGAGAGCCACTCAAGTTCCTTTTATCAAGCACTTAATCATCACGACTCTGATCACCATGTACTTCAACTTCAACCTCGACTGGTACATAACCCTCTGGCATCCTTCTTAAACGGTCATGGGCGTACTTGTAAGTACGGTTACAATCCAAGGCTTTCAACGTATAACGATCGCCATCAAGTATTTCAACCACTCTATACGGACCTTTATATTTACGATCTAGCTTCGTTTGATTACGCTCTTCATTTTCTAACAATACAAAATCATTCACAGAGAACCTCTTTATTGGGGCTTTGGTACTGTCAAAACGAGCTTTATTATATGCCGCGGCCTTTTGAATGCTTCGTGAAGCTTCTTCCCGCACCTCCTCTATGTCAACTTCGGTCTCTACATCGCTACACATTAAAGATAATGGACGTGCGACTTTTCCGATTAAAAGTTCGAGCGGGGAAGCTTTTGTCACGCGATTTACTGTACAATTAATAGCCAACTGGACCTCACCTACGCATCCTGCCACGATTTGTCCCCACTAGTCTCTACAGCGGTAAGCATTGCCTTCAAAACACTCATTATGCGCTCTACTTGGCCATTTGCCCTTGAAGAACCGGTTGCTATGAGATGCAAGTCTATGTTTTTGCCAGTACAAAAATCACGAAACTCTTTACTAGCAAAGCACCGGCCTTGGTCAGCTATAATACGTGTTGGGGCACCGAATAGAGCTACACTTTGAGTGACCGCACGAATACTACTCTTCGAGTCGATGTTGGTCGTATGGAACAATAGAACAAATTTGGTGAACGCGTCTATAAGAACAAAAGCGTATTCTTTATTATCGTTCTTGCCACTTAATTTTCCCGTTGCGTCAATATGCACTGTGTGCCACGGGACGGGCTCTTTCGGTATCGGATGGAGTTCAGCTTGGACTTTACCGGAATGTGATTTCGCGACTTTACATGTGACACAATTTTCAACAAATTTCTTTACAAATTGGGCCATGCCCGGAAACCAGTAAAAGTCAAAAAGCTTCTCGCGAGTTTTATCAGCACCCAAATGGACTAGGGAATCATGGAAATTATTGACAACAGACCATCTTAAAGCGCGAGGTAAGAACGGTAAGCATTTAGACCGGCCGTTCCGCTGTATTTTGCGGTAGAGTATACCAGAGCGCAGCACATAAGTCTTAGCTAACTGATCGTCCATTTGATCGCTTTTAAAGTCGTTAATGATTTTAGTAATCTCTATATCGCGTTGCTGCTCAGCTTGAAGCCAGTTGGGGGAGAGTTCGGCTAAGTTGATACGTTTACGCTCTACCACGACTTGAGGATCAGAAGACTTCGGTTTAGATGGAAGTGGGTTTCGTGAGAAGAAATCCACGTGACACATGCGTTTACCTTCTCTGTAAACTACATCAAAGTCGAACGTCTGAAGGAAAGCCCACCACCTGTGAATTCGGGGAGTCAAATCAATTTTATTCTGGGAAGATTTCAAAGAGTTACAGTCTGTAACAACGGTGAACTTTCGGCCGTGTAGATATTGGCGAAAATGTTTGGTGGCGTTCACTACTGCGAGAGTCTCTAGTTCATAAGAGTGATATTTACTCTCGGCAGGGGAAGTTCGTTTACTGTAGTAAGCAACAACATGACGCTTCTCGTTAACTATTTGAAACAAAATAGCCCCATATCCTAAGCTGCTTGCATCAGTATGCAGCTCTACCGGATATTTAGGGTCATAGATCATTAAAATAGGGTCTCCAGTCATAATCGTGATAATCTTTTGACGTATGACTTCATGTTCCTGAGTCCATACGAAATCTCCTTTAAGGGAGGTGAGTCTGTGCAAAGGAGCCATGATACGGGAGAAGTTTTGTACAAACTGTCTGAAATACGACGCCAGACCTATAAATTGCCTTAATTGCGAAACTGTTTCTGGAGGGGGCAAAGCTGTTAATGCCTCTACCTTCCTACGATTGGGTTTTATTTGACCAGCCTCTACCTCAAATCCCAGAAATTCTACCTTCGTTTTGAGGAAGGAGCACTTTCTGAGATTTAAAGAGAAACCAGCTTTTGTCAAAGTCTCCAATACAACGTTAAGTCTCTCTAAACCCGACTCTACATCTTGGGAAACGACCAACAAATCATCAACATAAACGATGACATAATCATGAGCAAGGTCACCTAGAGCGTTCATAATGGCTCTTTGGAACACAGAAATGGCATTTTTCAAACCGAACGGCATTGTCAAGTACTCATACTGTCCTTCAGATGTTATGAAGGCAGTGGTCTCTATAGAGTCTACGTGGACAGGAATTAAATGAAAGCCGCTAGCACAGTCTAACTGTGTAAAGTAATGAGCTCCATTTAAGCGTGTGATTTGATCGGAAATCAGTGGAAGCGGGTAACGGTCTGGGACAGTATTTTTATTAAGTTCGCGGTAATCGATACACATACGATCTGACCCATCTCGCTTTTTCACTAAAATGGCAGGGCTCGCAAACGGAGAGCAGCTGGGTCTAATGATATTTGCATCTAACAACTCCTTCACTCGTTCGCGTATAGTGCTACGTTCTTCCGCTGACATTCTATAAGGCCGTCGCTGTACTGTACGATTTGGGTCAATTAATCTAATTTTAAGTTCACCCGTTTTCACTCGCGTACTAGGCAAGCCAACAATAAAGAACTCAGAAAATCTGTCAAGTAATTCTAAAAGTTTTGATTTGTTTAAACCTATTACATCTGTATCAATACTGTTCAGGTCAGGGATAGGCTCACTAGATTTCAAACAATTCACGTTAACGTTCCTACTTAATGAAAACTCAGTAGCCGTCATGTTAACCGCGAATCCTTGATTTAAAATCTCACGTCCGATCATAATATCATTTTGCAAATAAAGGTCAGGTAAAACATGAAATAAAATCTCAAGAGGGTAATCATTAATCGTTACACAACATAAAACTTGTTCTGTGCTGAATACTTGTGTTTGACCAATACCGGTCATCACAATTACATTGTTAAATCGTTTACCACTCAATCTAGATGCAACGCTATCTTTAACCAACGAGCATTCAGCACCAGAATCGTATGAAAAACAATACTGCTCACCTTTATGTTTTAAAGTACCCACAGGAGATTGTACGGTGCAGACGTCCACACGTCGCTCGTTTCGCACTGGTCCTGCGCCATCCGTTTGTCCACCACCGCTGGTGCACCGCATCGCGATGTGGCCAGGTTTTCCACACCTGAAGCACACAAGGGGCTTCGCTGCTGGTCGCTGGGCTGGTTGACTAGTTATTGCTTGCGTTGCAGGGCGTCCTTGTCGTTGCACAGCATCCACGGGCTTACTCCTGCACTCCGAACGTTTATGTCCAATTTTATCGCAGTTAAAACATCTCAGAGGAGCTGTTTTTACCCGTTTAGCCTCCGAAGCACTCGAAGCTTCACCGGAACTGTTGATTTTGCGTTTTAGGTGTGAATACGCATGTAGTTCTTTCTGCAATCGGTCTCGCGACGTAATGTCCGTAGTAAACGCAAGGCGTTGCAATCTTGTATCATGTTGCGCTATATGAGCGAGCACGGTAGCTACAGCAATCTGCTCCTTGTCTGCCTCCTTCCAACGGTTCATAAGTGACGTCATGAGGCGGCTCGCATACGCAGCCAAAGTTTCTTTATCGTTGGGTTTATCACCGGCTAGGTTAATGAGGGTACCCGCCAATGTTTCGGTCGAAACAAATCTAGTCGTAAACAGGTTCTTAAACTCGGCCCACGTTATGCCCGGATACACAATTTGCGATAACCACGTTGAGGCTGCCCCTTTTAACGCCTTACTAATCGCCAAAACTAGCTGACTACCCTGTAGCGGGTTTTCCGCCAAACACAAATCTGCTGTCGCGCACCATGATCTCGCGTCCGTATTCGCCTTGTCCGGGTTGAATTCAGGCAAATCCACAGGAAAGTTCGTCCTCGGCGCTTGTAATGCTTCGATGAGTGCACGCATATTCGCATTTTGTTGTTCAAATATAGCACGCCAACGGTCACTATCCGATTTTTCTTCCGGTACCAACACCGATCCCACTTCTGATATCGGCGAGGGTGATTCTCGTTCGTTATCCTCGGCCATAGTTACGATCTATCAGATGGGCGTACGCAGGGTAGTGTTGGCAGAATAATTATAAAGACTGTAGTTTACGTAATTTATCACAATCAATCAACTTGACAATCAACTTGTATAGGACACGCGACAGTTTCTAACGACTTAACACGAGGCCCGCTGTCGTAAGACTGAGCTCCGTTACAGCCGACCGCTGCGTCGTAGACTCCGTCGAGCGCGGTCTACCCGCACTGGCGTCCCATTACCGACAGCGCGGTCTAGCCGCACTGGCGTCCCATTACCGACAGCGCGGTCTACCCGCACTGGCGTCCCATTACCGACATATATAATATATATATATATATATATATATATAATCTTAAACTAAAATAATAACATTTACATTAATGTTAGAATAAAATATCATATAATTCATGTAAATAAGTAAGTCAAGTTGAAAATTTGCATTTATGTTTCCAGCTTGTAATAATAAACTTAATATTCTTTCGAATTGAAATACTGATAGTTATTAATATTTTATTCTATTTGGTGAATTCATTTTTTGGCCTATTTTTATTTTTTATGTTCATCATGTACTAATTTATAGTTATTCAAAAACTTTTGGAATTTTATGAAGGTGTAATTATATGTACGTACGGTAAGTACGGTTTTATATATCACTTTTTCTATAAACTTATTACTTTAAAACGGGTTCTGAAGTTCGTCCTACAGAATAGATTTTTATTTACACTTTTTGCCAATAACCTTGAAAAGGTAGGTATAGCTTATCTTAAAGATATTACATAAAATACGTACCTACCTATTTACTCTGTTGGTAATTTTTTTGGACTCAACTGCACAAGCAAGTTTGTAGCACTCGGGTGATAGATGGCATTTTATATACACGTTCTTAACATTTACCTGAAAAATAAAAAAATACTGTATGCTAGTAAGCTCCATCATAACTTGTATTTTTTTTTATTTCTTACCCTATACTAATTCATAATAATAATCGCTGTCATTATTGTTGGAGAGAGTAATATTATGTTTAGTAAGTAATTTTTATACATAGGTAATAAATACTATTATATGTATTTATTATTTAGGAATATTCTTAATTAAAATAGAAAGCTGTTGTAATTTAAAATACTTATATTTTGAACATTCACATTGTATTCATTAAAAAGTTTAGGATTCAGCTCTAAACCACTAGACTGCGTATGTAGGTATGCGGCAATTAGTTTTTTTCTACTTCCTACCGGTATCTCTAAATAAATAACAATATCTTCTATAACTACACGTTTAAGTTTAAGTTTATTGCACGTGCAGTGCAAGTGCAGTTAGGTCTTTTTTTAAATTTGTTTAAATATTTTAAATTTAAAGATTTCTGGGTACTATGTCTGACGATGTGAAGTTGAAGTTTCATGTGTATTGTTTTGCTACTTTAATTGTCTGTTCACTTTTTACTTTAATAGTAGTAAAAATAATGTTATTTCACCTTCGAAGTGTAGTAATTTTGCTTGTTCCCAAGATCTCAATAAATTTTGTAGCGGTACTATTCGTGAGTAACCTGTTTGTCAAACCAGGAGACCTATTTTTGAATTACGAATGCGACTTCGAAATCACCGCTGACTAAATAGTCAGCGGTGACTTTGAGGTCACGGATATATATATATATATATATATTATATATATATGTGTGTGTGTGTGTGTGTGTGTGTGTGTGTTTATATATATATATGATATATAGACTGAAAAATCAAACAATAACATTTCCACAAGTATGACTTGATTACGAGTGGGTGAGGGCACTAGTAATGAAATCACACCTGTGACTAAGGTAGTCACATCAGTGATATTCAAAAATAAGAATTATTGAAAATCGGTGATTATTAGTCACATCGGTGATTTCTAAGTCGCATTCGTAATTCAAAAATAGGTCTCCAGATTAACTACACCCTTCTTGCTTGCTTGCGTCTTGCCATCGTCCACCCAGTAATATTCTTACTACTCTTTCAAATCAATAATGCTCGCAAAACAACGTCTAACATAATCCCAGATCACACCTAATAATAGTAAATAGATAGTTGCACTCGCTGGACACGTGCGTGACCTGGTGTGCCCTTTCGTGATACAGTAGGTACCTACGAGTATCTAAAACTCGTATAAACCTAGCCGCTTCTCTTGACGCCTGCGAAACCCTTTTTGAAAATATCCATCCGTAAGGTATCAATTACCTTAACCACATTTTTTGAAAATTTATTTACTGGTTTATTTTATACATCAAAATAAAGCACGCAACCGATTTCGATGAAACTTGCAGTACTCCTAAGTTAAACAATACCTAGTAAAACAAAAAAAAAGAATTACTTAGATCGGTCTTGTAGTTCCGGAGATATGCGAACACAAAAATAAAAATATATGTACATACATACACTTTTGAAATTTGCCAGATTTGTTCAGACGCTGATATAGGCTAACATATACGAAAACTGGACAGTTCTGGAAATATGTATTACATACATACGGGTCGAATTGATAACCTCCTTTTTTTTGAAGAAAAATGAATCGCAAAATGTGTTGGTAAGCGCATAACTCAACAATGCCTGGACCAATTCGGCCAATTCTTTTTTAAAATGTTCGTTGAATTTCAACGATATTTTCTACGGCGAGAAAAATTCGAATAATAATCGGAAAAACCCTAAAAATAGTCCTTTTTTCTCACACAAACGTTATCTAACTAAAACGTACAGTCGATTTGAGCTTTATTGTTATTGCATGAAGTTCATATTGCAAGCACTCAGTGTTGTCTAAGCAATATAGGTGTGTTCCTAACATCAAAAAGTCAATTTGCGCTTTATTAACACTATATAAAGTTGAAATTCAATTATATCTATCAAAACAGTGTTCCTGTTGCATTGGAGCACAGAATACATCGTTGGAGGATTTAATATCACGTTCCAAAATTGAATAGCCACAAAATATAATAGTTCATTTGGACTTTTTTTGCAATGAATAATTTTTTATTCACAACGCCCTACCACCAGGGTGACGGTTCTGTACAGGAGACTTTTTGCCCTGACTATAAAATAAGTAGGAACAAAAAACTGCCACTACAAATCTTTTGTCTATCTTTAAAAGTCTGACGAGTCCGCTAGTTACAAATAAATACCTCCGCAGCGAAGAGTTTGCAAGAGTCGTTATTTCTATATAAAAATTGGTAAGTTGAATTTGCTTTCTCAAAACCTATTTGTGATTATAATATAAAGTGACAATGGTCGTCAGGTACAAATATTAAGTTTATCTATTGAATTTTATAATTTAGTAGTACACCATAAACTTTTCTTACTAACAACACAATGACTGGTGATTCATATTAGAGATGAGTGGGTGAGTGAATGTAGAATGCCACGTAAGTCACTGGCGCTATTGCTTCCTTGTTTACAGTTGTTAATATCGTCGTTCCTGTGAAACGTGTATAATACGTGAATACATTCACGATAATTCAGTTAACCAAACAGCTCAATATAATCATAGCCAAAACCCAACAATAATTACACAAGTTAAAATTTCAACCGTTTTTTGGGTATCTTGCTCGTTAAATGTCAAACTTTTTCGTATTCTAAAACTTCTTCTTATTATAATATTGTGTTACAATTATTTGGAACTTCTTGTCATGAAATACATTTTTTTTTCATTCTGTCCGTGGACTTTGATGTAGGCACATTTTTTACTAAGCTCATAATTTTTATAACATTTTTTATAAATAAAGCCCTATTTACTCTGTTTATAGGTGGCAGAATGGTTACCATACCATTCTGCTACCTATAAGTCCAGCAAGGGCGCATTTACAATAACGGTACATACTATAAGACTAGACCTCCATAGTCGAGTGGATAGTACACCTGTTTCAAGGTGTCGGCACCTCTGAGGTCCCGGGTTCGATTCCCGGGGGGGGGGGGGGGCTGATGTTTGTGTGATGAATGCGAGCATTTGTACCTTAGTCATGTTTCTATCTAGGTCTATCCGTTACCGTAGTTCTACCGTTTGTACCGTTTGAGTTAGGCTAGCTTATAAAAACAAAAAAAAAATGTGTTTTCAACGTTATGCTAGCTTTAGACATTGAATATTTTTGGCGCTATATATTTAATTTGATTTGATTGATACTTTGTTTATGTTATTAAAAGTTCTATGGGTCCAAGCCTAGTTGCAGCACAAGCAAAGTCAAACGTAGAAAATACTTTCCCCTTATTATATATTTATTCTCATACCAATTAATCCTATTTGAGAGTTTGAGATCAAATGTTGCTGTCAGCTTGGGTCAATAAAAGTAGGTAATAAAGGAATGCTAGTCGAGAAATCACAAATTAAAGATAAGATGCAGGTAAATACTAGTAAAGAAATCATAAATATGTATCGTCGTAGGGTAAGAAATCAGTAGATTTTGATTTCTGCAGAATAAATTAATATCGTATGCTTGAAGTTTATTTTTGAAATTTTGTAATACAAAAGGTCACCAATCATGCTTTGTATTCTATTTTTTAATCCTACCATTTCTGAATTAGTTGTCAACAAGTAACGCACCGATACTCAGCGTAGAACTTTTCAATAACAGAGATTTTAAATAAACGTTTTTTTTTTATTTTATTTATAACTGAAATGATGAAATTACTTTTTTGTCACCTTACCACGACCAGTATGAGTTTAACGTAGCAGTTAAGAGGAGGACGAAGACATTTGGAAAAGCCAAAGAATGGGATATTAACAAAAAATCTTATTATGTATTAAATGTAATCGCACTTTATTTTTTTTTCTAAGACAAATACCACAGTAATATTATATACATATACATATTACACATGAGCTGGTGTTAGGTGATCGACCTAACATTGTGCAGCGTTATCGCATTGAATCTTTACTTTGTCACAGCCGACGCTGGCGCATTGGTATGCGTAGGCGGCTTTTGTTCGGTGAACAGCCTAAATCGTATGCGATTTATCCGAAATATATTACAAATAGGGTTTTACTGATCCACCCATAAT
This sequence comes from Scirpophaga incertulas, assembly GCA_036419045.1. Lineage (NCBI taxonomy): Eukaryota > Metazoa > Arthropoda > Insecta > Lepidoptera > Crambidae > Scirpophaga > Scirpophaga incertulas. Next base: position 16,492,181 of record CM071633.1, read on the forward strand.
ACATTACGATATTATAGGTGTATTAACAATGACTGATTTTATTAACAAGCGACATTTGAGTGTGGTCGCCTTTCTAGAATTCTGTAGCATTATTTGCTCTCTGTCTAGGTGTATATAATATGAATTCATGAATTTAAAAATGGTAAAATAGTAGAGTTTATATTTTTCTATAGTTTGCGAAGGTGATTATTTAGACTAAGAAGGCGGGTTTGCGCAGCCCAGTGCAAAAGCTTTTTTAAAGAATTAAGTAAATTATATCCAATAAAGTAGAAAATTCAAGAACGCAAAATTGGAGTTATTTCGAAGATTTGTTTTATTCTATTTAAATAAATATAAACACAATCTTTGCAACTATCAAAATTAGCGCAAAAATTGATAAAATGTTGTACATGTATGTGCACATAAAATTATAATCACAGTAATTTACTTAGATGTACGGAAGAAATAAAAGTAAAAGTTATTATTTTATACGGATTTTCATCAATCCTCATCTACTCATCCTCGTACCTAACCCAAAGTAGTTTAGTATAAAAAAATGCTTTAAAATATAATTTTACAATAAAGTCGATAACCTAATTATGAATATTGTTAACATTTTATAGAATTGCCATTGTTTGTTATATTCGATAAATGAGAATGACCTCCAAGACATTAATTAGTATATTTATACTAACTCCTAAAATTATTATAAAATATATAATACTTTTGTTTATAATTCGAATTTCTATTCGAATAGCATAACATAATTTATGTCATGAATAGGTAATTTTTTAAATTTATTTCAAAACCTCGAGATATTATTCTACTTACTATTTATGTAGTTTTCCTTCTAGTATCCATGCACTAAGATGCACAGTTGATACAATTTCAAGAATGTCTGTAGATTTGCTTAATTCATGTCGATACCTAGGTTTACCCAGAAATGTGGTTTGTTATGCTGACGCTGATATCGGGTCAGCTCGACACTAGAGGAATGTGCGGCGCCAGTCTATTAGACACTGTACTATGGGAATTACGTATACTCTATATTTTTTTACACAATGTGAATCTATCTAAGTAAGTTTATACTACTCATATATATTTATTGTAAATATTATATTTAATATTACCTAAAATAAACTGAAAAGAAATAAAATATGAAGCAAAAAATTTACAATATTAAAAAAAGACAGAACGGAGAGCAAAATATATTAATTTCTGAAATTAATTTTATTAGCCTAACGACTTCGGAATACAAAGGGCCTAGGAAAACTAATTAAAAAATGTGGACACTTAGTTAGTATTAGATTTAGCCGGAGTACGTGAATTAACACAAACACTGGATTCGGGTGGGGCTCGAACCCGCCGTCTTCAATATGCCGTGATGACGTTTTAACCTATTTGGCAATCGAGTACTTGTTTCAGTAAACTAAAAGAAACGTGTATTTATTTCTGTACACAAGTTCTTCTTTTCAAATATTGGTTTTAGTAGTCTTGGTTTAAGTAATGGGTTGATCGATGTCTGCCAATTATTACTTCTGTAGAAACATGCTCCAACATGACCAAGCTTTCTATAACATAAATTGTCTTTCGAAGAAACGTATAAGCTTGATATCTATGTATGTATGTATGTTCAAAAGATAGATTTGAAGTAGATTAATTTCCATGAATAAAATTGGAGGCTCTAAATCCCGCTGCCCGCCTCACTGGCAGCGACTACTTTTCTGCCTCGGTGGACAACAGCGCCACTGATGTTTGTTTTAAACTAAGTCAGGCTGAAACTGCAAACAGGCATACAATTCCACTTGTAGAACTTCATTCGAATCGTGGTATAAGCTTTATTATCGTGAAGATTCGCTAAAATCCATTTGTAATTTTTACGTAAAAGAGTAACGGACACCCATACATACAAACATTGGCGTTTATAATATTAGTAGGCTTAAGATGCTACATATCTTTATACTTTACACTGTTGTATATATCTTTATATCTCCTGGTACGTGCTATAGTTTAGCGTTGCGGACAATTGCACTGGCTGAAATAAGTATTCAAATTTCAAATTCAAATTCAAAAACCCATTTCTAGTATCTCACAGATAATTGCATATTTTAAAAATTATTTGCAATATTCGCAATATTGTATGCGGGTATTAAAGTGGGTCCCTTTCCGCTATGAGATATAATATACATTAACGATCAACACAAACTACAAGATGTGATTCATTTTTAAGGCCACGTGTGAAATTTATTAGGTTCATATTAGTCACTCGGAAACCACAAAATCCTTTCTCGCATTTTTTTATAACGCAGACGTGGCACAAAAATTATATTTATTCGAGTGCCGTCTTAATTATTATTCTATGAAGAAGTTCATTACCCTAGTTAATAGCACTTGGTATTTTCGCTTGGGATCCTATTTCTGGAGACGATTACCTGTTCCTCAATAAACAGATAGATACTACACTTATGACTAATATTAACAGATAAATACAATATATTAGGCTGGTTTGACTGACACATATTACCTACATCTCTTTGTTGATAAATAAATAAGAAAAAAAGTTTCTGCCGCATTTAGATTCGTTGATTTTGTCATTTCTACATTAGAGATTATACAAAGGGGATTGTTTATTATGAAAGAAAATTTGTGGAGGTGGTAGTGGTGAGTTAAGGTTTTGGTGACAAGGCGTGATGTATTTTAGTTAATCGTTGCAAACCTATGTATGTTTTGTACATACTCATATGTCATACGTTCATGCCTCTTTCTCATATTTTTATGTGATATATTGACAAATTAGTAGACTGCTTACTTGGTTACAGTAACAGACTAATAAGTGGTTACAGTCGCCTATAGTGCATGTGGTTCCTGTAGGGCATGCAATATATCTGCCACGCCGGTAAAAACCACAGTCTACAATACTAACAAGTAAAATCACAGTATCTAGTAATTTCAATGACAATTTTATCCTTCATGCCGGAACACAGCAATGTAATACTACTATTTTGCGGCAAAAATAGGTAAGACGCAGGTACAAATGCAGACGACCCTGGTATAGAACGCCCCTCCGTTATATCACAGCTTTCTTGTTACTACGGTCCAAACTTCCCTAGATTATTGGACTTTCATAAACGCTGTCATGCACCTTTTTTTTTTGTTCCGCTGAGGAAAATGCATTGAATTGCATAACCCGAGAATCGGTAGTTATGTGGGGATCTCCTCCCGAGAAGGGGAAGGCCTACCCACTAAAAACCTCAGCGATCTCCCTCACTACGCCTGGGCGCGAGCGCTCTGTCCCGAAGGAGAGCTGCATCGCGCTCTGACGAGGCCATGGGAACCCCTGCACATACAATAGGCGCCTACTCTACGCCACCTCCGGCCATCCACCGACCCAAGATGGTTACGACAAATGGAACGATTCTCTGAAAAAGTAAGAATCGAGATGAACGTTTTCACGTTTATTTCGATTCATGTTTTCAAGCTGTGTAATAATGTTTTAGTATTTACACCAAGTATAACAAACATTTCCTATGTAGCTGTGATGTTTTAAAATAGTTAACACATTAAAATAAGCATAAACAGCGGTTAAAATGCATTAGACCACCCCTTCCATATACAGTAATGACCATAAATGCCAACAGTTATCCGTTAACATATTACTACTTTGCGCCCGACCGGTAATGAAAATGTACGTCGGTACTTTTATAGAGGAAGTAAATGTTAGTCCTTCTTACTAATACCAATTGTATATTTTAGGTAGCGATATAAGTATTCTTTAGATGTAACGCGAGAATTTAATCATCTTTATTTGTGGGTAGCCGTTAGAAAAACAAGAGAAAATACCAGACGAAAAGGATACCTTTCAAGTATTTGCCTATGTTGTTGATGTTTTAAATACATTAAAGCAAAACTATATTTTTTTGTTGTTGGAATAATCCTTCTATTCTAATGATTTGAATTTTTAATAATCAAAAGAAGTGTGGAATTTTAACTAGTGCTCGGAATAGATAGTTTAATTTTATGTACTTGCAAAAAGAAAGTCAATGTAAGCGTAACATGGATAAACCTAAAATTTTCTGATTTTATTTGCTATTGGTTTCTTTATGCTTTTATTGTAAAATTTTATGTTCACAACTTATTATTACAACAATAAGCTAAAAGATGAAATACTATTTTGAAAGTTCAATATAATATTTTTACAATCTTTGAAAATAGTAAGTTCCCACAAAATCGCAAGCACATAAAATTAAGCTATACATTCCGAGCACTATTCATAACATTTGGCCCCACCGGGACTCGAACCAGGGAGCTCAGTAGAAGATGACATCTTGAAACTAGTGTACTAGCCACTCGACTACGGAGGTCACTGATATAGTCCGTTACTATTATTATTATTCAACACAGTGTTTGTATTGTTATAAATAAATAAATTGAACTGATAAACATAACATACAGATATATTAGAGTTGTTCTGCTATCATCCTGCGAAGAATTCGAAGATCAGATTATGACAATTTCTCTAAGGGATCATCTTTCGAGTAAATCTTGATGAAACGATGTCCATAATTAGATTACATTTTTGTCAATTTTTATATTTTTTTATTAGTTGAGGGCTCTTTTAATATAAGATCGTTCTGTCAGAGTGTCTGATATCATTTTAGTAGTAGTGTATCAATAAAAGGTATAAGTAGAAAATTATTTTTATTTTAAGATTGAGTTATATATGTATACATAATAATTCATGATTGTATATAGAAAGTTGGCCATCGATTAGTAGTAGGAAGTATATTTTTAAATTGCTAGAGATTTAAGTAAGTTTCAAAATATATAACACACCCAAGTGCAAGGTAGTGTCATCGACCCATAAACGCGCGCTGCCTGCATAATTTCACTATTGTGCGACTGTGACTGAAGCTTAGCTTACAATGAAGTGCACCGTTTTGTCCCTCCTTGTTATTTAAATTATGAAAAATATGTTTTAGTTCTCAATATAAAAGCAAGAAAGCTAGTTTTTAAAAATGCATATAGGTAAAGTAGGTAAGCAGTTACTTTTAATGTGGATAGATATTCCTTTTTGTGTATTGTAACTATATCTATGTATATTAAATGCATAAGAGTTGCTGAAACACAGCTGTATAGGAAGACGTATTTAAGATTTTATTATTTAATTGGAGAGAACTGGGTAGGAACTTCAACGGCGAGAAGATACCACATCTTCGTTTTGCTGATAATGTCCTAGTCATGGCTGAGACCATGGAAGACTTGGGCACAATGCTAGAAGATCTTAGTAGTTTCCCACAAATGGTGTAAAATGAACATAGACAGGACGAAAATTATGTCGAATTGCCTTGCAGGATTCACTCTTGTGAATGTTCTCTACACACAAATTATTGATGAGTATATTTACCTTGAACAGACAGAACAAAGCAAGTCTAACTTTTAGAATGAGGTCAATCAACGTATGCAACTTAGCTGTACCCAGCGTTCGGCAAGTTACGCGGTATATTCTCGACCTTCGGTGTTTTTTTTGGAAAATACCGAAAGATTTGCCTGTGCAATTGCAGACGAAATAATGATGAATAACTATAAGAAATATTTATATCTTGAAGGATGGTACGTTCAACATATTTCTGATTGTTCTCTTCTTGCGAACGGCGAGCATTTGTAAAGACACAATTACAATCAAGATACACAGGAACTATTATTATTACAAGTCTAAAAGTTTATTGCATTTCGATTTTGATGGTAATCAGAACAAGGTTATGGAAGAGACTGGTCACCAGCCCTGTTAATATCTCCTAATTAATTTAAATGTGACAAGTAATGACTCGCTGCTAACTTAATGGGCTCCCGAAAAACACACAAACGACACATCCCCGGAATCGTGGAGGTAAGAGCTGCGATAACTATCATGTATGTACCTAGGCCTACTTTTTATTTTTTTTTGTTCCCCTGAGCAAAATGCATTAAGTTGCATACCCCGGCTGTGGCGAGCCGGCGGTTATGTGGGGCTCTCCTCCCCAGAAGGGGGAGGCCTACCCACTAAAAACCTCAGGGATGGCCTTCCTCAGGCATGTAAGGAGCCCCCGGGAACATCAAGCCCCTTCCGGGAACCCCCAGCCTCCGCTCCCCTATCTAGAGGGGAACCCTCCTCGGGGGAGGCTACTGCCTCTCCCGGTCTTCTCCACCGACGACGCCCCCCGGCCACGGAAGGGGCGTGGTCCATCCCGGGTCGCCGTAGCAGTCGCGACTTCCTCGCGCCCGCCGGCGAGCCGCGGCGGCGCCGCATCTGTGCTACCGAGCCCGGCGCCGCCTTCTTCGAGCGGGATCGGCCGTCTCCCGACCCCGCTCGGCGGCCTCCTTCTGGAGCATCACTGCTTCACAGAAGGAGGCTACAGCCCTCCAACCTCCCTTGTCCGCCAGCATTGCCGCAATCAATGCCGGTGGAGACAGATCTCGCTCGATCTCTGCGACCAAGACTCGGCGCTCGGAAGCCCACGCGGGGCACTCCGCCAGCGTGTGCTGGGCTGAGTCGAGGTCGGATGCGCAGTGGTGGCAATGTGTCGATCCCTCCCGTCCTATTCGACACAGATACTTACCGAAGCAGCCGCGCCCGGTGAGTATCTGAGTCAATCGGTAGGTGACCTACTCCTTCCCGTGGAGCCAAGCTTCCAGGTGCGGGAGTACGGCACCGACGGCCCGCTGGCGCCCGCAGATCCGTAATTCGAGTTGCGCACGCTAGGCCGCCACAATCCGTCAGTGCCACTCCCGCTTAGGCACTTCGTGCGCGGGTTTCAGACGCCCTCGTACAGGCGGATGTACCTAGGCCTAACTAAATACTTTTGTAGTGAATAAAGTTTTGTTTGGTACTACAGAGTAAAAAGTTAACAATGCAGGTGCAATATTTAATTGGGGCGGATAATACTAAGAGGTTGAATGGTAAAGACATCAACACGTTTTGTTGAAGAAATGGATTCGAGTTTTGCCCGAGTCGAACATTTTTAATGAAATGCAAAGTCGTAATAAAATGTTTTAAGCTCGCTTTATTCTTTATAAATTTTCAACAAATTTCTACAGATTTCTAAGATGGATGTTGTTACGAAGTTACTGATGTAAAATAAAGTTCTCTCTAGCTTAATAAAGTGCAATAAAGTCCAAAATGTAGTTGAAATACTCTATTGGGATGGATAGTGCTCAGCAGCCGAATAGTTAAGACGTCAACATATTTTGTTGAAGACGTGGGAGCGATTTCAGCCTGTGTCGAATATTTTATATGCGTGTTATAAAATTATTTATATAATAAAAGCTTTTTATTTATTTTGCAATTAAACGACGCAACAATTAGTCATGTCTATTTGTAGAAATGTACACAAAGGATGTATAATAGTTATGAATTTAAGTTATAGAGGTTCTGTTCTCAGGTAAATAGGTAATAATGTCTATACTTTATGATCCTTACATTAAGGAAATTAACGGAGTAATGAAAAAAGTGGAATTTAATTGTCAACGTGTGTAGCAGGTCTGTAATTATTGACTCGTATAGATAATGGAGTTGTTTACTTCTATTGTTTTCTTTCGTACATAATGTGTCTAAGTAATATTTATAGGTTGTGAAGTTGTATATTTATGTTGGCACTTTACGTCGTCGACAGATACTTTTAGGATCATTATTATTAGTTTTATAAGGAAGGATTAACGGTAAAAAGGAAATAAAAGAGCTTGTTATAATTACAGAAGGTATTAAATAGCAAATAAAAAGCCAAGTTAAAGCTAAAACTATGATCAAAACTGTTGCCGGGACCCATAATTCGTATAGTTCTCTGTACCGTATCATTTGTATTAACAGTTACATTACTTTCGGTATTGGAAATGTTCCTATCGGTGCACACAAAGCGTAGATACATTTGAATTTATTTGTATATGTATTCCTTATAACACTTAAAGTACACTAAATTAATTTAAATTTAATACTTTTTTAGCTTAATGATTTTCAAGTTTATTTAAAAGAGCTAAGAAAAATAAAAACACAACTTTGGCGGGATTTGATGATAAACGTTAATGATACAGATTTGTCAAAGAATATCTCAGTACGCTACGTCTTATTTAGTGTGTTCAGTTTTCAAGTAGGTAATAAAGACCATAGAAGCATATATAAAAAACAACACGTTGCTTGTTTGCCATGGGCAATGGGTGGTCCATCCAGGCTGACTTTGACAAAAGCTGTGGTCTATCAAAATTGGTGTGAAAAGGTCGTCTTTTTTGTCACAAAAATCAAATAAAGTATAAAACTGTGTACGGATGTAAATACACTAAGAAGCTCACGGTGAGTGGTCGCGTGAGTGAGTGTGGTCTATCCCACCACTAAAAAAAAGTAATGAGGGTCGGTCTAAAATTAGTAAAAATATGTCTCCATTTAAGTCAAAACAAACTGAAAAAGCCGTGCAAGTGTGCAGTTTAAATAATCTAAGAAGCTCACGTCGATTGTAGTCGCGTGAGTGCCGTGAGGTGCAAGCACCTCGCGGTGATGTGGTCTGCTCCACATTGAAAAAAAAATTTGGTCGTCGGTCAATAGTAAAAAGTAAAAAATTGTCTCCATTTATGTCGCAAAAACTAAAAAACTCTGTGCAGATGTGAACACATTAAGAAACTCACTGCAAGTTAGGTCGCGTAAGTGCCGCGAAGTGCGCGCACCTCGCGGTGGTGTGGTCTATCCCACTACTAAAAAAAAAAATTGGCGGTCGGTCAAAACTTGTTAAAAAATTGTCTCCAATTGTTACACAAGAAAATAAAAAAGTTTGTGCGTAAATACACTGAGAAACTTACGGCGCTGGTGGTCGCGTGAGTGCCGCGAGGTGCACGCACCTCGCGGTGGCGTTGCTCACAATGCGTTTTTCAAATAAAATCTTGTACAGTTGCGAAGCAGTACTAAAGCATATTGAGGTTAGTAAAAAGAAAGTTGTCATTTTACTATATCACATATTTGGTTCTGTTCTACTCTTAAAGTGCTTTCATTCGATACCCATGAAGCTTGGGTTGGAAAACAAAAGCGGTCCGTCATTTTGACAGCGGCGGCGATTTTGAATTTTTTTCAATGTCTCTAACATGGCTGTATTAAACTTATAAAACCCTTTCATTTGATACCCATGATGTAAGGATTACAATACAAATGATATTTGGCCTTTTTGGACCGGCGGCCATATTAATTTTTTAGCGTCGCCACTAATTGCATTCGATAGTACTGAAAAAATCATTTCATTCGATACCCATATTACCGTGTTGTAATAGAAAACCGTGAGAATATAGCAAAAAAAAAAAATGAACCATTACAAAATGGCCGCAAGCGCCGCCGCCATCTTGAAAATGTCAAATGTCAAATTTTTCCATTGTAGTAGACTAAGCTCCTCATCCATTAGCGGTAACTACAGGCGCGCAACTGTCATCGATTCCCGTCAAAAAATTCACAAATTCGCCGAAAATAAAATTTGCCGTAGCTCCCAGTGTTGCCATACATCTGGCCCAAAAAAGGGGGTAGAAATGATTAGCGACGCGCGGTCCACCCCGTCATGTGAAAAAAATCGAAAAACACGTTATTTACGTTCTCCCCAAAATCAGGGTAAAATACCTCACAATCGGGGAAAATTACCCCTCGGTTCGATTCACCTCTCTGAGCACTACAAAAGGTATGCTAGAAAGAAGCCATGAGCAGATCTTCCTGTGTGATCGGCGGTTTGTGATCCTAGCCACTCGATATAGTGGGTGTGGACCACCACCTGACGGTAGCTACTCAATTAATCTGTGAATAATTCATATCATGTTGAACTATAACAATTCTAGATTAATACATGCTTCCTTAACTCACTATACTGTTGCCATGTGGATACAAGAGTAGGTAAATGGAGTGATGAAGCTGAAAGTGGGTCAATTTGTATCATCAAAAATGATCCTAGAAGTCCAGATGGCGCGACAAAAAATGTTGACTAGACCTCAGTTATTCAATTATCTCACAATGTTCAATTCGCTGAATACAGGCAGTGATCACCAGTTGGTAAAATACACGTGTAATTTTAAATACCAAATGATATCGATTGATGAAGTTTACGCGCCATCCACAAGTTAATCGGATCCAAACCCCCGAACTCTTTCAACTCTACATATATTACAAAATCGGATAGCGTTGGAAGATTTTCTTAAGGTATGTTTACCCTTTTTCCTTACTGACATGGGAAGCAAGATCTCAGAATTGACCTTTAAGTTAATGTCAGTGACGACTCTAAAGGAGCTCTCCGGCGATTCAATAAATAAATTCAGAAGGTATTAAAGAAGCCATAGTGTGAAATAATAATAATAATATCATTTCATGGTGCAGATAGAGATTAGACCCAGTTGGTACACTCCACGCACACTTTCATGAAATTTCGCTTAAATGTATCCCGTATATGTAAATGATCTGTATCCCCGCGCAAGCCTTATAAAGGACCGTGTCTTATAAAGATACGTGATTTAAGCTACATAATAATAAATCAATTTATTTGTCTTAACAAACTTACATTATTTTGATTTTTAACATTGTGATTTTATCATTATCGTAAAGACAAAATGGTTTACAACTCAGTAGTTGTCGACTAGCGACACGACACGACCTCTGCTATTCTGTCTCAACCTTTTACAATTTATTTTTAAAAGCAGTGTTAGAGATACAAAACCAAATATTACCAAAAAGGAAAAATAAAAACTGAGTAAATACTAATAATAAAAAATAAAATAGGCACTCCATCAGTCCATCCATGCTATATTATAAATAAAGGTGCCTAAGTGTTCGTGCCAAAGTATTCGCAAGGGATTTGTCACTTCTATTTAGATTTAGATTCAGCTGCGTTAAGCTGAAGACAGAGGATGGCTGACTCATCACATCCCGACCTGAGCTTATAGCTGAAATGGAACGCTTCTATGAACAGCTTTACTTAACGTTGTAAGCACCTATTATTCAGGCCTCATCGGTCATTTAGGGTCTAGAGCCCTAAACTAATCCGAAGACATCCAAGCATGTCAAAAACAATAAGTCACCGGGTGATGATGGAGTTGAACTCAAGCTTCTGAATACGGGTGAACTACTTAAGTCAATACAAGTGGCAGATGTAGCTATTATTCGAGTAACTCATATCAAATGATTTAATAAATAAAATAATAAATCGATATATAATTGTGATGTATCCAGAATATTTATATTAAAATTACCACAAACAATATTTTTTTTTGTTTTGCTGGACATAATTCTTAAAGCACTTTCCATAGTGGACTCAAATTCTGGGTAATTACCAGATGGTGGTATGTATACACATAATATGATATAATTGTCAATTTCCATTCAAGAAGTTGTCTTGATGTTACGCACAATGTTACGCTCAATAGATAGAGCAACAATATTTTTTCGTTCCTTACTCTGAATTTCATTATTCAAAATTATTAAGGATCCACCTCTAATGGCAGATTTCCTAGTAAATGAGCTAATAATCTTATAATTATCTAGACTGGTCAACAATTCATGATTTCTTAACCAAAGCTCGAGATGCACAATACATCAATGCTTGCAGATTCTAAAAATAAATTCAATTCTAAATCTTTACCAGAAAAGCCTTGAATATTGTGATGAACAACCCTTAAATATCCAGACCTTTCTTTGGTCAATACTTGGCAAGAGGCCACCTCTTTTGTCTTAAAACTTAATTTAAATTACTTGGAACTTCTTCCAAAATTTTATAAAAAATATTTGGCTTAGGAAAAGCATTGTCAACGTAAGCATTATAAGCCATGCTCTTGGCAAAATTTACAAAATGAAAACGTAGCGAAAGTGCTAGTTGTTTTCGAGAAAACATTGAAAGATAGAATGTATCGTTTGTCAGCTGAGACTTACTATTAATATAAGTCATTCTATAAATGTAAGTATATGTATTTGAATTTAATTAATTACATTATACTGAATTAAATTAAATACTAAATTTTGTTATCTTATCCGAAGTATTGGGATACAATTAGATCGTCTTTTTGTCATTTTAAATTATTATTTTAGCAGAGCTGCGTTCGAAGTAAGTTAACCTTGAACGCTATGCGGCGTTCTGTGTGTCATTTATGACTCAGATTAAGTTGCATCCAATTGCACGCGCTGATTATATTTCTATGCATTATTAATCTCAGTGTAGATCCATAACGCTCCAGAGTTATGTATGTATACAAGCTCAAGATCTCCAGAGTCGAATCCGACGTATTCAAAAGACTTTCAAGTCTTCTGAATAAGCCTGATTCTGAAAAGAATAAACCACCATAGATTATGTACATACGCTGCGGCAAACTATACAGAAAACCGAAGAGTTTAACTAGTATGCATTATGCGTTTGTGGGCTATGAGGGGAGTTCAAATTGTTGTGATATGGTTAAGTCTCTGCTTTAGTCTCTCCAGAGCTATCACATACGGCTATAATAAGGTGATAGGGCGACGTGATATCACCGAAAGTGTTCACAATTACACTGGAGGATGTTTTTAATATTTTGGACTGGAGAGGACTGGATATTCAAATCAAAGGCGAAAACATGACGCATCTTCGTGATCTCATAGTCATGGCTAACACCATGGAGGTATTAGAGCGCAATGCTCAAAAACCACAGTAGGGTCCTTAACATGTTCCCGGAAGTCGCTTGGCGTTCTCGGGGGCTCCCTACATGCCTGAGGAAGGCCATCCCTGAGGTTTTTAGTGGGTAGGCCTCCCCCTTCTGGGGAGGAGAACCCCATAATAAATATAAACCGCATAAAAAAAAGTTCTTAACATGAACATTGGCAAGGCAAAACTCTGTTTACTTAGGAGAAAATGTTTAACTAGCCAACTCCAACATACAAAAAGAGGTTAATCTACAAATTTAACTCGACTGGGAAACGTTCGGGAAGCTACGAGGTAATGTCAGGTCTTTAATTCGTGCGTGTTGCCACCGATGACATATGGGATTGAAACATAACCGTTTACAATGAGTCCTATAAGGCAGTTTAAAATTACCCAAGGTGTAATTAAAATATCATCAAATAAGCTCGCAGTTTTCTTAGATAATACAATCAGAAATTATGAAATCTGCAGAAATACTGGGATCACCGACAAAGGTCCTTGAGTAGTAGGTGTATTCTAATCTCGGAGGAGCCTATGTAGAGCAGTGGGCGTTTATCAAATACAATGAATTAATTAATAAATTCAATAAAATATATTTACTAGAATATTGTACTTATAGTTCCTGTACGACTTAGTTTATGAATAAACTCTGAACCCGATTAACAGAGCATTGACATGTAAATGTATATAATCAAACATTTTTTGAAACATTTTTAGCTACATAACATTACGTGCTATTATTGCTGCAGTAAAAAAAGTTTCTCTATTTTCTCTCATATTTCAAAACATCTCAAGTGAAGCGGAAAGAACAATAGGTGTGGTGTTTCAAGGTCTTTATCAAATTGTACAATACATAAAAGATTTTATATCTTACGAATCAATTTTGTTAAAGTAATGTTGGTTATACATAGCAAAAATATTACCAACTAGGTATTGATGATCAGTGTAAATATTTCGCTGGCTTACATATAATATTAATCATTATTAAAAGATTTCATAATTAATCTTTCTTGAACATACTAATGATTTATTATTTTAACAAAAAAATAAGTTAGTATAATAACTAATATCAAACAAATAAATAAACAATATCAAAATAACATGGTGACTAAATTCATTCAATACATTGTAAGCTAAGTACATACGATGCAAAAACTCAATAACAAAATAGATAATAACGTACCTTTGATTGTTCGCAGATTCCCATGATATGGTGATCAGATTTAACAATGCCCCCACTGTTAACTTTACTGATGATGTTGGCTGCAAAACTACTTTTAGGATACTCAATTCTCAGGTATATTTATTGTTTGAAATAGATTATATTATGCATATTCAATTTTAAATAATATATTGCATATTGCGAAGAGATAGTGATATTACCTTTTAATTCTAGTTGTAAAATTATAAATATACTAATAATAATAATACACTAATGATATAAATTTGAGTACAGAAAAGTTGTTATGACAACGTCAAAAATAATATGAGTTATTTAAATAAACTAATTTGGCGAAAATATAATGCACTTGGACTCTTGTTGAATTAAATAATAAAATTTGAAAGACAAATCATTTTCGCACGCCTATATACATTTGGAACCTAAATCGGATGATAATATTAATAAAACACAAATGAATGATGAATAGATGAATGATTTAAAAGGGATATGTGAAAATTTTATTGAGTATTTATGTAAAAATTCGAATCGAAATGAAGCTCAATTAAAATGAAATTTAAAGCAATTTTACTTAAAATAATGCAATATTTTGCTATTAGGTACTTATTCAGGTTTATCCAAATATAAAATAGTTCGATTTAATGTTTTCAGGTTGTTACTAAACCAGAGTTTAATTTTCTCACCGACCCGTTATATAAAAACATTTCTATTCTGATTTGGGACCCAGCAAATTATTCTTCGACAGTAGAAGATTGGTTTCACCATCCAGATTTTCCATTATTCCCTGTTTATAAGAAGTAAGTTGAATGTCAAAACTGTCTTATTTGTGGTGTTCAAAAATTATTCATGCTTACTAATCAAAATTATTATAGATTACTTGATAAGACGCCAAATGCAGATGTACATCTGTTAAATCCACAAGTTCTATGGGAGCTCTGGAAAGTTTTACAAAACTTCTCTCCTTACAGACTTAGAAGAAATCCGCCCTCATCAGGATTTTTAGGTAAGTTCGTAAATTATTAGAAAAGGTGTAAATTTACTTGTATATAATAGTATGAAGTGTATTGGTACTCTACAAGTATCTTAAACTATAAGACATTGTTATAATTACATTTATTTTGATTCCGGATATAGATACGCTAATAACCTTGCGTGTTAAGATATGTTTTATAATTATATTAGCGAGAAGAGACCTGCATCATTATACACCTATTACAAATCTTATAATCTTTACAAGTGTACTTCGTTTTTTTTTTTGAGTGATTAACTCATATTTTCTTTACACTTGCTTTCTAAAAATAAAAACCTGAATTGAATATTGGCTTGTTAATTTTTTTTCGTAGGCTTATGGCTCGCACTGCAGAAATGTGATAGGGTGCGTGCCTTTGAATATGTACCGTCTGCACGTGCAACTCGCCGCTGTCACTACTATTCCAGTTATGAAGATACGGCATGCACTTTCGGTGCTTGGCATCCCTTAGCACAAGAAAAGGCACTGGCAGAGAAAATACGACGGAATTCTGACATAGATGTCTTTCAGAGAGGATTTATTGATATCCCAGGTCTAAATAAAATGGCCTGTTAATATAATAAAAAATATTTTACATAATAAATTATTTTTTTAAACAGTTGTTCAAAAGGGCGTACTTTCAGACTCTATAATTATGGTTCGAAAATAAACATTTTGTATAGCTATTTTTTTTCTGTTATCAGTTTGTTTTACGAGTTCGATAATTAATTTTGCAGTATAGTTTTAAATTGTCAAAGTTCTTTTTCGGTTTTCTGTTTACCTATGTTTAATATAGTTTGTTACCTGCAGTAATCTTTGGAGGAACAATTATTCCATTCACGAAAGTGGTTAAAACTTAGGAATTGTATTTGACCAGTGCATGACATGGCGGCCGCAGGTTGAGGCTGTCCGGAAGAAGCTATTTGCTGCATATAGTACCCTAAATAGATTTAACTTTCTCCCGATAGCTACAAAGACAGTGTTAGCTCAGTCACTCTTGCTTTCCTTGATTGACTACGCTGACGTTGCGTGGATTAATTTATCTGAGGAACTACTTGACAGCTTGGTGCGGCTGCAAAATGCATCAGGTTCATTTTTAATCTGCGTAGGTTTGACCATGTTTCTAACTATCGCTCTCAACTAAAATGGTTACCTATTCGCCAGCGCAGATACATGTTTTATTCCTACTTTACAATATTTTGTACCTTCCAACATCTCCAACCTACCTTAAATCTTTGTTCTCTTTTCGATCCCATTCATCATGTCGTGCCTTGCGTTCTAATTTTAATCCGACTCTGAATATACCGCCCCGAAGTACCGACTTGTTTTTCATATTCTTTTTCGGCTTAATATGCCGTCCGGCTGTGGAACTCTCCCGGAGGGTATTAGGAGAGCGCGAACGCTGGAGTCCTTTAACAATCAAGTCCGTGTTCACTTCCTGTCAAAGATTCCTTAACTTAAACTAGTTATAGCCTATTGTCCTGCAATTACTGCAGCCATCCTATATTTGAATCTCCTTTTAATACTTCCCTGGTCCTAGGTTGCCTGGAAGAGATTGCTGTTCAGCAATAAGGCCGCCTTTTGTACATTTGTTATTTTCTTTTTTTTTTGTGTGTGTATTTTATGTATTCAATAAAGGGTTATGTTATGTTATGTTTACCTATGTAGTTGAAATAAACATAGTTAATTCTTTGATTTGTTTACCCACTAATTGTATTGATAATTGTCGAGTAATACACGGGTGAGTGGGTTATTGTCGACTTAATAACCGAATTCGGCTCGATATTGTTAATGACAACTTCTTTGCAGTAACCTATTTTCCATCCTTGTAGTACAATGTTTTATTTCCTTTTTTAAATATGTTAATTAATTCTACATAACTATTTAGTTTAATTTCGGGATAATGTTATTTAGGCACATTTGTTATATACTGTATAAAGACAATAAGATGACTTAGATATGTACCGACTGTATGATATTAGATACAAGTGCATCATTTATTTTTATCTATTTTCTGGTTTATGGAATTGAGTGGTAGTTTGCTGGTGACAGCGCATATTATAAATAATTGAACAGTTTTATTTACTATTGATAGTGCCGAGGCACCCTCTCGTTCCAACATTGTGTGATAATTCAGTTCAAGCTATGAATATTAAAGAAGATCCTAGTGTTTTCTTCAAGGCATATAGTATAATACGATTGTGATACTTGTGCATGCATATTCGGCGTCTAAGGACATTTTGTAATAAACCTATATCGATAGCCGTAAATGGCTTTTATAATGTCACCTTGATGTAGGTTCAGGAGGTTGATAATTCTTTCCAGATTCAGGCGTACGATCTTGGTAGACTTTTACAGACTCATCAAAGGTGATCCAAATCACTTCAAAGGTGTCCTCGTGACCACAAACATTCACTATTTCAGAAGTAGTATTTTTACCACTATAGCTATTAGCTAACACACAAACGGCACGGATTAGATAATAGAGGAAAGAGATCTAAATTAAAAAGGGTTTTAGGTTATATCTTAGCTGTAAGAGTATGATTGTTGGCTGCTTATATTCAATTAATCATATAAAACTTCTTTAACTTGAACAAAACTTGTAGAGAAATTTGTATTGTTAAAATATCTAAAGCTACTATAATCAAATTATTTTCATCTGTATATCTTTGTGTTTATTATTTTGCTCACGATTTAATATTATGCTACATGTTTTAATATTAATTCTTCTTCCCTATTCCGAAGCCAAAGAAAACATACATAAAGAATGTCTTCCTATATATTTAAGTATCATTATTAATATAAGGATTTAATGTTACGCACAAAACATAAATTTACATAAAATAATGTGCCTTTTCATTATTAATTTTACGGTCACTAAGAGCTCCAGCTTATTCAAAGTATGCTAGGATATTTAGATCGAATCAAAGTTTCTACGAGTAGAACTGACATCGAGTAGATTCATTATTTACATTAATGCTAATGTCCGTGGGATTTAAAAAATCCTGTAAGTGGTTCGTCACCATAAAAATCAACCACAGTGTAGATTGGTTGACTTCATATACTACTTTGAGTTTCAAAACGCAAATATACGTACATATGAAATGCGATAAAAAATTTTTTTTTCATGGAACCCTGGATCTTCCAATTGAAAGGCTAATTCTGAAACTATAAGGTTTCGTTTTTGATTGATGTTATTGTACTAATGTTTAAACTAATGTTATCTGAGTAAGTGTATATTTCATGACTGACAACGAAAACCTCGAGAAAACTGAGAAAGCGAGGTAATCGCTATAAGGGGTTGTTAATTATTGTTCTGATGATTATTTTCGTCTACTAATATTCTCTGACATTCTTCTTGAGGATTGGGTTTAGGAACAGATCCAAAATTCTTCTTATAGCCCTGGCCACCATAGCTTAAGCCTTGATCCACTGCCAATGGCATTATATTGTAAAAACTATCGATTGTAATAATAATATTTGTAAAATTCGATTACAATCATTCGAAATATTAATTCGATTATAGGAATTCTTAAAAAACTAATAGGTTTTTTAGTATTTGCCAAGAGTACATTACAGCAAGTAGCGAAATGAAGTTAAAAATATTACGATAATGTATTCTGCCTTTGAGTAGATGTATCGAGCGGTCCTCCTTTTTAATCATACGTTTGATATGTAACGAAGGAGTTGTCCTTGATTTGAACCCTACTGTGAAGATGGCTGTTGTGGTGTCTTAAATTTATTGTCCCGGAAGATATGTTTGATTTCCACTTTATGTTATTCAGGTAAAGCCATATTGGCCATGAGGTGCCCTTGCACAAGTGGTTGTATTTTTAGCATTTTGCTAGCACTGGGTAGGGTGCGTTGATGGAATACTGATGCCTCCGAGCTGCTGTATGATTATGGATTCTGCGCGGGCGCACGGAATTAGTGCTATATCCGAGATGTTGCGCACTTGGTCTGTATGCTTAGGGCTGACTTGTTCTCTTAGTAATATGTGCTTATAAAAACATACTTAGAGTTTTGGATAATAAAATTCCTAGATCGTGACAGGAGAAATCTTTGTACTAAGCCAAGTGCTCATCAAAAAAAACTTCGTAGGTATTGTTACATACTTCGCTCTACGTATACTGTACGAATGTAATCTAGAGTAGGGTGTGACGCGGCATATCCAATTTTGATGTTCAGACTATATCCAGGGTGGCCGTCTGCTCTAAAGAATTCTTGCTTAAACATTTTCTTCAACACAGTAGTTACCTATTGTTGAATTTTGGTTTGAAGAGCAAGATATGATAGTACAAGCAATGGGTAACATCGTTTAACATGTTATATCACAAGTTGGTAACGAACACTGTAGTTCCTGTGGCGATTACAGATTTGTTGAAAATCATATAGTACATAGGTAGCTTACATAGGTAGGTACATGTAAAACTAAAAGAAACTCTCCTACTTTTATAAAAAGTTACTAATTTCTCTTGTCAGTACTTACATCTATCGCCATTTTTGCCTACATTGTACAAATTTGCAAATTGTGTTAATCTTTTTAATTCCTGGTACGACAATTATATTTTCCTTTAATTTCTGCAAGAAAGCTTCTCGTGGCTTACCTCTATACATTTTATCTCTGTTAGTCTAATTGTGAGATTGTTGTATCTTATCAGCGCTGTCTTTTCTTTATATTAAGATCAGTTAACGGCTATTTTTATTTTTTATTTTATTTTTCTAAGAAAATATATTTTCTTCACATCGCTCTCGAGTCAATCGTAGCAAGCTTAGATTTAGGAATTAGTATTGCTATATTAGTCGTGTCAACGCTAATAACTTATTTATACCATAATTTTAACCTATTATACTGTTATCCAATTAAATCTTAATATTATAAAAGACATAAACTTTGTGAATTTGAATGCTTTTGGTAATCTCTGTTACACTGACTTGTTTTGCTAAATTGGATAAGGAGTAAAATATTTTATGTGAGAAAGTAATATGACACAATACTGATATAACACGGGCGTAACTGACTGTGGATAAAAAGTAAAAGTAATAATAATAGAAAATTATGTGTTAGATGAAAATCTATATTTCAAGAGCCGCTCAGGCCATCTAATTGATACATACACTGTGTATGATTCTTAAAGAAAACAGAATCTGAACATGTTATCTTATCGACTTCAGTGTGTGGGAGGAGTACATTCTTACATCCAGTTCCAGCAACATTCAACTTTTTACAATTTCAGTTTTATATTATTTGTTTATATTATAAATGTGAAATGGGTGGTATGAATAGTTTTATTAATTGTGGACTAACATTTCTTATGTAATACTTTAACATTTCACTTTATTATCCAAAGTAAAGTTAAAACACAATGCAACCAGCCGCTAGTCTTTAACATCTACTTGCATCAACATACATATATTACTTCTTACTTATACTTTTATTACTTATATTTTTATATCTTAAATTACAAATGCGTGACGTTATTCAGTATGTTTAATACTGGAGCAACAAATTCTAAAGTATTATTGGAAATTCACTGACACTTTCAATGAGATAGTAAAATTCAACATTAAACTGGCCATAATACTGGTTCGGATGTTTGGATGCACCTTGACTATGATTAGAGTCTGCCTTCAGGCATCAAGTTGATACTTTACACTTTAAGACTATTTTAACATCGATGTTCTAGTCGACGGCTTAGATTTAAGTGGTGTGTAGCAGTAGTTATTGAAATAACGCTACCTATAAGGATAATGATGACCCTAACGTTATTTAATTAGCATCACTACACTTTGTAAGCAGAACTTCCTCATTCTAGTTTGTAAACAAGTCGTCACTGATTGACGAATTTTAATTCTTACCAACAGTTTGACGTGATTCGTATTCAGATCGTTCACACATAAGCACGGGTATCTAAGACATGCGTGACAATATTTTGACATCGTTCTATTTGTTTCTTTTAAAATATAAAGTAATTATACATAGACATGAATCCGGCGATGAACTTGCACGAGTATCTATGGAAATAGCGTCTATTAGCGATAGTGAAGATTTGAACACTCCAAAATTAAAAGTATTCGTCCAGGTTGTTATAAAAACTCATTAAAAACCGGAAAAACTAACAATACATTTAAAAAGACATATAATTTTTTTCTCCCCGAAGGCATTATACAGTTGGGGAGAGATGTAATAAGCACTCCAATTTAGTCGAATTTCATTAAATCCCTCAGTCCTTTTGTCGCAGCGCCTATTGCTATGTGGTATTGTATGACCTAAAAGGGAAATGGAGTAATACAAACAAACTTGCTGAATAACTTCTGTAACTCTCGCACAAGAGAGCGACCTAATACAATTTTTTATAAGGCCGTTCGTACTGGAAGTGGTCCCATCAATTGTAACCAAAACTAACTAAATCGGGATAAAAAATCAAATCCTTTTTATTTATCAATTTTGACTCCATTCTCCCAACTTCTTACTTTAATCTCATCTGTTGTTGTTGGTAGTTCAATTTCAATATCTCAATAAGAAATTTCAAATGTGCGCGTTTAATATCAAAATTCCCGGGTTGAAAACGCTATATTGAATTTATCTAAGTCTTTCATGGTCTCAAGTTTGACTATGGATAACCTTTGTAAATCGATGGTGACTAATATTCTTACTGTTGACATTGAAGACAAAATGCTGATTACCTGATAAAATAACGATCGTAAAAGATTTCGAGATGATCAAATACTTATATACCTAATTACTGTATTGTGAACATGTCGTTATGTTAATATATATTTAAATATACCTTAATAATACATATAATATGCCCAGATTGTATTTTGAACGACATTTCTCAAAGTCCTTGCAAACTTGTTATATCTTATAAATATTATCCAGTTGTTTATGAGCCAAAAATAATAATTAGCAAACGGTGTAATTGATAACTTCATCGCGTTTTTTTAAACAGATATCTATTAATTATTATAATGTTATGCTCTTGATAAGTGACGATATAGTCAAAACTAGAAGCTATCTTTACTGTTACTCATGTTACTCAGCTGTAGAAGAAATATTTACAAATTACACTTACCATATTCTCCAATGCGTTACATGCATTAGCGACGAATATAAATTTTAAGTAAACCGAATTGGCGTAGTTTTCTTCGTGAACGTTGTTTTTATCAGATTTTAGGTCAACGTCGTCTCTCGTTTCGTGGAACAAGCTTGTGACCAGCACTTGGGCTTAAGATTTTATCAGCTGTTTTCTTTAAAAAATAGTCCCTGTTCGATATTTAAACACTTTACTGTATGTCTTCGTTTCTCAATCACTTTGAAATAAATAAAAATCCATTAATATTTATTTTCTTTAAAATATATATTCAGTGCAATACGCACGCACGCGTAAGTAAATTTATTGTTCTAGTTTATCATAATCATTTCAGTCGAAATACAGTTTCTGCTGGACATAAGCTTTTCCCAAGGATCACGCTCGTAATTTGAGCATTTAGGGCCGTCTGCTATTATTATTTTTAAGTGTGAATTTTATAATTTGTCTGCAGATCTGAAATATTCCAGTAAACCCGAAGTACACAAGGCCTTTGAAGAACATTACTGCAACCTTTATACACTCACGAACAAATTTAGAGGAACGCATAAAAAAGTGTGTATAAAACAAAACATAATGGACATTTCGTTATATATTTTTTGTAATTTGGATTCTGTTTATTATTCGTTAATTTAACATTGCAAACATCGAAAAAACAAATGATCACAATGGCAAAACTTAACCAGATTAAGAAAACAGAAATAAATTTACAGATTAGAATAATTTTTTACTTAAAGTTTTTATTCATTTTTTTCGTAATGCTTAGGAAAGCCTGTAAAAGCCTTGGCATACCTACTCCTGATTAATTTTATCAATAAAATTTTGAGAGATTGCGTTCCATTCTTCTTGTAAAGCGTTTTTAAGCTCCCTCAAATTAGCAGGGAGAGGATTTCTTTTTAAAATTTGTCGTCCGAGCTTATCCCATACGTGTTCTTTAGGAATAAGTCTGGTGAGCGCGCTGATCACTCCATGGCATTGATTTCAACGTCTCGAAGGTAATCGACAACCACAGCCGTAGTGTGGGGGCGTGCAATATTATGCATAAAAACAAATTCATCTTCTAAGAAATGGGCAAAGGGCACTACAATTTCTTCTAAAATCTCAGTTACATATCTTGCGGCTTTTAGTGACCTCGATGACACGGAGTTCCGTACGTGCCCTCATACAAAACCTCCCCATACCATAATTGACCCTCCACCATATGCCTCTTTTCCAGAGATGTTGCACTGTGTGTACCTCTCTCCTGGGCATCTCCATACTTTAATCCTTCTATCATCTGGCTTCAGGCAAAATCTGGACACATCTGTAAATAAAACTTGACTCCAAGTTTCGTCATCCCAATTTTCGTAGTTGCGAGCAAAATTAACTCTTTAGCTCAATGAATTATTTTTCATTTTGTGTACGTACTGACAGAATAGTCCAATTGATTATTTATGATGTGTGTCCTATTCACATGCAGATATTGTGAGTTTGGATCAACCAATTAAAGTTATACTAGACGTTGTAGTAGTTTGTGAACTTGAGCGAGGCGTCTACCACATTCCGTAGTGTGCTAGGGAAGCTAGCTACTACCAGGAAGTATTGGACACATGCCTATTGTGCTCTAACTCTGGCACCAGGCCAATAGTAATAGCTTAACTGTACTTCCAAGTTGCAACGCATTGTGCACTGTTTGGTAATAACATTATGCCGAATACTTACATTACCTCTGTTATTTAAATATTAAACTCAAAAGCATTTTTTTAAATCCCAGGTCTCGTGATTTGAATATTTGTCTAATAATGCTGTTCATAGAAAAATAAATTAAAAGAAGATTTTTTTTACATTCTGATAAAGGCCGTGCCCAAATTACTTTCAAAATCGAACTAAAAATCTATGAGTCGTTTAGCTTAACGAAAATCAATCGCAAAAACATTTGTTTATTGTGAATGAATAATGAATAAATAAGTAAATAACTTATGCTGTAAGTTGTTTTCCTTTTTGCAAAATTTTATGATTCTAAGCTTATGAGGATTGAATTATAGATCTTGATTTCTCTATGTAATATTAGAAAATGTTATTAAGAAACTTAGTTTCTATATAAATTCAACTGGCTGTAGTTATAAGTATGAGAAATTAAATTTGACAGCATCACAGGTTCCCAAGTATAGGATCTTCATACAGACGGATAACAAAGTTTTCCAATAAAGTTTATGTTTCTCCTTTTAAAACATTGAACCATATAAGTAACACGATATCAAACTGCCAGTTTTTCTTTTGTTCCCCCTGAGGAAAATGCATTAAGTTGCATACCCCGGCTGTGGCGAGCCGGCGGTTATGTGGGGCTTTCCTCCCCAGAAGGGGGAGGCCTACCCACTAAAAACCTCAGGATTGGCCTTCCCCAGGCATGTAGGGAGCCCCCGGGAACACCAAGCTACTTCCGGGAACCCCCAAGCCTCCGCTCCCCCGCCGATACAGGGGAGCCCTCCTCGGGGAGGCTACAATACCTCCCCCGATTTCCACCACCGACGACGCCCCCCGGCCACGGAAGGGGAGTGGTCTCTCCCGGGTCGCCGTACCCGCGGGCGTGATTTCCTCGCGCCCGCCGGCGACCCGCGGCATCGCCGCAGCTGTGCTACCGAGCCCGGCGCCGCCTCCTTCGAGCGGGATAGGCCATCTCCTGACCCCGCTCGGCGGCCTCCTTCTGGAGCATCACTGCTTCACAGAAGGAGACTACATCCCTCCAACCTTCCTCGTCCACCAGCATTGCCGCAATCAATGCCGGCGGAGACAGATCTCGCGATCTGGCAATGTGTCGATCCCTCCCGTCCTATTCGACACAGATACTCACCAAAGCAGCCGTGCCCGGTGAGTATCTGAGTCAATCGGTAGGTGACCTCTTCCTTCCCATGGAGCCAAGCTTCGAGGTGCGGGAGTACGGCACCACGGTGCCACTCCCGCTTAGGCACTTCGTGCGCGGGTTCCAGGGCGCTCCCCACCATCGCTCCCCCGGTCGACACGCCGCGACGCATACGTCGCCGCGTACATGTTACGCCAGGATGTCGAATGGGGGGGAGCGTCCCAGAACTGTCGCCGCCTCGTACGAGATTGTACGGTAGCCTCGTACGATCCGTATGGCCATTATCCGCTGTGCAGGCTCCGTAGCAGAGCTCTGCAGTGGGGGGACCTCGCGCAGTCTTGCGACCACACGGGAGCCACATACATGGCCACGGTTCGCACGACGCCCTCGTACAGGCGGCTTCATCCCTCCACTCAACTTCATCCCTCGGTCCCCCGAGATTGGGGAGCAGGCGATGCAATGCGCCCGCCACCCTTTTGGCTCGGTGGACCAACCGCACGAAATGGTCCTCGAAGCTCCAGCGGCGGTCCAGAGTGAGGCCCAGGTACTTGATGTACGGACCCACCGGGACCACCGCGTCACCCACCCGGATCCGGCAGCTGGGTGGTTCCCGGCGCCTCGGAAGGCAGTGGAAACATAGCGCCTCGGTTTTGTGAGGCGCTATTTCTAAACCCAGCCGGCGGATCGCCCGCACAACACATGCCACCCCAAGCTCGGCAAGCCTGAGCACCGGCCCGAAGTCGGCCCCAGTCGTAACGACGAGAGTGTCGTCAGCGTACGAGAGACGACACTCACGCCGTGAGGAAGGCTGGTGCGAAAGACCGCGTCGTATGCGAGGTTCCATAGCAGGGGTCCCAACACCGACCCCTGCGGAACCCCGCATTCGACCCTCCTTGACGTTTCCATCCCGTCCCGTCCCATCATGCCGATCGTCCTGTCGTGCAGATAGTCCCCAACCACGGCCCGCAGGTAGAGAGGCAGCTCGTGGTATACGAGCGCCTCCCTAATGGCCTGCCAGGGGAGGGTGCCGAAGGCGTTGACGATGTCTAACGACACCGCCAACGCCACCCTCCCCGATTGGACTGTGGACTCCGACAGGGAACGAATACGCTGGACGAAGTCCAGCGTTGATCGCCCCCGCCAGAATCCAAATTGGCAGTCCGATAGGTCGGGACCCGCGCGCGACAGGTGCTCGCTGATACGAGCGGAGATAACCCTCTCAAAGAGTTTCCCAAAAGTAGTATACTAATATCAATGAAACATTAATGTCTATTCAAATATCAAAGGGGTTACATTATAAAAAGTAATATTACTTATATTTTAGATTTGTGTTATATTATACTACCTAATTGCATGAACTTATAAGATTATAACGTACCAGAAATATCCTCGAGCAAAGGTCTGTTACCTTGGCTCCCGGCGAAGGTCCCATGCATGCAATCCTCTTTATAACTAATCAGTTAATAAATACATTAAAGTAAATAGAAATGATGTGTCGTACATAAATATTTAATCTTCGGAAGGAAGTAAGAATTAGCATAGGTTTTCCTTATTATTTACATAATTGTTTAATACCAATCTATCTACATTAAATAGGCACTGTTTAATGAATTTTATCTTCAATACAACAAGTATTTTTTGGAATTTGCAAATATTTATTATGCTTAGTTTTCGACATTATTTCTTTGATAAAAATATAAGAAAAGAAAAATAATATACATTGGATAACTGTGCAATCATAAGCATTTACCATAAACACTGAATAACCACTGAACAAAAACGGAAATTTAAATTTTCATTCAAAAATAAAAAAAAGCGCTACAATCGCTAAACGAACCCCTATTAACATGGTCTTAACGTAAATAGTAAATTAAAAAAATATATTCGGACAATATTTTAGTTTATAAATAGTGCATATTATTGTTCAGATTATACTGTACATCTGCATATTTAGGTAATATACGTGGATCCTAAGTAAAGTTTAATCGTCAAACAATCACGATTCGTTCTTGCTTTTTGCATTTTTAATATTATTCCTAATGCCAGACGGTGTCTGAATCCTAATTATTGGTCTCTACAAAAACAACTAATGAGGCAAATCTACCTAACCCGAGTAAGTCAGTACATTTGTTTGTACGATCATTATTTGTAATCCATTGTGACAAAGGCCAGAATCGGAGTAATCGAATTCAGCCTCAGGTCGACAATCTTTTGTCTATGCGTTATTTATTTATTTATTTTTTATGAACAGTCAAAACCACATTAAGGTAAACAGACGAATCCAACTTTTATTGGATAGGAAATAGAGGCGGTCTCAAAGTTCAACATGTGTGATCTGTTTTGAAGCCGTGTGTATAAAATACAGAGGAGAAGTAAACGCCTGACGTATTATCTACTACTCAACCTTGGGGACTCACCACAGAATAGAAATGGTTTACCGGGGAGAAAATATTGAGAACTTTAACATTATCATACTTTTTTAGAATATAATGTAATTCTTCAAATAAAAAAAAAGTATATCGCTAAAAATGATAAGCCTGTGAGTGATTTTCCTTATGAAAAATTTTCTTGAAGTTTATGTGATGTAAATGAATCACCTAATAAGCAACAGTATACAAAATAAATTGTTTGTATGCATTTTATATTCCTAGAAACAAAAGAGCGTGTATAAAGAAGCAATAGTCAATTGAGTTGATTGTGTGAGTCATTCGTTCAATTGTTCTGAATCACTTAAAAACTTTTTCTTTGCAATTGACGCACGTAGGGTACCCGTTGCTCATAACACATGAACGTGGGTGAGATATTTAGGTTATTGGAGCTTTTTGGAGCATGCATTTATATTTTATTTGTAATTAATGCACTAAGTTTGATGGGATGACATTAATATATATTTATTTGTATATATAATAATTAATCAACGTTTATGTCCAATTCTATATTATTTACTTGCTATAAATATGTATCATAGACAAAAAAAAAAACAATACCATACATTAATTATAAAGGAGATTATGGGCTTTTTATATTGCACAAAATTATCAAGGGGTCTGAAAGCAAGTGTACAGCAGCCAAGAAGGTTCTTTAGAGATTAGTGTAATAAGTAGAACTTAGAGTATTAATTTCTATTACACTTTAGGCAAATCTCCTAAATAATGGCACATAGAAGTGATATGGTACTAATCTTCAAAACTGGTGACACTACTCAGTTAAATAATTACAGACCTATCACGCTCCTTAGTTACGTTAACTTTGTAGTCAGTGTGGCTACCACGTGTTTGCACTACATAAACTGTTTATTGTTTGATGATAAATTATTTGTTTTATGTCAATGATAGGTTACGAAATAGTTTCCAATAAAAATACACAATAGAATGTATATAAATGAAAACAATTTTGAACATAGAAATTATAATATTGTGCGTGTGAGTACCATGATCTGTATTCGTGTATGCCTATAATGTGTGTACATTGAAGTGGTGCAGTGAAAGTGGAGAATTTTTTTTTTCTTTTTTTTTAATTTCCTGTATCATTAATCGATGATCCTAAGTAAAACCTTTGTTCATACCAAAAATCAGACATTTAGGACTTAATCTTCAGGTGGCGCACGTAGAAGGTAGTTTACAAAAAACTTAAATTTTTACGCAGAATTGCTCCCACTGTTCGAAGTCATCTCGTATATAAATCGGTTTTATTTGATGTGAATACAATTAATTGCTTGTGGTGAAGAAGTGAAAGTTGTAAGTGAAGTATTACAAATGCTGAAAACTCGGAAAGATTTAAGGTGTCCTATGTTTGGCGATCCACAAAAATTAAGTGATAATATGTTGCCGACGTATAGTGATGTAATTAAAAATTACTTATGGCACAGAAACTATCTACTCGAGTTGAATAATGGAAAAGATCCTTCAGTCAAAGATATTTGTGAAATAATTGCTACCGATATCGAAAATATATGGGCTAAAGTATCTATCCCTACAATTAGTCATCAACAAGTTGTCGCAAGATTAATTGTGTATTACAACAAGTATAAAGGTGCAAAAAAACTGCGTAATGACGCCAAAAAACAAACCTTTCATGAAGATTCTCTGAAAAAGTTATTTGATATCGCAACATGTAAATGTATATCTAGAGAAGTATGCAAATGTATAACTAAGGTGCCTGTTGCTAAAGAATTATTCTTACATGACCAACGAACTGATCGCAAAATGTATATAGGGACTGCTGACAAGGTGATAACCCAATCTATTCAGCGAGGAGAAATTAGGAAGCGAAAGTATGACCTGTTTGTGCAAAAATCCATGTGTGCTCCTAGTACTTCTTCATCTGCTTCAAATATAATTTGGACGTCTGACAGTTCTTCTACAGAAACAGAATCTAATAAAGATAATATTATCATGTCAACAGAAAAAAAAAACAGCTGCAAAATCTAGCTTCAGCGATAGAACAGGAATGTTCGATCGATCTGCGGCATTTATTGTGAACGCTGCATTGGTTGATTTAAATGTAATTAGCAAAGAGAACGTAAATAAAGTTATAGACCGCAGCGAAATACGATCTTCCCATTGATGCTGGGAACGTGACGACGATTGAGAAGAGTATTTTTGACTTTCTTGAGAGTAGATTCGAATATCAGTCTTTGATGGGTGTTGGTTGCGATGGCACAGATGGCACAGATGGCACAGGACATAAAAATGGAGTTATTTTTTTACTAGAAAAACACCTGAAACGCCTATTGCAATAGTTTGCGTGCTTGTTACATGCAAATGAATTACCACTTTGTCATTTATTCCCCAGTTTAGATGGCACAACAACAGGTTTTATAGTTTTTCTGGCGACATAGGAAAACAGCTAGCTAAGTGCCTCGATTAAAGTGGAGGAATTCGAAGTCATTTCCACAGAATTGCTAGCTTTGAATCCTAATTTGCTAAGTACTGATCAAAAATGTCTCTTTGAGATTTGCACCGCAATTTCTTCTGGTTCTGTATCCTCCAACTTAGCAAGCAAAGACCCAGGAAAACTGGTACATTCCCGATGGTTGACTTGCGCAAACAGGATTCTCGACAGGATCTCGAGACTTTCATTATGAAAGTTTATGCACCAACCTGGTTCGACATAAAGACAAAATTATCATGTAAATATGGCCCAATTCATGTTTTTAACATGGTTAAAAGATGTCAGTATTTATCAGATAACCTGAAAAGTATTGCACTGAAAACTATTCAAAGAAATTCATTCTTCGCACACCCAGAGAATTTGATGCTGGCTATGTTGCAAGATGATGCATCTCACATATGAGAGCTGGCTCTTTGAAGAGTGTTAAAAGCACGAAAAGAGACTAAAGGAAAGAAAGTTCGCGAATTTTGACTCCCAGAACTAAGGGCTAACCCATCTACTTATTATGATTTAATAGATTGGAAGCAAGAAAAGATTACAGAACCTCCTATGACAATGAAATATAGCGACACGGAAATTTCAAACCTGATTACTTCAGGAGCTTTGATGGATTTCGAAAAGTATCCTTGCCACACTCAGGCTGTCGAAAGGTGTGTCAAGCTGGTAACTGAGGCTTCGTTAGCAGTTTGTGGACCAGAAGCTAGAGATGGATTCATTCGTACAAGGATAAAAGCCCGGTAAGACATACCCGTTTTCGACACCAAATCTCAATATTTTCGTGTTTCTGAGCGATTTGAAACTACTGATTTTTAACAATAAAATATCATTTTTTGAGTTTATTTTGCTAGTTTATTATGATTTCAGTAAATTTTATGATTAAAATTGTTAAATAAGTCCATATATCCTTTTCAATAAATCATATATTTGAATGTCGAAAATTGCAATATTTCAAAACTTTAAACCTAATGCGCTACCTTAAGATATTTTAGAAAACTAAAATTTTGCATAATTACTTCTAATACATATTAATTATTATATTATCATCAATTAATAAAACAGGAATATTAAAATTAAAAAATAAAATTTTTCGCTCTACCCTATGTACATACCAATCATATATCTACTATGTCTAACATACTCGTATATGACAACAATAACAGTTATATTTATAGTAAATAGAATGATTTTCATTTAAGATTTATTTTTGGCTACATTTGTTTTATTTTTTTTAAGTCTATTCATATAAGCTCTATAAATATAAGAGAAATAGGAGAGTAATAGTTTAAATGAAAAGGTTATAGTACAAAAGACCACATACCCGTACGTATATTACGGTAGGCAGTCTTCAATCTTTATCTTTGTTGTTTGTGGTATTTGTGCAAAACATTGATTCTGTGATGTAGACCTCTACGACGTAGAGTCTAGGCTGCGCTTTGTTCTCTCTATAGGTATTTTTTTTAGGTTCTTAAATATATGTAAGTGTTCTAGTCTCTACACGAAAACACCTCTATTTAGATCCTTTTAAAGATACACTGTTGTGTCTTTGAACGTTTTGAAGTCTTTTTTGAATGCACCATCATTTTGGTGATATCATTGTAGTCATGGCAAAGATTATGGAAGAGATATGAACAATGTTCCAAGATACCCAGTATAGATTACTAACAAGTGAGTGTTGATGATAGTTATCACGTACGTAATCGAAATATAACAGCTTAGAATAGCTCCCTCATGAAGAACAAACGACTTTTAAAGGTAATGGATAGCGCTGCGCTTGTGTTAAATCAAAAACCTGAAATTTGTACAGGAACTGGTATGGCCCAAAGGTAAGGAGATGCATGGAAATATATCGTAGGTACCCTCAAGATGGACTGATATTTGTACAAATGTTGTAGGACGGCGCTAGCAGGTCAGTATCGATTGATGTGGAGACGCTTAGGGGTGGCCTATGCCTTGCAGTTGACGTCTCTTGGCTATTATAATGAATAAAAATTGTATTCTATTATTTTTAGAGTAGCTAAAATTGCAAATTTCTAAGTATTTATTTATATATTGTTATAGTTTTTGGATATTTTCATATTGTTTATCATTTATATATATATATATTTACCTGTCTGTAAAAAAAATATTTTGATTATTTATGGTAACGTGTATTTTTTTGACATTTATGGGATGTTTTACTTAGCCTTGTACTAGTTATTTCTCAATCTATCTAAATCTATATTCAATTAATCGATTCGTTACATATCGATATCACATTAACACGCGTTTGCTTTTATAATAAAACAGGTCAACTTATTGTCTGCGTTGTAATACTAGTGATTTATTACTACGATCTACGCATCGTATAAATAACACTACAAATGGCTAGGACATCCTGCCAAACAGCTCACAAGTAACTATGAATCATTTCCTATTGAGATGATAGCTGGAAAGTGCAATTTAGGTGCTCGAGCGCATGAGTCACAATATATTTTGAGAACCTCTGAATTTTAAGTAGGCTAATTTATTGTATTCTTAAATGACGTGTTAGAAATGTGTATAATATCCTAACTTTAATCTGAGTCAATGTACTGAATTAATTCAGAAGTGCGGGGTCAATGGCATTTTAAATTGATATTTAGGGAGGCAAATGTTTTTAGATATTGCGGTATGAAAATAGGTATTAACATTATTGATAATATTTAAAAGTGGCATAACTAAACATTTTTGAAATTACTTTCTCTAGGGGGTGAATATAAGTGACGAAAAGAAATTTTCCAAATTGTGATTTCTGATTTACTTCCAAAAAATGTGGTAGTATTTTTTAACTCGATCCGAAGCAACTAATTTGCTAGTAGGGAGTTATGAAAATTAAGTCTTAGTAACAAATATTTCTATTTACATACAAATATTTCCACTGAGATATAAGTGATAATGGGAAAGAAAAGGAATGACCGTAAAATTTTAAGGAAAATATTGTAATATTCAAGTGTATAAGTAGGTACTGTTAATATATGTCTATCATTAATTTATATTATCATTATAATAATAATGTAATACATTACAAAAAAGTAAGTATAATTTTATAAATAAGTAAATATATATTGAAAGAGGATATCGTGACAAGAATAGAGAAAGGGATGCTTGGGTGGTTTGGGCATGTGGAACGGATGGATGAAAGTAGACTAACCAAAATGATTTATGAAGCTGGAGTGAGTGGAGACACGGGACGAGGAAGACCTAGGCGAACATATTTCGAACAAATCGAAAGTGTCCTCAAAAAAGGCCAGGTCAGAAGTACCCGCAATCGTCGAGCATGTATGAGGAATGTTATGAAAGTAGATGAAGCGAAAGAGATATGTAAGGACCGTAACAAGTGGAAGGACGTAATCTCTGCCTACCCCCGTGGGAAAAAGGCGTGAGTGTATGTATGTATGTATGTATGTAAGTAAATATAAAATAAAAAAGGATAAAACTATTAATTGTACATACAAAAAGAACTAATGATAATACAACTAGTAACGGTTTTTGTCAATACCTTTTACATATGTATATACATATATTCACGCCTCTTTCCCCGGGGGGTAGGAAAAGATCACAGTTTTCCACTTTTCTTTTCTTATGAGAAAATGGCTACTCCATGATATTGCCGGATCACAATCCATCGTCGTAGAGGAGGACGGGGACTGAGGAAGGGGTGTATAGAGCTCGCATACACTAAAAAACTTTTCGGCTTCGCCGATTATTGTTGATAATGAAGTGGAGGAGTCTTCGCTACACTGCATCATTGTGGCGACGCCCGTCCACCTCTAGTGGATAACTCTATGCCCTTGAGGAAGGGGATGAATACCTGCGAAACAGTTGTGTATTCTGCCCCCCAAGTGCGGAGTGGAAAATGCGACTTACAAGCCTCCACTTATCAGCTACCATCCCGCTCAAGGTGATTGGGAAGGTGGTTAGCCATCACTTAAGGAACAACGAGGACTCGGTGCTGTTGTCATGCCGCGCTCATAACGCGCAATGCTCCAACGTATTTTCGGTCAAGTCATCGTCGTATTCAAATAACTAGCGTATTCGGTCAGGACTTGAACCACCCGAAAAGTCAGCACACCGTGCCGCGGACCAAACCAGTCTTAAAGGACCGGTTGCACAGCCTCCGCTGTACGGAGACATCAATGTATGGAACAATTCCGCCGGGACTTGCGTATTTACTTATTTGATACGCCAAAATCTGTCACAATAACACGATCACGGTCATAAATACAAAAATAAAAATATTAATTTGCTAAATTGTACAGTCACTTAGGGTATACACTGTCTGCTTACAATAATTCAAAGACATCTATTACCTTGTCATATTCTATCTATTAATGTATCCCAACTAATATTATAAATGCGAAAGTGTGTTTGTTTGTTTGTTTATTTGTTTGTTTGTTTGTTTGTTTGTTACCTCTTCACGCTTAAACTACTGGACCGATTTCAAAATTCTTTCACCTTTGGAAAGCTACATTCTCCCCGAGTAACATAGGCTACTTTTTATCCCGGAAAAATCGACAGATCCCACGGGATGCGCAATAAAGGCTTCGCTCAAAAACTACTGCACAGATTTTTATGCGGTTTTCATCAATAGATAGAGTGATTCTTGAGGAGTTTTGCGGCATTTTTTATCTCGGAAAACGGATAGTCCCACGGGAAGCGCGATAAAATCTTCGCACCATAAACCGACTTCCGCTTTTATATGTAGCCGTGGGCAAAAGCTATGACCCTTAACCCTCTATACACCCAATCCCGAAATCCACGCGGGCGAAGCCGCGGGCAGAAAGCTAGTAAAAAATAAAAATAAAAGTACCAAAAACATTTAGCAAACACTATTCAGAATGTAAATTTATGGCAGCTTTAAATTTAGCCAGATACATAAAGTGTACATCTAAGGACCCACTACATCCATTGTAGAGATATTCATGAGACGGGGTGTAACGTTGTACTTAAACTACATATATTGAAAAGTTATTACTACTTACTTATTAATAAATATAGCTAAATAAAACTAAACTTAAAATAAAATTTATATTATTCTAATTAACACTTAAACAATTTCAAAATTAACATATTATTCTACGGAACATCAAGTACGCGTGGCCGCAAGGATTCGCTGTATTTTGCGCTCACGCATTCCTAAAAATCTATTGCAGTATTAGGCGAACGGTCAAACTGGTTCCCGAGTTTGGTTGAATTTGCACCAAAATCGGTTTTATGTATATATCTAGAGCCCATGGCAAGGTAATGGCTTATTTTAGTCAATACTCTATTAAGGCGAAATTTTCAATACATGTTTTCTCTGAGACCAAACTATTTATATGGGGAATATCAAAATGAATCGAGTTTTGGTCTATTACTTCTTACAACAAATGTTGATAATTTAGCGACTCTAGCCATTGTAGAATGAATAATAAACTTTTTGATGAAACGTATGGTACCTGTGATTTGGGAATTACCGCATGTTCCAAAGAGAAACCTTATTAAACTAAAATAAATTCAACCACGTGCAGGGTTTTTCTATGATAATATTTCAAGAAATAAATTTGTCAACACTTTTCGACCACTGTGGTCAAATGACTAACGATCTGTAATTAGCTAAGAACTAGTGGCATTAATTGTAATTGCAGTAGCAGCAACAGAATTTACATTTGTTGGTTCAAGTACCATTTCTTACATATCACCATTGTAGCTAATATTCTTTTCCCACCGAGAGGCATGACCCTACTCTATCTATGTTAGTTGTGATCAGACTTTAGTCAACCATGCATGCCCGGTACAATTGATCAACTTCACATACATCTTTGAGTATCCCTCTGATATATGAGCCTGTCTGAAGGCATACTTTATTAATGATGTTTTCCGTCACCGTAGCAGCATCAAATAATTGTACAAATGATATTTGAAAAACGAAAAGCTCATTGGTACTTGGAGCGACCGCGAGCCACTAGTGCTGAGAACTATTTACCTAGTGTTAAGACCATAACGTACACCAACGTTTTTTTATACAAAAAGGTAGCCGAAAAAGAGTGCGATTTGCTTGATGGTTAGAATATTAATAACTCAGTAGTTATTCCTAGTATTTTTAAAATATTATTTAGAGATATCGTTTTTAATATCACCACACATTTTACTTTAACTTTACTATGTACGTACGTAAGTTAAAGCCTTAGTGGTAAAACAAGCTCTATTCACAAAGTGCCTATAAGCAGGAGGAAAATAAGGACAGCGACAAATTGTCAGCCAATTTCTTCGGGCGCAGAGGTATAGATGTAAGTCGTCGGTGACATAAGTTGTTTATGAGGAATGAGTGGAAGTGCCAAAAATGAACCTCAACATGGAGCACTTAATTCGAGATAAAAAGCTGTGCATAACAACTGTGCCGCTATCAAGAAGCAAAGCCTTCATCAGGTACGACAAGTAAGGGTTGTCATCTTCTTACTCCAATCTCGTGACTGACGGAGGAGTTGCTAGATTTTAGTGGGTAGGCCCGAACCGAGACGATCTGGGGCGTCTCACATTTTGACTTAACCACAATACAATGAATTTTCCTCCCTTCTAAAAAATGGGCGATAACGCGATAATGGTAATAACATATTTATTTTTGATGTCTCAAGTTAAGCCAGCATTAATAGAGTACTGATTACAATGATAGCGCTGGAAACTTAAAATGAAGGAAAAAAACTGATAACCAGTCGCAGAAACACAACTCAAAAGGTGTTTAGTGTGATTTTCATTGAGGCTTAGGTCTAGCCTAAGGGACTAGACAGACAGATACAAAAGACACAAACATACCGAAGAATCTCTAAGCATTTGCAAGAGATTAGTAAATGATAATCATCTGTCATTTTAATATTACTAATCAGTTTCTTATTCTTTGCCTTTTAACTACTTAAAATTTTAAATATAATAATTTTACAAGAATATTTGATATTAAGATATTATACGAGTACGTAAGCAAATGTTTGCTGTGCTGTTCTTTTTTAACTGATATATCTAAGTGATAACTATTTTAGTAATATATATTTAATTTTTACACCTTTGGTTAATACCAAAATGATCTCTCTGCTGAAATGATGATGATGATATAGTAATTCTATATCATCATCATCATTTTAGCAGAGAGACCTAGAGACCTCCGAAGATGCAATCTTCACCAAATAATCGGTCCATCTTGCGGGAGACCTACCAACGCTGTATTTACCGGCTTAGTGGTTGAAATCTGTTACTCGAGGACCTTTCCGCCCCAATACGCGCCAGTCCTGCGAGCAAATTTACTTCACCCATTGCCTGAGTATAAGCTTATGTAACTATTAAATTAATTGTTTTCCTTTAATTTTATATTTGTTTAACGTCAATAAGTGCCTGTGAAAGTTATTGTTGAATAAAGCTTAGTTTGATTTGAATCTTTAAGGCCCTTTGTAACCCTGATTCTTCTGCGGATTTTATAATTACCTATTTCGTCAAGCAGATATTACGATTTAACTCTACTTTAAATGTATATGTATTTACATTATTATTCGATTTTTATTACGATTAAAAGCGATTCAGCACAAACAAAGCGAAAAGGTAACGGACGATGAGTAACTGGGCAGTTCAGATTCCATTCATTATGCACTGCTTTATGTAACAATACTGTTACAAAATTTACCGTTACAACTGTAGGCGTAAATAAGAACAAGCTCTTTGTCTGTAATATAATAAGTAGTACAGAAAATTGAAAACAAATGCAAGAATTGTTCATATGAAGAGAAGCTCGTTATCGTCTAGGTAACTCGGGTAGGACATAGGTAAATTTTGAAGGACCTAACAATATATACCACGAGAATATGTTTCTTTCACATGAGAAAATATAATATAAATAACGGGTCGGTATATAAATATAGATCGGCGATAGCTTTTAGCAAACAAACCAACTGCTGCCGGTATTGCTACTATATAGAGTAACTAATGTTAATGACGGATTAACGTTTAACGTTAACTTGTGTTAATTTACTTAATATTCTCAAAAGTAATGTTAGACGAAGTTAGCTTTTTTATGTTCCGCACACAAAAAAAAAAACAAAACAACGTTAAGAATTATTCTGCCGATTCAATAAGAGTTAAAATATCGAGACATCTTATAGTAGTCAGAGCCCAAATTGTCAGTAATTGAGTATCTTTCTAAATAAAAATAATCCTAATAACAATCGGAACATTCCACATAGTAAGTCATTAATTGTATGACTAATTATTTAGTCCATATAAGGTATAGGCGATGCTATAAAGAGTACTATTTTATTTTAAGGTTTTAGGACTGTATAAATAATAGGTCGTTTGGTGGTGAATTGACAACCTGTCAAAATTTATTCTTCCAATACAACCATAAAGTAGCAAAGTCGTAAAAAAGAGTATCAAAACATTAATATCGTATAAAAAAGGTGTGCTATCATGCACATGGTCCCCTTTTTCAAATAGGAAGAGGTACCAGTTTTTTAACAGGTCTTCGTAGCACACCAGCGCGGCAAGTAACATCAGCCACCCGTATCACGCCATCTCTTCCAGGGTATACTGCCGAGACTCTTCCTCTAGGCCACGATGCTCTTGGTAAAGTCCCATCAGCTATAA
Organism: Scirpophaga incertulas; assembly: GCA_036419045.1. NCBI lineage: Eukaryota > Metazoa > Arthropoda > Insecta > Lepidoptera > Crambidae > Scirpophaga > Scirpophaga incertulas. Next base: position 16,530,441 of record CM071633.1, read on the forward strand.
AAACCAAGTCACCAACATTGATGTTTGGAGAGTCGCCTCTTAATCTCCGTGGGCTGAGAGTTGGCAAATATTCTTTGAGCCAACGTTGCCAAAATACGTCTGCCATATACAGTGCTCGGCGCCAACCATCTCTGCTACACAAAGCCGCACGATCTAGAGTTGCGGGGATTGGCTGACCAGATGAAGAGCCGAGTAAAAAATGCGACGGTGTTAGGGCTTCTTGTTCCTCTGGGTTTACTGAGACGTGCGTCAAAGGGCGAGAATTAACTATTGCTTCTACTTCACTTAAAAGGGTGAAGAGTACCTCGTCCGTCGGGCTGTTTGTCTTTAATGAGATTTTGAGACCAGTTTTCACAGATTTAACGAGCCTCTCCCAGGCTCCTCCCATAAACGGTGCCGATGGAGGGATAAACCGCCAGCGAATTCTCTCTGTTGCTGTGAAATCTACAATCGCGTTGTCGTACAATATTTTAAGCTGTCGATTGGCACCAACAAACGCTGTCCCATTATCGGAGTAGATTTCCGAAGGTGTTCCACGTCGAGCGATGAACCTTCTTAAGGCCATTATTGCTGCGTCTGTAGAGAGAGAAAATACCACTTCAAGGTGTATTGCGCGGATGGTCAGGCATGTAAATAGCGCCACGTATCTCTTCTCCCTTCTTCGACCAACTGCCACTGTTATAGGGCCGAAATAGTCTAAGCCTACAAAGGAGAATGGCCGGTAATGGTGCGCAACTCTCGCCTCTGGCAGGCTTCCCATAATAGGTTGAACAGGTACAGCACGGCGAATCTTACATTGTTGGCAGTTGTGGGCTACAGAACGGACGGTGTTTCTCAGGCTCAAGATCCAATATATCTGTCGAATCTCGTTGACAACTGTCTCGTTGTTAGCATGGGCTGTTTTTTCATGAAAACGCCGGACAAGGAGCTGAACGGCGTGATGTTTCCCATCCAGTAAAATAGGGAATTTTGCCCCGTCCTCTACGTCTCTTACCACAGCAATGCGCGATGACAGTCTTAGCAAGTTGTCGTTGTCAATAAATCCAGGCAAATGCTTAAGGCGACTATGGGCTGATATGGGCTGGTTATTCCTCATTGATTGTAATTCTTCAGAAAATGAGTCTAATTGGCTTTTGCGAAGAATATGGATTTCTGCCAGCTTAATATCATCTGCCGTTAATGTGCTACAAAGACTTTGGGCTTGAGAAGCAATAGAAGCTCGCGGAGTAAATGTGACAATTTTATTAGGTAGTCTCGAGGAGAAATCAACTAAAATACCTTTCCTATGCAAAGCTCTAATGCGAAGTAATGAAAGATACCTATGAGCATGAGCTGTGGAACGAAGTAGGCGGGACCATGAACTAAAACGGGATGAATCAGCGCAAAGTGGAATGAAACTTGTGGCGTCTGAAATGTAATGGGTACTAATTTTAGTTACTGGCTTAAGCTCTAATGTGGGAGACAAAGCTACTGGTTCTGTGGGCCACTCATTACCCATGAGAAACTGTGGACCTCTAAGCCATCTAGAGTCATAACTAAGAGCTCCATGCTTGAGGCGGGTCGCATCATCCGCAACGTTTAGATTAGTCGGCACCCATTGCCACTCATTGATATTTGTTAGTTCTATGATCTCACCGATCCTATGGGCCACAAAAGGCTTGAAACACCGCGCATCGTTGCGAATCCACCCCAAGACATTCATGGAATCTGTCCAAAAGTAACGTCTATTGATTTTATACCTAGTAGTTTCTACAATAGATGTTGCTAGACGACTAGCTATTAAGGCTGCTTGAAGTTCTAGTCTAGGTATACTAGATGGTTTTAGGGGAGCTACACGAGATTTGCTTGATATTAGAGCGAGTTGCACGAGCTCATCAGAAAATCTAAAACGAAAATATGCTACAGCAGAATATGCCTGTTCGCTGGCGTCTGAGAACACATGCAGCTCGATCGCTACAGGTTGTTGCTCATGTAAGTTGTAGCAACGTGGAATTTTTAATTCGGAAGTAGTTTTTAAATCGGCAAACCAATTTTTCCATGCCGCTACATCTGCATAAGATAATTCGGTGTCCCAACTAATATTCGTCCGCCAGACATTTTGGAACATAATTTTACCACTTGTGACTACTGGAGCCAGAATGCCTAGCGGATCGAAAACGCGCATCAACAACGACAAAACGTCGCGTTTTGTTAAGCGGTCAGGTAAAGAATCCTTATTATTTTTTACAGGAGTATTAAAACCAATCGTGTCTGATAAAGGATGCCAAATTAAACCTAAGGCTCGAACTAAAGGAGAATCATAACACGTTTTACCCAAATCTACAGAAATATTTTTTAATTGTTCAGCTATAAGCTCAACTGGTAGGAGTTTTAAAGCAGCTGTGTTATTGGAGATCCAGCCTCTCATTTCGAAACCAGCCCTAGCATGAATAGCAACAATATCACATGCTAATTTTGCAGCGTCCCCAACTGAATCTGTGGAGCCGATGTAGTCATCCATATATACGTCTTCTACACAGGCATTTGCTGCTATAAGATACTTATCTTTAACCTCCAAGGCGTTTTTATTTTTCATGTAAATGGCTGTGAATGGACTCGACACAGCTCCAAAGATCATTGACGACATCCTGTATGTGCCTATTTGCTCACTAGGGCTGTCTCGCCACAAAAAACGTTGAGCGTCTCTATCGCGTTCAATGATTTTTATTCTGGGGAACATTTCCTTGATATCTGCTGTCATAGCTACTTTGCCTTCTCGGAATCGCAGCAAGATACCAAACAAAGATTCCAGTAAATCAGGACCGGTCAAGAGTAAGCTATTTAGGCTAACACCATTTGATTTTGCCGCAGCATCGTGCACAACACGTAATTTATTCGGTTTGTTGGGATTTGTAACCCCAAAGTGCGGCAAATACCAACAAACCGAACCAGCAAGTGGTTCACTATCACACTTTTCTGCGTATCCTTGGCAAGCAAATCCTGAATGTTTTGTCTATAACGTTCAGCATAAACCGGGTCTTTAAGCATTTTCTTTTCTAAGCTCAAAAATCGCGAAAGGGCTTGTCCGTAACTGTTTGGCACAACAGGCCTGTCTTCCTTCCATAAAAGACCACCTCATATCTACCATCAGCAAGACGATGAGCTGTACGCTCTAAAATTGCTATTGCCCGTTCGTCTTCTGAGCTACGTAATTCGCGTGACGTTATGCCTACGGAGTCTAACCTATATTGGTTTTTAATTAATTTTTCTATGTCATTATCATGAAAATCCATATCACCTGTATTATATGCATAATTGACTAAATCTACTTTATTCATTCGACTGCTGACGCTACCAAACAAAACCCAGCCAAGCGCAGTTTCAATCGCAACTGGCTCCTGTTTGGTGCCTCTTCGTATTGATAGCGGGAACGCTAGGTCCCAGTTATCAATACCTAATATTATTTTAGGCTGCACATCGTCATAGCATAGCACAGAAGACAGATCAATTAAGTGCGGATATTTGGAAACTATGTCAGACGAAACTGTCTGACGTCCTAAGTCCAAAGGTTTAATTGAACGTGCCTTCTTAATCGAGTGTATACGGTTGCTATGCTTGCCTTTTATCTCAAAAGCAACGTACTCGATTTCAGCATTTTTAGAAAGCCCACCAATACATTGTAAAATAATATTAGATTGGTGACCATTACATCCTATGGCGGCAGCTAATTCCGCGTCAATAAACGTAGCTGTTGACCCGTCATCAAGCAATGCGTAGGTGTGAACGCTGCCTAACTTACCTATTACTGTGACGGGAATAATTTTTAATAAAGGACGAGAGTTAGAAAAATTGGAAGTATGTGCTACGATGTCTTTCGGCTGCGTAGACATCTCGCTTATAGAATTTCGAGGTTGAATTGTACTATCACATGAAGTCCCAGGTTCGATTCCCGAAATTTCACTAATCTGATTTACGGATAAAGTAGGATCATGTAATAGAAAATGATGTTTTTTAAAACAATTTGCAGATTTACACGCTTCTTTGGACTTACATTTTTTATATATATGTGAACCTTTTTTCAGACATTTATGACAAAGCTTTTTCTCTTTAACGAAAAGCCACCTGTCAGTAACTGACAATGACTTGAAATTATCACAGTTATTCAATGAATGTTTGTTATCACAAAATGGGCACAAAATGTTATTTGTATGCAACGAAATGTTAGGATTTTGAGACTGAAGTGAAACTACTTGTGTGTCGTTACTTGAATTTATAGTATGTACTTTGTCAAACTTTTTTACGGAGGCTAATGACTCGGTAACTGCTATCATTCCAAACTGGAGGTGTAAGTCTACCTCACGGTTAAGAAAATCAGTTAACAGCTCGAGTTTGGTGAAACCGGCTTCCGTAGAAATGTTAACCGCTGCATAATCTGCCCAACGTGACCGTAATAAGGGCGTTAATTTACTTAATATGCAATGATACAGTTCAGGTGATTCTAAGTATGATTTTTGATCAAGCAACTTAATTATCTCAACGCAGTTGCGAATCCGACATGCAAACTTGTTGAGGTCACTGTAATCATTATTAATACGTGGTAATGAACGTACAGTTGCAGTTTCCTGAATAACAATAATCTCGGGTCTGCCAAACCTGCGCTCCAGTGTACGAATAACCTCGTCTGGGTCCCGTGCAGAAACTAGAAGCACTGCTACTGCCTCATGTGCTGCTCCCCGTAGCGACATGCCAAGTCGAGCTAAATTGTCACTCGGTGAAAATAAATTCTTAGTATCCTGAAAAATACGCTTAAAAACAAGCCAATCTAATGGCCGACCATCAAATATTGGTAGACGGCCGTCGCCGATCTTTGTTTTATGCACACTATTTGTAGAAAGAGAATTGATGGCTTGTGCGAGTAACTGAATATCAGACATATTATTATTATTACTTTCTTTACTAATTATTTTTGTGGGTGGATTAGAGCCCGATCGATGCATATACTGAATCGTGTTTATATTATGATTAGGAGAAGAAGTTTCGTGACACATATTTGGCTCAGTGCTTACTATATTAGCATATCCCCCTATAGACTTCGGTTGCATATTAGTGGATACACGATTATTATTACTAGGCTGCGAAGGCCTCGCGTTTTCCAACAAAATGGACTTAATAGGGTCGTGAGCAGGAACACAGTTATGTTGACTAGGTCCCTGTACAACCTGGTTTCTACTAAATTCATTATTATCCGAAGCTAAAATGGGTGGTATAGCAGAGTCAAAGCACTCGTCTAACCATTTGTGTACGAATTTACTAGACAATTTACTTGCCGTCTTACTTCGCCGTCTAGAACGCACGCTTTGACGATCTTCGAGTGCGGAGATTTGTTCCTGCATTTGAAGTTCTAAAACAGCGCGCTCATGCTCCATAAATTTACGTTCACGTTCTAAGGCCAACCGTTCCATTTCCACGACTTTCTTTGCATATTCAGACCGAATGCTCAAAATCGCGTTATTGACCGAAATGTTGGTGGACCCTGAAACAGAACTAGAAGACACGACACTATCCACTCCGCTGCGTGAGGCGTGCGGGGTCCCATGTACGACCGATGTGACATTTTGACCCTCCATCTCACGAATTTTATTTTTACTTTTTGATCTTGTTTCCACCACCATTAATTCCAATTTTATGGTAGAAGGACCACAATATAGGCGATGCTATAAAGAATACTATTTTATTTTAAGGTTTTAGGACTGTATAAATAATAGGTCGTTTGGTGGTGAATTGACAACAACGTCAAAATTTATTCTTCCAATACAACCATAAAGTAGCAAAGTCGTAAAAAAGAGTATCAAAACATTAATATCGTATAAAAAAGGTGTGCTATCATGCACAAAAGGATTTAAATATTTGGTTTTTATAAAACTTATTATATTACAGGAGTGACAGCTTCGAAATTGTTCCTATAAACCGTAGTAGTATTTTATAAGCTGGATTGACATAGGCATGTTTGATGGCAAAATTCCTACATATAAAGACAATACCGGTAAATAATTTATATGACTCAATTTATAGGGTGGTTATAAAAAGTTACGCGATTTATTTAACCGTCCGCTAGATTTATGGGTGGTGTTATGACTGTTTGAAATGTTCGCTGCGATCGGTACGCGGCTTGCCTCTTCACATTATCCATACACGTTCAATTGCCACTTTAAATTCGTAACGTCTTTATGTTTACTACGATCACTGCTTTAAAGGGCATGTCGCAAATCTTCAATATTTAGGGCTGTTCAGTTGTCAAAGTCATATTTTGAAAAGAAAAAAATAAGCAAGATATGTTTACATAACCGTTAGGTCTGCAAATAGTGATTGGAAATACGTACTATAACATCGCAACTTTATGTGGAAAATCTTCAGAATAATGTAGTTATATAGTGAAATTTTCCTGTCAAGTCTATAATGAGGTTAGAAATGATTATCTCTTAAAAAACCTAAGAAAACGAAAAGGCTAACAAATTATAATCTTAACTTTACAACAACCCAAAGCAACAAAAACTGAATGAAAACTTAAAAAACTGATTGCATTCTGTATTAGCCAACCCTAATTACATTGAGCGGTGTGTTGACTAAAGTGCATTCACATTTGAAAAACGGCAGGAATGCTGTTTGGTAAGTGCCTACGTGATATTTTTTCTATCGCAACACGTGATACGTAGACTTTATTTGATATGACTGTTGTTCTGTTGTTGTCTCTTTAAACTTTTTATTTCTTCTGTGCGTGTGAATATGATACAACTTTACTAAACGGCTGGACGAATTTTGATAGATTTCTTTTTGTGTGTAATTATGAGAATAAAGATAGAATGTGAGAGAATGTGTACAGGAAATCCTTTATTGGGTCCACTAAATTGGGCAAAGTATTCGTAAGTTGCATACTTCTTTTACGATTATTTTATAACAATGACTTATTAAACCTATACTTATAAAAAATCTGTAGAGAGGTCAATTCTGTACAAGAAATATATTTCCAAAATTATGTAATATGAGTTTATGTTAAAATATAATATACAGATATCGTGTTAATGTAACTTCTGGAGGCAAGCGTCATTTAAGTAAGTATGACGGACGAAAGTACGGGTATATTCTAAAGCGTTAGCTCTAATAAGTTTTCAGATTTAAATTTTGGGAGATTGAAAGGTATCTGTGTAAAGGTTGTGGAAAGTAGTTGGATAACTACGTCCAGGATCGGCATTATGGGATTTTTTTAATTGAATGTCTTGTAATGTACATTAGTATTGCAGTATGTTAAAGGGAATGTAGACATTTTATTTCATCGTTTTTTCATTTGTTTGTATTCATTGACGGTATTTACGGTTGTATTGTGTTCATACTCGTATTGCGAATTTGGTACGTTGAAGGTTGATAACATGTTTCTTTGTTTCATAAATATTTTCCCTTGAACTTACTGAGTGTATGCTAATGATTGCTTTTATAGCGAAATCCATAGCTTTTTACAACTAAGTTTCAAAATGTGTTACCGATCCGATTTTTCACAAAACACCCTTTGAAAAAAAGTTATTATACTTTTAAGGATTACTTCAATGATAACATTGCTTGTATTTAAATTTAACGATTTAAAAGTTTCGTTGTCAAATATTTTGACTATAGTAAATAACACAATTAAATTATAGTTTTTGCCGATAAAATGTGAACTTGTTTAAACTTGTAAAGGTTCTAGTTTGAATTTGTGAAGTTTATAGTTGGGTTCCGATTATTTATCTTAGGCCAGTTTCTAATTGACGGTTGTAAATATAGAGAAAGAAATAAAAATCGATGTCGCTGCTTTCCTTGCTGGTTTTTTTCTAGTATGTCTCCCTCCGCAGTTTTGTGAACCAAGGGAGTAGCGTCTTTTACGTGCAAAAGTGATTGTAAAAATCTTATTTACAGGAATAAATTTTTGATGTTTATTAAATAATTGCTTGTATGCATTAATGATTCCTTTTGAATTTATATAGATGAAATATTCCGAATATTATCTTTAATAAGTCTAATACGGTTTCGAAAATTCTCCAATGTTTTGTAAGTTATTTATCGTAATTGCATGAAGTGTATTATTTTATTAAATAGTTAGCAGCATCAAATTTTAAAAGAATGCACGTTATGTTCTTCATTTAAAATACATTATTTTCTTTATATGTTTTTATTACAATTGGCTTTACCTGTTAATAATCTAGTGACTAGGAAAATTTGCTTTCCCATTGATTGTTCTTCAAGGGCATATTAAACAAATGCTTCCGGTGTTTTTCTCACCTTTCCTTGTTGAATATTCGTCATTTATATAAAAGTTAATTTTGTAATTCATTTTGTACTTATTATTTTATACAGAGGTCTGGAGAAAAGAAATGAAGAACAATAAGCATGCTAGTGATATGAATTATCGTATATAAAGAGAAACGTCTTCTAAGATTTTTTCTGTCACGGCGGCCAAACAGAACAGCAACTAGCCATCTAAGCGGTAGATGTAACAACATTTACACAACTCAGTACATTATAATGTAAAAACTTCTAAAGCAAATACGTGTAAACTCCTATTTCATCACTGGCATAGTCCGAAGGGGTGGTGAACTATTAGAAATGACCCCCTTGTTACGTAGTCCACTCCTAGTTGTCAATTTAGTTAACAGCTGTTTTTATGTATATGAATTGCTGTTTTAATAGATGCATTAGAAATGATGCATGAAAGAGGCGATCGAGGCTATTACATAAAGCAGGGAATAAATATATCGGGGACAGAATCCATTCCTTCCATCCATGCCTTCCTCAGTACGGAGAAACTATATCTTTCAAATTTTTTGTTACTAATCATATAAATGACGACCGCCAACGTTGCTTTAACAATTGTAAGCTATGTGCACTGCATGACAGAGTTCTTATTATTAATGCAAACGTTAGGGATATTTCTGTTCCTTCTCGCGCATACCCTGGTGATCCGGTGGACCGACACTACGACGTCGACACGGAGGTACAATTTTTTAAATTTCAGTTATCTACATTACATATTAGGTTCTTAGCAACCGTAGTACTTTAATTATAATAAACAGGCGACATCGTTTCTACATCATTGAAATTGGAAATAGCGGAAAAGTATCGAAAATTATTTGAAATTAGAACTAAAAATTCCTGAGATATCATGATTCATTGTTCTATAATAAATGTACTTACTTAAATTGAAAATAAAAATGTGGTGAAAAGAAATTAAGTCATATAGTTTCAGAGGCTTATATAAATTTAAAGCAAAGCTTTTCTCGAGGGTAAAAAATGCAGGGATATCTGATAATATGTACCATGTTCCCTATGATAAAAATGAATTATATCGATTTTTATTAAGTCCGAATTATACCAAATTCATTAAGCAAGCTTGAATTATATTATCCTTGTACACACATCAAAAAAGTAACATGTTTAATGTTACATATTTTACAAATTATATTATTCAATGATTCTACATTTTCTTACTATGGGTAGGTGATACGTAACCATTTTGATTAGAAATTTAAATCCGATGTTGTTTTATTATTTTTATTAAATCAACAATTAAAGTGTACCTACTTTATCAGACGTAAAACAAAACAAGGCACTTAAGAAACAACTTTTTAAAACAACAATAAATTGTTAACCAAAATTAATTTATTGTTATTATATTTTCACCACTGGGTACGAGCGTATCTAGTACTAGTACCAGTATCAGTAGTAACGTTATAAATGCACTAGGTTAAGATTGATAAATACACCTGCAAGGAAATTATTTGTTTGTGTGTACTTTTAAGGGTTTTCAGTTTATATAAAATTTTTAAGTAACTCTAATTGACCGAATTTTAATAAAATGTTAATCATACTTTTATTGGTTGACTACACCATATAATCTTTTGCAATATAACCGACGGCTTTAAACTCAGTGTATAGCAATCACTGCAATTATATTTTATTTACCATCCCTAGGCTTACATAACAGAGAGAATTGCTGACGATTTTGTGTTCAAAATCAAGGAAGTTTTCTTATCATCGATAGTTAATTCTATGTGATTACCTTTTTTTTTTTATTAATAAAATACTCAATGACCTCTTGCTTGAGTCAAAGAGGTTCAATGTTGCAACTGCGCGGGATACACCAGTTAGCGGAAAGGTCGTCCGTTGCGACGCCCGCCGCCGGCGCCAGATGAATCGTGTTAGTTCCGCAAAGTGGCTAAATTAATTTGGTAGCAATCGCTTGCAATACAATTGACTCAACTCAATATTATCTAGTTTTTCTTACTAATCTTCTATTTTAATTATATTAATAATCAACAATATATTTTATAATTTTATCATAATTATCATTCTGCCCTTATCCTACTTTTAGGTAGGGTTATGTCTTCCGCTTGAATTCTTTTTTATAATATGTCATCTTCGCATTGATATCTTTTGCATGCATTCATATTGTCTTAGGTCTTCTCCTACCGTTATTTCCATTCTCAATCATTTTCATAGCTCACCTTCTCCTCTCATAACCACACTACCCTACTTTGTTACTTCTCATCTACTCTATTGCTGGTGCTTTGAGGTAGAACGTTACTTTGCTTTTGTATTTGATTTGACACATAACATTTCTAAAATGTTTTTCATATTTATAATTTTTTAACATTTTAATGAGCGACCCAGATGAAATTTTTGTCAAATATATAAAATTGTTATTTTTAATGAAATCTTTATTGAACAAACCCATAGTTGGCATAAAATAATTAGGCACATATATCCGCACCACTTTCTCATAAGGGAAATAAATATTACTGTTTTCATTTATTTGTCTAGCTGTTTCAATAATGCTTTCATGTATAATCGATCGATTAAGGTTACTAATGATTTCGCCAATATATAGAATGATAATATTAGGTAATGAAATATTATGTAATGAAAAAGTTAACTTTATATATCTATTATAAGCTGACGGGAAAATAACGTACTTTAATGTGACATCATTCATTATATTAAATAAACACGTTTTGCTCGGAATACAAAGCGTTTTATAAAAAACAGAAAGGTGTTATTATGTGTTTTAGTCAATTACTTGGTCAATTAGATCATGAGTGAGGCTAAGAAACACTGTGACAAGCCACCTCTGAGATAACACGACACGCGATTTTGATCCTTTAACCGATATCAAAACAATGTGATTAGAACACGGCATTACTATTATGAGCATCATGCTTATTTTTAATAGAGATTTGCCTATTAATTATATTATATTACTAAAAAGCCCTTAAATAAATATTGGGATATCAAACTTGTTACAACTTTTTAATTCATATTAATAGACATTAAACTAATTAATAATAAAAATTATGGACGTTACACGTTTTCAGAAAATTTAATATTATTAAATGACACTTTTTACTAACATATTACAATAAAAATTATCTAGTAATGATAGACCAAATCTACTAGTAATTACAATTAGTAATTTAAAAACAATTCCATTTTTATTATTACATATTTATAACCGAGAAATTCTTAGCTAGCGGGATTTAAAGAATGATCGATCATTCCTGTAATTCCAATTAATAGCATTCTTATCGATGTTTAAGCTATGTTCAAATTCTTACCACATTGTAGGTGGGTGAGTCGGGTTTGAATCACTGTCCTTCACCTGACCCCGAGGTCGGATACTTATAAATTCGACTGGAACCACCATTTTTTTCGCCGAAATGGAATCAATTGATCCGTTTTTATGTTTCTACAGAATTATATAATAAAAATTTCCAGTAATATAACATTCTCGGATATCATAAAACTCTTCATCGCTCAATTTTCTAACCAATAATAAAGGTCATAAGGGCTTATTTTATTGGATCGATACTAATGTGGATAAGACCGTAACAAATATTTTATCAATAATAATTTAACTTAGTGATCGGATTTTCAAACTGTTGTTCAGATGATTATTTATACCTGCCATATTTATTATTATGAAAGTAAATTGCCGTAGGGCATACTCACTTAACCATTCGATGTCCATTATTAAGGGTCATTCGACAAGAACTTTGTTTTGTAAATAAAAATTATACAATGAATTCAGACGAGCCTTTGATCATTCGACAGAGGTCTGTCTTTAGTATCTATAGCCCCACAAAAAAACACTTTAGCAGCATCCACATGACCGAGTAGACCACTTAACAGGTGAATTTCGCGAAAATTATTGATGTAATTTTAGTTTTAGTTTTCTTTGTCTATACTAATATTACAGAGAAGTAATGTTAGTTTTAGAGATGTATTACAGAGAAGTATAGTTTGTTATGAAAATTGGTTTACGTCCGAGAAAGGACATTGAAATTGTACCATGGTAAAATATGTGTTTTCCTATGGGAATATCTTATAAAATATTAAGCTGTGAGGAGAAAAATAGTCTTATTTGAATTGTTTTAAGATTGTTGATTATTTTATTCTCTCCTGACCTTTTTTCAGATATACTTTTATTTTAGCATGATATAAAACATAATCTAAAAAGTATGCTTAGAAACAACATCGCAATTTTTATAAGTACCTATACACATATATTGACATTCAAATGAGTTCTTGAATGAATCGCTTGAATTTTATAAATGAAAGTTTTACGTCAATGGAGTGAGGCATACGTTAACGGTTTTCGTTCATTATTTTCAATTGTAACCACAATGTAAAAAAATACACGTCGCAACAATTGAAAACTAACGTATTCACCATCGATACGTTTAATAATATTTTCTTGGAATATGTAACATATCCATTGAAGGAGTCCTGGAATAAAGGTAATTTATAAATAATTAAAACATTACAAACAAATCAAAATGTATTTTATATATAAGTACATTTTTATCTACACCCATAATCATAAGTGGCTAAAATGTGCACAGAAACTACAGGTACATAATAATGACAAGCAGCGCAAATTATTATTATAACTATTTTTTTATCTATTACATCAATATAGATAGTTCAGTTGATACGAAACATGATTTCGAACGGTATAAGAATAAGTAGTTCAATAGTTTCTATTATTCAATGCTTTGTATGGTTCAAAATTCATTACATATATCGCGCGTTTGAATATCCAAATATCATCTCCACCCTCTACAAATACGTACGTATCGTTGGTGATCCCAATTTCACGACTTTAATAGGGATTGAAGCAGCGGAGCTTTGAGGAACTGTTTGAAAAAGTGCTTTCGTACATTTTCACCGTCATTGCAATAGAGTTCATATGTATATATATACACATATCCGATGTAGTATAGTTCAGTTTCATAAATCTTTTCTCACACCTACGTGCAGATTTTGGAATGAACTTCAAGCTGCGATATTTTATGTGTTTTTGTATCATGCGTATCTTTAGAGGTAGGCAGTAACTAAGCTGCGCCCCTGACATTGTAGATATCCATATGCGATGATTAAAATGTGTCATCATTTGGGTAACTTCCTTGTCTAAAACTAATAGTATCAAAATATGTCATTCGTTGCCCTGTGCCCATTGCCCTGAGCCCATTTTAGAGTAGTATTGTAAAAGTGTGTCATTACATAATTCGAGCTTAAATCAAGCGGTTGGTAATTTAGTTTCTATCGAATGAAATATTATTAATTACTTAAAATATAATTATACGTTGAAATATTATAACATTATGAATTTAATCTTAAAAATTGAATTTCCCTTTCTCTGGGTGAACGCCCTGTTTAATCAACAAGACAACAGGAAAGATTATATTGCGACCATGTGATCAGCGTCAGTCCATACTTATCATATTCACAGCATCGTGATTAATATTTTCACATATATTGTAGGTGTTGTGGCCTAGTTTAAGTGTTGAGTATTGAATTTTTTTAATGCAACCTGTAATTTTGCAATTTTTGTTTGTCATAAATAAATGAATAAGTGATCGTGTGAGTATATTTTTTTCATATATTAATATTATTAATGCAAAACTGGTAATTTAAAAAAAAATAGTATAAAAAATGATAACCATCAATTTTATTTGCAGCTTGATAGATAAATTAGTGATTTATCTATATAAAATACTCTAGATTATTCTTAATCCAAAGAACTCAGCAATGCAAATATATATTATAAACAAAAAAAAAATATGTATTATAAACTACATGGAATATATAATAATACATGGAATATATTAAAAAGTAAGTGCTTATATTGAAACTGATAAATCAGTTAACTTATGCACCATTGAATAATATATTAAGCGGTGCACAAAACTAAGTAAGTTTACTTGCAGGTTAAATTGTTAATTTTGTAATTAATTTATATACAAAGCCGTGACACACTATGATAATTCATCTAAAAATGCGATCAACACATATATTTTCCTCTTATTAAAACTCCACGTGTAAACGATCCTCGGCTTACTATCATTACGAATAATTTGTAAACAGCTTCTGTTATTTCTTATAGGCACCTATCTTATTTATCTTACATTTGTTTGCACGTGGTAAGTTCATCTACACACAAGTCATGTCATATCTCAGGAAGTAACTCGACGACTTTTTACTGCAAGTTGAACAAAGGCACGTATTTTCTAAATGATTTTGCACGTACGTAGTACACGAACCTGTGAAAACATTATTAGTGTTAAATGTATAAATTATATAATATAATATCTAGGAAATATGTGTATATGATATTTTTTAATAATATTCAAAATATGTTAATCGAGAGAAATGTAAGTTACAGTATTATTTTTAAAAAACTTTAAAAATAAACAAATGTGACTAACAATGCAATACTTAATTTTTAAATCAATTTAAATTAATTTAGAATGAGTAAATAACTTTGACCTTAATGTCAATCCATTTTCGTATTGTGCCTTGTTGTAAAGAAAAATAGTACATTAAGGTAAAAAATATTTGACAAGTTTATATGCATAGCCGATATTTATGTTATATAATTTCAAATTTACACAAAACTATTGGAATTATATAAAACTTGACGATGATACTTTTATAATACTAGTTTTGAAACCATTTTAGTAGAATGAATGCGATTGAAAGCTTTATTTAAGTATTTATTGTGACTGTGACAGACAGGCACTGATAACTCTGTAATTGTATTAACTATCTACATGAAAAAACATTTCTATGATGCAAGTAAAATTATAAAATAAACACATTATATATTGTATTTAAGTTTTAAATTCCAGTCTAAGTAATGTCAACTGTCTTTGTTACGTAGCTCGCGCGCATTGCCTTTAGCGACCCATACACCGTGTAGTGTGGTATTCAGTTAACACAGAAAGCATGAGGGCTCGAGTCACCTTTAACCTTGACCCTCGCTGACCCTCACAAAGCTCCGTTCAGGGAAGCACCAAAGCACCCTTGTTTAGTCACCGCATACAATGGCTTTGTCATACAGGTGGCTGCGAAGGTTACAAAGGTACACTCATACAATCGACAATAGTAACGGTACTAACCACAGAAAAATAAATTTTTGATTGTCTTGAGAACACGGTATAAAATTGTATAAATTATATATGCTGTTATCATCCGTCCATCCGATGGTGTAATGATGTCAGCTAATGAATGCTGATAAAGCAAGGATAACGATACCGCAGTAGTTGAAGCACGAAACCCAGATTTCGGTAGAGTCAAAAGTTTTCTCATAGTTTACAAGCGCTAAGCATAGCGACAGGTTAGACTCTTGATTAGGTGTCGAGTCAATATATTTTTTTTCTTTTTTTTTTTCCTTATTCGTACGTACGGACAAGGTTTTTGTTTTTTTTTTATTACTTAAGCTTTTTTTTTGTTTTGTTTGTTGACGTCAATAAGTGCCTGTAAAGGTCTATGTTGAATAAATATTATTTTGATTTGATTTGATTTCTCTGTGTAACTTGCTTGTTATCAACTGTAGTATGGTACTGAAAGCCATTAAACTTGCGTCGTCATAAACGCTAGATGTGATGAGTCTGTAGTTATTGAACTGGAGTTTGTCCCTTTTTTGAAGAACATTGCCGTCACATCTAGTTAGTAAATAATTTAGATCTCTTTTATCAGATGATAAATAAGATCTAAAATGAAATGAGGTTGGGTTTGACGCCAAATTTTTAACGAAATTCAGAAATAATTTATTATTAATAAGTAAAGGAGAAAACAATAACATTCTCGTTCAGTAGTGCCCTAACATGACAAATATAACTTTTGATATTATTATTATTTTTTATTTTATTCTTTTAGTTTATTCTTGGTGTAATAAGTCATTTTTGTATATTTACATTTTTTTAAAAGCACTAATATGCGTTGTCGGCAGAATTGGCAATTACCTGTCTCGTATGAATGAAGTCGATGCCTGCAAGTCGCCCATCAAACCCTAACTTTATGTAGTTACATAGAAAGGATACAATCAATTATAAGTAATAATTGAGCAATATGTTTTGTAAGATTCATCCCGATTTAAATCGAAAATTTAATTCCCTATTATTAAAAAATACTTTTAAAACTATTTTGGTGTAACAAATAAGTAATCCTATTATTAGTGAATTAATATTATATTATTACAGGTATACTAATATTATAAAGGAAAAATGTTTGTGACTTTGGATGTTTGGGGATTCTATATTTGTCATAATAAAATAGGAAATGAATGATGACGGCAAGGATCGGGAAATGTTTAAAATTATCCTCTTGTGGCATTTACGCACAAACTTTATGCTTTTATTATAAATTAAGGATAATGTTATTTATGCTATTCTGGACTTGAACATTTCATGTTTGATAAGCCATTCAATCGTAAACCCTAGCGTTCAAAACCTAATCAATACCTCGATGTACGAATATTAACTAGGTATATGATCGAAAGTGAAAACATTTTGCACCGACCCCAAATAAAATTAGGAACCCTGTTCCTAATATTATTAACTATTATTACGAAAATAATCTGAATATAATTTGCCCTAGAAAGAAGAAGTGATTGAAAGTGACATCATAATTTAAATATATTTTTGGTTTCGATTCGGCGTTACATGGTAATACAAGAATAAGTTGTATTCTTGTATTATCATGTAACGCCGAATATAATAAAAAATATACCACAATATTTTCATCTATTGACTTGTTATCAAGGACCGTTTCTTTTTAGCAAACCGTTTTATTTAATTTCCCCTGTTTGTTTAGGACAAATCTAGTAAATAAATGTGGTCCCCTTTTTCATTGATTTGGTATGCATCTTTAATTCCGATGACAATATAATTTTATATATTGGATAGAACTACTGTAAATTCAAGCTCGCCTCGTTAGAAAATGGTGGATTACATATTTTATCAGTCTCTAAGTTCTCTATGAAAATACAATGTAAATCCAATATGACCGTCAATAAAATAGCAGCAGAATGTTTATCCTCCACCCCTTTAATATGCAAATCAAATGCCTTATAAAAGCATTATATTAAAGGGCTTGATTAAAAGAGTACTGTAATATGGTAATATCAAAGACTATCAAAATATGCAACAAAACAAAAAAATAAAAACTTGAACATTATTTTGTAAGGTAAACGCTTTTACTTAAAACAAATATTACAACGTTGTAGACAATGTTTAGTATATTATATATATATACCTAAAAATATTACTAAAGTGCTAAGTACCAGTCATCACAACATTCTCATTAATCCAAGGCATTGATCAGACAAAAAATAAAATCGTTGGCCGCGTATAACTATATTTGAAATAAAGATTATTAATAATAAAGTTCTGCTGCTTTATTATGTATAATGTTGCCAGCATTGATTATGTGAAATTATATGATTATAAAATTATATATTTAATTTTAATATGAAATAAAATTTTGCACTCGTAACATTTTATGATAATGTTTTTTTTCTAATTTCTTATCTAGTAAAAAATAATTGGTATACTGATATACAGAATAAATAAATACATTTATTTTAGTTTAATATTTATTTATAATATATAAATATATAAAATTTAAGTGAATTCCCTCAATGTTATACCTACTACGAATTAAATAAATACATTGCGTCAAAAATTGAATTTTTTCAATATTTTGATAGTTCCATAATGATACATATATCACATATTAATTCTACGCATAGCAGAAAATTGGTTAAATCAAATGCCATCCTTTATTATAAATGGTATATTTTAAGTAAAATATTTTATACGTATTTTCTCCTATTTATTTACCACGTTTTTCAGTTAATGTATACGATATATGTATTTTTTTATATGTAGACTTAATGATTGTAATCAACACTTCGATATTTAATTATGCAATTAAACTTTAAATGTGTTTTTTTTATTTTCAAAACTTTTACTTAAATTCATTGTTACACTGTTTGAAAATCTTATATAATTTTTATGTGAAAAATAATAACAACACCCTTTTCTAAAAGGTGAAACCAGGGAAGTTAAATTAGTGATAGCAGCTATTAAAGTTATACTATGAATGTTACACATTTATTATGATCCAAAAGCACAGAGCTCAAATGAGACGAAAAGTTATATATAGAAAGAGAAAAAATATATAGTGTATTACTCTTACTAGTTACACTCTTCGGAAAAAAGGCTATTAAATTTTTAAAGACCAGATTTTCTACTTAAATAGCCGCGAATAATACACAGCCGAAACCCTATCTACTAATCAAACCGAAAGAAAACTTCTGCTACCATGAATTCGAGTGTCCCGATAAACACTCTCGTCCTAACAACTATGTCGCGAAGGGGGTAAATTATTGATGTTGACATAAAGTAATCTAATATGTGTACACCAATGTACACTGGGTCAGCACAAATGCGTTTGATCACCATAAAGTCATGACCCTCAGAGGGGACGTATAGGGAGCTGTGATGATGATGACGGTGTTAATGATAATAAGTTGAAGACTTTTGACTACTATAATATCTTTTATTTATTTTCACACAACAACGTGTCAATTAAATAATAGTCTTCCGGCAAATATTATCCATCGCTCGTAGTAGCGGCGGTTTTCGTACTGCAAATAAAAAGCTCGACATTGTTAGTACACAACAGTGTTAGTATGGTAAACGTTTTTTATAAAGCAGACTTTTCCAATAAACAGCATGCAACTCAGGGGTGCATATTAATTATAGATTCTCGTGATTCGGAGAAAACACCTATTCAGCTATGTAGATTTGGTTCCTTTTTTCATTTTATGAATTTAATTCAATAAAACTTACTTAATACAAATATTACTCAAAAGTAATGGAATTAAAATGAAAACCTCAGAAATTTTCAAAAACTAAACAAAATAAATCTGAAATTCATAACAAAGATTGTAATGTATCAAGTGGTTGCTTAGCAACCTCACATAACTCTTGTTCACGATCCAAAATAGTGATGAAAAGCTTCAATCATGTAAATAGCGTTCAAGAATTTGTCACTTAAACGAAATCTTTAATGAGTGTAACTTCAAAAAGTTTGTCTGAAAAAGATTTATTGTAAAGTCTAAAAGCGCGATAAGCTCGGAGCGGAGGCTCGATTGGAGTAGCGGGCTCGCTTACGTTAAAAGGGCGCGAACAGCGCGCGGCGACCACTCGCTCTCAAGCGCGGACTGCGATAGGTCGTGCCACCGGGCGCAACGATCGCAGTCGATCACGCCACGCGAACGCACACATTTTCTTTGAAATTTCATATAATTGCAAAGAAAAAAGTGAACGGGACCTGTGACTAGTGTGCTGTGATACATGTTACCCCTAAAACTCTTTTTTTTACAATCACATATAGAGGTAGAGCTAAATAAACGTGAACGCACTAGTGGAACTTCGTTTCAAGTAGTGAGGATTGCTTGGGCAGTACACGGGACCAGAAGAACAGGCAAGTAGATATAACAAGTTCATATTTTCCAAAAAAATAATAAAAATGAGCGCTTTGGAAAAGGCAGCGTGAATGAAAGCTAAAAAAAAGTTGATTATTGAGATGATTGATGTAAGCTTTTTGTAAAATTTATAACATTAGAAAAGTATTGAAATATTTAATATTACGTGGCAACCCTAACAGAGACTGCTTGTTAACAAAAACAGAAAGAGTTTCATTACATTAATGTAGACTGAATTCCTCGATGGGGACGTATATAATTTGATGATAAAGTTTAATTGTAATAGATTCGTTATATTCTGTATTGAGTTGATTGTTGGCTCTTGGTGGAACTTATTATACATCTTGAATAAAACTCTTTACTGTTCCACTACTTTTTTTTTTTTTTTTAAATTACTGTCGACCGAAGCGAAACCTGACCGGTTTCGCTTTACAGCATTTTCAAAGGTTCTCAGTTTCAAAGGTTTCAGAGAACCTTTGAAAATGCTGTAAAGCGAAACCGGTCAGGTCGACAGTAATATAAAAAAAAAAAAAAAGTAGTGGAACAGTACAAGAGTTTTATCAAGATTCGTTATACTTATAATTCTCTAAAAAAATATAACAAAAAATTTTTACATTGAAATGTTCATTATACATTTTTATGTAAAAAAATTAGTAATTTTACTTAAAACCTATGGAAAATATTACAAAATGTATTATTGAAAATATCTCGTACCAATTTGACAATTATACTGGAACCACAAAGCGATTGAGTTAATCTTACACTATTATATTTAATTTAAATATTTTAAATTTAGAGCGGAATCTAACAAAGATATATGAAAAATTATTATATGTTACTTATTCATACTAAACTATGAAAAAAATTATATATATCTGTCTACAATCGTTAATATTGTTTACGTTGATAGTAAATAGCTAACATACCAGTTATACAATTGTTTATAACTAGCATGACAATATATTACCATTTTGTAGGATCGACTGAAATAACTTCATAATCGGTATACATAAAAATTCCAATATGTATATGTTCGTTCATGATAATGTCATCAATGATATGACACTATATCAATGATATGATAAATTGACACTATCACATGATGTGATAGTGTCAATGTAGAATATCTAGTAGCTAGAATATCAGGAATGGTGTGACTTCAAGCACGTGGTCACATTATGTAATCTATACCAATATTAACACAAATGTGTCAATTAAAACCGACTGACTCTCCGATCAAAACCTTAATCCATCTATTTTAGTAACAACTTTGTAACTAAAACTACATATGTATTATCAAACCATTGGAATCACTTCTTTCTATCGATGTCCTAACCAAGCAATTATGTGGACTACAGACGTGATTGTCTTAAGATTTTTTCTGCTACGACATTATTTTGTATGTTTGATCGCACACGAAAGATTTTCCTGTCTATTGTGATTGAGAGAAAAAGTTCAGCAACGGAAAGCAATCAATCATAGTTTAATTAAATGGAAACAGACGCCGCATTTATCATTATAGCTATGTATCTCAGCAAGAAGTACAAGTATATCCTGCATATTTAACTGCTTTAAAGTTTGTCTATAGTATCCTTGATCAGACTTCATTCATTATCTTCATCATTTTGGTATAGTTTTTAATATAGCTGATCTAATGGAATTACATAAAATACATTTGCGTGCAAACATAAATTTTATAGAAATAGAAGAAAGTTAAACTTACAAAGTGCACGCACACAGCCATCCATTCAGTAAAAAAGCGTTGTGAGTTTCAGTTCCCTCTGCAATATGGAAAAACCACAATACCGTAACACCGTACTGTACGTAATGCAATAGTTTTTGAACTCGTAAATGACTATTAAGCTGTAGATAAAGAAATTATATATTACCTTCCAGTTTGATAAATAAATAAATACTTGCAATATCTATCTTTATTTCAAAGATTACTTATTTTTATATTATTGAAATTGGCAAAATCATCTTCAATTTATATAAGGAAATTCAAACAAAATATTAAAAGAAATTAGAAATTAACACACGTCTCATTCTAGAATTAGGTAGGTTTAATTTATGAGTTCTTATCATTTATTTACTTTATGGTAAATTGTGGCGTACAATATTGTGTAAGGTTAAGAACAATTTTAAAATATAGTAAGATATTCTATGTATATTTCACAATAAGTAAAATAATATTATAAAAGGACTTTAAATTTAATTTTGTGTCATTGCGCATTATGTTTATTGTCGAACTAGATTTTTAGGGAAACACATATAATTAATATTATTAATTTAAACATTACATTTAAACTATATATACATATATAAATAACACGTAAATATCTTTTAAGGATACTATAATAATACGGAATCAAGTCATACAGGTTTTACATGTATAATGACGTGTACATTAAAGACAATATTAATCTGTATAATTTTACAATTATTTTCTGCCGTGAGTTTATTCTGGAAAAAATGTTGATAGAATAAATAAAGCTGTTTAGTCTATATGCCTATCTAATAATTGTACAAAAGTATTCGGATATTAATAAATAGAAACGTCGTAAAGTTATTAAAACACGACAATGATAAATGACCTAAAAATATATAAGAAACTAAAAATTTTAAGGTAAAATGTTTCTAATCAATGAAGGAATGTTAGTTTTTCGTCGTTGTAACCAACTTATGTTTTATCAGATAAATAAAACGGATAAGGACGTTTTATTATCTTGTTGTTGATTACGAACAACTTTATTCATTTGTTGAAAGTACGTAGTGTTTAAACTGATAATGTAGTGTTTTATGGAAAATTGTTTGAAATTAGTGTCAAATATACAATTAGAATATGTGATGTGCAGTGAGTTCAAAATGTTTATATGAGAAATATCATATTATCATAGAAATTACTCTCAAAAAGGCTTATACGGGTGTCTATCGTTCGTTTCGAAAATTTGGTAAGTAACAATATCATCATTTCTAGAGCGTCGTCGGTGGCACTGTGGTCTCAGTACAGGTCTTTGAATCAAGAGTCGATTCTGTATATACCTAAATATTTTGTTTCTAGAATAACATACGTACTTTTGTCTGCCGGTCCTATGTTGAATGACAAAATTGTGAGGCAACCTACAAACAACTGCGACAAAATTTGAAGTCAACCAATCCCCATTGAGGCAACGGGGTTTACTAAGGCTTGATTGCTAACATAGTTAGGGTAGGCTTGTACCCCTCAGTGAGAAAGGATATGAAATATGATAAATATTATCATTTCAGCCGAGAGTACAACTGCTGGGCATAGAATGTAGTAATAAATAAATAATAATGCATATTTTATAGATATCTTATATTTTTTAAGAATTTTATAATTTGGATGTAACTGAGCTGCGTCAAGGAAATTTTTGATAGATAGATAGATAGATAAATCTTTATTTGGTCGGACATACACACACACACACAAAATATAAATACAGTTATAACGGACAGAATTAAAAGTAAATATAGCACAGTAAGTATAAAATACCTGTAGTGTTAGAATATCAGCGACATTACATAAATGAAAAACAACATACAGGACAGTTCGTGTACCGTACTACAATATTGTGTGTGTGTGCTGCAGCAACACAAAAAGGCCATAGCTCAGCGTCAATATTTGCTCATAATCTATGAGCAAATGGCTGATTTTCAGCAACAGCCTGAAGGAACCAAGTCTGCGGCACTCAGCTGCGCGCGATGTACGCACTGATCTTAACACTTATCGATTCTATTTTGTGATTAGGTATATTAGTTCAAAACAGAGTTGTGGCATCGACACCCTGGAGATATATTACTTAAATATACACACATATACATATATATACACATAGATAAAATGATAATAATAATAATAATCTATACTTATAATAAATCTGTAGAGAAGTCAATTCTGTACATTAAATATATTTAAAAAATTACTAGCAAAGGGTGATAAGGGATCGTTAGTGATCCCAAAAATGCAATCAGTAAAATTTTTGTCTGTCTGTCTGTCTGTCTGTATGTTCAGGCATCACGTAAAAACTAACGGTTCGATTTCGATGAAACTTGGTATAATTATACCTTATTATCCTGGGCATAAAATAGGATACTTTTTATCCTGGAAAAATACGTAGAAAAAAAAATCTTAATTTTTCAGTTTTATTCATTGACGTTATTCTGTAGAACCGCGAACACACAGTGGATTCAGCGCCGTAGCCTGTAGCGCGAAAGTCGGATTTGGCTTGAATGATCTAATAAAATGCCCGCGACAGTATGTCTATCTTTTAATGTTACTCACTAGAATCGTTTTTATGGTAACCAAATTTGGATATGTCGCGTTGTCAAGATCGAGTTGTTTGCAAAATAAATATGATGTTCAAAATAACTATTCCACGCGGACGAAGTAGCTGGCACCGCTAGTATGGACTGTATTTAATATCGTACTGATATATATATATATATATATCGGTGTGACATCTATGCAAAACATTTCGATATACCACTTTTTTGTCTCTCCAGCAGTAAATTTTTCAGTTGAGTCTTGTATGATTCTTTAGATTCTTTAGATTTGCCTATTACATATTAAAAAAAAATGGTGGTGACTGCCGTTTAGTCCAGACATTCAACTTTTAAAGAAATTACGATTATAATTCGGGTTTGAGAAGCATGTATAAACTTTCATATTATGTTTTAATTGGTATCTTTCTCTAGTGTTCCATAATATTATAATATGCTTTTTTATTGAAACATGTATACTATTAGATATATTTATTGAAAGTAAAAATTTTTTGTAAACATTTGTATGCTACAATGTACACTTGTATGCTTCATCATGTCATAAGCAAATAATAATTTGTAAGCATTATATGATATTAATTTTATATAATAGAAATTAATTACAGAATTTTGTTAAAATGAGTAGAATATTTTTAAATAAAATTTGCTTTTTGAGATTAATATTTTTACTTAATATTTGACTAGAGCTTACTGTAAATAGAACTGTTAATATTGCTGTCTTCCGCTGTAAGTTAGGCAGTAAAATTACATCTTGTCACAAGTTCACAACGTTCACTTTAGTGTTACACATGTATTATAAGCGACCGTAAAAACTGACCATCAGATGGGTACTCTGATTGTTTCTTAATATAATGTAATAAAAAACACAATATTAAATGAATCATAAGTAAAACAGAAAACACGACCAACAATTTACATTATCGTTAGAGAAGCATTTCCGGATGCATCAGAAAAATTAAATACTTCAGCCAGAGATTTTCAAAGGGTTCTTAAAACTTCTAATCTCTACAATTTGTGATATTAATAAAAATTAAACGCGTTAAGAGTTAAAGTTGTTTTTGTTGTTATTAGTTTTGTGTCTAAGATAACATAAACAGCAGACATAACCACTTGATAAGCTAGAGTGTCGTCGCAGACTACAATGAGGATACTATGTAGGTATCAATAAAGAATTGATACTATAAATTTCAATTATATGGACATAGTACCTGATAGCTGCACAACCTGTCAATTTAAATATCTTATGAAAAATCATTATATAGTAATTGAAGTATTCTCGCCTTCATACTTTATTGTAGCCGATGCGTCAGATCACAAGTAATGTTCGCACGAGTTTACGAATTAATTAAGTTGTTCGTTGATTAACACAAACACTTGTTAAACATTTAGAAAACATTATTCATATCTGTTATTTTTTTTGTAATTAAATAAATATTGATATATATGCATAGAAAGGACAGATCTTTACATGTTGGTATTTAGCTCTTGTATTTATTACGTAACAACGTCATTTTAATTGTGCCATCACGTAATGAATGACGCAAATGATTAATTTGGCGGTGTTAAATAAATCAATTATAAATGAATGATTAATCGAACAACCCTTCTTCGCTTTATATATTATTAAAGATGATTCAATGTTTCATTTCATGACTTCGGCTTGCAGATATATATACAAAACACCAATATCATTGATTAAAATAAATAGGCACTCTTAATTCATGTGTACGGAATTTGCCAATAGGAAATTTTATTCAATATACCTTAGTGTCACGGTTATATGATATCTGATTAACTCGAACTGTTGTGTGCACAATGTAAAATGTGCACATTATCATTATTGAACACCGATTCGCCATTAGTATTGCCACCGAATATCCGGAAGCAGGAAGGGCTAGAAGGCCACGACACGGTACTAGAAGGCACGAGTCATCTCGAGAGAGGCGTTCGAACGCCGCGCGCTCTTTTTGAATGCAAAGTAGTGCACCCATCATAGGTATCGGTAATCCGACAGCATCTGTAGATTGTTATGTAAGTATTCTTCGAGTGCAAATTATTAACAAAACAATGATAATGAAAATGGAAATGCGCTGCATTGAATAAAATTTGGACGACATAATGTGCAAGTTTACAAAACTTTACACCTTGTTAACATTTATATAAAAAATTCTTTAAAAACAAATACCACTTAAAAATAAAAAAAGAAATCTCTTTTAACAGGTAGCAGTTAGTTATATACAATTAACTGAAAGTTGAATAAGCCATTAAAGCGGTTTTATAAAACAGCGATTGATAATGTCATAGAATTGACGGTCGGTTTTACAAAATCATTGCGAATTTGCATCTAGTTTGCTCCTTTTATGCTTAATAAATATCAATTTCAAATTATGTCTATGATATCGTATATTATTTTGTGGAAAACGTATTCATCACTCAAGTTATATAATGATAGGTGATTAGATTCAACAATTCAAACAATATAAATATAGAATTTTATATATGGATTTTATTTCTGTAGCCTAAAGTCGGATATATACTCTTTGGGTCTGTGTGTACGTACTCATCATTTTATAGGATATTTTTTCAATTAGAGGAAGTGCTAAACAATTCGCAGATTACCACTTTCGGCCGTCAAATTTTCTAGACCATTAAATATTAATCGATTTCGCCCGCAAATGAGTTTTATGTCAAAAAATATAGAGCAATCAGTCGTTAGTTTGGCTCGAGTTCCATAGAAAAAATGTTTGGGTAAATGGAATTAGTTATTACCTAACTAGGAGTCCAATGTCGGTGAAACCGTCACCTCGCCGACACGCTCCGGTGAGCGGAACATTGTTGGCGACACCTCTGTTTGATTTGCGCTTTCGGTTTCGGCAAAATCGATAAAATTCATCGATAATGAGTTGTATTGTGAGCAAGAATTATTTGTTTTAATATTCTACAAAAATTATAATATTTTATTGGACTAGATAGTTTAAATTGTAAAAGAAAAATAGGAAGTAAAAATAAAGGTAGGTATAAAGTAATTATCATAAAGCTATAATATTTTTATGTACGATATATATACGGTATATACTGTTGTATGAGTATTGATATTCCGACTGGTTTATTTCGAATTTCCGTGAATACTTTTAAAGATGATGAATTACTTACATTGATTATTTATTCTATTTAGTACGAAATATTTATTATGATTATAAGCTTAAAACGAAAACTAATATCTAACTAACGAAAATTTGTAACTTTAGTTTAGCAAATGCTGAAAATAGTGATTAACTTTTACGAGTTCTGCAACAGAGTTATTCAGCGCGTAACGATTTATCTTTTTACATAGATAATACACTTTAGACAAGCCGAGCCCACTTTTGTTGTACAAATAAACCATATGTTGTATGTAGGTCGGTCGGAATCAAGTCGTCTGTATTAGAAGCATAATTTATCGCCTTTTATCATGGTCCCAACCGGATAATAGTATAATAGTACATATTATTATGAATCAGATATTATTGATTGTTTGGTCATGCTTTGTATGTAAAAGATTTTTAAACTTTATCTAAAAACTTATGGACATAAAGAAATATGTATATTATTTCGTGATAAAGATAGGGTGACCCAGCAAATATGACGCCCCTGTTAGAACCACTGCACGTAATGTTATGCTAGCCACTAACTTCATTTTAACGAAGTAATGCCAAAAACTACTGTTTGGCCGTAGATATTTCTACCGCCATGTCAAGTACCAGTTACCAATAAGTAAATCTCAGGTACTTGCAGACGACTTGCGTAGTCTCTCTTTAGTAAACGTTACTGAATTAGATAACCTTATTTTAACAGGGTTGAATTATTAATTATCTCAGATAGTAGGTACTTTTATAGTTCAAAAGCAGTGTTAGTCATATCAAATATGACTAACTGCCCAAGACCTTGACCTCTGTGATCTGTTGACACCTTGTTAGGCTAAGACAGTGTGTGTTAATCTTTATTTACATTACCATTTTCATTGTTTCAGATAGTTCTACATATAGAAGCAACATATCAAAATATAATTTTTATCTATAACCATCACTGGTCAAGAAGCTCCTATTTTGTAAATGAAAAAATCGTACGATCGAATATATATTTCTACACTTTTTGATATATATTATTGATAAATGAGTTCAAATAGCTGTAGAGGATTATTATTAAGAAATATGGCATTCGTTAACACTAGAAATAGTATGAGGATACTATGGACGACGGTGGTGGCACTGGTCTTCTTCGCAAGGAGTAGCGCAGCGCCAACTTTCGGGGGCACTGATAAAGCTATGGTGAGTACAATTTTTTTAATCGTGACGTCATCTGCATGCACTTACCTCATCAGATAAGGGTGAGCATTTCCGGATTCCTTCTTTTAATCATCACATCAGGAAGTTATAATATCTATGTAGACTTCTAATTACATTTTATAATCATGTAAATGTTAAATGACTCAAAGTCTGTGTCTAAACCGAATAACACCTTTTTTTTGTTCCCCTGAGGAAAATGCATTAAATTGCATACCCCGGCTGTGGTGAGCCGGCGGTTATGTTGGGCTCTCCTCCCCAGAAGGGGGAGCTGCCGATACAGGGGGGCCCTGCTCGGGGGAGGTTACACTCCCCCGATCTCCTCCACTGACGACGCCACCGGCCACGGAAGGGGCGTGGTCCCTCCCGGGTTGCCGTATCCGCGGGCGCGACTTCCTCGCGCCCGCCGGCGATCCGCGGCGGCGCCGCAGCTGTGCTACCGAGCCCGGCGCCGCAGCTGTGCTATCGAGCCCGGCGCCGCTTCCTTCGAGCGGGATCGGCCATCTCCCGACCCCGCTCGGCGGCCTCCTTCTGGAGCATCACTGCTTCACAGAAGGAGGCCACAGCCCTACAACCTCCCTCGTTCGCCAGCATTGCCGCAATCAATGACGGCTGAGACAGATTTTGCCCGATCTCTGCGACCAAGAATTGCGTTCGGAGGCCCTCGCGGGGCACTCCACCAGCGTGTGCTGGGCCGAGTCGAGGTCGGATGCGCAGTGGTGGCATCGTGTCGATCCCTCCCGTCCTATTCGAAACAGATACTCACCGAAGCAGCCGTGCTCGGTGAGTATCTGAGTTAATCGGTAGGTGACCTCCTCCTTCTCATGGAGCTAAGCTTAGAGGTGCGGGAGTACGGCACCGACGGCCCGCTGGCGCGCGCAAATCCGTAATTTTAGCTGCGCACGACAGGCCGCCACAATCCGTCGGTGTCAAACCGAATAATACCTACTACGAGTAATACGTATTCTTAAAACTTTTTAAATGGTTAATTATTTATTGTTTATCATTAGACGAGATAAGGTCGAATTTATATAAAATAAATCAATAGAAGACTGAACAGACGTAGTCCGGTCTGTCTTCGGGTAGACTTCTGTAAGTCTAACATTCGAAAATTTCAAACAGGTTTTGTATATAAATATATTTATATATCGAATTGAAAAACTTAACCATTCATAATTAAATCAAAATCGCTGCTGCCGTTTAGTTTTTAGAACTGCTCTGGGCGCCTTAATTATTATATTGAACTGACCGTGTAGTAAAAGATATACTCCTTCCATTCATAAGATAACCGACCGAGTTGTATAAGATGCTACTATTTGTTTCTCGAAATCATTTGGTGACCTTTTTCCCCGACTGCTTAATGCATGATTCATTCTAGTTAATAAACACATGTGTCGAGGAAGGCTATTGGTCATTATACTTTGTCAATGGGTTTACGTCATTTGTGTAGTATTTGTAAATTACGATAACTAGATAATATGATATGAATCAAGCTATGTTGTGTTCGAACAGGATGTTTTCTTTCAATTAACAGAATCTTATCAGCGAAGAAAATAGAAATTATTTAATTTATGTAATGTATTTGTACGGAATAAAATGCTTGTTTTATCAACTACTCGTACAGACTCTAGGTTATTATGTTATTGCATTAACTTTTATAAAGCATAAAGTTTATATTTTCATGTATTCAGAAAATACTAGTCATTATTATTGATAAATAAATTAGCGAAATTTAATCAAATAATATATAAACTTCAATATTTGTTCACATAAGCATTTCAGCATCAATTATTGTACTTTTACCATCGCTATCTATAAATTTCACTGTCCCGAAGCTTTGATACCATATTTTTACGTGAACTTTATTTTACGCATAAAGAAAATAAATAACATCTATAAACGAATAGTCAGTAATCATTTCTGAGTCAGAAGATAGTAACTGGTATCTCGATTAAAAGAAAATTACTATAAAAAACCTTAGCGATTCTCAGAAATATTTACTTGGCTTTAGTGACTCAGAACCGGTCCTGCCAAGTTCTAGGTCATATGACACCGAGTACGTTTATCGTCGACATCATAATAAAATCTCACTGTTTTGTGTTCTTTAAGTTAGGCTTCTTTATATTTCCTATACAAGGTAAATTTACTTAATTATATACTAATAGAACTGAAATTCAATCCAAGAAATATGTTTGGTTTCTGATTTCTATCAAAAAAGGATTCTTTTTCTGTCGGACTGCTTAATAAAGTAGCGATAACATATCTTTTAGCTCTACGAAGTATATCCTCTTCTATTTTAGAAATAAAATCACTTTTAACTTCTATTTTATAAAAAAAAGCATTTGAAGACCCGAAAGTTTTAAATTATTCCTATATGAAATTTCAACAAAATGTGACAAGTATATTAGTGATTACCGCGAATATTCGAATTCACAAACTTTACTTCTTAATAATATTAATGTATATATTTAAAATACAACGTTTTTCTTATGTAGATTATATTAGAAATCTCCACTAATAGTTTGTTAAATGATAGCGAACGAAACAAACGAAAACTTTTAAAATGACAAAATATAAAATAATCAGTATAAATTTGGCTGAAAGAAAGCATGGGGTATGGACTGTGGGAGCACAACTCTCACTTTACTAATAGTACTTTATTCATCGAGTGCCGCGACTAGAGCGATTTGTTTATCTGTTAGAAATTGATTTGTTTCTTGCGATGTCAAGGAAACAATATATATTGCATTGACCCGTTTGCGCAGCGAATCTTTGTTAAATTGATTTGCTTAAAATATCAATGAGTTTATGGGAAAGTTAAGCTTTTCGGCAGAAGGTTAACTCAAGGCTTAGCTTTGTAAAGCTGTATTATACACTCTGATAAGGTCATATGATACGATTAATGATTGTGTCGTTGTAAGACGTCTTGTGGCTTTAGCAATTGCAATTACTAATGCTTTTTAATATTTTTTACTCATATTTAAATTACAGAACATAATTAGGACGTGTTTCAAAAAAAATTCATAGATTATTCTTTCAAGTTCAATAAATATAGTTATGTAGCCGGCTTAACCATTATGGTGTAAGGTTTAATAAAATTAAAAAAAAAATGTTATAATTAAAAAATACATAATTTTAAAGTGGAAATAATAAAAGATAAATTCTTTCATTGCTATTTTTGTAATTTTCTTGATAGTTTGGGTCAATTGTGTATATTAAATAACCTTATTTTATCAAGTAATGCATTAATTATAACTGTTTACAAACTAAAAATTAATTAATCCTAATTACAAATAAGAACAAAGAAATATAACATTCTAAACTATTGTGTATAATGTAAAAATATAATAGTAAAATATAATGTATGTGGTAAGCCTGCTATTTTTAAACTTCCACTAATTAGGTTACCTCGAAACACTTAACAATTATTCCCCCTGTCTAATAATATCAGTAAATATCGTCTTAGTATTATTCGCCTCCGCTGAAAAAGCTCCAAATTACTGAACAAAGTGGTATTGAAATGCAGATATCGTTACTAGGTTACGCTTGATTGCATTCCGTCTCGTGCGTAGCGCATTGGCTTCAGTCACGAAATTATAACAATACATAAATGTTTTATCAGATATAAACAACCTGCTCTGTAATTCTACAAATTTATAGGTCAACGCACCAGCACTACAAGACAGGTTCTATTTTGATTTCCAGCAGCACATTGTCACCAGCGAAGCGTTTCCTGTCATTTTAAATACTGTTATGCTCAGCGTACCCCTTTATAGGGGTCATTATCCTTACAACTATCTCCAACAGAGAACAATGCCCTAGCCTGAAAGCCAAGAACCAAACTCTTTGTTTTCATCATTCCTGCATGACTCGATTAATGCAATATAAAAATTCGACGCATGTCTTGATGGGCGGACATTTCGCGTAAAATTTCCTATGTTGTTGTTTAGAAGAACGATGAACTCAAGAGCAAGAAACGCGATTCTATACTTCTTTAACGACAACGTTTGGTGAGCTAAACGTGTTATCTAAAAGTTAAAATTTTTT
This sequence comes from Scirpophaga incertulas, assembly GCA_036419045.1. NCBI lineage: Eukaryota > Metazoa > Arthropoda > Insecta > Lepidoptera > Crambidae > Scirpophaga > Scirpophaga incertulas. Next base: position 16,562,949 of record CM071633.1, read on the forward strand.
GGACGTCATGTGAAGTTGGTGATAAATTATTTTTGAGGTGCACGCAAGGCGCATACCTAACTGTACACAGGCCGGCCGCTTGGTCATGTGTTTCGGGAAACGTAGCAGGCTTACGAACCTCAATTGGGCGAAAAAAACAAAACATTTTTAACACATAAAATTAAATTAAAGTCCTTATCGTGTTCACAATTTACAGTCCTAAGAACTATTTTATTTTTGTTGTGTTATGTACAAGATATACCAATGTTAGATAAGTACTTGTCAAGTTGAATTCCAGGATGCGCGAAAGTACTCAGTAAAGTTCATGAGATTTATCTGGCTGTTATTTTAGATAAAGACGAGGACAAGATGTGACATTTAAAAATAGCACATAGCCTCAAACCGCAGCTAAGACAAAAAGCGACCCGGTCACCTTAGTGATACCGTAATCTAAAGAACTTCTCAAAACTAACGGCTCCCGTTCTCTTCAATGCTGTGTTAGGTAAGCATGTATTGTAACATGAAAACGTTTTGGTGTCGTATGTCGTCACCGCCGTCGCGGTCAGTTCTGATGTGCTTAAATTGATTATAGTTCGAGTAGAGGAATGTTTATTGAGTTGAATATATTCGAAAATATTGAAAATGTTTTAATGGAATTAGTTATTTTAACAACGTTTTAATAATTAAGAACAATAGTCTTTCAGTACAAGTGCAAACGTTGTTTTATTGCATAAACGGAAAATATTCATGTAATCTGACAGAATTTGTGTGGCTGTAATAACATGATCATTGGAGATAGAATGTGCCTAGCGTGGCTAAGACAGCGCTACATGCCTGACTTTACTTCTTATTGCATAGCATTGATACAAGGAATTACAACAAGACGATTTTAATCGTTTGTAATGAGATAATAATCGTAATTAAGGGGGACTTCAGGAGTTTCCCGCAAATCAGATGTCGCAGAGGCGAGAGGCGGTGGTCGCATGCGCGTCACGCACGCAGGAAGCGACTGCGACCTTCGACGCGCGCGTCACGGCCGCGCTCCTCTGCTACCGATGCTTACTCATTGTTCGCTGTTCACTTCGACAGATATGACCGGTGAATGACATCCCCGATTTGGTGCCAACAGCTGCTTTTAGTAACGACTCCTGGGTTATGTTAATCTATTAAACAATAAAAAGAATGCTGTTATAAAAAAGGAAAATTATTTACATCGGCCTATATGATTTATATTCTAAAAGTAACTGATACGTAAATTTAAAAAAATAATTTTTCAAAATAGAGAAAATAAGAAGTTATTGTGCAACGATTTCGAAGAATTCTAAGCAACGTGTGATTAGGACTTGATCTATCTACTAGGGCTACTATTTTGCATCTGCGCTTGATTATTATACCAGTAAACACCACCAGTAAACAACTAAATTGTATACACAATTTAGTATCAAATTTAATTATTGTTACAGAAAGCTGTGCCGTTTTCTTTTCTTTATTGTTTTATAAAATCGTTTTAAAATTGCACTGATTCAGTAAAACAACTCATCTATACACGTGTGACTAGATGCTGCAAATGATTGGCAGGTAATCATTGGCTTGACTGTCAATGCGAAACAATGCACAAGTCCACGTGACAAACGTGAGTCCGAACAAAGGCGGCGCGGGCGCGGCGCTGCTAGATAAAAAAAAATAATTTTCTACATTCTACGGCGGAAAAGTGGTGGTTCACACGCGATAAATTCTATTTTAATCTTTTGACAATCGCAACATAATTGAAACTAATTACGCTGGCAATTATCATTGAACATGAAGATGAATAAGCTGCGGACGTATTGCGCTCGATGTCTATAGCCTATCTGATCTAAAGGATTTATATTCAGATTATGTTTTACATTTGAAATAAGCCGCGTTTTGGCTTGGCACATGACGCCAAGAATAAAAATGATGATCCTGATCTTTCCTAGGTCCGATAGGAAACGTGATGAGACTAAAGAAGCAGCCATAATAATATTTTTACAAAAAATACGAAAATCGCGGAACTGCGACACGGTGTGCTATTTTTAAATACTTATTTAATTACTTGTAACTACTAATTGTCCTTTCTAATATTAAATTGTGTATCTACCTAATTTTATAATAAATAATATAAGAAGGACGAATAGGAATATTTTTCTTTAATGGTACAGTGCCAATATTTTTTTGTATTTTATTTCGTATAATATCTATTTCATTAAATGTAAATGACGTATGATGTTCTTCCCCCTTAAATGATGCGCTTATTATATAAAATACTTGCTTCCCATCGTTTCAGTAGTTTGTGCCTATTCAAACAAAAAACCCTTCTTCCCTTATTTCCACCCTTTAAGAATAAAAATTGTAGAAATTTTGAATGTCATATTATATTGAATCAAAATCCTAAAAAGTAAATCCTTTCTCAGGTTCTAAACTATCGGTGTACCAAATTTCATTTAAATCGGCTCAGCAGTTTTTGAGTAAAAGCGCATCAAACAGAGGATACTTACTACTGTTTATAATATTAGTTAGATTAATATGCTTGTGATTATTTACAAGCAAAGGTGATAAATTGAAAATAAATATAAACACGTAGGATGACTAAATATTCAACGTCTGTGGTCATTAATGTAGATGATCCAGTACTTACCAACATTCCTGAAAGCGATCACGATCTTAAGCAAATAAGTAAATAACCGTATCATCATAAAGTCGCCGCCATTACCTTGATGCTCATGCATAAAGCGAAAACAAACAGATCAATCAGTAGCTCAACATACGTATTGATGACTAAGAATGTGACAAAACAAACATCTAATCCTGCTTTCAATAATTCTTATAGATTTTATAAATTCAAATAGCCATCTTTAACTTTACTTTATTACATCGAAATATTTTACATCAAAAGACACTTCCGTGGCTGACAAACGCCGCCAGGGTCTAATTAGCTGGTTATACCCAAACATCTTTTTGGAAATTTATGATATAGATGTCCAGTAAGGTGGGTATTTCAAAAATAGTTTTTATACAGAATACTGAAAAGTAAAAGCAACGGTAATTAAGATGAGAGAGAATATAAAAATGATGAAAGCCTAGGTGAAATGAAATTCGCGGATAAGCTTGTGATAATGTAACTCATAAGTCATACGTATTTCTTGCCAAGAATTAAAATTTTATTAAAATCTATAATAAAAATCAAATATTCTCGTTTAAATATTAAAAAAAGCTACTAAATTATGCTTGCACAGTATTTAAGGTGGATTAAATGCGATGGAACAATTTATGCCACAAATGTACTGACAAAGTGTTTATAATATAATTTCAAATTAATATAATCCACGAGTTGTCTTTGGCGCAGTTACGAAATTACAGTCACCCCATAGGTATGTACTTGTGCACGTCGTTATGAACATAAATAATTCAGTGCAACTGCGGAATATTGCATACAATTATTAAAAATACGTGATATGGATCAATTTGTATATACACGATTCATATTACATCACTGTTAAGGTAAATGAAAACAATAATTAATTATTTACGCATATTATTTTTTTGTAACTATAGTCAATGGAGTTTATGTCAATGGGGTCAAATATGTCAATAATATTTTTACTTTTTCATTTTTTTAATATATAGATAAGTATAGATTTTATATCTCTTTGTTTCTAGGATTAATTTATTTTTAGAATCAGATGATTTGTTTCTATATGAAATTATGTTTTAAAATATTAATTATAATTAGAAAATTATGTACCTACTTTGTTGGTTAGGTATATTGGAAAAACTAAAAAAAAATGTAACTTCAGAAGCGTTAATTGTGAAGTGTATGACTTATCAATTGATGTACGTAGCAATAAAACATATGTGACCTACTAAAAAGAAATAGATTAAGTGGGTATTGCGCACTGATTTTCATTATTTGTTGATTCTACATTATATAAAACAATCCACTTTTGTAGCGGAACAAACAGACAAGAATTTTTTTTCCGTGTCAAGTGGGTGGATGTCATAGATACGTACATAGGTGTCATATCATAATAGTAGTATAAAAGTTGTTTTTTTCGATTTTATTTTATTACTTTATATAAACATATGCATAATATTTTGGTGAAACAAAACAGAATGAAAGATTCAGTAGAATAGGTACCTACCTATTACATTTGACAACTGAAAAATTATGTAATATTTTTGATAGGAAAATATAGTGAAATTTAAAACTAGTAAAATGGTAACAGTAACGCGAATATTAATCCCTTTTTAAATAAATATTTGTTTAACCTTTATACGAGTACTGAGGCATATTCATTTCCTTATGATGATATTTTTAAAATTATACTAGCTTACCCGACAGACGTTGTTCTGTCAAATGTTTCAAATGTCATGTTGTCTCGCTGTATGTAAAAAAAGATTTTCCCGCTTTTCTGTTGAAATTTTTCCTGAATTTTCTTTGCCTCACGGAGCTCAAGCCCTTTTCAACGAATGCAAAACCGTGGAAATCGATTCGTGCGTTCTGGAGTTATAGCGTCAGGAAGGAAACCCCGACTTATATAGTAGATATCAGTATATTTAGAAAATACAGCAGTTGCACTTAGAATATTAATTGACCCTGTTCTTCAAAACTACCATTTGTATGTTCACCAATGAGGTACATTTCATATAGATTTCAAGGCCACAGTAATCTTGATTTTCGTCACATTTATCAAATATATTATATTTATAGATCAGAGGATATGGTTCCTTCTTTTTTACATTCTTTTTTTGATAACATATTCGTAAACAATAACTCATCCTATTGTCCATAAACTTCAAAAATATATTAACCTCAATTTTTTGATCGCTGTCATAAATCAGCAATATTCTAATAGTACGTAGATATTCACACGGCTAATTAACTTTGTTAGATATCCCATATTATTAAGAGCCTAATCCTGAGATGTTAAGTTTATGCTATAAATTCTTTCATATGATCTTTGCTTGTGCAGATTAGATAATATTCAGGCACAATATGTCTGTGTAATCATCTGCGAGGTGTCATTAACTGCCCGCATGACATACATGCAATCGTTTATGGAGATAATCACCAATGACACAAGCAAATTACGGAATTGCGACACAATACTGTGTAGGTAACATATTGTTAAATTTTAAAGTGCAGTTCAGTAGCATAAAGTCCTCAAGTGCTCAGTAGAGCTCAGTAGAGTAACCGAGTTTACTTAAACGAGAAACACATCTAATTTTTTGATAGTCTTATTAATTAATTGTTATGCTATATAAACTGTTATAACCGATTGTGATATCTACTACACATAGTTTACAAATGATTAGTGTTTTGGAGAGTCCAGGCATAAACATTATGGCAGGCCGTTTATTGTATTGATTATAGTTGTAGATATATACATATGTAATTTTAGGTTACGTTCACGAACTTAGTATAAAAAAAATAAATCCATCGCTGCCGCTGCGGAGAAGACCTCGATTTCCTCGGTCACCACGGACTGGCTTGTCGCCGTAGCGCAGGTCGCATATCCCGCCACGCGGAATTAAATGACGTCATCCGTCGTGCTCTTGCTAGCGCCGGCATTCCAGCAGTGCTTGAGCCTGCTGGGATCTCGAGAGATGATGGCAAGAGGCCCGACGGACTGACTCTCATTCCGTGGAAAAACGGTAGGTCGCTCGTATAGGATGCAACTTGTGTCGATACTGTGGCCCCATCCCACATACGAGCGACCACCAATAAAGCGGGCGCGGCGGCTGCGGTGGCAGAGGCTAACAAGAGGCGAAAATATGCGTTGCTTGGTGATCAATACATATTTGCGCCTTTTGCCGTGGAGACTTTGGGACCGTGGGGTGCGGAAACTCGACAGATCTTTAAAGAGATCTCCGCGCGCCTAATCGACGTCTCAGGAGACCCAAGAGCTGGCGTGCATTTTGGGCAACGGCTGAGCCTTGCCATACAACGTGGAAATGTCGCCAGCTTATTGGGCACTCTACCATGCGACCGCAGCGATTTGGGGTCCATTTTTTATTTAATTTAGTATTTATTAGATTTTATTTATTTTTAAGTTTTTAATTTAAGTATTTTTAAGGTTTAGTTTAATTATAGCTTTGTTATATTATGTAATAAATTATTTGTATATAATAATAAAAAAATAAATTATTATAACAAGATAAGTAATAACGGAATAGAAACGCTTTATATTACGGAAAACCTATCCGGCAGGATGTTCGGCTGTAAAAACTAAGGCCAAATGAATCACACGCACTCGCCTATATATTTTGTCACGACTAAGTTTAAGTGGACACTGACTCAACACTTACGCACTGTGTACATAAGGCGCGGTCAGGGAACCACTTTAATTATTAAAGATAACACAATAGTCAATTGTTTATCAATTTACTTATCGATTACGCTTTATACGAAGTAGCGTGAGGAAATGTAGTAGATAATAAAATCATTGATGATATTATTTTCATAATACTTCTTAACTATCAGCATCTACAACAATCTAAGAACAAACAACCTATCAAATGTAAAATAATTAACACTCCACAAACTATTATGCAATTTGAATTGCCATTTTTTACGCTTATTCAATGTTTTTTTTAAATGTGGAAATATACTAACAAATATTGTTATCATTTAACATGATAAATATCAGTTCATCTTGCTATAACATAAATAATTATTTATAAAAAATAAAATAAACGATATTATCTTGCAACGAAAAGGTAAAATATTCACTATTCATGTCTGTATAGATAATTGGATATTTACTATATATGGAATAAAATACTTTTATTATATATAGTAAAAAAAAGTATCTATAATCTTTTGTTATCTTTATATATATAAATCTTCTGTACGTGTGTTAGTTATTGAACTCCTCCTAAACGGCTGGACCGATTTTAATGAAATTTTTTGTGTGTATTCCAGTGGGTTTGAGGATAGTTTGGATTCACAATACGGTCATCTAGATATTGATTTTTTAGCTAAATTATTTATTTAAAAACATTTGAGACAACATGACATTTGAGACATTTGACAGGACAACGTCTCTCGGGTCAGCTAGTTCTATATATAACAAAAGATTTCTCTTCTTTTTTAATTAAGAACTATTGTAGAAGCCAAAGCGTATTTGTGATTATTACTTTTGAAGACACATCAACATGTTGGGCGCACTTTCGCTCCATACTAAAATTGTAATCAGGACATCATAATTGAGTAAAGGCATCTAAGAGCCAGAGTCAGAGAGCCAAGCCTTCGATTCTTCTAATTAGTACTGCCGTTGCTAGTAGATTATCTTGGTCATTTGTCTCGAGGCATTAAAAATTTGCATTAAATAAGTGTGTCGGCAGTCCACGCCTTATCGGCGCGGGCAGATTCACCGTTATAGAGGCACACTGACCCCGTTGAAATACTTTTGTAATACAAATGTCAAAACTTATTGTTCTGCTCTATTTGATAAGCGCACATGAATAAATATAATTAGATTTTCTTTTGTTATTAATTTTGGATAAGATAACAAAATTGGACTTTATCAAATATCATTTAACCATTAAACTAAGTACCAATAGATCTATTTACTTAGACTACATATTTCAAATCGCCAATATTTAAATTAATCAATAACACGATCAGTTTGAGTCTATGTGAAAGAATTTGTAGATGTTTTAATCAGTTTTATTAGAAGTTGTCATTAAAGTAATCAATCAATAAATAGTGATACAAATAATTAAAACTTGAGTAAGATGTTGCGAATGTTTAATTGTGCAATAGTAAGATGCAACTATAATCTAGGATCAGAAACAAAAAGCAGTTCTATTGTGCAACTGAACCGCTGTAAATGGTTAAAGTTAATCACCATTAAGTCTGATAGCTTAATTATCTAAGCTATCTTAATTTTAAAATTCGATGTCTATATCAAATTACATATTTTATATACAAAAATAATTAAAACACGCTCGACTTTAATTGGGTTTACATAATGTTTATCGTCGTATTGTCTGTAACCTTGAATATGCTTTTGTCAACTGCATGTTATTTTTCACAATTTGTCGAGTGCTTGCGAGATTTCGTTGATATAAGTAATTTGTATCCTGCCCATATTATCTACAGAGAGGAAATGACAAAGAGGTTTGTCGCGGAAAATATACAACCTTTTTATTTCATGAGTAACATAAAAAGGTACAAGTGCTGCTTTAAAGAATGCGCCAAAGAGTTTTATCTATGGCATGTGGGATATTTTGTTTTATTATATGCACTTTACTATAACTTATATTACTGATTTTATCTACACCAAGCCTATGTAGGTATTTATAATGCCGATGAGTATTGCAAACAAAGGCGAAGTCAACGACCGAGATTCAAGCTCAAACGCAACCAAAATGTAGACCCACGTCTTGTCATTGACATATCGTTGTTTTTGTATAAATTTTCGAATACACAGTAGTGTTCATACATTTATACAATTTTCTAGAAATGAATGTAACTGATATAACACAGTATAATATATCAAAATACTGAAATGTACCACTGTCTTTGTAGTCTGTTTTTGCATATTTTATTAAAACAGACTATGAATACTGATAGTCATGAGAATATAACTTAAAAGACTGTTTTAAGCCTTAAATATAAATAAAATATTCGCATTTATCATATGTTTCTTTGTTGACGATCTAATTACATTTCCAGACCGTGGTTAGTTGGAAATATTTAAATTAATTATTATTTTTAAATTTCCAATGTAAATAGGAATTATAATTATACTTAAATCTGTTAAAAGTATCTATTACAGATTTTAATAATTAGTTTATTCGATAGTTTTATCGCACAGGTAACAAGTTCTTTTTGGATTTATTAATTCATGTTACAGTAATGTTCGATATAATTTCTCTCAGTCTAAAATTTTTGGCATTTTAGAAATTGAATTTGGTCCTTAATCAATCATATTTCTGTTTAAAATACTTTAATGCTCTAGTTCTTTAACGTATAGAAGCTATGGTTGTCATGTTGTTAATATGACTAATTTAGCTAATTCGCATGTGTGACAATAGGTAGGTAACCTGAACACAGAAAACCTAATCTTTATCTCAAATTAATATAATAAACGTTTAGTTCAAAAATGGTTAAATAATTAATTTATCCATACTATTAATACCGTCAATAGCAAGAATATGACTACTTTTCGGTTATATTATCCTATTATTTCCAGACTACCTTACCACCTTTCCAGACTTATAGTTATAGGAAGATATAATTTCCAATCTTTCAACAGAACATTAAAGTTTAATCTTTACGTTAGTAGTACCATACGTTCCTCATGTGTCGTTCGTGTGCCTGTATAGGAAGTAACAGCTTAGGATTTTTATGAATAGACACCATTTTCTATTCATAATTTAAAAAAATCATCTTTTCGTTGCTTTTCGTGCGTGACTAACAAGCGAGGAAAGAGACATATGTTTGTATTTATTTATCACTATGTAATTTTCCATCCAAAAAGTCTTCTGAAGGTTATCTATGGAATTAAATTTTTGTTTATTATTTTTATTAAATATTACTACTCACTTCTAACTTCTTCGAAATGGATAACTAGTACACTTACCATGAACTCTTAACTTCGACCCCATTTTGTTACTCAATATTTTTTGCTATATCATGATTTTTCATTATAGTATTATTAATAGAATCAATTGCTTAATAAGATGAAGGTCTTTGAATGCATAGCAAAAAGAAATCATAGCAATGTTCGAGTTGAGAAATTACAAGCAAATGTTCTATGTATCTTGTTTATTATATACCAACGAAAATTTAATTATCTACTTAAAAAAATTATATATTATATTGAATTAAAAAATAGAAAGCGCTTTCTTTATAGTTAGTATTCATAACAAAACTAGTTTTATAAACAACAAAGCAAGGACATTTATAATATATAACCAGACAATAGGGTCTTGGACTGTAGTAATTAAATGATATGTTGTTTTGTACAGGGATAGTGTATGCGGTTAGAATTAATTGTTAACAGGAATAATTAGATAAGATCATAACTTTTCTTTATTTTTAACATAATAAATTATAATTTTTAATGTGAAAGTCACGTGACTACAAACGCCAATCACAGCGCGTGACGTCATTTATCATTGTCACTTGTCACCTACTACTTATTCATATTCTCTGTGATTTAAAGTTTTAGTCGTTTGCTTGAATTAAAATTTCTGTTAATTTACGATGGCAAAGAAATTCGTAAGAGCTGATAGTCCAAATTTCCCATGTATCGACGTCATGATGGTAGCAGATTTTTTCGCTAAAAACCCTGATTTTATCTCATCGGAATTCAGAAATGTAAAAACTGTCGCGTAAGTATCATAACACACATGAAAAGTGAATCAAAATTTCTTTGAATTTGATTTTAAGTGACCCATGGTTGGTTGCGATGTAACCTTAAATGTATTGTTTTTGTTTTAGATCGTCACAATGATCATCACAAAAGTAAATCATCGACTTTATTGATTGATTTTTCCAGTCTCGTCTAGCCAGTACCATCCATTTTTTTCGCAAATTTATATCATGAGGCATAGGTATAAATAGTTTGTCAGGTGTCTTATTTGTATTATTTTCGCACAGGGGAACTGAACAATACTGATAATATTTAATTGCACTCATTTTCGATATAGATTACGAAATATAACCGAACGTTTACACACGCTGTATCAATGAGCAAGTAGTAACCTCTGTATGATAAGTGACGTCATAATCGAGACACAATAAAAGAGTGGTGTTTTAGCGCGAAATTTAAATATGAAAAATAATTATCAAATTTTTTAACAACGAATAAAGTAATTTCAGTAGGAAAATATTTGTAGCAGCTTTTTAGATAACTGAACAATAGGTTGAAATGGTTTTTATGAAACAGTCCAAGACCCTATTTTAGACATTGAAAATCTAGCAAATGTAAAAGAAACTTAAAAATGGAAGAAAAATCAAAAATATCAAATACTATTGGACGGCTTAAAATACTTTGTCTAATAATAAATGTTATGTTTGTGTTTTATTTCTTTCTTTCTAGGTATAATCTTGTATGCAACAATATATTATTATCCTATTAATAATCGTGGTTACCTATTTCGGCAATTCTTAACGAAAATGGCATACTCAACTATATATCTAGCCATTAGAACTCTGAATTTCTTTTTCCGTTTTACTAACTTGGCTTAGAAAATAAAAATTGCTACATACACTGCTTTTAATTTTGCACAATGATTTTTTACATATAAGAAGCAAATATTATTTTAAATACTTTAATTATGAATGTTGCAAGCATAGTTCAATAATATTATTTTTAATATACCTCTCAACTAAAATTTCCAAAAATTTTAAACAATAAATAATTCCACTCAATCAAGCAACGCATTAAAAAAATGAGAAGACTTTGATTATATTTTCAATATTTGTATTTTTATTTGTAGAAAATACATTGAGCAAAGCTTGTTAACACACCATAAGTCATTATTAACAGAAGCCCATATCCACTGTGGATACGGCAGTTTGACGATGACGCCTATTTTCAGATGTACCTGGCTCAGTACGGGTATCTCAGTCCATCAGTCCGAAACCCCTCCAGCGGGCATATCATGGACGAGAGCTCATGGAAACGCGCGATCGCGGAGTTTCAGAGCTTTGCTGGATTAAATGCGACAGGTATACCTTAAAAATTTATAGATAATATCTTGGTAAAGATTTATATTTAGGAGCATTAGTAGTGCTGTGCGGTAGTTTAAATTGTTATTCGTTTTTTATATGTGTTTATCTCATGATCCTATGGTGGAAAAAAACATTGTAATTAAAAGTAATTATGCAATTTAAAGAAATTCAAAAGGGTATATGATGTCGAATTAGTCGCATAGTGTGAATGACTAAGAAATGGCTCTATCATAGTTAGGTTAAGTTCGTTTATTTTGGTGGGGATAGATAAAAGCAATGATGGTGATGAGGATTTATATACATTCAATTTATATATACTGTACTTTTATGGTTTCTGAACAAAAAAACATTGGTTCATCCTTGTTGTTGCCGCGCCACGTTCTACTCTAATTTACACAATAAAATGAAAGCGAAACGGATACAGGGTCCGAACTATAATTATCTTCAATATTATGGTAACTTTAAAAAAAAAATAACAGTTTAGATTCTTTCTGTCATTAAAAAAAACACAATTCTAAATATACTTAGTATTCCATATAAATCTTTTTTATAACATTGAAGGAAATCAGTATTACGTGCGGTCAATTATGGTCGTAATTATGATCCGTAGAATCGCAACGAGGAAACATATTATTAAATAATTGCATTTAACCAATGTGATATTTTTATAGGAAATATATACTATCATTTTGTATTGGCATAAATAACGATACTGATGGCGTATTATTAGTAAATAACCATATAGCTTACATGAATTTTATACTCCAAATAAGACGTAAAGAAGTGAAATATGTTAAATATTACAAGTAGCCTGTATGTTATTGTGTATATTGATAAATACGGATTAATATAATTTCACGATAAGTCTAATAAAATTCTTGCATGAATATTTTACCTAGGTGCGATAATGCTATTTCAATAATTAGATTTATGTTCCCCAAAAACTTTACGATTTACTAGTTTCACTATAAATAACCCGTATTCTCTATGGAGAAAATGAATTATTTTGTCTGTGAATAACTATGAGTACCCCGACCAATAAGCTGTCTTCTTTATGTTTGCATCATGTAAGACAAGTAATCACGATGGCAATGCAAATTATCTAACTATTATCAGAAATATTGCAACAGTAAATCGCAACAAATCGCGTCAAAATGAATGAAATTTCAATAATTTACATGTATATCTTTGCTAATGAAGAAAAGATAATAAAGCTTTGCGCAATTATGTTGAAGTTGTCAAATTCTCAAATTGTCTTATAAATATAATAAGGTTGCCAATTCCTTATTTTTTTTAATATATCACGATTAATTACTATTGTAACATCGTACATAATATAATATTTTTAGATACTTATATATCAAAATTTATCAGACTTTTCAGAATACAGCTGTAATGCTAAATTGCATAAAATGAAGCATCGGTAAAAGTGGTAAATAGTAGTGTCGTAGTAATAACAGTTTAAATTACGGAGACAATATACAAATTGATGTATAAACTTTCTAATTAAAATATTCCAAAATATACTATGTACCGTTGTGCAGTGTCAGCACTATCTATGCAAAGCTGTATCGTTATGCGGTCTTACATAATGTTTCAACATCCGTCGCACCTTGACCTTGCATAGCAATGATGTATGCCAGAAGCTCGATCTGGTCACTCGTTATCCATAACACTGTAATTGTGCGGCATTGAGTTTCCATAAAGGCACGGAAAATTAATACAACGTCAGAACGGACGTCACCAATTATGTATGTTACGGCAACGATTTCATAGTATTTTAATTTTGCGTTTATACTCGTATGACCAGAAATGTACATATTACGAAGAATTCATAATGTGTTCTAAATATAAATTTTGTGACCAAACATGTTAGATCAGGTAAGAATGCCTTACAAATAGAGTACATGATGATCTTACGATAGTGGTGACATTTGGAGCGGTGTCACATGTATTCTTTATCCGTCGTCACACAGATAATTGCGGTGACAGAAAAGGAGCTTTATTTCTTTTCATTTATTATAGCAAAAACTCTCAATTTTCATTAATGAAGACAATCAATATCCTTTATTATAAACAACCAAACACCAATAGCATATTTGAAATAATTTCAATAAGTACTCGTTAACTTAAAGTTATTTTTAGAGCTCCATTTGACAGTCTGTTAGTATTTAATTGATATAATTTTAATAATGTTTTAAATATACCCTGACGGTTACACGTTGACTTAAATCAAATAAATAATTGAAAACATGTAGTTTATGGTAATCATATAACTATTAATTTTGTCATTACGTTGACCAAAGTCGTTTCGACGTTAGACTTGATTACATGTTTGCATATTCTCGTACCTACTGCAGTAACACCTCGAGACACAAGTAAATAAATCTTTGATGATTTAGTAATCACGTCTGCAGGATGTAGGTACATATCACTTGCACTATTTTGGACAATAAATTGTAATCAGGCAAATGAAGTTAATGTTTACATACACGAAACACTTAAAATTATCTCAATAAAAAAACTACAAGATGATGTCATATAATTATGCATAGCATACAAGTGCTATTACTATTACCAACAAAATGAACAGTAATAAACTTTGTTATCAACTTATGCAGCTATTAGTACTATTAGTATTGTTAGACCCGCACGAAAGAGAACGCATTACAGGAATTTAAAAAAAATGCTTTAAAAAACTAAAATATAACTAAAAGAAGATATCTACCAAGTGTACAGAAAATGATTACCTGATTTATTACAAAATCCTACGAACGATACGCGTTAAAGTTTCAAAAACCACGTATTTCTGACCAATCTCTGATACTGAAAAAAACAACAATCATAAATATTGTTTGCAGACCATATATAATTATTATTTTTAAATATTAATATTTAATGACTTTTTAATAGCTTTAAATTGACAAATTTTAGCTGAAATAGGTAGATCACACATCTCAATCAAGCAAAGGAACTTAGTATATAATCTCCCTCCAATATTAATTAGATCAGGTTCTTCAAAAGATTCTGTGATTTAGAACCTTCGTTAGAGACCGTGATTTATTTTCATTGGTAAACAACATTATAAGGTATTTCCTGATACATAATATAGAAAAAAATATATTGGTAGAATCAACTCTCAGTTAACTTACCGATCTTGACAGTTCTCGCTGCTATTATGTATACATTATTCAACGATCGTCTAGTGCACGAGTTCCACTATCTGTTCCTTCCAACTTCCAACAATGGATATGGCTGGCTTACGAGAAAATTTTACAAATGACAGCATTAACTTTTAATGACGTCAGTAAATAAGGTTTTTTTTATATTAAGATAATATATATATATATATATATATATATATATATAATATCTATTTATCTATTTACATATATTCTTTGTTTGGTACGGGTTCATAAATATTACTACCGGCCATTCACTATATATGTTTGACACTGAATTACATTTGCTGCTCCTACCACAATATAAAAAGTCGAATGAAGAAAAATATGCTTTGTGCTGTGGCACTGGGAAAATAAAGAATACCGATCTAGTTAGCACTTTCACATGAAATTGTAAATACTCTTTATAGTAATCCTTTATTATTCTTCATGTAGACTGACGAAAACGAGATGTTATAGTTGAAATTCAATCTTTAGTATTTTGAAATTGATTTCTAATACACATCGGTCTTTCAATGTAAATATTAATTGTATTAATTACTTACACTAAGATAAAAATTAAAAGAACAAGTATTCATATCTTTGTAATCAAACGAAATCATTTCAATTCTTAATTATTTAAATGTTATATAACAAAAACTGAAGAGTTTCTCACTAAATTGTGAAGAGACTGTAGTAGGGGCATAAATATGAGCGTGCGTCGTTCCCGCCATTTTCCGCGTGCGGTTTGCCCGGTGTGATTGTGTAATTACTTCCTTGTCATCTGCCGTAGCAAAAAATTTGCTTTGTCCCTTGACAATCGATTTGTTCGGGTGCAAATGATGTGTTTTTTGCGTGCACACCAAAATGCAAATCATTATTTGTGTATGTTGTACGCAGAACATTAATGTTGCCTTGGTTGTTTGTCTTAGGGAAGAGAATTAGTAAACTAAAAACATTTTAATTCTTATTAATTTTTACTTTGAATATGTTATAGTTTTATCATATAGGTACTAACTTATTCATTTAAATATGTTGTATTTCAAAGATAATGATAGTAACTATGAATAGCAGTTATATAAGTTAGTGCGGTGATTTATGTAACGTTTTTTCTTCTTTCCTTCCTTCACAATAATTCTCTAGCTTTTTGTTTCAATAATTACCAGTTATAGTGATGCTAGATTAACACATGAACATGGATAAGTACTAGCAATCTCGCTTACGCACAAGAATACCCACATTTTACCTGTTCTGTTTCTGTTCAGCTAATAGATAAATACTGAAAGTTTTATAAACATTAATTTTTTATTGATATTGAAATTAATTTTTAATGTGACAAATCACAGATTCATAATATGTTAATATTTTTATATAAAAAATAACATCGCCCTGAGAAACACTAGAATTCTAGACTGTGTCGTAGGAGAAATAATAGACAAAATCTCACATTCGCATATGCTAAAAGTATAAAAAATATCTGCAGGTCAAACAAAAATATATGTCCCATGTGGGATTGAAAGCCTCGAGCGACGTCACACGAAGGATTCGAAGCTCTAAGTCGTCTATCGACTACTGCATCAAGCGTCTCGTCAAATTAGCTTGATATTATATTATTATTAGACAACAAACGGCTTAGTTTATAAAAATATAATGTGATAATTAGCAATTTCTATTTTTATATCGTTATAAATGACATAAAATGTTAGTCTATGATTGTAATCGTAGACCAACAACCAACAATACTACTGTAACGTAGTACCGTGAAACTTTATTGACGCTATCATACAGAAATTCACTGTCTTTAAATAAACCTTGTTTGAAATTCCTCATTGTCAGTCTTACCGTTCAAAGCAAAGGTATGTGTATTATGTTTTTACAATAAATTGTAAATTTTCCAGGGGAATTGGACGAGGAAACAACAAAAGTGATGTCACTTCCCAGATGCGGCGTTCGGGATAAAGTTGGCTTTGGGGAAAGCCGTGCTAAACGATACGCGCTACAAGGTGGGTTAATATTATTTTGTTTCTCATCTTTTTTTACATGATTGATAAAAATAAATTGTTATTATATTTTATAATGATAAGATGAGTAGTGATAAAATTGAGAAGGGAACGCTTAAATGGTTTGAACATTTAGAAAGGATGGACGCAAGACAACTGACGAAAGAAATGTATAATATTTGAATGGACACCTTGGTTTTTTTTTATAGGATAGGGCAGCAAATGAGCAAACGGAATACCTGATGGTAAGTGATAACCGTTGTCCATGGACACCTGCAACACCAGAGGAGTCACAGATGCGTTGCCGGCTTATTAAATGGGAATATGCTATTTTTTTGAAGGTTTCGATATCGCATTATATTATATTATTTTTTTGGTTCTTCTGCGGATTTAATTATTTCTAATACGAGAGAAACTACAAACCCTTTCCATTGCCATTTGGGTGTCTTTGAGCCTCCTTATAAGGCCTACTGTAAGTGGTCAGGTTTCAGTCAGTTCTATACGTTATCACTTGCAACACACAAGAATGTGTTGCGTAATTTCCCGAACGCTACTCGGCCGAGTTTTATCTGCCGATTAACGTCTTTCTGGTGGTTGCATCTACCTAGTCGGACTATTTGTCTAAGGTAAATATACTCGTCGACCGCTTCCAGTGTAGAGACTCCAACCTTCATAAGAGTGGATGCAAATTTCATCCACGTAGCCCGAAGAATTGCGAACATTAAGGGCGGGACATATTGATCGCAGGAGTGACGGCCGCTGGGGCAGAAAGATCCTCGAGTGGCCAGCATTTGCCGGACATCGTAGCGTTAACAGGCCTCCACACAAGATAGATAGACGACTTGGTGAAGATCGCAGGAAGACGTTGGATGCCAGCAAAGCAAGTTCGTCCGATGAGAGATCCAGCAGTGGGCGTCTATTGGTTGAAATTATGATGATGATGATGCTGAATATGAACAGGCCAGTTGATATGGGACGACCTACACGAACATATTTGGAACGAAGAGGTGATATATTGAAAGTAGGCCAGGGTTAACAGTACCAGTAACTGACAGGCGTGCATGAAAGAATTAATGGAAGTCGAGGAAGCTTGGGAAATATGTTTGGATATGATAATGAAATATATTACTACGCAAGTGGTAAACTGTGATATATGTGCATATTTTATAAATATGTATGTAATAAAATCTATACTTAAAATGGTCAATGGAATGGGTTAGTGTTCTTTAGATATTTCGTAACATTGTCCGCATTATTATAACTTATTTTCTAGCTAAACATATACACATCAAACAAATTTGTCATTACTTGTTAAGACAGCTATGGGATTTTTTAATCATACGGATTTATTTATTGTACATGCATGTGTCGTTCGAGTTTTATAGTCATCGATTTCAGAACCAGTCAGTAAGGAGGCAAATTAATTACCTTTTTATTTAAGAAATAAGGCATGTAATATTATATTTCACTAACCTATTTGAGGTGTAATTAATGACACCTATATAATGCTTGGCTTATATTTGCTGTTAATTTTCATTAGGTTCAAGATGGCGAGTCAAAAACTTAACATACAAGATCTCTAAGTATCCGAGCAAACTGAACCGCGCGGAGGTGGATACAGAGCTGGCGAAGGCATTTTCTGTATGGTCAGACTACACGGACTTAACATTCACGCAGAAGAGATCTGGCCAAGTACACATCGAGATAAGGTACTTATGTTTTAGACACTTGACATGAGATTCAAAAGTTTCAAACCCAGTTACTTATATTTCTGTTTGCAATAATGTGAAAACTTTCATTGGCTATTTGGTCTCGAAAAAATATAAATTGATTGAAATATATTATTGAAGATAACATTGGCATTTGGTGAAATAAATTTAATTCCGCCATGGCTAGGTATTTATGAGGGCGTAAAAAAATTATCTCGTATCAGCTATAATACAGTATGAATAAGATTTTATGTAATTCAAAACTTCGCATTTTAACAACTTGTAGCAGTGTTTCATATCTTAATTAATGGTCATAACTAAATTTGGCGTATTATGATTAGAATTATGTTTTTGAAACTTACACTGGATCTCTTGTTATTCAATAATAATAAACTTGCTAAAAACATTATTGTGGAGCACACCCAGAACTAAACGTAAAGCGGATATCTCAGTAAATACGGTGTAGTATCCGCTTACAATGATTGTGCGGCAGTATTTGAATCGGTAATAATGGGCCGGGTTTTCGTCACAATCCCTGTAACCTCCGTTGCGTAACGGACACAAATGGATGTCATTGAGCATTTTGATACTTACTCACATCAATAATCACATAAACTAGTGTTGTTTTATTGCGCACACTACTGATGCTGTTTTTATTTTTTATGTTAAAATATTTTGATATCAATAAATTTAGTAGAGATCTAGACTTTCCTTTTACCTATAATAATAAAAATACATTTTCATGGTAGCTTGTAATGACCTGATGGTAAGTTGCGATACTAATAGTAACCATATTTCTCGATTTAGCGGGTCGTATGGTACCCACCACAGTCTGGTCTTAGCCAGAGGAGAGTCGCAAGAACATTGACGCTCGAAGGGTGGTAACTTAATAACGTCATAACACTGGCGGCGTTTAGACCGCTGCTACGGATACATCTCTAAAGCCTCAAACATTGACTACTACTGACAGTGAACTGTACCTGTAGTAAAGTTATAGAATGAAAAACTTTTAAATGTACCTGAGAAAAATTTAAATTTGAAAAAATGACATACATATTTGCAAAAACTTACTAACAATAACGTAACTACAATTACATTTTAGTTACGTCTTTTTGCTAATATATTCATAACTACCATTAAATATATTTTCAAATAGATTTGAAAAAGGAGAACATGGCGATGGTGACCCATTCGATGGACCTGGAGGCACGCTTGCGCACGCTTATTTCCCAGTAAGTTAATATTGAAGTTATAGTTATTTATAGAAGTTTATATCTTTCATGTACAATGTATACTATATTCTCATTGTGTGTTGTTCATGATATTATTTTATAATATAACTTTTTTTGAAGCTTTACCTGAATTGAATATTAATAGAAAAATAACAATGTGACGTATCACAAGTTAAAATGTATGTACAAAATCAATATCAAAATAATCTTTATTCAGTATTGGCTTTTACAGGCACTACTAAACAAAAAACACCTGTTCAGAAATTGGGAGAACCTTTTCGAAAAGAATAGACAAGAAACTCTGAATTTCTACTTTTATCTTCCTTTTTTAAATCGTCATAATACAAAAGTAATATACAAATGCAACATATATAATAGAGTCATATATAGTATATAATATTAAATCGTCATTTGAAAGAAAAGTTTGATACTAACTTACATTACAATATTATTTATATGTCAGTTAACAATAACAATTGTTTCATTTGTTGACAAAACACGTTAATAGTTACGTGTTTTTTTTAGTCTATGTAACTAGAAACTAATCCCAATCATTCTTATCATTTAAGTTATCAACTGTTTAGTAGCGTTATTTACAAAGTATTTTCAAATGTGTTGTAAACTTATAAAAAGGCAGCTCAATAATATTGTCAGTAACTTTGTACTGACTTACTAATATTAATATATTAGTTCTTATAATAAATCTCTCAGGGATTCTCGATGCTTGAAATTTGTAGCACATCGCCACAATAAGTCTTGATACTACGAAAATAATTGAAATATACTGATCTTGCCGTTTTAACATCAATTATATTCAAATAGTATATACAGTAGAACTAAGTCCGTTTGCCAAAGACTCAAGATGGGGATCCCACTGCAGCGTGAAAACGAGAAGTTTTGTGCCTTAAATGAAATCGAAAACGTTGTCATTAATTTTTACATCCTACATCATCCATACCTTCCTTACGTTGGGCATTTTTTGAATTAATTAATACATTTTTATTGCAAATGAGTGAAATATTTTAGACACACATCCTATTTATAACGGCAGTATTTACATCTGTCATCGTTAAAACTAATGAAGTATTATTTTCAAAAAGGATTGGAATTGGAAATTTCTTGCATGATGTATACATCCATGAGTACTGTGTTTAGACTGCACGTAACTCAACAATAGTTCAATAATATTTATAAATAATTGACATGTCACCGGAATTCACACGTTATATAAATGGGGAAAGTATTGTCATATAAATTGTAGTAGCATTTTATTGTGTGTTTAAATAACGACTACAAAATATTTGTAACGCTTGCTTGGCTTCATTTGTGATTTACTAAATGTGTCATTGTTGTTTTTTTTTTTTTAGGTTTACGGTGGTGATGCTCATTTCGACGACGCCGAAATGTGGACTATTAATTCGAGACGAGGAACAAATCTTTTCCAGGTTTGTTGTCAAACTTCTTTTATGCTGTATGAATTCAGCAATTACTTAATTTTGTTGCTAAGCTAGATAGGATATATTTTTATGATATTCATTAATATTTATCTTGGACAATATGACATTTGTTGTTCCAGGTGGCAGCGCATGAATTTGGCCACTCACTTGGTCTCTCTCACAGTGATGTACGATCAGCGCTGATGGCTCCTTTTTATAGAGGGTACGACCCAGCTTTTCAATTGGATCAGGACGATGTTCTTGGGATTCAGGTAAAAAGAATACTTTTTTACATTTGTTTATTTTAATTATATTTAATTCATAGACTAGAAGTCTGTACTTTTTTATTCTTATTGTCTTTGAATCTGAGATGTTTCTATTTACTTTAATCAACTACTCTCTACTTATAACTATGATGAGTTCCACATAACCTTACCACATAACCAGTTTAGATAGTATACTATGAATGTATACACAAGTATAAATATTTTAATAATATACGTTAGAAATTTTATTTTATTTGCCAAGATTAAATAATGTATGTTAGGTATATCGTTAATCTACATATAGCAAATGGTCCGTGGATTTATAAATTTTTAGATACTATGCTTGTCAAGTAAATAACAAAGGTGCTACAGACACAAGGTGCTCCGATAAGGTTTAATATTTGTGTGAAAACTATACTCATGCCCCAAACACCTTGCCAGTAGTAATAACGGTATTTCGACTCACACGTATCGACGCATCGATAAACTGATCAGATTTATCTTAATGAGGTGTTACAAGGCTAACGTGTTACTAGGCTTTGTACGGGCACAAGACGCAGACGGACATCGGGGGTGGTGTAGCTCCGTCAGTGCCACGCGTAACTACGCCGCAGCCCTCTGCTGAGGACCCCGCTCTCTGTTCCGACCCCAAGTTCGATACCATCTTCAACTCGGCCGACGGTGCTACATTCATTTTCAAGGGTAATTATATATATTTATACTTAAATAGTGGTAAGCTTATAGTCGCCTGGACTGACGTTTAATCAAAAATTTTATTAATTTAAAATTAATAAATTTCAAACTAATAGTCAGTCAACTGTAACTAAAAGTCAATTCAATAGATAAAATAAATAATTATAATTTGTTTTCATTATTATATTTTAATTTATTTACGATTTCCGATATGTACCGTCTTGTGTCAATTTTAAGTTTTCATTTAAGCAGATAATTTGAATCTTCGGATTGTTTTTAATTGGTTCGGTTTTTTGTTATTTTGCAGGTGAACATTATTGGCGGTTGACAGAAGATGGCGTCGCGGCCGGCTATCCCCGATTGATATCACGCTCGTGGCCTGGTTTGCCTGGTAACATTGACGCTGCTTTCACGTACAAGAATGGAAAGACCTACTTCTTCAAAGGTTCTAAATATTGGAGGTATAATGGCCAGAAAGTTGATGGTGACTATCCTAAGGAAATTAGTGAAGGTATGTTCTGTAAAAAAGGTCTTTCGGTTTTTAATCTATTTGTAGGTATTAATATATCTGAATTGAAAGCAAGTGTTATATCGACATAATAACACAGTGGTGTTGTCATGGCAACGAATTTTACCTGATGTGGTCGAGTTAAACCCTTTTCGATAGCCAAAGCTGTACGATATAACAGTACAAGTACGGTAAATATATGTCATTTATTAAATGAACAATAGAGATGATTGAAAATGAAGTTTGAAATGATTTACTATATTGGTGGTGTTATTTATTTAATAAATGTATATATTAAAATAAATTAATAAATGTATTTATTTCATGAGATTATATGCAGAAGGAAATCTGTTTGATTAATTTATTTTAAATTTGTTTTTTTTTTTAATTTAAAATACTAAACTTTACAGGTTTTACCGGAATTCCCGACAACTTGGACGCCGCATTGGTATGGTCTGGCAACGGCAAGATCTATTTCTACAAAGGCTCCAAGTTTTGGAGGTTCGATCCAGCACAGAGGCCGCCGGTCAAGGCCACATACCCTAAACCGCTGTCCAATTGGGAGGGTATCCCTGACGGCATAGACGCCGCGCTGCAGTATACGAATGGCTACACATATTTCTTCAAGGGCGGCTCTTATTGGCGGTTTAACGACAGAACTTTCAGTGTTAGTAGCATTAAATATTCATAGCTTTTTTTTTGTAAATATTAGTAAAGTAATCACGAAGTATCTGTGTGTGGTGATGAGGTTTATATCAGTACTTGTGTGTGTTATATATAGCACATTGCTTATATTTCGAAATTTTTAAAGAATTACTCTCCTCATCTTGACGAATTTTAAAAGTCTCATCTTCTATTGCGTAATAATTGATAGACGCTTCTTCTATGTAATGTAAGTTTTCTGGCAGTAAATCTATTTATTATACGTGTTGTTCGGTTAATTAAATACCTTGTTGACAACCGAATTAAATTGGCCTCAGTAGTTTGTGTACTATGTAAAGTATAAATAATTAAGTAAAGATTTATATGGAAGTCCAGCATTAAGTACGAAGTTTCATTTTATTCCCACGGATTTGTTATCATTTTAAATAAAACGGAATAGATAAAAATCTAAATACACATTTTTTATAATAGGTGGACTCAGACAATCCTGCGTTCCCGCGATCCACAGCGTACTGGTGGCTGGGCTGCACCAGCGCGCCCAAGGGCACTGTGGGAGGTAACGCGCGGCTCACCTACCCATACGAGGATGACGTCGGAGACATACTCTTCGACGCAGGTAGGCTCCGGGCCCAGACGCACGGTGTGATTGTGATTGCGTCTACCGGAAATGGCTTGCAAACTTACTTTATTATATATAAAAAACCATTATAGGTTTTGGTTGTTACACTTATGAAAAATTATGAAACAAAAAATTTGAGCATTTCTGATTATACATTTTATTTGTAAGCATACTTAGTTTATGTAAATATATGAAAAAAAAAGATAAGATTCTGCAAAATAAAAACAATATAGCATATCAAGACATTTTTTTGTCGCTAACAAACTAAATATATTTTTAAATCCTAAATATCGACCACATTATTTCCGCGTACGAGGAACGTCTACAAGAGCTAACGCTTGTTTCGTGTGACATCCAATGATATCCCTTGACAGTTGTTAAACTGTCAAGGGATGTCTTTTGTTTTCATTTTGAAGTTAATTAATTGTATGATTTAAATATTATTTCGCATACATACCTAATTACAACTCTGTGACCTTGTTTCAAAGCAATTTTAGGAAATCTGTGAAAATTCGAAGTTAGATTGTGTTACGTAATTTTTAACACTAACAATAAAATCTGTTTTGGACAAAGTAATCGATTAAAAATGCTGCTGAAATTGAAAGTCAAATCATCCTGACTGAACTCGAAAAAAATTCTGACTTTTCTCATATATATTTGAACCTCGTGATTTACATCTCACTTGATGGTAGTGGCGATAACACCTGAGGTGGAAGCGAGTTTCGGAACAGCAACCGCTGCTCCAAAATTAAGGATTTTATGAACACAATAGATATTAACATAAAAGAAGGTAATTGCTATTAAAGGTTAATAGCAGTAGTGAACTTCTTGTGACTCTGTTGATAATAACATCAGCATCAGTTAATTCAAGTGGTGGTTCTTATGAACCATCATTTGAACTAACCAATTGGATTCAAAGTAGGATGAACTTCGTGGATCTTATAACACTTTAAATTGATCAGAATTCTCCAACAGACAAAAAACAACAATTTCACATTACGCCAAACATTTACATAATCTCATTATATGCTGTCAACAAACATTTACAAAGTATACTGAAAACGTAATGTTAATAAAGATATTTAAAAAAAAAAAATAAGACTTGTACTGCGTACATATTTTTTTTTTTTTAATATTTATTATCCAGATTTATATTAATCAGATGTAGTTTGGTATAAAAGCCTGATAAAGCTTTCAATTTAAGTGTATTTTTAGCTAATTTACATTACAATTTGTTTGCAAGCCATTTTATAAAGACGTAATCACAGTTGTTGGCGTATTTCCGTTCAAGAAAAAATATCGATGCAGCTTATTGTTTGTCTGAGACGACACCGACTCCACTGACCTGTGTTCGCTCTAACTTCTGTAGTGTATGTGAATGTATGTGTTTGTTAGATGTTCTAGTAATTATTGTTATCCTGATCTCTGTCTATTTTGTCTTTCATTTCTTGATTTTCAATTCTTCATTATCTTAATAATACTCGTTTATACAAAATTTATGTTGTAAGTTTTTAAGACTATATTTATGAAACGTGTCATATGGTACTAGTTTATAATATCTTATAACTATTTCATCAATAATATTAGCAAATTTCGTAGTGCTGACCTTAATTAATATTTTTTTTATATCCTACTATTATTATCACTAACATCCATCAATAAAATTCTGACTTAACTCTACTAATATAACTATTTAAAATATTTATTCAGTTGGTGTATACTCTGCTAGCGAAATTGGTACGATTTTTAACATACTTAGCTTACACTTTTAATTTATATTAAAAGTTAGAAACATGTAATAATATCAGTATGAATATGTTTCTAATTACATATTCATACTAAATAATTATTCAAATGTAACTTTTCATATAAATTATAAAATAACGCTGTGCTTATAATTCATTAACGCTTTTTAATAACATTAAATTGGTATTGGAATTGGAACAGCAGTGGCAGACGGTGGATCATTATTTAATGAGATGTCGACGCTTCTGGGCGCCGTGAACCTACCTGTGCTTAGCGGTGGAACTTGTGCCCTATAGAAAACATTTCGTATATTATATTACATGTAATATACAAATTTTTACAGACATTATTTCGTACAAATTTCAACCGCTACGTAGTTTTTAACAAATAAATTGTTTTATTATTGTGAAGAAGTATTTAGTTGACGTATTTTTACACCAGCACATTTTTTGTGATATTACAAAGCACTTGTATACAAGCACACAATACACGTGCACTGTTTTTGTAATTATTTAATATTATATATGTTTTGGAATGGAATGTTGATTAAAATCATAAAAAATGTAAAACAACCAAAAAGTCTGTTTTACTTACTTCTAAATTTATTGAAAGTTACTGTTGTACAATCAAGTTTGCACCTATGTGACTCGTTTTACTCACCACAGACTGTCATCATCCAGGTGTCTGGGACATTTTAATGAACACTATTCTATGTGTGCGTTTGTGTGTTTTTTTTTCTAGGTGTAAAATCATCCGCCCCCAGATCATTCTTCTGGTTCAGGAAATAACCTCGGTGGAGAGTTCCTGAACATTGTACATAGAAAAATTGCATTAAAGAACAAAGACTCAGTTAGTTACTAGGAGAATATATGCGAATACCAGAGAGATTATAGACATAAGCGGTGATTTTAATACCAGCGGGCTTGTCTCACGCTGCGTGTACGTTTCTATTTCATTACACTTTCGCATGCTTGCTTTTTGCTTTGCACTTCTTTTGAATGGCCTCACGCGGATGCTTGCAACATTTACATTTGTCTATGGGCCTATCATTATTTATTAACAAGCGATTCAAATTCCAAAATAGGATCTTAAACTGCATCGTATTATACCAATATCTTTTTAGTATATTTTTTTAAAAATCGTATTATTACTAATCATAATATTTTTCAATAATCCGACATTTCAAATAATTCTTTTGTGATTATTACCAATCGCCATAAACTTATAATATGAATATTTTTTTACTTACAAGTATCTATACGGTCCAACTCTCAATCCCATCGTCGCGCTGATAATTGACGTCTTAACATAAATTTATAATTTTACTTAGTTTAGATCCTAAACTGCATCGCAATCATGGATTGTGGTAAGGTTCCAGCAATTGTTTCCAATGATATAATTACAAAATGTCAATGATAGTATGGCACAAAAATATACTAATTCAGACTATAAACAAATAAATATATATAAGAAAATAATCATTCGTACTTGAATGTAAAAATCTAAGGACATGTATGTAATGATGTCTAAACGTCTAAGGAAAAATGTAATCTCATTCAAAATATTGTTATTGGTATTATGTATCTAATAAGAACAAGGAGATGTTGACAATGAAGCTTTATAATTTTATTAACATTTTATTACAATGGGTTTCAATATAGGTTAATTTTAAAGCTTACACAAGTTTTTGTGTACTACATATAAAATTATTGAGGTTTTCATTAAAGTTGTAGTCGGTGGCGGATAGACTTTCTAGCACTACTTTGGAAAAGGTTAAGTTTACTTATACAGAATTTTATAAATGTACATTACGATATAATCGGTTTTCTAGATATATTGAAGCATAAGATCAGAATATTCGTGTTGAATTTGTAAGCAGAAGCAAGGAGCAGCGTCACGTAAGATATGATGTTGTCATTTGAAATCACTTACCCGTAGAGCACTTGGATTTAATGAATGGCACCAATAACTGACCATTCTAGTGTTGTAATATAATATTAAAAATCCACATATGTGATTTTTTGATGAGTGTACAGCTGTCACTAAAGACGTGTCACTAACAAAAAGCATGTTAATTTAAGATTACCTACAAGCAATGTATCTAATTTTATGTTTAGTTCTAATATCAATTGTAGATTTTATAGATAAAAAAGTTTTCCGTTATTAAATAGTACATATTGCATGTAAATGTTTAGAGAGTTGTAAATATTTAGTAAAGATACGTAGTTGTAGTTAGCACAGGGTTTTTGGTTGCGGTAACATGGTGAAGATTTCCTAAAGGAATGAAATGTTTCAGTGGTCAGCGTTCAGTCAGGCGGGGCTAGACTGTAGTAACTTGAGTTATGGCGTCGACCCGCCACCTATGTTAGGAGGTCACAGCGACCTCCGCCGCTACACCAATCACCCGCATCTGTAGGTTTATATTGTTTTCATTTTTTATACATCATTATCCCAATAGTGACAAGTTTTAAATGGGTTTTCTGTTTTGTTTTCTCAATCATTCATTTTAAATTACTATTTTGTTTCAAATAATTTATGACACGCTTTGATTACATCTTAAATGTTTATTGTTACACGTTATTATTCACCTTATTGTCTAAAATGTTGTTTGCTTGAACAAAATTTGCACTTCCTCGACACTATTATATTAACCTAGTTTATATGTGCACTCTTGTACGTGTGCAAACTATGACAATAATTGCTTGGCATAACTATAAAATATTATTTCACAGATAATCAAGAAAAGTCCGGTGGGAATGGTACGGTAAATTTGAGGACATCGCTTGTGTTCGCGCTGCTTTCAGCGTTTGTTTCGTGGACAGCAGCGCGCACCTAACCTCCTGGATCAGACCCGCCCCGCCGCCGCCGCGGGCCCGCCCAGCCCCGCGTCACCGACTGTGATCGTGTGTTGTGTGCCTGCCGCGTTCGGTATATTGTGTATAGCGAACGCTCTGCTGTGATGACGAATGTGTCCTTTTTATACCTATTGCGAGAACGATAATTTAATTCGAAGTCATAGTTTTTATACTTAATATAAATAGATGATGTAAGTTCGAGTGTGATATTGACGTAAGTGAATATTTTGTATTAAAATATTTAAACAAAAACAATTTTTTCGTTTTATTTCAATATTTTTTCAAGTCTACACTAAAGGGAATCTAGGATTAGAGATTTGCAATAATAACAAGATGGTTTGTATTTTAATTGGTTTATTTAACGTTTTTCTGGTTCTCCAATAATTCTCCTTAAGTTAGTAATTACAAGTTTATATGTCAATATTTTTCGTTTTTATTTAATTTTCATAGACGTATTTTTTTTATAAACATCTCCACATTTCATCATAACACGGTCGTGCGACCTACTGTCTCAATCGTACTGACTCGTAGGAAATTGCAAATAAAAGTAAATTTTAAAAATAGTCTACAATTATTCAAACGTGATTAATTTTAATTGTGTCAAACGAAGTCTACATGTTGCGGCGCACAGGCGAGACTACGAGCTGCTACGCTTCTACGTCGTAGATCAGCGTAGTTCCCTACGAAGGTGTGCTTGCACATAAGCCCACTTTCAGCCGCAACTGCCAATGGGCTATTCTTTGATCTTTCAGGACTTCTTAATCTTTCAAGTACTGGCATTTAAATGTCTTTTTAATATCCCATATATAATACTCTTCTTGCTTTCATCTATCTTTTGTTAGTCAACTGTCTTAATGAAGAATTCAGACCACAGTTGACAGTAGTAGCCAAGCCCGAAAACGCCGCATTCTAACAGATTTATAATCATTTAGAAGGCATAACATAATACTTATTACACGATTACTACTCGAGAAACACCTACGACACATCCTAGATCATATCAATATATCGAAACCCCGCGTGCTGTGGCAGTGTCCACCGGCGAACACGCCGCCGGCTCGTGCTTACCCTTTTAATTTATTAAGAGATTAGATTTACACTACCCTAACTCTCTCACTATGAAATAGGCAATTTTAATGATATATTTAATAGCGATAATTAAATTATGTCCCAGCAACCCTGTGGACGAATCGAGGACCATTTTAAATTACGATTTCTATAATAGTGCAATGTAGAGAATCGAATGATATTTTATTTAAGACCTAAGTATAGTGACTTTAGTCTCCGTTATCATATATTTATATGATCTAGAACTTATAAGGAATAATAAAAAGAATGGATGTAACATTGCATCCACTTTGTAACACTAACATCACTGGTCTCCGTGCAAATTGTTTCCCAACCGACCCGAAATATATGTACGGCTACTGCTTGTCCTAGGCCCAACAAAACGCTATGGAATTAACACAAACGTTTACATTTAAATAGAAACGACACTAATCACATACATTATATTTATACTAATTTATAAACAGTCATACAAAAATTAACATTGAAATATCGTTGCTTAGAAAATTCCGATATATTTATTCGAAAAACTTCATGTTATTTTTTATGAGCAAATTCTGTAAGATTTACTGGTTTATAAACTTTGCTATAATAACTAAAATAAAAAAACATTCGACATTTGTTAGCATCAAAATAATTTTATTTAGTGTCCGGAATGTTTTCAAAAGAATTAAGCTACATTTGACATTGTATTGTCTATAATCTTACTAACAAACTAGGCATTTTTCTAAGCATCGATAGAATATATTACAACGTCGAACTCAATATTATACTTTAATAAAACCATAATACCTACTAAAAAATGACATACATATATAAAGAGAAACTTTCGGGGTAGAAGTATAATGGACCACACAATCGTTCACTTTCTCCTATGTGAGGGTTTAAACAACGTTTTTATACCTATTAATTACATTTGATGTTTCATAAGACTTTTAATGTTATTAACAATTTGTAGCTTATGTTACTAATATCTTCACCTACGTATTGAAAAGGCCATGTATACTATTGTTCAATTACCTTATATCTCTCCATATTGGAAGGCGCATTAGATAGTTCAGTATTTTACTCAATCATGAAAAAAGTCACTTTTAGTATTGACTTCTTTCATTTTGGTATTGGTATTAGATCAAACAGAGTCAGTAAAGTGTCTTTAAAATTGATACCAAAGTTTAGAACGCTATCTGTTTTTAATATGGTAAGTTTCTTGTTGTACTACAAAATGTAAACATTTGCGAAGCTTTAAACTTATAATAAACTGGTCTATTTTTTTATGGAATGCGCTCCTTCAATAAGTGAGAAATATTAAATAAACAAAGTTAGCTTTAAAAAAATTGCGTAAGAATTTCTTTACGGAAGTCTTCGGGAATGAAAATAAGTTATTTGGAAGTAGAGTTCGTTATTAATATTCGCCATTAAAATTTTGGGTAATTATTAGTAACATTATTATATATCAATATTTTTTGTTTTATTTTGGTTGACTGGTAGCAAATATCTTAAACATTACTTCCGCCTTTGTATGTGTAATAATGTGTAATGTAATGTGTAAATAAAAGTATATTGAAATAATTAAAACTGGTTGTAAAAAACAATGCAGATAATAATTTCATTTATTTATTAGGATTAATTTGAATTATAGCAGTTTATCAAAGAATAAAGAATTGTTTAGAATGCAAAGATAGCCTACAAACCTGTAATAAAATTGTGTATTTCAGTGTTATTTTAAAATAGAATACAAGAAGTACAAAATACAAAAACTATATGAAAAAAATGCCGCTGTTGCTCCGCTGCGTAGAGCTAGTGGCATTATTACCTCTCTCTATGGAATAGGTTTTGTGTAAAATGGCCACTAGCCCTTGAACACCTATAAAATATATAATAAAATAAACTGAAAGTGCACTAAACCAAAAAAAAATAGTTGTCTTTTATATATGATTAATTACTGAATGAAATTGTGCACTTTGATAATTAGAGACTGTATTTAGTAATTCAAAGTTGTACATTATGTAAACACTTTGTTTTTAAAGGCTTATTTAATATCATTATAATTTTGATGCAATAATGCATTGGTTATAGTCAAATCTTTGTAATAATAAGCTTTGCTTAAGAGTAAAGAAACCCTTTTTACAGCATAAACAACCTGATACAAAAGCCCGTGAGGAATCGTTTATCATGAAAATATGATATTAATTTTCCTTACGATAGATATTAATGGTATGATGTAAAATTAAATTGAACAAAAGTTTGACTTAATTTTATATAAATATAAAATAAATATAGTTAAAAGTTTTGTTCATTCAACATTTATGTTTGAGTAGATAGGATTTTTAGATAGGATTAGGATGATGGTGATTTTTTTATATTTGTTGTAAAATACCGTACTATCTATGCCCTTACGTCATATAAATCTAAGTGACAATGGACGACAACACAAAAGCAAATGTCGTGTAGGTCACTCGTCGCGAAAATTTAATTTTACTTAATGCAGATTGTCTATAGTGCAGTTTTATCATACTGCTCTCTGGAAATACATATATTATCAAATGGTGCAACTTAATGTAAGGGCTATTCCTTCCTAACAGATTTTTAGTAAAAGTTATATTCAGGACCCAGATCGTATTCGGTCTTACTATGTTAACTAGTTTCTGACATTTATAGGAGAGCCATAATACTATATGGTTTCGTTTTATTTATCGATAAGTATTTACGTCTAGAAACATCGCATTAACTCTTTCGTTGTCACAATAATCGGATAAGCTTAAAAATGGAAAATCTTAATGTGAATTCTGCCCTCTGATATTTGTAATAAGAATGTTGTTGGTTAAACGATACAGTAACCGCATGAAAAAACAAAAACATATAGTGATCTAAAATCAAAGCATCGACTTAGGATATTTGAATATTATCACATAATATATAACCATTACCATTTACACTGGATTTTTGAATTGCTTATTAATGATTTGACACAGCCATATATTTATTAACGTTGTGTATTCTATTTGCAACGAATAACCGTTAAAAATTTGATTTAAATAACTGCCTTATGATTCTCGTTTTATAAACAAACGAACAGAAATCAGTCGTTCAACAGGCATATATTTACATTAGTAAGGCCGTATACGTACAAAATGAGTTTAATATAACGTATTGTACAATCTATCAATATCAACATGGCTTTGGACATAATTGGTTTAGTTTAATATTCTTTTTATTACATGAATGTTAAAGGCTTTTATTTGGTGTTTTTCTTACTTATTTATACTCTATATTGAATAGAACAACAATAGTTAACAGTATCTACAAAAATTATGAAATTTTGACACATCGAATGACCCCGAAAGCAAACTCTGCTTGTTTGTGCGTGCGTGTGACAGTCAATCGATCGCTGCATAATCTAAAACGTGAACGTCTTAACATATCAAACAATACAGCTAGTTAATTCCATCATATAATTTACACAGAATGGACTGCGCGAGTACGTGCTGCCAAACACAATGTTTTAATACAAAGCCATCGATCACGATCAAACACAATCACCGTAATACCCGATGAAACATAAACAACATCACTTTCAGCAGACGGAGTATTGATGTTCTAATTTTGCATTCCTAAGAAATTACTTTCCAGTATAGTTACAGCTAAAATTTTCGTACACTGCTTTACATATCAGCTTCTCTTCATATTACTTGTGCGTTAAACATTTACACTTTATTTATGTACATCAAAACATACGTTTATTATTCAAAACATAATGTACACACTATCACCAAACATTCAACAAAACATTAAAATACTCATTAGAGACTATCCTAAAGAGTATGGCACTGTGTAGAGCGCCCGCGCCCCGCGCCCCCGCGCCCCCGCGCCTCACTGCCGCTGCCGGTGCCGCTACTGAACCTCACCCATTATGTATCGTCGTGACTACGTGATTTATCAGTTATTTACTACGAATTATTGCTAATTTTGTGACCCTACGAACTCAACCTCACATACGGCAGTAAGTGATTGGGTGAAACCGACGCAACTTTTATACTTAAATTAGCTTCGATCTCTCTTGAGTTCTTATATATAAGTGTAAGTAACTGAAATAACCACCTATTACTTCAAATGGGAATCTATGTATGATAACCATAATCGGCCAACTCTAAATCAAATATTTTTTGTATCAACAACATACGAATCAAACTCCTCTCTTTTGGTCTTTTATTATCTATTCTAGAATAGAACAGCGTTAACGAGTGAAGACATCAAGATAGCAAGATTGCAGATTAGAAACTTTCACGAAGAAGGAATGCACGGTCAATGTGTAAGTTTTAACGAGTGCTCGACTTTGTTCCAATTACTTTATGCTCTAGTAATTCTTTCTCTATTACTAAATTTAGACACTTTGATAATTACTTAATTTATACATAGTTACAAGTAGATATTGAGAGTAGCCCGTGGTCAAGGCTAAGAAAAATTAAATATACGCTACTCTGTTTTGGTGGTAACTATGTATTTATTATGTTAAGAATATTTGTTCTCTTGGTGACTATTTTTAATGACACTTCACTTATGTACTCTATACATTTTGATGCTTAATTTGAAAAATAAACTGAGTACGATTTCGTAAACTTGTCAAATATGATTCTCAACAAGTAGTCCTCAATAAATTATCAGAATTTTACTCAAAATTTAACCTTCAAATTCTACCTGAATATTTTCCGCATTGCTATTCAGACATTATAACAATTTGATAGGATGAACTTAGCATTTAATAAAACTATAATTAAATATATTGTAGAACAAAATAATAGTGTCAGGTGTGAGTATCGTGCTGTGCATCGCTTTCACTTGGAATAAAGTGAAGGCACTAGGGATCACGAGCGAATAAGATATTCGACTGACACATTAACGATCTCTTGTCGTAAAACTGATCAACACTATAATAATACCTAATCTAAGAAGTTGTTGAAATAAATGCCATTTTCAAAATACAAGGGAAACAGAGTGTAAGTTTTATTAGCACAATAGTATAATAGTAATTCGAGTGATATGATGGCGAGGACACCGCTACGAAATGTGGTACCCTGTGCTGAGGGGAGCGGCGACCGCCTCACATCCAGTATCTGTCACGCGACAGAATATAAGACCTGGTAGCCGATAGTTACAAATCAAACTACTAAGAAGCAGTAATAGACCATTAGCACCTTCGGTGACTTTAAATATGGGATTGGAAACAACAAACCGCTTTGACATATGTACACGATAAAAACGTAAAAAATAACTTACTTAATATTATTATCATTTATCATTTGAATACAACAACTACATCCTCGCCTGAGGACAATATTTATAACAAATGTCCATTTAATAAAGTCTTAATAACGATTAATAATCCATGGTTTCGATCACAAAATGTTTAACCATACATCTATAATTTTTTTCAAAAATAAGACAGAAGTAACAAATACCGTCACCTGCAAACTTTGTGAGCGACTATACCCATGTCGTAGGTGGTGTCGACAATACCATATACTCGACACGTTATATAAATACAATAATATATATTATAAATCAATTCATATAAAAATCATTTTCAACCATGTTACATGTGCTATATTGAATTTCATAAGACGGATATTTACATATAATTTTCATTATATGTGTAAGTCATATTTTATTTCTTATAAAACAACAACTACTTTAATTAACCCTAATTTATTGTTAGTCAATAGTATGTATAGACCAACGTTTTAGGCTTTCTAGACAGCTAGCCGGCAAGTGCGAAAACGAACCTAAAACGATGCTGTTGCACTTATACCTCATAATTCGACTTCACTTATTTTACCCGTGAGGAAAATAATATATAGTTTTTATTACATTGTACCAGCGCGTCAGTCTTAGCACCGTTTTCGCTCTTCATTTGCGTCCGTCAATATCATTCTGCGACAATATAAAAATAAAACTCTAAAAACAAATTCCAATACATTCTTAATGTTATCATTGATCTATGAAATAGATTTAAATAACAACTATGGTTTATAAATATTTTCATTAAGTACGTGTCAATCATGTTTACATTGTAACTTTAGCAGTGTTTGTAGAACTCAGTCAGAAATTCTCTGTCCTTATAAACATTTCAGTATAAAAAATCCCACGGCTTCACACACGATGTCCATAATGTAATACTTTCGGGCGTTCTATGGATGACTGATACAAAAAAGTATTGCGTCTATATTACTATAAGCAAAACGTAACTCTTTTGAAGTACTACAAAATACATCACTATAAAATAAACTTTTAATCACGTAATATATAATAACAATTAACATAGATAGAGATATTTGGTTTAAATTCGTGCCGAAACATTAACATATTGGCCGGAACGTCGGTGGGTACAGCGCTTATTCGATAAAAATTCACAATAAATTTCTGTAGAACATTTAACATTGGTGTTTCCATGCTGTGTTTTTCGAATGATTTGACACAAATTTTACCTTACAGTCTATAACGCCGGTGTGCTCGCGGTTACGGGGGTATATCTACCGGCACCGCGAGTCACTCGGATCATCGATCTTGTAATCGCACGTAATTTATTATCATAAGTACATCACTAATAGAAGTTCTGATCGCAGTCCGACGATCGCGGGACGTGGCGGTGCGACGCACGTGAACGTAAAACTATAACCTCGAGCCGCGCACATTCACTAGAGACGTGGAGAGCGTCCAGTGGGTCCGTATTAGCACTACGAGTGTGGTAAGTGTTGCCAGTATTGTGGTGCAGGCCTTGCGTGGTGCGGCCTGTGACGGCGCTTGGTACGGCACCGAGCAAGCGGGTACGCGCTCTTCTACGGGCGAGCACCGCTCAGCCTCGGGCCGCTGTGTTTCGCTGAGCCGCGCCTCGCACCGGTAGCACAGCCGTCCCTCACAGTACCAGTAGCAGCACTCGTCCGGCCCATAATTGGATTTGTTCGCCTGCGCTCCCGTTTCCGGTATGCGCGGGTCTGAAATATAAATGCTTATATTTAAAAGACAAATAATTCAACGAATACTAATTCAATGGCAGGATAATGACTTTGAGCGCATGCCAGAAGCAAGCTTTAAAAGTTAGATCTAAATAAAAATACAAGAAGTAAAAATTGGTTAAAC
Organism: Scirpophaga incertulas; assembly: GCA_036419045.1. NCBI lineage: Eukaryota > Metazoa > Arthropoda > Insecta > Lepidoptera > Crambidae > Scirpophaga > Scirpophaga incertulas. Next base: position 16,599,728 of record CM071633.1, read on the forward strand.
TAAAGCGATGGTTAAATGGATAAGCACACCCCCCGTAGTCACCGACAGGCACTATTTGTTATAACTCCGCTATTACTATTACTATTTTACTAAAAATATATGACACTAATCTAACATATATTTGTGAAAAATGTGTTAATCAGTAAATAGAAAGATAAAAGTTAAGCATATCCAAAGCATATTTAATAAAGAATGTCGCCATTGAAGGCATATTAGGCAGAAATAATAAGCCTTTTAACACAACGTTTAAAGGCTGGATATTCCTGCGAAAAAAGATTTGATTCCGCGTGACTGGTCACTATTTAGTTAAGTATCTATACATACGTACAATAGGGTTATAGAAAGATAACACGTCTCAGTATAAGCCTATTTTGTAAACACAATGAGTAAAGAATTTTGCTGCAGGACTAACATATCTAGTATTGATGTTAATAAAAGATAGAAGACAGAGTGAATTAACATGAGAGTTAAAATTTTTGATGTAAATGAAAGCGGTCAGCATTAGTTGGTGCAAATATAAACTTGATAACTAGACAATATTTTTTTTCTAAATCATTATACGATAACCCATAAATGTAACCCTTGATCGATAACAGGCCAACCTTAAACATTTCTTTTGTATGATATCGGTATTGTCTATGTGAGTATGATCAATGGGAGACCATATTATACAATCATACTTCAATATCCTGTGAACTAAGTTGCACTAAAGTACGATAGGGCAATTTTGAAAGCTTAGAAGTTAGTTGAATTTTTCCACAATGAAATCACAATATTCTCGAAATGTCAGTTTATTACTTTTTCGGTTCTTTTCGAAAAGAACATCTGGAACCTTTACATCATTGTATCTTTGAAGGACGTGCGATTGTAGTTGTTGTGTATATATAACCTTATTGTAATATTCTATGTCAAAATTCATCTATGATATAAAACTGAAATTTGAATTTGAGTTACGTAATAAAAAAATGAATGTGGACGTTTTTAAGTGAAAAACAAAAATATTGTTGTTGTTGTTTGTTTTAACCTTATAAAATCCATAAAATAGTGGCGACCGTGACAGGACTAGTCATAGTAAAATGTTAAACCTTTACGTGTGAATATGGTTATGCAGAATATTTCAAAATTCAGAGACATTCTATAATAGAATGTGCAGAATTATTGTGCACTGTTATAATATTCTGTCGGATTTGAAGTGTAAAAACAGTTTGAAGGAGATAAACTAGAGAAAAGGTACAGTAAAGATACATAAAAATACAGTACACAGTAGGCAACTATTAAACTATTAATCTATAATGGATAGCCTAAAAGAAATTTTGCGTCCTATCAATATACCTATTGGTTAAAAAAAAAGTAAAAGTTCTCACCGAGGCAAAGAAAGGTAGGCTCTCCCGCATACTGTGTGGGGTAGGCAGGGGCCCGGTCCGCCGGCAAGAAATAAGGGCAGTGTTGCTCGACAAGCTGGCAGACAGAGAGGCAGGGCTTTAGGTTGGCGAGCGGCCGGCCAGGGCCGGCGGCGGCGGCCCGCACCCAGCGACCAACCACGCCGCCGGCCCGCCGTCTGTCTAGGTGCCCGACGCGCTCCAGGTGCCGCGCACGCCACCGCGCCGCGTGCTCGCCAGGCGCGCGCCGCGACCGCGCTGCCTCCTCGCCGCCTTCCTCTGCGCCCTCCTCGACCCACAGCGGCACCATCGTGCTGCACGCCCACCGCCGATACGTCTCCTGAAATCGTAGACCAATCGTTTGATAAATACTTCTAATATAATTATCCTGACGAGTTTTTTTTAAGTTGTTGCTGAACTGCATATACAGTATTATGTGAGTGAATGAAATAAGTAAACACTACTCTATTCTTTATTGCCGTAACATGATACGAGCCATAACAACTAATGCAGTCATACTTAATATAATCTTATCAAAGTTTCTAGTGAGTTATAAATCTTTTCGATATGTAGTTTAAGGGTAGGTATATATAATATATAAATTTATTTTCAGAACGTCGCCGCATCACGCTATTTCATTTTGCATGGTGGCATGAAAGTCACCTACTTTTTACACGTTTCTACGCGTTTGTGATCATTCCAAATGCTACTAAATCTTGGCAGTTCTAACAATAATACGCTTGTGTATACATTACAGAATTTTGATGATCTAATAACACTTGGTTGGGTTTGAACAGAACTGCATTGGCTTAAACTGAACCTGTATTGTCGATAAAACACAGCAATATTATTGACAATGTTGTGAGTACAATATAATGCGCCTAAGATATTCTTAAAGGAAGCTTCTCAGTCATTTCTTTTTTGTTTTCATATGTACTAATTTAAGAGTATACGTATTTTTTTATAATTAAAGAGTAGGCATCACACATATATATAATATATATATATATATATATATATTGTGTTTCTTTTTTATACTTTATAATTATTTGTATTTATATATTTATTATACAAAAATGTCTTAAAGGATAAGTGGGCAGATACGTACAATAAACTAGCCATCGCGGGTAGAGCAGCCTAAATCTAGGGTGTTGTAGGCTGAAACGTTTTGATTTGCGAGATCTCTCAACATTACGAAAAAGCCCTCGCGGCGACAGCTGGCAACGCCCGACCCTTCTCACATTTATCGTTATTCAGCATTTTTCACTCCCGCAGGAAATCACGTTAGGAGCAGTGATTAATTAGTTATCAAGCGGCCACAGCGGTGTGCCGCACGCGAGCTCCGATTTTCCAGAATGTGATATAAGGACGTGTAAACAACAGCTTCAGTAACCCTTGCATGTGTCTCATTGGTTTAAGCATTGTCTCACGGCAAACCCCGCTTTACTTTGAAGACCTGTGCTTATGGCATAATTTACGAAATGCTGTCTTCAGAGCTAAACACGTTTGTATTGCATTCAAACTTATAAGTTGCTCTATACCTTATAACCAAACTTTGGATCAACCGTAATAGCATATATTTTAAGTATGACAATACATATACGAGTACTTATAGAAATCATTTAAAACTAGTGGCTATGTGAGTTCATAATAGCTAATCGTTACATAATAAAAATTTCAGGAATATGAGATCAGCATATATTAATATTCGTAAAAAGTAGTAATGGAGCATTAAAAATAAAAACAAAACTACAACATGAAGTGAATCAACCTAGGTTTCGGCACAGACAAAACACTATCGAAATTACCAAACCTTAAGAGTAAATTATAGTGCAATCAATAGCGATCCCAAATTTCACGGCTAAACTGTAACTATGTCATTATAGCGCAAGTGTGGCAGATACAAGCAAGCCGGGATCGCAACGCCAAGACGTGATGAATATCGGTCCCGGCGGAGACATCTTGTAATTAATACCGGGGTTCAGAAACGCCAGACGAATACCCGCTTATTAGCATCATGCCTCGGCGGCTCCAAAAGAGGCAGTTGATTAAAAACCCGCAGTCCACAACGGATAGAGGTAAGACCGATTAATGAAAGCCGTGCTACTGATAATTGTCGTGTCATTTGCTAAATACCTATGATTCAAAATGTTTTCTAGGAACAGAATCGTCTGTGCGAAGTTACAAACAGTAAGGTCTGTCTAATCTGAAACCATTTCATTTCGTGTTATTTCGTGTATAATAATGTTGATCTGGTACACTCCACGCACACTTTCATGAAATTTCAATTAAATGGCCTTTACGCGGGACCGTATCTAAAAAAAATCGTAAAAAAATGGCTACAGTATTGATACAATGACAACAAAAACGTTTATACTTAATGGTAGTTAATTATTATAGAAGGCTTAATAAACTATTACTACTATTACATCTCAATTAATAGGCAATGCAAAAGGTGGAAGGCAATCTTTAAAATTTTAGGTATATAGAAAACACAACAAATATTCATCAGTTATTTAGAGAAAAAAAGAAGATTATTTATAAATCAAATTATATGATACTAATGGAGTCAGCGTATCAAAAAATCAAATGACATTTACTAAGATATCTTACTGCTAATCTATTAATACGTTCGAAAAACATATAGCTATCGAGGAGCAGATCGCACCGTATGATTGATTGAGTACGTACGTTCCCCCCATACCCCCAGCGCCCGCTGAGACAACGTTGGCTGACATGATGCTCATTTGTTCTGATTTGTTAGACACCGCACTGGTGAATATAACATGATTAGAAAACTAAACAGAACTACGCGGGTGAGCTGTTGGTTGCAACTAAAATAAATATTGAAATACGCCGATATTGCTTTTGTTGTATTTCGTACTGGTCACTTGTTATACGCAGAAGGACATTAGAAGATTTATGTAAATTTGTGAGCATTTCTTCGAAAGATTTTAATTAGTATGTTAAACTATCAATGTATATAATTTTTATTAGAAATTTTTAATTAAAATGTTGCAATAAGACGTATTATAATCTTACAAAACTAATTTTATTTATTTATATAAACACACTGTATTAATAATTGTAGTTAAATATTATCGAAATACGTACAATAGATTTTCACGGAATTGACGTAAGACAAAGAAAGCTATCCTTTATTTCTGAGAATAGACAGCCAGGATTGTATGGAGTTGACGTAAAAAGTCCACGTGACTGGTGTCTCTGTCAGGGAGACTTGACATAGCACTCTATATTCCCATAAATATTTAATAATCTTAATTATTAATTTTTAATAACGCGGTAGGTATGATATGTTAAAGTTTTTTATTATAATTGTTTGTGGTTCAATATACCTAAATCTAGTCTCAATTATACATAAATCTCTTTCGTCTCTTTTATTATCATCCCCTTTTAGATATTAAATTGTACCAATAACATGGATTGAGAATACACGTATCATTTCTCTTTTTTCCTGTTGTTATTGTAAGACTAAACTAAGTGAGTTTTCCCCAAATATATTTCAGTGCTGTGCCTAGTAAGTGGCAATTGACCCCCTTTTATAATGGGCCTTAAAAAAAATGCAGTGAGGTGTTAATCGCGCCTAGGTTTACTTTACGATGAGAACAGAAGTGATTATATGTATGTAAGTATGAATATAGTAAATACGATAATATCAATGCCCAGTGATTAAAATCTATTTCTACAAGCAGGAACTTCAAATTGGACTGAAATATAACTTATAACGAATATTGTGTTTTTTGTTTGTGAACACAAAATCTACTTGTTACTGAACTATTATGCGGAAAGCTGATTAATTGATGCTGTTTTTATCAGATTTGCAAAATTGGTTACTAGAAGATGAACATTGATTTAGTTTAGCCTCCCTAGTTTGTATGGACCAAGGGCGAGCGATTTAAGAATTAGTAACTACGTACATCAATGCTATAATGATTTTTACACTAAACCAGATAAGGTATCGTTTGAATATTAGTTCAATTATGGGAAGTAACGTAATTGTAATTTATCTTAGTCTCGCTCCCTGATCGTTTAATATATAGGTGATAACTGATGAATGGCAGCCGGCCGGCCGCGTGCCTCGTCACGCAGTTTACATCAGTCGGAGGCTGATAACGACTTAGCCGATTATATTACATGTAACACTGGGATTAATCTGAGGTGAATAATATGTAGGTATACATTTTTTCGTATACTTCTAAATATTTTAATTAAGGTAAATAAATGAATCATTTAAAAAAGATCCAAAAATGTCTTGCTGCAAATGTATTAATTACTCATCGATTAAACTTATCGAAAATGAAAACGTTATCTTTTATCGTCTCACTAATTATAGTTTTATTTTTTTAAATATTTTTTCATTTCAAAGGCACAGCAATAAGTATAGTTTTAATAATAAGAGAGACTGGTTGGATTATCAGGTTCTCACCGTCAGAGTTTACTAAATTTGACAAAGTGCAGAGTCTCGTATTTTAAATATTATTATCCATGGTTTATATTAGTAGGCAGCTGTTATCGCTTTTAATTTGCCATTAACTTAACTAAAAATACAATGATTTTTACACGTGCATCCAAGAATTGAATGTAAGTAGGTTTGTTTATTTTAATGTGCGTGTGCTTTTGTACAGTATGTTTACTATAGTTATTAAAATTCATTTCATATAATGACACTGTTAATAGATTCTCTGTACTTTCATCTAAATTTAGAAGGCATTTGTTTTTTTACTTGTACCGGTAGCAAATAACAGGACAGATGGTATTTCATTTAATAAATAAGTGTCCATTCAAAACAAAGAAAAATTGAAGTTGCGCGACAAACGTGTTGAAGCTCTTGAAATACGGCAAATGTTCTCTCGTTTTTTCATGTTTTGCTATTCATCATATTATATTGAAGAATGTTTAATAAAGGCTTGAACATATCCAGATTATCTTTCTGTTCGTTTCTGTAATAATATTAACAATATTATTACAGAATATTAACAATATTAATTAATATCTTTCTTCATATTTTTCTAAAAATAAATAATGATAAATGAATCATTAAACTGGTATTGGCTTTATAAAATTAATAGTAACTCATTAATGTGGATATGACTTCAATCAGACTCGTCACACAAAAGACTATGAGTTGCTCTGGAATACCACTATATTATGGCAAAATTTAGAAGATTATTTTAATTAATTTTGTAAATTGTATAAACGCCATCGGCTTCCATGTTATCTAAAAGACGAGAACTCGTTGAACTAACAAGTAGTGAGCAAATATCGGTTCTTCACATTTTTCCCATATTAAATTACTGTGAGTTTGAAGAGAAAGTCGTATTATTTCGATTTGTTTCGATGATGTTTGAACCATAAGACTTCAAAGGTTTTCTATATGGTTAAGATTTAAAGATCTTCAGGATTACTATTACGTTAGTATGTCAACGAAACCATGCTCTAACTATACTTGTATTATGATCAAGATGAAAATAAAATCATCGCACTTCGTTCTTCCGCCAACCACTTCTTCTATGATCTAACAAACTTCCTTCCTATTCTACACGACGAATCCAGAAACGGACACTTTGAGTCTAAAATATTACAAATTTATATCCATTCAACTTAAAAAAAAACTAAACTAACTTAACTTACTTATCGATATTTATAAAATTTTTGATGTCACTAATATTAAGTCATTTCCTTTCAACAATGGACAATGGGGTTGGCATTGATGATTATGTTGCTTAAATGTTAATAATACTTACTAAAATTATAAATGTGAAAGTAACTTTGTCTAACTATAAACTACTAAAAGGATTCAAATGAAATTTGATATCTACACAGATAATACAAAACCTGAGGAAAGATATAGGCTCACAATCTACCGAGCGAAATTTATTGAAAGTTGATATAGGTATAGTTTAAAATCTGGAATAGGACAGAGACATATGTATCATAGAAAAATATTTTTTTCCTGAGAAAAAGTATATTATAAATAAGTAGTACCCACAAAATAGACAATATCCAAACAAGTATAAATATATAAATCTGCACTGGTACTCGAATTAAATTTTGAATTTAAGTAACAAACATGCTCCTTCCTCAACTTACTGTTGTTGAAATAAAAAGGGAGACAGATCATTCAAGAACGCTTGGCAAATGTTGCAGAAATCAATGAAATAAATATACAAAAACAGGTCTCGAGCCGGGTAATTCTCTTATCATAGTGCGCCAGTTTGATCGGGTTCCGGTACTTGCCGGCACATCGCTAAGCAGAGAACTGTGTGCTGTTTTAGAAACATATCCGTTTTGACTTCTTAGTTTACCTATACAAAAAGGACATTAAAATATAATCTCGATTTCATTTTGTCTGTTGCAATTAATTTAAAACATAATTATTAACAATGATTGTGTAATAGAAATATAAATAAATACAACATTCATAGTTTGTAGCAATAGCAGACAACGATTGTTATGAATGTTGATACAGGGATAGTTTGTAAACCGAAAAAAGCCATAGGCATATTTTTACCACGAGAAAATATATTTTTCCTGCGGGAAAATCTGATAAAAATAGAAGACCCAGTTTTGATACAATTTTGTATGAATTTATAGAGTATGAGGATTGGAGATACGGGGAAGAAAATATAAACATATCTTAAACATATCATAAAACATCATGCAAGTGATCGTACGAAAAAGTAGTAAGGGAAAGAATACGAAGAAATCCTGTTAAAAAATGTATTTCGCGAACTTTAAACCTTTAAAACTTTTTGTCACGTATTTTAAGAGATGTACTGGTCATAACTAATAATTTTAATAAAAATGGGATGATTAAATCAATACAACTACTTAAGCTAAGGGTATAAAGCAGCTAAATTACTAATAAAAAGTTTTGGAGATTAGCGTCACATAAACTTAATCTACAAGGACCCAATTTTCTCTCCAATAAGGACAAAGGTAATATTTCTATGAGCATTATACGATTGTGGACGTATTGTGGAATAAATCCATATAAAACTTTTGTTTACTAGTGAGAATTTTTTTCAATTGTATATTGTATATAACATGTTATAACATTGATATTATCTGACTTTAGTGATGATTTGGTAGTATGCTAGAAGGAATATACTAAACATTGAAAAACTGTACTAAGATACCATTCAAAAGAAGGAGGTAAACCTCTTAACAATAACATGTTCCATAACTATGAGATAGGTCATAAAGCTCGATCCATCTAAGTTTGCAAAGACTGGCAGTAATTTAGTCCCGATCATAAGCCGCTAGATTATGATTCATAAACAGCTTTAGAGAGTATGAGTTACTCTAAGTATCATGATAATTTGGAGTCCGTAAAGCAATCTATAATATTGGCAGTGAAAATGTTTCCCATGGAAAGAGTACGAGCTTGATAACTGGCCTCAATGTTTAAAATAACTGTATTGCAGCTAATGGCTAATTAAAATAAGCTTCATATATTTCAAATGTGGTAATGTATTAAAGAAACATATTGGACAAACAAACATATTGATTACCTGATAATAAATACTCGATCATTCAGCACTGGACCAGCTTGGCAGCACTGGACAACTTACACACCCTAACATAGTTAACGGAAGCTAGTATACCCTTAAGTATATCAACTAGTATATGAGCTGTGATAATGACAATGACATATATAATAGATAAATAATGTTTCAAAACTATATTGTATTTGTACAAAAAATATTTCATGATTTCAATTTATAATCACATAATTATTTTTAATTTTACATGAAATATATGTACTTTCAAACAAAATTATAGCTTATAAACTAAAATTAAGTAAATTTGGAAAACAATAATAGTGGTCCGTATGAATTTTTAGAGATGTTTCGCAGTATCAACTTCTACGCTTTGGATTTTTTTTTTGATAATCGGTGTTAATAACAATACTTTTAATTTCCTTTCATGAGTGATGCAAAGCAGAGTATACTTCTCGTATGTCAATACCAATTGCTTTCCCCCGATATGTTCATCCTACTTTCGGTGTTGAATTAATCAAAACATCTTGAAAGCAATCAACTGTTTAATAATAAGAACTAGGTGGGTATTTTGTAACGCGTCAATTGATACTGAATACTGGGCTATGGAGAACGAAATTATGTCCATCTGATATAAGTATTAAAACATTTTATTAATTTCAATAGAACAAAATAATCATATCATTCAATGGCTTCAATTCTGTCTGCTTAGTGCCAAGCAGAAAAAATGTGTCTAACAAATAGGTAATATGTTTTTTTCTTTATTATTATTATTTAAATCAGCATTACGAAAAGAAATTAATTAATTATAATATTCCATTGTCTTCCTCAGTTAAGACCTCATGTCTACTCAGATTGCTAGGCGTTACAAGGTTTGCAATTAATAAGTTTCACGTAATAATACACTTAAACCAACATTTAAAGGGATATTATAGAAGAGGAAACTTCTTTTAAATTCGTCCGAAGTAAATTCTTAATTTCTTGAATGACGCACAAAAGATTTCCTTTTATAAAAATTAATGATGGCGACCGTGCGTCTGACGCGCCTCCTAATTGTTCCGATTTGATAACGACCCACGTCATTTTCAAGAGTCCATAAAATAGAATGTGCTTATGAGTATTAATCCTTTTGATATGATTGTTAATCCTAACTCTCAATTATAAATATTTGCACCTGTTTCGTAATTTATTTCGCTCTTTAATATCAGAATATTTAATAAAGTATAATATAAAGATAAAATAATGTTTTGTAGTATATTATTCTATATAGTATATTTGTATTGTAGTACCTTTACCTTTGTTATAGATACCTTTTGTTTTAATAATAGTCGTTTGCTGAAAGGAATATTTAAGGAATCAGTATTCAAAAATAATTTGTTATACAGTTCGTATCTTCTTAGTATAGGACTTATATAGTATTATAGACTAGTACAGGACTTTCTCTTCCGTAAGACTTTTACTGTATAGGTTACAGGCAGGTTATGTACAGGCTAAAGTCACTGAAGGATTCTAATCTATTATATTTTTAAATTTGTAAAATTAGGTATGAAATAAAAATACAATATAGAAGAGATATGGAAATTTATTGAGAGGTGTCTCAACAACTGCATGCTTCCTCTTGATGTATGTGCTGTTGCTTCGTCTTGTTGAAACAATGAATGTGGTATATTTTTGAATTGTAGACCGCGAATCTTGGATCGCGGTACGATATCTTTCCTTAGTCCCTGTGACAACGACCTCAAAGAAAATAGGTATTTCCCGGTTATTACATTTTCTGTTATACTACACTAAACTGTGCACTTTATGTAATGTATGTCTTTGCGGTGTCTGTCCTGTGAAGGGTTTCCGTAACCCAAAAACAACAATTTTGTTTGTTTGTGAAGCCGTTAAAATGAGTTTTATATTTGATCATTTTTCTTTAAAATTTGGATATAATTCCTATAAATTTGGAGCCTCAGCTCAAAATCATCTTGATTCAATTGCTGCACCACTTGCACTTTATACGGATAAAGTTTTAATGAGTGCACAAAAAAAAGTTTAAACGACAAAATTATAACATAATGCAGCCATCTTGTATCATTAAGTAAGTGATAGCTTATTATTCACATGTAATTACTAAAATTATTATTACTATTATTAAAAATTGACGCTTACATCACGCGTCTTTAAAAGACACGGCCCTTTTAAGGCGTGCGCGGGGATACAAATCCAACGCGTAGAGGCCATTTAAGCGAAATTTAATGAAAGTGTGCATGATGTGTACCAACTGCGTGTAATTTCTATCTGCAATGCAGCTAAAGACTATACCTAGTTAGATGCACAGAAACTATTATCATTAGTGGTCAAAACGTATAAGGACTATGGGATTTCGATTTAGGTGGTAATGAAAACCGACTCCGGTCACCTGCCTTCTCAAGGCCTCATTATTGATTTAAATATGGCAGGTGGTGTCTCGCCGCTCACTAAATGGGCCCCCCAAAAAAGCAGACTAATATTGGTGCGAAAATAGACCAATCAGAAAAATCCCAATTTCCAGAAAGAGATCGATCAACGCGTCAACGACGCTATCTTCTACATTTAGAAATGTACGTGACTTATTGTCGGCTCAACTATTACAGTACCTCAAGATATAAGCTTTTCATGTTATGATACCGAAACCACCAACCGAAGCCACTTATAATGGCAAGAGGAGCGCGCAGGAAATTCAGAAGGACAAAATTATATTTACTTTTCTCAAATTTGTTTCTTTAGAACCAAAATGGAAACTTAAAGTAATATAAAGGACAATGAAGACGACTATGCTCGGACTATGTCTACATGATCAAATTAGAGATTTTAAGCTCTACAGAAGAACTAGGGTCACCGATATAGCCCAAAGAATTGCGAACCTTCAGTGGTAGTGGGCAGGGTACAATGCTTGCAGGACTGACGCTTATTGGAGGGAAACTCTCGACCCGAAAAAAGTGCATTTCAATAGGGTACTTCCCTCTATATTAGAAAGGATCTAAAAGCATATAACTATGATAGCTTATGCATTAAATAGTCGGAACCATCATGTTTAAGTACATAAAATAACAAAAATAATATAAAAATTAGTTTCAAAGTATTCACTTTTTTAATCTATACGTAAAACAAGAGCGAAACATAGGCCGCCATGTCGTGACGTCATAAGGTACTGTAAACTTATGCGTGTCAATGTCATTATGAATCATAGTACGTACAAAACAATAAAAAAAATACATTTGTAGGTTGCTTTTTTAATGTAAGAGAATGTTATAAATACGTTATAAGTTAAATTGAAATCGCACGTGAATCACATTATGGAAAGCTGTTTTGTAAAAGGAGATAGTACGAATTTACCAAAAATAAATGCATTAATGGTCGGCAAATCCCGACTTTTGTTCTGCCGAGTTACGGAGTATTAAAACATCGACGTCAGTATTACTCTTGTATTATTATTCCTTTACTAGTTGGTAAAAGATAATAACTCATTTTTAAATTATGAATATAATAATACATAGCATCAAACATAGATACATGACGTATTGACGTCATCGCTACATAACAACTCGTGCGGCGCCCTCGTCTAATTACGCGCGAAATTTAAAAATATTAAATTTTAATGCAATTTTTATAGTACTTAACGAGTGTATAAATTTTTTATATTTTTAGTATATGTTTTACTGACACGTAAAGATCAAATTAAGATTCGATTAAAAGAGATTAATTCCCTATTAGGTTACAGTTCTGAAAATAGCATCAATGAGAAACCATATAGGTAAATCTTAAATTTACATTAAGAATATGCATAATGGACGAATATGACGCCAAGTAAGTATGTGTACTTTAAGTTCTCTAAAAATCATAAAAGAAACACACAAGAAAAATTATTTAATGTGATTATATATTATAAAAATATGAAAGTTTCTGGATTTCCTTACTCTTGGATGGATCTCCTGGACCTGGTGGATCCACTTACAATAACAGATTGAAGAAACAGTTATAGAAATCGAAAATGAAACACTTTCGGAACATGTTACTTTTTATTTTGCAATATTGTTATTTCATTTTTCATTGTAACATCCTTTCGAAATTCGACTTTTATTGTAGCTTAAGTCAACAACAGAGTTGACAAAGACTTCAATTGACATTTGGTGATGAATCACTATGTTGCGGCTCTGTGTATTCTTGGGTTGGTGAATTTAGAAATGGATGTGGTCACTTACATACGAGGTACGTGAAGGTCGCCCGGCGACTGTGGTAATAGACTCAAACCATAATTACCGGGCAGCAAATTCGTACTTTCTTCGATATTGGAATGAGTTAAGCGCAAATATACGTTTATATGTGTATCTGAACATTCGGTAACTTTGCACTTGATGGATATGGCATGACTTAACGGAAGACCAGAAACAATTGTGTGTCCAGTGTGCTAGAAAATGATAAAAAAGTTTAACGAAAGACATTAATTGGCCGTCTATAATGCTGTGACAGGTGACGACACCTATTATTTGAACCCGAAAAAAAAGCCAAATGGAAAAGTGGGTCTTTCCTTTTGAAGATTTGCCCATTAAAGTTACTAAAAGTCAAAGTGAAGAGTAAAGGACAGTGACTGCACTTTGCTACGTCAACACTTGTTTACCTAGAATCTTATAAAAAAATTCTCGTTTGCCTAGAATCTTATAAAGAAACTTATAAAAACGCAAAAACCATCTTCGAAGCAATATCCTCCTTCACTACGATATAGCATCCTCATATTCTGCTAAAGTAACAAAAGCAAATTTAAAGGTTTCTATTGTGGAACTGATGACGCATCCGCCTTATAGCCCCAGACCACGCATACTGTTACTTCATTTTATTTCCTAAAATTAAAGGCAAACTTAGAGATTCACGTTTTATGAGCTCTGAATCGGGGTTATAATGTGGTCTATGAAGTCATTGAAGAACTCTCAAGGAAGACTGAAGTTTTATATTTAGACTTATTTATCAAAATCTAGAAATTTCATTATGCCTTAAGTATAATGCAGTTACAATTATTATTTTTTGGAGCAATTTTGTTGATATTTCAGTCTGCAATAATTTAATAATATTCAAGATTTCTTCAAATTAAATACCTATCAGATTAGTCAACTGACCTCACTTTAAAAACTTGGAATATGAAAAATTATTTTTTAAAAGTGAATGTACGCAAATAAATCCAGACAAGACATTCTTGGCGTACAGCAGATAGGTACAGCTCAGAATATTACATACGACGTGAGGTAAAATTTACTATCATGAGATTGCATGTGTAGTTATATTACTTATATTGGATTCGTCTAGACACTAGCTTTAGGATTTATACTATATTTACCAAGAACTGTTACTTATTATTAGCATCGTATTTTAAGTTATACACCTACTTATCTCACAAATTACGATATAGCTTATAAAACACTTAATACAAAATTGTATCTAAAACACGGAAGAGTTGAGGTTGGGTTGCGTTTATTCCTCAAATCAAATCAAATCAAATCAATCCTAATTGGCGGTACGTTCCTAGTGACTTAAACGTTGCGGATGACTCCACACGCCTTAAAGATTGTACTGACTTAAGACGATGGTTGGCTGGACCCGAATTTTTACTTCTTCACGCTAGTAAGTGGCCCGAGCAACCATCATTTTTAGAAGCTACATCTTCTTTGGAAGAGGTTAAAGCTTCCAAAGAGCATGTACATATCGTGAATCTAGAATCATTGCCTTTACCGGTAATGCCAGATTCTTCACACTTCAGTGAGTGGCCGCGATTAATTCGTGCAACAGCACGCTTTCAGCAAACGGTTAGGAAATTTCTTACTTTTTTGGCACACCCGAATCGCGTTAGAGTAGATTCCCGATGTTTTAATATGTCTACAGCACTCGCCAACCTCCCTCTTCTGACCGTCTCTGATTTAATTGCTGCGGAGAAACATGTTTTGAAAAGACTGCAGAGAGATTCTTTTAGGCAAGATCTAATGTTACTTAAAGACTGTAAGGCCTTACCTAAATCTAGTAAATTGTACGCTCTCAGCCCGAAGTTGGATGAAGAAGAATTGCTACGGTTGGACAGTCGTATAAAACGCATTAGACACGTTGAATTTGATACTGTGTCGCCGATTATTCTTGATGGCCGTCACCCAGCTGTTCGCCTCTTGTTGTTTCACTATCATGTCAAAGCTGGACACGGACACAACGAAATAGTGCTGAATGAAGTAAAGCAACATTATTGGATTTTAAGATGTCGGAATGCTGTTCGCATGGTCACCAGACAGTGCCATTTCTGCATGAAACGTCGTGCCAAACCGAGTATTCCTCCTCTGGGGAACTTACCTGAGGTACGCCTTGATCACCACAAACGCCCTTTCACCAACGTCGGTTTGGACTATTTTGGACCTATAGCAGTTACAGTTGGCCGACACAGAGAAAAACGCTACGTAGCATTGTACACCTGCATGACTACTCGGGCCGTTCAATTAGAACTAGTAGCATCTTTATCGGCAGACTCGGCTATCCTAAGCCTAAGGAGATTAATCGCTCGACGTGGAGTCCCTTCCAAAATACTGAGCGATAATGGCACAGCTTTTGTCGGAGCCAGCCGCCAACTCAGAGAGTTTTACAGCCCAGCTGTAGAAGACTTTGCGGTGAATAATAAAATAACTTGGTGTTTCATACCACCTGCATCGCCTTTCATGGGTGGTTGTTGGGAGCGGCTGGTGAGAATTATTAAAGTTGCGCTTTCTATTACATTACAAGATAAAGCCCCAAAAGAAGAAGTCTTATGGACGCTATTGTCAGAAGCAGAGGCTCTTGCAAATTCAAGGCCGTTAACATATGTCACCTTAGACAACAACATAGAAAGCTTAACGCCATTCCATTTTTTAATCGGTTCTTCTTCCAATCAACAACTTCCTGCACCTCTAGATGACAGTGTGTTTAACCATCGGAAAGAATGGCAGAAGACACTACGTCTATCGGAACACTACTGGAGTCGATGGTTGAAAGAATATTTACCATGTTTGCGACCTCGTCGTCCTCAACAACGTGACCACAGAAATCTACAAATTGGTGACATAGTTTTGATAGTGGATTACAACGTACCAAGAGGTTGTCAAGTTGCACCCAGGGGCAGATGGCATTGTTCGAGTTGTCGACGTAGTAACGAGGGCAGGCGTACTTCGGAGACCGAAAAGAAAACTGGCACTTCTAGGTCAAAATGAGATTGTGTAGCTTCCCTACACGGGGGGACTATGTTGGCGAGGCTTTTATACGATTGTAATTTATACCAATATGTTTTTGTACCTCTATGTTAATTTTATATCTCTATGTTTTATTATAGATTTTAGTTGCTATGGAAATAAATAGTTTGTGTCAGATGCATGAATTGGGATTTCATTTTCAGCTCCGCTATCGAAGCACTTTTTTCCTACATAACATATTAATTATAATCTTGTTAAAACACCATATCATTAATATTATTATTGTTATTAATTTAATTACAATACTATTTAAAGTCAATATATGTCATCTAAATTATATAATAACAAAACTTTCAATAGATTATTTAATGTCAATCAATAAAATGTCAATAAAAAGAAACTTCAAAATGTCAATATTTATGATATGTCATTTAAATATTCCCTAATGGTGTAACAACATTTTGCTTTAAGCCATGTAGTCAACTTTTTCTTATAACTATTAATATTTTCAATTATCTTAATGTCATTTGGTAACTTGTTATATATACAAATAATCATGTTATATGCATTAACTTTATACAAGTAAGAATGACAAGGAGGCTGAGAAATCAAATGTTTATATTGATTCCTTGTATGTCTAACATTAACTTCCGCTCGCTTTTGAAAATACTGCGGGTTATTCTTCAAAAATACCCCGGCTTCTTTTATGTAAATACAGGGCAGAGTAAGCATGTCAAACTTCTCAAATAGTGGCTTACAACTATCATCATACCAGGCATTTTCTAGCATGCGAAGACAATTTTTCTGCATTTTAAGGGCTCTGTCGATATCAGTAGAGTTACCCCACATTAATATTCCATAGCTGAGATTGGATGCCACATAGCCATGGTATGCCATTACTGCAGCATCTGTGGAAACTGTTTGTCTCAGCCTTTTTAATGCGTACACGAACCTATCAATTTTCGCAACTACCATATCAATATGGCTTTTCCAGTTTAAGTTTTTGTCGATATTCAAGCCTAAATACTTAAAAAATTCTACTACTTCTATGGAAACATTATTGAGTGTTACTTGGATATCTAATGGTTTTGCATTATAAGAAAGACATTGCATTATTTTAGTTTTTTGCAAGTTAATGTTAAGTTGATTTGCGTCCAGCCAGCTTATCACTTCGCATAATGTTTTATTTATTTGTTCATTCACTAATTCTTTATTTTCACATTTAACATTTATGGCAATATCATCCGCAAACATCACACATTCATTATTAATAGCTTTAGGAAAGTCATTGCTAAAGAGTACGAACAAAGGGGGTCCGAGCACACTACCTTGTGGGACGCCTGTCTTATTTAAAATATACTGTGACCTATAAATATTTTTCCTTGAGATTTTTTTAGGTTCCTCCACAACTATCATTACCTCTGTACACTGAAGTCTATTGTGTAAATAGCTTTTAATCCAGTCATTTGCCTTTCCTCTAATGCCAAGAATGTCTAACTTATTAAGCAATATTGAATGATTTACAAAATCAAAAGCTTTTGTCATGTCAATAAATATAGACATTACAGGAATGCGCGTATTTATGCTTTCCGATATACATTTTACTAGTTTAAAACAAGCAAGAGTAGTAGACCTTCCTTTTCGAAACCCACACTGTTCCTCAGTCAAAATTTTATGCTTATCTATAAAATCATTTAGCCTAACCAACATTGCCTTCTCAAAAACCTTTGATAAAACGGGAATTATCGTTATTGGTCTGAAATTACCCGGATCAAGCTTATTGCCTTTTTTATAAACCGGTCGAATAATAGATAATTTAAGTTCTTCTGGGAACACTCCTTCCGAAAAACTTAAATTTATAATATATGACAATGGACGGCAAATACTCCGTGCACATGCTTTCAAAATTTTAGTAGAAATTCCGTCATAGCCTGTAGCTTTACTGTTGTTTAAGTTTGTAATAATTTTGCATATTTCCTTTTCGTCTGTAGGTTTAAGATAAATTGTATTCGGATTTTTATTTAATAATTTATAGTCAGTTTTAATAATATTATGGGGTTCCGTATTTGTCATATTAATAAGATATTCATTATATAAATTACATATGTCAGTTGGGTCAGTGTACTTGTTGTTATTCATTATTAGAGCATTCATGTCATTTTACATTTAAACTACATTACTAGATTCTCTAGAGGAAATTATGTCCCAAGTTGCTTTGCACTTGTTTTTGTTATTTGTGATATACTTATTATTTGTTAATTTTTGTGCCTTGAGAATGCATGCTTTGTATATATTGTTATAATGTCGGAACTTTTACTTAGCTTCTTTTTTGTATGTGTTATTAAATTTATATTTTAAAAACAATGTTCTTTTAGTTTTACTTGATGTTTTCAAACCTTTCGATAACCATTTCGATTCCTCCAAATGTTAGATCCATACGATATATTCGTATTAATACCGTGGAAATGTCACAAATACACTACTTATTTATTTTAAAAATATATATAAATAGTATTAACGAGCTGATTAATATGATAACTTATTAGTTTGCAATTAATTCGTCATCTTTCTTTTCCACTCCGTCACCACCGCCATCTTCTGCAAGATAACTTTGTTGTGTAATTTATCTAGTGCTTTTTGAAAATTTACTATTTGATTATAGTATCAATATTACCGTATTTGTTACTTTTTCTTCACAGTTTTTCCATATTTTCTTACGCCACGCAAGGTTTAATCCCTGGACAAAAAATATTTCGGATATTTAAAAACCAAAATTAGCTGAATCTGCACAACTGTCCAAGAGCTTTAGTGACACTAACACCCATTCATATTTATGTATATAGAAAATTACATTAACATAGAGCCGGATAGCTCTTAACTTCATCTCACTTACTCGTAAATAAATGTCAATAGAACCGAATATAAAAATAAGCTATACCTGGACTCCCCAACAACTGAGGAACTTATTATGATAAATTTACTTGACGAAGTATAACAGCTTTATTAAATTGTCAATTCTGATAATAATTTTAGGTAAAAAAAAAGTGGAAGCTATCATGGTGGACTCAGAAGCCCTGGCAAAGTTTTTCAGCTTTTAATGTTAGTATTATATTTTGCAATAGTTTAATTAATGATCGCCAATTAAAACAAATATTAAAAAAGATACTTAATTCATCAGATACGATCAATAAATTTACAAACAAATTGCCTCTAAGGACAATATCATTATGAAATATTGAATGGCTTTCTTACTTATAAAGACAAAATATTTTCCGGTCCCATTACGATAGAAACACGCTGTAGCGGGAAGTGCAGTGACAATTCGGCCGGAATGGCCCTGAGTTTGTGAAAACGGCGTATTATACCAGTTCCGATATCAGGCGCAGTTATTTGTTGCGCACATTTTGTGAATGTATTGCCGATGTCAGGATACAATTACTGTTTAAGAGAGAGCACAGAAATATATTTCATTTGGTACTATGGGAATTATTTAAAAAATAATAAACATGCAATGAAAAAGTATATTGGTGTATTAATTGTGCCTCTTCAATTATTATTATAACGAGTAATTATATAGCTGTTTAATATTTGTCGTATAAGTCAAAAACTATTAGAACTAATTTGAAATATATGAAATTTCGTATGAGTATAGTTTGCTAATCGGGAATTACAGAGATTTTTTTTTATATCTCATCATTGGACAGGGGCTCTCCAGTAACAACTCCTTCGGCGTATTCCACAAAGAGCGACTTGAATCGTTAACTGCCAGGATATTTCGAATAGACTTGATCTTTTCACGTTGCGTAGAAATGTAGCCTCGTTATACATACTCTATCGTATATATTACGGGAAATGTTTAGAAGAATTGTTCAGTTTATTCCCTGCAGCTAATTTCCATCATCACTTCCGCACAAAATTCGCGAATGCCATCTAACATAAAATGTATTTACTATTGCTAACTAAAGCTGTTTTTGTTTAACAACAGTGTTTGATGTAGTGCAATAACATTTGAAAAGGAATGTTTTATATGATTAATGGGAACTTAACCAAATTGACAAAAGCTTATACTAAACATAGTTTGCGGCAAAGTATAGATTTATTACAGAATGTGTTGCTTGGTACATACCAAGCTTTACGTATATCTTTACGAGTGCATGGGCAATGTACCCATGCACTCGTAAAGATAGATATTTTTGTACATGAAACACATGAAACATTGTATGTACATGAAAATCACCATGAGTGTTGAATATAAACAATCACGATAAATAGATAACAAATTCAAAATGAGGACCCCTTTGACTGACATGGCTGTATAATTTTAAGCTAATACAGTGCTAGGTCTTGTTTTGGATTAATTCATACCAAAATATAACAAAAGATTCTATAGTAGTTCTGATTCTTATTTCCAAGTGGAAATTGAACAGATTTTCAGAAAACCAAAAAGAAACATCAGCTATTTGTAACAATTTGTTAACTCGAACTGTCGACGAGAACTTTTTCGAACGCCATAAATATGCGCCAACGTTTTTCGTCTTGCCTTGAACGTACCGTAATTTGCATTGTGTGGATACGATCTTTTCAAATTTGTTAGGAGCTGGCATTTTGAAAATATATTAGTTTGTTATTTTATTTAAACCAGGCATTGTCACACCCTTTCACGCATAATTCGATTAATTTTTTTTGGCGTGTAAACGTGACCCTAAGATCAAAATAGTTAAAGTTACTTTTTGAATAAACTTTGTCAACTGATTAAGTTCAACTGATTATTATTAAACACCGAAGTCTCCGTTTTTGACAAAAATGTGTCTACTTAGTGGAGAAAGCCTTATTTGAAACCTTTATATTCTAATTTCTATTGAAGAATTTTGTCGCTTTTGTGCTGAAAACTTATAGGAGCAATATGAGCTCTTACCTAATCTTCTGCTTTACAAAATATTCTATCTAACTTACATCATCTAGAAGGCTATCAATTATTATATCTAACGATGGTGTATATCCTTTTTTATATTCCCTGAAATATTATATAAATATTCCCTGAAATATTAAACAAATATTCCCTAAAATATTAAATAATCCCTGAAGAGAAGCAAAAGTACAGCAACGAAAAAAGTTTAATTGAACTATAACCCAAATCTGTACCCAGTGGCTCAATCATTTCGTCGCTGGTTAGCAGCGATACACAGTTAACGCAATTTGAACACTTCGCGGCCGACAAAGTTGGAGCCGTACGAATCGGGCCTCTAGACGAAACAGAACTGTAACATGTTTCAAACCGGTTAATTTGATGCGGTAACTGCGAAACTTTTCCAAATTAAAAGCACTGTTTAGATTGACGAGCGTTGGTCTGGCGTAATGTGCAAATGTCGAAAACTTTTTAACCGGCGCAATAAAAAGTATTCTTAAACAACAGTTTGGCGGTTTTAATAATTATATATATATATATATTATATATATATATATATAATATATATATATATTATTTATTTATTTATTCAAGTGTTAAAATTTCGGGCGATGTAGGTGATTCATAGCCCAGAAATAAATTCATTTTATTCATTCAAGAGTTGCATACTATTCGAAAATTCGTTCTTTTTGAATTTTATTTTCAAGTAAGTGTAATTGCCACTTGAGATACAGTATGGTTTTAGGAATTAAAATAGTTCTATATAAAACAATTTATTAATTCTCACAGTCTAGAAGTATCTTATTGTAGACTTGTAAACCAATGGCGTAGCATCTTTGACATTCAAAAGTGATTGTAAAATCCTATTTAAAGAATAAATTTTTGATTTGATTTGATTTGATCTATTTGGGTTTATTCAATATTTTAAGATAATTTATTTTTTTCATTTGAACTATCTGAAAAACAGTGTTTGTTTATTCAGTAGACAAAAAGAAATAGATGTATTATTACTAGTCGAGTGTTACTATTTCCTAGGCAATATTTGTCAGAAATATCTGCAGTAAACTTATCTTACTACATAGTACAGATATTGATAATAGTCGTAAAATAATCAATCTTGATTGATTCAACATAATGACAAATTGCTGAACATTACGAATGCAAACAAGAGGCAGCAACAAAACACCAGCGAGAATAAAACATTACAAACAGCATATCATCTTGGGCGTCTGTTTCAAACAATATGTAGTTCAAACGAGTTAATCGTCTGCAAATTGTACCCTGGTCGCGCGTAACTTCGCACCATCCTGAATTTTTGATGAGCAGAAGAGGGCACCGTCACGCGAGCGTGCAACCTCACAGTTCAACCTCTTGGCAAGTTATTAAAATTTCTGACTGTATTTCTCCGTGCGGCCACAATAAATAATGCACGGAGCTTGTCGACACTATTATGTGACCATTACGCCAAGTCGTGCTTCGCAACTAACGAACACGCTGCCTGTATTCTATTTCAAGCAATTACCTTAATTGTCTCAGCATTTTTGACTGTTATTTAACACAAATTTTGGGTGTAATGATCAAATTTCGATTAATAGATCATGGACAGATTCTATTGGGCGATAAAAAACTCTTTTATTTTTATACACTAGTCAGGCTATACACGTTGTTCTAGGGACCGCATCTATTCTTTACGCAATTAAAAGCTGTTTTCTGTTTTCAATAATTTTACTGCCATAAGACACCAAAACATAATAATGCAAACGCAGCTGCAGTGCGACAGAAACTGAGGGCCTAGACAAGATGCCTTTCTATTTTCGTAATCGCATCGCTAAAATAAAAAATGTATGGTATTGACATAACCGATCGCTTGACTTTTCGAGTGGTTATGTCAATACCATACATTTTTTATGTTAGCGATGCGATTACGATTATCGATAAGTATTTTGTCTAGGCCCTCAGGTGAGAAAAAAACAAAAATTATTGGTCTTGATAAATGATTTGAACTTAGTATTATTTTGTCTGTAATTGATATATTAAAATTGATGGCGACGCCAATTATCTTAATAAAGCAACAAGGTGACTGAAATACTTGTCAGTTGATGAATGAATTGATGATTGAATTTGAAATTATTTTTCTTATAAATAGTAATTTCCGAGCTTAAAAATATGTCATATATTTAGTATTTCAATTTAAGTCGGGTTTCGACGAGGCTTTTACATGTAAAACCTTAGCAAATTATATCAACATATTTAGGTCAATGACGCACCTGTAACTTATGATAAACGATCTCGATAATTATTTGGGTGCCTGTTGATAAGTATCGATTGATATTTGGTTACACTATTCATAGTTTAATCATACTATCGATACTTATCATCGTGTATACATATCTTTTGGGCCGGCAGGGATAGAACAGGCAGGAGAGTGGAGTAAAGTCACTATCCTATCTGTCATCTCATTTGGGCCTCTTTCACCGCTTAACATCAGGCGGGAGGAGGTCATCTGCCGCGCCTAGCATATAAAAAAAAACTAGTATATAGATAGAAATATCTGTACTTTTAATTTATTCACTGCCTACTACTACTAGGCTCCTATTTTAAATTTTTAATTTCACTTACAGTTAAATAAATAATGTTAGTATTCGTCTAGATCGTCCACCAATCACCAATATCAATTTGAAATTTATTTAAAAATCTTTTAATTATGAAATGCTCATTGCGGTACACGAGACTGAAATAATTTGTTATCAATAAATTTTTACACATATGACAACTAATTATACATATTCTCAATCATTTAGCGCTAACTACAACAGATTTGGGATTATATTGCTTCATATGAAATATACATGCATTGATCGCATTGCTACTTCGTACTCAAAACTTTCAAGAATATTTATGAAAAAAGATTTTTTGCTTTTTATCACAGCCCAAACAAAATATTAAATTTATTTCTGTGGAAAAGGCAAACCCAAGAGGAAAGCAGAATATGTCGGACTTATAAGTATGCATTCAGATTCTGGCGAAAGGTCGGACCACTCTAGGCTTATATGAAATCCATCAACGTTCTGCTTGCGATGCGGCCCGCGTGCGCGCCAACTGCTTGTAGTAATAGCTAACTTTTGCGAGTAAAAACCAGTAGATTTTAGATTATTTCAGACAAACATCACTTGTTAATATTTAATTATATTGAGAATTTACTTAAATTGATAAGAAATGCATTTATGTTGTTATTGCTGTTTGTTATTGCTTTACTTAGTATTCATTTAAGAATGGTTGCTGCATATTATATGTATCTTGAGATCACATAACATCCCACGCCTTTATTCAACATAGGAATTCGTATGCATTTATGTAACATAACAATTTAGCTGACTAAGAGCATCACTGAAGTTAGGCTTTGGTCTCAGCACTGGGCTACAGAGCCCTGTTAGACATATAGGCCCGGAGTCGATCTTTTCACACCTACGTAGAAACCCACCTACACTCTACTTAAGGTACACGAGGTACATTTACACGAGTATCATACTCCTCGAAAGGATCGTATAAGTCCTAGGTTAATGATAATAAACTAACTCTTCCATTTATTCAGATAAGAAGGGAATTCGCCAAAAGAGTACTCAGGAAACTTAGAATGATTATACTTACAGTATATACATATATGTACATATCTTGAAAGTACATATATGTACATATCTTTACATGTATCCATGTTAAGATTTTCTTAGACTTTGACAAGTTAACATTGAGTCATCTCTTATGTAGATATTTTTTGGTTTTGCAAATGTAAAGCTTCATAGATAAAGTGATAGAAAGTCTGCTTGATAAACAGATCAAACGGTACAATTGTACGATATTCAGCTCGGCTTTAGACCGAATTTATATAGAATATAGAATAAGATTTGCTGTGGGCCATAGGAGGAAGGGGGTTGTTAGCTCGTTTCGCTTTTTTAATTTGTATATCAATGCTGTGATTGGCGAGCACAGTGGTACCGACATTAGTTATGCCGAGAACACGATGTCTCTTTCAGTCGGTGCGTTGAGACGACTTGCAAAGTTGTAACACTTATAAACAATGTAAACCTGTAAATAATATGTAACTCCAGTCATTAATATTTTCAGCACACACCTTGAACAGGTAAATCAATTTACATATCTGAGTCAATGGGTCATTGACAGCTTGAATGATGATATGGACATTAAGAGAGACAGTGAAGAGCGATTTCAGTTCGGCTATTCTTGCTCGTACGTTTGCTCGGTACTGTTCAGGTTCTACTGACAGTCTCTGTGCACGTGCAGTATAAGGGTCACGAGGCGTGCCTACAACGCACTTTGTATTGCGATAACCAACATCTTCAGAGTCATGGTAAGGTTGGCAGGGCAGTACAGTGCATCTACCATGTTTGCGGAGGCATGCGTAGCGCACATTGTGCCGCAGTAATAGATCGGTTGCGCCGCAGCTCTAACACACTCCTGAGGGTTCGTTCTCCAAGCGGTGAATCCCATATTTACCAATGCTGAGTGTGTGGATGGGATATCACTGTAATTCTAATAAAAAGTAACCAGGAATTCCATATCCAATAGCGCTCAGCATGGTGAAATAAGTTTTTAAAATAGTAAGTACAAAAAAAGTTTACTTGTTTTCTGAAATAAAAAGTTACTTATAGCTTTCTTAAATCCACCCTGATTTTGTTACGTTCATTTTTGTAGTATTGTTTGTTTTGTAGGTTCTCGTTAACAAGTATATTATGACGCAACTATCGAAATATGCATTCTTTCAAATATTTATTTCAAAGCGTCCGTTAAAATCTTATGATTAAATATCTATTTCCTGAAGCTCAAATATATTTTCTAAATCGATAGCAATTTTCTCACAATAAAATGTAATATAACATCACACTACCTATGAAGATAAGAAAACTATAAATCTCGTAGTATCGATATCACTTGGCTAACAAGTTTCCATAATGCGTAGGTAGTCAAAGGAGTTTTTCGTTAATTTCTTAATATGTGTGACCCAATTGAAGTTACTGGTCGACGTCTATATCTATTATGTTTACATTAGTGTGACCCTCTTTTACGTATTGTAAAATATGTTTTACAAGTGACAGCTCTTCGCATTCAAACCTTAACAATTTTTGAAATGTTTATAATTCATTTATTATAAGCGGTTGCTATTTAAATCTCTTTGAGTTATAAAGGCCCGAATTTATAAAGGGCTGTAGATTTTCTATGATAATCAGTAGGAATAAGATAATGTGCTTTTTTTTTAATTACATTCATCTGCCATTACAGTGCAATCGTTGTTATTTGTTTCTAATTTTTATTTATTTTTAAATGTCAAAATTGGCAGGTGTGTCTTTTTAATACGTCATTAAGTATAATATTGAACACAGAACTTCGGTACATTTGCAAAAGTGTCTGTATAGGCTGCTGAATCGCAGCATTGACAGTCAGAAACACGAAATTCATTGGACTGCAAATTCTGCAGCAGGGAACTTGTGAATAATAGAGACGATGAAACATCAAACTGCCTTGTTGTCATTTACAGGATGCTGAAAATCAGAAACAATCTAATATTCAGTTTAAGTATGTGTGCATAGATTAATCGAAATTAACACTAATATAAACAACCAGTAAGTGAAATTATTTAGATACATATTATGTGAAAAATAACATAGGTCACAACATGATCACGGCAAAGGGCGCAATAAAGAACGCCAAGTCCTAGTTAACATTTCAATAGATTTTTTATTATCAAATAAACATATATTTTTGTGTTACTATTAATATAGTATATTCACTTTCATCCACTATTAATATATATCGTGGCCGATATGATTATATGACTACCTGAGAAGACATATTTATGAAGTTTAATTGTATTTTTTTTTTGTTTAGAAAATGGATTATGTTTTAATAAAACAATATAATGTTAGAAATTATTACCTATTATTAACATATCATAGATACAGCCTAATTAAATAGATAAATTATATATATATAATGCTAAAACAGAGATGTTGATATTATGCTGAGCGGAGAACGCTTTGTGTGCTTAGCTAAGAACTTAAGTAGGCAGGCCCCACTTCGTAGCATAAATTATGCAGCGCCTTGAGTATGCAAACTACACCCTAAATACAGTTACTAAATTTAAATTTGGTGATACAATTTCCCTTCGAGTGAATTAGCACCTCTAAACTAATCTTGATTAATTAATATATTGACATCTTTAGTCCATTTCAAATTTTCATCATATAATTATTATAAGTGTATAAAACTTGATATTTTACCGGTCACAACTTTGGAAAACAAGCAACAAACGCTGGAAATCAGAAGGGAAAATCTACCACCCTAGCTAGTACGGTTCTCGACGGGCAATATATATACCTATTTAAACTCAAGGACAATACTTATTGCTAATGTAAATCTGCGGAGATTGAATTAGTATGAATCAGATTTGCGATAGCCCGTCATCATATATCGCCTACATTTTATTTATTTTTGAGTTAACTAATAATAAGCAAATCACTTTAAATCGTTAATTCTGATTTCGGCATTAGTTTTATAATCAATATTAAATGATATACTCAGGTGCATTTCTCATAGCAATACCAAATTACAGAGTTAAAAAATATCTTAAAGTTTATTCTGCTTCACAACAGTTTTGTTGGACATGTCGTATGGAATCTACAATACTAAGTGTAAGTTAATAATTTTGAAGCTCTAAATATAACATTTGATAAATATTTAACAAAAAATATGTGATAAATCACAGTAGTATGACTCTATTTTTCTTATACAACCCTTGAAAAACCGTCTAATAGTGAGAGACCAAGAATTTTTGTTCAAGTTAATCCATAACATGTTAGATTGAACCACTTTATTAAATGATATCAATTTAAGATTTCTTCGACTTAGCGCTCATTGTAAGGATGTTTTTTTCTGTACCCAGCACAAACACCAAAGATGCCAAAAATGTGTTTTTGTATCGTACATACCAATCATACAATAAATTTTCTCAAAAACATGGTTATAATCTATAATTAATTAAGTTAAAATTTATTTATGCATTGTTTATTTTCGAATGTTCCCCAGATATGCTTGATTTTAATGTAATAACTTTCTTTGGACACTATTGATTTATGTTTTGCAAGTTTGTTTAGTTTATTATTTATTATAGTTACTGGTAATCCATTATCCGTTACATTTAGACGCGTAGTGGTTCAGTAATAGTAGTGAAATAGAAGCAGAGGACCGTTTGAAAATAGTTTCTCAATCGCTCGGTTAGTATAATATTTATTTACAAAGCGGTTCATATAAAATTTTTTAAACGTTTTTGTCTAGTATATAATTATGAAATAGTTTTAATAGTTTTCATTGTTGTTTTGGGTCCTTTGGTATATAAATGGCTTTTTTCTTATAAGCTTATAAGAGCTGTTTTCACAAAAAATGAACATCGTTAGTAACAATCATCGATACGCCTTGTGCAGAACGTAACAAAGGAAACATAGTTGATCCGCATGATGATACATACACAGATACTCACGAGAGACGAAGGGTATTCACTGTGTAGATAATGAAGCACTGGTGTTTACCTCGATTACTATTTGCCGCACTGTCTTCGAAGAATTAGATGCTGCACGTAAAATAAGTCGACGTCACGTAACGTTGTAGACAATTATGTGCGACCTTTATAATTTTTTGCATAATTTTCCTTATACTTCATGTAATTATTAATCACTTTAGCACTACGACCAATTTTATGCGCAATATCGCGATGAGACAATTGTTTATCCAAATAAAATTTTACTTTTTCTATTTCGATATCCTTTAATTTTCGACCACGACCCATAATAATTTTTCTCAAAGTGTTGTGCATTGGAAAGACATCCCTTAAGGTACATTTACTTGAATCACAAGAGGGGTGTCGCCATTCGACACTTCGTTCCCAAACATGATAATAAACGAGGAGGTTGGAGAACTTAATGGAGAAACTTCTCTCAGAGCTACTTATCTAGATGCAACCAATAGAAGTAATAGGTACTTATGTATAAGCAATTGCATAATAAATAAATTTTATAATAAGTTAGAATAGTAATAAATGTTTTTCGCTGCCTAGAGTTGTATCTAAGTAAAAGAATGGATTGGACACGGATAAACGGAGTATCACTACTTTACAATAAAACGTGTCTAACGTTGAATGATCAATTATTGATGAAAGTAGTAATTCTGAGTAACACTGCTATCCTATCATCATGTATATATTGTGGCAAACTCACAAGACAGAGTTCCATATTAAATGGTAATGATATATTTCAAACTCCCTGTTAAACTTCTTAGACCTATATCAATGAAGTCGAAAAGCCATCAAATATGCAACAGTATTGTGAGTGGGCAAGCTGTCTGTAAACGGCGGAATCTCTGCGCAATCTCGGCACCGGCACTGTCATACGTTACTCGGCAAAACATTGGTGTCAAATACTATTTTCAGTTTCACAACGGGTATCGTGAATCATTTTCAACGATTTTATATTGCTATTTAGGTCATATTCAGAAAACAGAGGATTTTAAATTTCGACCTGAGAATGTGTTTGACATACTCGATATTTACTGATTTTAGTTATACGTTGATTATACTGTGATTACATTAGTTTACTATGTAAGCGTTGTGGTGAATTATAAACTTTCAGATAAAAAAATATTTGTTTCAAAACGTGCTCTTTTCTATGTATTAAACAGCTTCAGAAAAGCTAAAGATTTGATCCACCGGGTATTTAAATAGACATGCCTAAAACATTAATTATATGTATTTAGATATATTTGATAATAAGTACCTACAAAAACCTGTGACTAGTGAGTCACAAGGGTAACTGAATCAGAAACGGGACATTCTAATCTAATGGCTACTGACTTACATTCTCTCGCAAAAGATTTCTTATATCTTCACTTCATTCCATTTACTTTTATTTACAGTAATAACTGTGATGAAAAAAATCAGACATCAATAGTAAATTTACTAAAGTAAGAGGGATGGTCACTCAAATTCAATCAGTACGTTGTGGTGTAGTTATATGGGTGGTCGGAACGTAAAGTGGGGCTATGAAACAAGCGACAATAGTAAGAAGCCGTTGATTGATCGACGGTCACGTGCCGGCGTCACGTTGGCGGGCGATGCAGGCAGTGCACGTGTCCCATCGATCCAGGTCCAGAGCTACGGTTAGCCCGTGGCATGACTGCCAGTCACTGCGAAATTATTTGGCAGAACTTTGAATCTTTGAATTATTTAGACGTTTCATTATAATACTATTTAATAATTTAATTAATTTATTTATAAAAGTATGTACATAGTTATTTTTGATATTATTCACAAATGTTTACAACAACTAATACACATTTGACGGACTTATCTCAAGAAGAAATATCTCCCAGCCATAGCGCAAAGAAATAATATTTTTTTTTTATAATTCTAGAAAAAGTTTTTTTTTCTAGAATTTAAATTTACATACTTTATATTCATAAACAAAAAATATATACAGGTACATAATCAGGTACAGATATCAGTATAAAATAACTTTACAATAAATTAAAGCCTTTTAATGTTTCCATTATCAGGGTCGTTATTATAGAAACTATATTTGGGAAATGAATATTATATATAACGAATTATTATAATTAAATATTATTATTAACTGCATAAATGTTTTTTTTTACTTTCCATAAAATCTACTTTTTAAGGTAAACTTGTGATAGAAAGATATAAGTTTTTGAATTGGAGTGGGAAGCTTGTTCCATTGACTGAAATACTCGTAAGTTTCACCATAAATTAAGCCAAAAATGATAACTCCGCACAATATGAAATTAATTCATTTTATTTCTATAAAGAGCTTTTCTGTCGACGTGTTCAACATTTTTTATATTCCGGATTTGTATTTTTCTACAATATATAATAGTCACCGTAATATTCTAAATTAAAAGTATATATTATTCCTTATTCTCCATTCTTACATTGTAGAGACCTTACAAGATTAGATCTTACAAGCTACTCTAAAATGTTGTGAAGCACGAATCCAACAATTTTTTTTCTTTGTGTTTTCTTTAAAGATGTCTATCTTATCTAGCAAGGAGGGAAGCGTGCGAAAGATCGGGCAAATCGGTCAGCCCACGTGGCCTAAAAGATTATTTTCACTTTATTAGTCCTGCGTAACAAAGGAACATATGTTTTATAGATATTCATACTTATTACTGTTAAATAAGTAGCTATTAAACTGATATTAAACATTTTTAATAATATTAGCAACAACACAATTCATTTAAAAAATAAAACATCAATACTTTTTTGTGTATGATTGTATGTGAATTACCTAATAAGAACTAGATATCTCTATGGACTTCTCTTCCAAAGTTTCAGAGTTTATAATCCGCCATTTACATCATCATTGAATTTTAGATATACATTTATTCGACATTCTTACAGTGGAAGAAAGTATAGATAAGCAACCTTCTACGTGCATACGAAGAAAGAAAAAAATGTCTTTAAACAAAAATAGCAGACAAGAAATTCTAGTTGTCTATTTTTTATATGCTTTTTTCAATCATCGTTTACTATATTTTTATTATACATAATTTAAATTATTCATAAATAGTAATAATATAGATATTATTATCACACGTGGCTCAATAAATACTGTTCCTCATTACATACATACATGACTCACGTCTCTTTCCCATGGATATTGGTAGAGATTACAGTTTTCCACTTGCTACGATCCAAACATACTTCCGTAACTTCGTCGATTTTTATCAAAACTTTTAAGTACGTTCGTCGGTTACGGGTACTCCTGACCTGACTTTTTCGGTATATCACCTATTTGGTCCAAGTATGTACGTCAAGGTCATCTCATACCAACTGGCGCATTTATATTTTCCATATAAATTTCTTTCGTCAAATATTTCTACGTGTTCAAACCATCTAAGCATTCCCTTCTTAATTTTTTGTCACTATATCTTCTTTCTCACCGCGCATTTTCTTATCACACTATTGCGCAAATTATCCTTCATTGTCACTCCAGCCGTTCCCCTCAAAGCTCTCACTTTCACTGCATTAATCTTGCTTTTATCCTTCTTTTACCACATCCAGAAATCACTTGCATACCAAAGCGTAGGGACGAGCATGCCTTCATGTACAGCCAGTGTGCTTGACGTGGCTTTTTTGACAGTCTTACTGACTATGAGGCCATTTATGGCTCCATTCACTTCGTTTCCTGCCATTACTCTTCTTTCATTATCAAACTCATACTTACACGCACATCAATAATCTTAGGCTTTAGGCACATTTGTTTATTTTTACTTTTACGACCTACAATTACATACACAAAGCCAAGTTTAAATTATAAAACATTATTATTTTATTACGGGTATCGTGTATATAATAACGTGACAGACATGTTAACTTTGAGACAGCTCTTGTGTTACAGGTAACAACGGCGGTTCCTGTAAAATATATTATTTTTATTGTACGTATTACAATAAAAATAATACATTTTTCACCTTCATAATACAGTGGATCAAATTATATATTGTATTAATTGAAGTAGATAGTATTTTGTCAGTACTCAGTCAGTCAGTACAGTACAGTAAGACACTTTTTGCTAATATTTATTTCTGTTTTCATTTGATTGTACATATTTTGCCGTTGATAACAAATGGTTCTGGATAGTAACAACATACATATATTTACAATTATTAATTACAAAATACATATAGTTATACTAAAATTTGAAGAATTAACCACTCAAATTCTGTCTGCTAAATGAATAATAAAAGGGCAATGAGATGGGACGGTGTGACGTTGACGGATAGTGCAAGCTACTTCCGGTCTAACCGGCTTGTAGATTTTAAAAATTTTCACTGATATACAACTGTTTTGTATGGCAAATTATTAGGTTATCATATAATTTTACTATCAATTCTGAAACATTTTTATTCATACATTTTAATTATTATTTAATTTAATTACTACTACTAGACGACTTACCTGTGTAGATTATTCGTCCAAATTGTGTTGCTCTAAAATAGTCGAAATGCTGTGGTCATTAAATACACCACAAATAGTTCTAAGTAAATGAGTATATTATACACTTAAAACTAACAAAATATAATGGTTAAGTTATTATCTAAACATTGATATTTTCAGAAAAATAATAATAATACTCAGCACTTAGCCAACAAAAGTCGACGAAGCCAAGAAATTCGAAGTTTGGAAACGCCAACAGCATGTTTATGTGTATAGCTGGCAAAAGCACTTTCGTTTTATAATAGAAAGCGAATTGTATTCCGTGAACTGAATAAATTCCTTACAGATATTATGACGGAAGTTTAAAGCTGTGTAAAATAAGTGATTTCATTTTCCAGCGTAGCATGATTATTAAGTTTAAAAAGAAAAAGATAGGCGATGGCTTCGAGCCAGGAGTTGCGGTTACTATATCTACATTCTACACACTGTATGCATGGCATATGTATCGTAGTATGTTGTAACGAATTTTCATAATAGCAATTCTCCGAATACAAAACATGGATAAATCGTGATAAAACAAACATCATGTTTCTTCATATAACCATGGAAGTGATATGTAACAAATAAATGTACTTTTTTCTCCTTTTGTGTTCATGTGCTTTTTCAATGACATAAAAATACTTTTTAAAAATCACTTAATGCAATGAGTACTGTTACTTTTATTTCTTGTGTTTAACCCAAAACGTAACATTTTGTTATACAATAACATAAACATCATATGCTACGAGTTACAGCATACAGTTAAACTGGGATTGTGTTAAAATGATGTGTACATTCCAAAATAAATATGTCGCATCAACTTGCATCGCAATGGTTATTGTTCGAACTTTCCATAGCTATTTATAATGCATTCTTAACGTATCAGCAAGACAACAAGACAACAATATATATATATATATAAAGGTAGGTTAAAAGGTTCTTACGAGTGGAATTGTATAGATTCGTAGTATAAAAATTATCTTATCTTATCTACAATTTATTGCTAATTGTATACGCATGGACTAATATATTAGAAGTGCTCGGTCGACGACAAAAATCGATCGACAAGAATTTTGCTCGATCGACAATCGAATCAAGAAACCCTTCGATGTTACGTTATGTAACAAAGATGTTAGATATCATATCACAAAACATTAAGTCAACTTTTAATGAGATAAAAAATAAAGGACTGTGTTTATGATTTTCGTGTGGGAAATTTGTAAGAGTCTCGCTACAATAAGTCTGCGATCGTGAAAACAAACTTCAGTATGGTCTTAGTGGTGTATTTGTTCAGGTGGTTACGGTCAAACGCCTCTCTTTGTTTACGTCCATTGTTTACACAAAGGTGTAGGAAGAATAACCATCTCCATATTCAAGGTGAAGATACGGCTACTCGCGCTTAGCCATTCATTACGCGCTGAGCTTTTAAGCATCTTTATTTAATAACATAATACGGAATTTATAACGATGGTTCAAAGAAGTATAATAGCTTTTAAAAATAACGGCATTACGTATTTACTAACAATGGAAATGATTATCCCAAAAGTCATCTCTTTTAATTTCAGCATCATTATTTGTATAAACAGGTCTCGTTCACAATACCTAGTCGTATATATAGTTAGTTAGTTCAGCTGTGCTCCACCGCACTTAGCCTCGTGATTGGGTCATTGTGCGCATAGGAGTAGGCTCCTGCGTCTGCCTCCTTCCTACTCCATCCATCCCAGCTCCGCCCAGAACGCCAGCAACCTCAGGGTTGCTGCATGCTTCTGGCAGGGTCGCCGGGGAATGGAGAAGTTTCTCCCGTTGGTCGGCCACACTTGCACATTCCATAAGAACATGCTGTGGCGTTTCCTCAGCCATGGAGGCTGAGAAAACGCCACAGCATTGTGCATTTGTGCACCCTCTGCACAAAGGGCTGTCTGTTATACCAATTGTGTACAGGTGTTTGTTTATAAGGCAATGTCCAGTTATGGTAGCTATGACCTTTCGGATATATAATGTAAACTAGTAATTTGAAATACGACCATGATGCAAATTTTAAAATAGCCTCTAGTTTAAACGCTCTAATTCCGTTAATTCGAAAAAAGGAAGATAGACTTTATGATTGTGCAAGACACTAAAAAAAAATCAATAACAGGAATTTGTTAATTACAAAACGATACAATATATTTACTGGGTGATTGAAATACGCGGCCGGAAGTCATAGCGTAATTGCTACGATAACGATATGTCGTAGTCAGCTACGGAATTAAATAAGAAATCTTACGCCCTCTCTGTCTCTTTAACACATTTAGGTATTCCTAACATATTCCATAGATGATTTAGAATCATTGAGAAAAAAACAATAGGCATTAAGGCATAAGGGCATTATTATAGGAATATAGGCACTAAATAATTTTGAAGCCAATATTTCATCAATTATATCTAATGTTATGTTTACAGTTGTGAAATTTAAAATACCATAAAAAAGACCAAAAAATACTATTAACTTAATATACACATGTTCTAAAAAATGCATTCAAGTTTATTTTAAAGCAAAAATAACAAAATAAAGGATTTTCCCTTTTTTCCAAACCACTAAGATATTTCATACTGTTTGGACTACAGATGTTCCTTTATGTACCTCTAACTATATATGAAAGTTTATGATCACATTTTATTTTTCCTATAAAAATGAAACTTCTGGACATAGTAATCAAACATTTAACTAATTAATGGAATTTGCAAATCGAAACCCTAAAAAACTATTTCTAAAATAAAACTACACGAAGACATAAATTTATCTATAACAGATACGACGTTAATTAACTACGGGTGGTGTTAAGAAATGAAGGAGTTAACTTAATCAATCACAGTGATCTCTGACAACTAAAGTTCCACAGTTTTACTGAATTCTTCATCATTTCTATCATATTTGCCTAGTGTTAGAGGTCTAAAAATAAATGGCTTTATAAATATCAACGAAACACCAAGACATGTATATTGATGTATATCACATTATCATTAAATATTCACATTAAAAACCTTTCGCGACAAAAAGTAGCCCAAACTCATATTGTCACGCACACGAAACGGTTGAGGCGAAGCGAGAGCGAAACAATTCGCGCCTAATTCGCTTGTTATACGATTGGGAATGGCACTGAACGTTATTCCATAAACCCTATGGAAGAAAATTTTGGTACATTTTAGGAAAATTACCTTAAAGTGCTTAGAATTAAGGTTGACATCCATTGTGTATGGTTGTGCCTTTTAGGAAGTGGGAAGCGGCGTGGGGGAGAAGGGCAGGTCAACGTCCCGCCCCGCGCCGAGACGGGTGGCGGCTCTGTAGCTCGCCGCTCGCGCCATGTGATATTAACAGAAACCTTTATTGAGCTCCGAACTGAATGACAGTCTTCATATTATTTTTATATATTGTCACACTCCTCCACTTAAACTTATCGATGTCCTTATATTTGCGAGATTATGACTGTGAGAAATCTTACACATTTACTGGCTAATATGTATTTGGCGACTTCCTTGGCCGAGTGCTTAGCACGCTGGTTTCAAGGTGATTCCATGTTTGATTTGGTCCAGGGTTCTAGTTCCGGCAGGGGCAGTTGTTTGTTTAGTACTTACTTGTGTTAAGTGAAAAGGTATGACTGCAATCAATATTTGTTATATGTTAATTATATATGTATATATATATATATTAATACATATATAATTTTAACATTTACCCCATACATATTTTTATTTGACACAACAATTCTAATAATGCACATATTAAATGAGTATGTTGCCAGAATCTGTGGACAACAAATATGTTACTGACAACGTTGTAGAAACAGTCATTACAATCTAAGGAGTTTGTAATGGAAGTTAAGACGTCGGAACTCTAGATGATCGTTAACAAAAGTTTGCACAGAAAACGGGGGGACAGAGCTAAAGATTCACATAAGGACGTGCCGCTGGACAGTGGCTTAATCGATGATACGATGAGAGCTTGGATTGCTCTCGTCGTTGTTTTAGCACTAAACTAGTAGAATTACATCGTATCTGTTGTGTTTTCAATTTTGTAGAGTGGAGTTTTTTATAGCAGCAAAATACACTATTTAAACGTAAAAATGCCTAATAGAGGTTAATTGTAAATATTTAAATCATGTAGTCAGCACGTCAAGGTAAACAGTTGAAGTACTAAAACAACTTTATTGCATAGTGAATAGAGGCGGCCGTTGATCAACTTGTTTAGTCTGACTTGCAGTCTATACATACATAGACACTAAACGAAACAACATTAGCACTTTGTGTAAACATTATCTAAAAAAGCTACCTAAATAAACAGATATCTACGAGTACTTCATTCTCAGTGTAATCATGGAACAAATCTAAAATTATATTGCTATCGTAACTAACGCACAATGATCTCCTTAGCGACGCCAGTATTAATTTCGTTGAGGGTGGTTCACCAGAGATCTTCAGTTATATGTCACGAAATGTATCCAATATGGCACGCAAATCTGCAGATCACGTCTTTGAGATAATTTTATTGTCTTTTTTTACTGGATTTCAGAATGTTTTCATTGAACGGTTAGAGTAGTAATTAGCCACTGTACTTTTAATTTCTCCCACGATTGCTCAGGGATCCTCTCCGTGATTTTTTCTTCTGCATATCAATTATAACTCTAGCAGTATCGGTTAATGTGGATGTTAATCTGTTCGTGGAGAGGTATCTATCCGATGCAGGTAAGATTTTCCGAACAATATGAACATATTTTGTTTTTGTACAAAAAGCGCGATAACAGCCTATTTAAATTTTGACACCATCAAAAAGTACGCGTCTCTATTTAATTTGTAATAATTGCCCTTTTGACCTGACTCTGACTTTCTGAAGTATCTGTACCCATGTTGGACAGCATTAAGCTTTTTAACACGGCAATAAATGCCAGGTTTAAGTTTAACACCGACAACATTGAATATAAAACGTACATGTGTATTTACTGGTAAAAAAGTAAATAATCTTAAGCAAAATTAAGTGTACCACTTAATTTTGCTTAAGATTATTACTCATACTCGAAAATCTTATTATACTTTTCGCAAAACGCAACTCTGAAATATGTGAAATAGTGAATGACACTAGCTTCAGTTCAATGCAAAGCCAAGAAAGAGATAAGTGACAAAAACCTAGTAAAGTAATTAAGAGTTACAGTTTTACTCATAGGCGTAAGTAGTTTTCTTTCTGTATTCTACAAAATGAACTTCGGAGAGAGTGCTCAAGAGCTGCATGATCTAATCCCATCTCCACCTTTCTACCAAGAAGATTCCAGACGCACAGCTAGATATCACGGTTATCTGGTTGATCTTCCTATAAATGTTAAAGCACTACTTAACTTCTTTTACAGTGGGTACAGACAAGATGTGCAATTTAAAAGGTAAATATTTTTATTTTTATTTCACCAGAGCGTACATACATTTTCTAAACGAAATTGTGTTACCGGAAAATTATTTGGGTTGAAATGAAATTGTATGCCCATATCAAATAAAAAAAAATCCTACATGTAATAAGAAATACGACATTGAACAAATACGTTAAAAAGTAATTTAAACAGCATATTAGCATTATTACTGAAAAATGATTATAAAATTTAAACATCACACGAATCTTGGCACGTATGACTTTTTGATAGTAACTATCTAAGCAAAATAAGTTTGTACGTAAATTAATATAAGTGATCTTTATTAAAAAATATTATACAATTGTCAAATATGTATGTTCATATTGTACTGTTTTATTGGCAGTGTGTGTATATTTTCGTGACTTCGTTTCATCCGTGTAAGAGTATTGGTTACATTTAATCCACAAATTAATATGTCTAAACACCCAATCAGTTTAGCTGGAAGAAATCTCTATTAGGCATAAGTCCACTTATATACAGGTTTTACGTATATTATTTCTTGTTTTTATATGTGCAATAATAATTATAGTATATAATAATTATAGTTATTATATATAGATGTGGATAGAAGATTTATATATAAATATGTAGATATAGAATAATAAATACCATAATACGAATATCTCTTTATTGGCTGATAATTGTGATTCACGAATAGGACAGTTGATTCTGTACCACGTGTACCAGTGTACCACGAACTATAGAGTACATATAGAAACACGTGAATCTTTACAAGTTGTCCTTAAGACAGCCCTTATATTGCCAGTAATAGCAGCGGTGTTCCTAGAGCAAATGTAAAGCTTGACGTGTTGCTGATCGTACTGAAAAACGCTCATAATGCATATTTTGAAATGCATGGCTATTTGAATAATATCATAATTGAAAGTAATAATCGTGAAGACAGTGTTTTCAAACCTATGATATTGTCTTGGTTTCCTATGATTTTAATTTTGAAGCCCAATCATTTTTTTTGAGATCTCATTTTGCCAGCGTCTCGCGCCAACAGCTTTGAATCGTCATTATTTGGTGAGCCGCTACTTATATATTAATATAAATTTACCGTACTATATCACTGTAAATTAACATATATAAGAAATAATGTCCTTGCAGTCACGAATTAATTTTAAGTAATTACTGTAATCTAAATGTTTATTCAACTCATTCGAACTAATCGAAGTCAAAAGGCCTGATATGTTACTTATATTTTTACATAATAATACATATATCTGCTGTTATCAAACATACATTTAAGAAATGACGCTAATCATTTAAATAATGGTGTTTGTTCTAAAATATAGTCAACATAATATAAAAGAGGTCATTTTGGATTTAAGATACGTATAAACTAATTAAGCAGTGGACCTACAAGTTGTTATATCTTGTAATATCTATCACATTGAGCGATATATCAATGCGATCAGCTACCCCTTCTTACCTTAGACCCAATTTTTGGGTCAAGAAGCTTGCCGGGTATCGCGGCTGGCACGGGATTTCCGCACTTCTTTTACCAACTCGTATTACCTAATTGACCGAAATAACGTGTGTTGCGTACTTAAATCTCTGTTCCGCCGTTGTGATTGATAGAAGAATAGAAGCTATCTGTAATACAATTATATCTCTCTATAGGCATATATTATATGAATAATGTTGTCACTACTGTAAAAACTGGTGTTAGTTTTTAAAAAGTCGAAATAATAAATTATGTACATTACAAAAAAAATACATTAAATTATTTACAAGTTAATTTCAACACACTGCAGTTTTAAAAGGTTATAGTGAACCAATCCACAAATGTTCTATAAATAAATATTTATTAAAAAATTTATAAAATTTCTATACTTAATTTCTGGAAAATCAACAACACTTACTCGTATTAATACAGATTACAAACGAGCTGAACTTTTATCCGCAGCTCGTGTAATGAGTTTTGCGGAATCGTGGTAACTTAATTGAGGAGGTCAGCGATACACGGGCTTTTGACGGGCTCTCATTTCAATCAATTTATTGGGTGCACGATATCTGATGTATTAATCGGCTGCCCGCCTGCGGCAATGCCAGCATTAGGGCAGCGGCAGATACTAGTAATCCACATCAATTAACTGTGATAGCTGATACTAATTTGTTGATGATCATCTCTCTCGAATTTTATATATAAGTTTGTGATTTGCAAAGTTAGGTTTTTATAAATAACATTTCATTTAAAATGTAATAATATTTTAATATTTCCTATAATTTGTATTTTCAATATTGTTTCATATTGATTGTCAATTACGTTTCAAACATTGTAGTGTTTTTTACTTATTATCCTTATAAAAACCTTTATTTCAATATATTTTTTTTAATTCTATAGATTACTCCTCTAATAAATATTCACATAAATGTTTATATTTATATGAATTAGATATTATAATATGCATCTACTTAAGTGTTGCGTAATGACATAGGTAGCTTTAAATACTACTTGAAAATTAAAAACAACCGCGGTAATCAACCTCAAATACTCAAATTTTAATAAGTCTTGTTAAAGGATTTATCCTTTAACAAGACTAATTAAAATAATTTTAGAATTTACTTTAAATTTATTACAATCACGTCAATAACAAAAACAAAAAATTCTTAATTGACGCAGCCAATACCAAAT
This sequence comes from Scirpophaga incertulas, assembly GCA_036419045.1. Classification (NCBI taxonomy): domain Eukaryota; kingdom Metazoa; phylum Arthropoda; class Insecta; order Lepidoptera; family Crambidae; genus Scirpophaga; species Scirpophaga incertulas. The sequence continues at coordinate 16,640,878 of CM071633.1, forward strand.
GCGTAATCTGAAAATTTTTGAAGAGCAAGCAAGCAAGTCAAACAAAAATGGAAATTACAACACGGATTCATAGGAATCGTAATTTGTGTCTGCAGAGCACTCGACAACAAAGCCGAATCAGGGAAGCCAAGCGTCGCCGCGGGCCGCATCGGCTCGACGTATCTAAAAGGTGAGTTTTATGGATTTCCAGCTTTCGAGTTGTTTGAGAAGTAATCCGCGCTCGGCGCATTGTGATCGACTCAAGGGCGCTCCACGGTTATTACGTGGTAAGGGCCACCACATTTATAGTCGTTCATTCATACAAAGTAGGTAAGTGTTCTGGATTTGGAACACTTGCATCATAATCGCTTTGTCATTCTTTTGTGCAGTTTCAACAAGTGTTTTTAAGTTTATATTGTTACAAAATAGTTCTAAACAAAGAATTACAGATTCTTTCAGAATCTAATTCTTATACGACGTCTTTAGTCTTGGTCTATATTAAAAATAAAAAAATATTAGTTTCTTTATAACATTTGTTAATCTTACTAATATGATAAATGCGAAACATGTAATTATGGATATTTATTACTCTTTCACGTAATAACTTACATTGGCTACAATTTATAAAGGTACGGCTACATACTGTTACGCCGGTGGCTTAGTAAAACTTCAAAAGTGATTTTCTGTAACTTAGAAACGTTTTCAGCAGGCTGAAACGTCGTTTCAGGCCGTTTCAGAAGTAGCTCTTTCACATACTAAAAAATCTAAATTACACCCAAGTTACAGTAGTTTTCAGGCGCCTGAAACATGTTTTCAGTACGTTTCAGGCTACCCTCTATCCAATGCCGCAATAACCTGAAAACCCGTTTTCAGGCGTTTTCAGGACCCCTTATGAGCCATTAAGCCTACTTCAGTAAAAGGACATAAATTTCAATAGGAGTGAAAGAGATAGCAATAGTAGAAAGAGACAGAGATAGTTAGAACATTCGAGAAGTATTAGAATGAGAAAACATCATTAGAAAGAGATAGACAAACACAGAATATTCGAGAAAGATAGTACGGGAATATTCGAGTATTGTGTATCGAGAATATTCGAGAAAGATAGTACAGGAATATTCGAGTATTGTGTATCGAGAATATTCGAGTATCGAGACAGTTATACTCGAAAGTTCTCGAACGCGCGACGTATTGGACTACACATTCGAGTGTGTCCGCGAATGTTCTGGCAAGAGTGGCAAGTATCTTAGGGGACTATATAAGGCTGTGTCCGGCCGCCGGGAAGCATTATTGTTTTGCGATACAGTGCGAAAACATCTAAGTGATATTGGAGAACCAAGAAGCGACTTTCAGTGCTTTCAGTTAAGTGATTAGTGACTAGTGTGGTAATTAATAAAAGTTTAGTGTTTTGGTAGACCGCCGTTTAATTTACTGACCCCAGCTCGTAACATTTGGTGTCAGAAGTGGGATCAGTATGCCGGTTCTACCAAAGGAAGACACGAAGGAAGAATCCGGACAAGAAGCCAGCGACAACAGGAAGCCGACCAGAGACGCTTCGGAGCTACTCAGCCGCCAACTGACGAGGACCAGCAGTCAGTTATGGAAGCCACTCCCTCAACGTCGGCTGCCGCACCAGATTGGGCGGCTTTCATGGCGATGATGCAGGAGCAGGCCCGCCGTCAGGGGCAGGCCCGCCGTCAGGAGGAGCAGGCCCGCCGTCAGGAGGAGCAAGCACGCCGTCTGGAAGAGCAGTTGCAGCGTGATAAGGAGGAGCAGGCCGCCGTCAGGAGGAGCAGGCCCGCCGTCAGGAGGAGCAGGCACGCCGTCTGGAAGAGCAGTTGCAGCGCGATAAGGAGGAGCAGGCCCGCCGTCAGGAGGAGCAGACTCGCCTTTTGAGGAACAACTGCAGCTCGGCCGAGATGAACAAATGGTCCTGATCAAAGATCTCCAAGCGACTTTCGGCAATAAGGTCAAAGTGATAGAAGATAAGGTTCTGCAACACGAGAACCGTCTCACCGAAGCTGAATCTGAGATTGCCGATGTCAAGAAGGCTTTGGGTAATCTGAAGGTCGGAGATGGGACAGCCACTATCGTCAGTGCCGCTCCTTCGTGCGAGGGTTCAAAGTGCCACCTTTTGATGGGAGTTCCTCGTGGTCAGCCTATAAAATACAGTTTGAGGCTGTAATGGAGGCAAATGGGTGGACTAAAGCCCAGGCTATGACCGCACTCAAGCTAGGCCTCCGAGATCAAGCCTTGACAGTCCTCGAAGCTCTTGACAAGAACGTGAGCTATGAGGAACTGTTGAAGCGCTTGAGGCAAGATACGGCGACGCACACCTTGAACATGTGTTTCGGGCCCAGCTAAAAGATCGGGTTCAGCGTGTTGTGAAAACCTGCAACAATGGGCCCTAGAGGTCAGAAAACTGGTACGTAAAGCGTACCAGTCCGCACCGACGTTAATTGTGGGCAACCTTGTACAGGCTTTTGTCGACGGCATTCGGGACCTCGAAGTGAGAGCTGCTGTGAGACTCGGGCACCACGAAACCCTTAAAGACGCCCTGGCCCATGCTCTAGAAGTGGAAGCTGTGAGGCAAGACCATCGGTCTCACCGTGTCAGGGAGGTAGTTGCAACACCTGTGCGTGACCGCTTCAAGGGATACAGCCCTAGATGCTACACTTGTGGCGAAAAGGGACACCTCCGATCAAGTTGTCCTAAGCGTAGCTCAGGGATTGATGAAGATGGGCCTCAGGAGAACAGGGCAGCTAATAGCGCTGTCCAACAACACTGGGAACGAATTGCCTATCCGCCAGCGACCAAGAAGACTACCGATAGCACGGGAAAAGGAAGCGGAGACCATGATTGAAGGAATGGTGAAGGAAGGTGTTATAGAGCCTTCGTCCAGCCCATGGTCTTCACCCGTGGTGCTTGTTAGGAAAAAGGATGGCAGCATGCGTTTTTGTGTTGACTACCGCCGCCTGAACGACATCACAAAGAAGGACAGCTATCCATTACCCAGGATTGATGACACGCTGGATATGCTTACCGGAGTGAAGTGGTTCAGCACGTTAGATTTAAAAAGTGGCTACTGGCAAGTAGAAATTGACCCTAAGGACAAGGAGAAGACTGCATTTTCTACTGGAAAGGGACTATGGCAGTTCAAAGTGATGCCGTTCGGGCTGTGTAATGCGCCGGCGACTTTCGAAAGGCTGATGGAGCTGGTACTCAGCGGATTGATTGGAGAAGCCTGTCTGGTCTATTTGGATGACATCATCATCGTGGGCCGTACGTTTGAAGAACACCTTCAGAATCTAGAACGGGTGCTATCAAAAATTCGAAGCGCCAACCTGAAGTTAAGCCCTAAAAAGTGTTCCTTCTTCAAACGACAAGTGAGCTTCCTAGGATACGTGGTTTCGGAAGCGGGTGTCCAGACAGATCCGCAGAAGATCATCGCCGTAAAGGATTGGCCAGTTCCGAGAGACAAGACACAAGTAAGAGCATTTTTGGGTTTGTGTTCCTACTACCGGCGATTTGTGAAGAACTTTGCCGACATTGCCAAGCCTCTTCATAAACTCACGGAAGAAAAGAGAAGTTTTTGCTGGGATGAAAACTGTGACGTCGCATTTCAAGAACTGAAACGACATCTGTGTAACACACCTATTCTGGGGTATCCCGATAATGAAAATGAATTCATAGTGGATACAGACGCAAGTGATACTGGGCTAGGTGGCGTATTGTCGCAACGGAAAGGAGATCGCGAAGTTGTTATAGCATACTTCAGCAAATCTTTGTCCAAGCCTGAGAGAAATTACTGTGTCACGAGAAGAGAATTACTGGCAGTGGTGAAAACATTGCAGCATTTCAACAAATATTTGCTTGGTCGAAAATTCCATCTGCGTACTGACCATGCTGCATTGAAGTGGCTATTACAATTCAAGAATCCCGAAGGACAAGTTGCGAGATGGATCGAGTTACTTCAAGAATATGACTTCGTGATTGAACATCGCAGTGGAAGATCTCATGGTAATGCAGATGCTTTGTCAAGAAGACCTTGCTCTGAAGACTGCAAGCACTGCGTAAAACAAGAGGCAAAAGCAGACCTACCTGTGAGAATGCTAAACACGGATCTTAGCAATGAATGGAAAGAAACCTTTCAGCACGCTCAGCAGTATGATGTAGACATCAAACCGATTCTCGAATGGATCAAAGCCGGTACTCCTAAACCTGCCTGGAGTGATATTGCGTCGATGAGTTCCATCACGAAGAGCTATTGGGCTCAATGGGACAGCCTGGTTATCCAAGATGAAGTCTTGTGCCGCAAATGGGAAAACGCTCGAGGAGACCGTTGTCATCTACAAATGGTTGTACCCAAAGCCAAGATACCGGATGTTCTACAGCTGTACCATAACGGATGTTCGGGAGGTCATATGGGAGTGACGAGAACTCTGTTGAAAATAAGAGAACGATTTTACTGGATAAATTGCCGTGACGATGTTGAAGATTGGTGCCGCAAGTGTACTAGTTGTGCTGCAGTAAAGGGACCTCATACACGCAGCAGAGGTGCATTGAAACTGTATAACGTTGGTGCACCATGGGAAAGGATTGCCATAGACGTTGCGGGACCATTTCGGAAAGTGAATGCGGAAACAAGTACCTCATGGTTGTGATGGATTATTTCACTAAGTGGCCGGAAGTCTTCGCTATTCCTAACCAAGAGGCTTCAACAGTTGCGGATAAATTAGTCCATGAAGTCTTCTGCCGTTTTGGAGTACCCTTGGAAATTCATAGTGATCAGGGAAGAAATTTTGAGTCTCAAATATTTCAAGAGATGTGTCGAGTTATGGGTACCCATAAAACGAGGACCACTTCTTACCATCCGCAATCTGATGGAATGGTGGAACGATTTAACCAAACATTGGAGAGGTATCTTGCAAAGGTTGTGTCAAACAGGCAAAAGGATTGGGACAAGCACATCCAACCATTCCTGATGTCGTATCGAAGCGCAGTCCATGAAAGTACTTCGGTGACACCAGCATTTGCAAACTTTGGTAGAGAACTACGGTTGCCTGCGGATCTACTTACTGGAATTCCACCTGACGCCCCGCGGCATATAACCGAGTACGCGAATGATTTGCGCAACAAGTTGAACGACGTACACGAGCAAGTCAGACAATCAAGCCAACAGATGTCTGAGAAGATGAAAACCCGCTACGACCGAAATGTAAACAACAAGGGCTTTGAAGAGGGTTCGTTGGTGTGGTTACATAATCCAGTCCGCAGTAAAGGGAAATCTCCGAAGCTTCAAGCCAAATGGGAAGGACCCTATCGAGTTTTGAAGAGGATCAACGACGTCACGTACCGGATACAGCGAAATGCACGTAGTCCCTGTAAGATTGTTCACGTTGACCGACTGGCGAAATACCACGGAAATAATGATGCTCGGGACGAGCATGTCTTAGGAGGGGGTAGTGTTACGCCGGTGGCTTAGTAAAACTTCAAAAGTGATTTTCTGTAACTTAGAAACGTTTTCAGCAGGCTGAAACGTCGTTTCAGGCCGTTTCAGAAGTAGCTCTTTCACATACTAAAAAATCTAAATTACACCCAAGTTACAGTAGTTTTCAGGCGCCTGAAACATGTTTTCAGTACGTTTCAGGCTACCCTCTATCCAATGCCGCAATAACCTGAAAACCCGTTTTCAGGCGTTTTCAGGACCCCTTATGAGCCATTAAGCCTACTTCAGTAAAAGGACATAAATTTCAATAGGAGTGAAAGAGATAGCAATAGTAGAAAGAGACAGAGATAGTTAGAACATTCGAGAAGTATTAGAATGAGAAAACATCATTAGAAAGAGATAGACAAACACAGAATATTCGAGAAAGATAGTACGGGAATATTCGAGTATTGTGTATCGAGAATATTCGAGAAAGATAGTACAGGAATATTCGAGTATTGTGTATCGAGAATATTCGAGTATCGAGAAGTTATACTCGAAAGTTCTCGAACGCGCGACGTATTGGACTACACATTCGAGTGTGTCCGCGAATGTTCTGGCAAGAGTGGCAAGTATCTTAGGGGACTATATAAGGCTGTGTCCGGCCGCCGGGAAGCATTATTGTTTTGCGATACAGTGCGAAAACATCTAAGTGATATTGGAGAACCAAGAAGCGACTTTCAGTGCTTTCAGTTAAGTGATTAGTGACTAGTGTGGTAATTAATAAAAGTTTAGTGTTTTGGTAGACCGCCGTTTAATTTACTGACCCCAGCTCGTAACAATACTATAAGTTAAATCCTTTTGAAATTGAGATATCAAAGAAATTGTGAAATTTAGTATTTCACAACTTCTCTGATTTCTCAATTTTTTTAAAATTGTCTGCAGACTATGACAGGATATAAAAAAAAGAAAAAAAAGATAGGGACGTGTTTTCTCATGTATATTTTTTTGGAATTTTCACCTTTTTGTCTTTCACTTTTGTTATTAGTTGTAATCCAAGTGATTACTCAGATAATTATATGTGAAAACTTGTTAATTGTACATAGATAAGCATAGCTATAACGACACATAGATATGTAGTACTGTAAGTTTTCCTAGTACATAAAAATAAATAATAAATATCTACTAAAAGCTTAAGACTGGATAAGGCTGTGTGAACTCTTGTGCAATTTATTTAAGCTTTGTTGGAGAAAAATCCAAGTATCGGAGGGCTGGTGCAAGTCCGTGATTGTGTCATTGTAAAAGGTTAAAGGGTCACAGTGAGAGTGTAAAAATTATCAAAACAATAGCCTACTCAGCATTATGGGTAAATTCTATGCAAAGTTTTTGATTATACGAGTGATGGATGATACTGATAGGAAAAGTTGGGATAGAATGTTTTAGGAATAAAGGGGATGTATGGATCAGGTTTATTCTTGATGCAGTCGAAAACTGTTTGACATAATACAAAAAGGTGTCAGACAATTATGTAGTAGCGTCACCGTGACTGTTCAATATATCAATATAATCTATTTGTTAAATCTAATTCATGAATGTTTGCTTAAAAGGTTTGAAATATGATGACACGGAGCGAAAGAAAAAGAACAAATTAATTGTCAAGTGCCTCCTATATGCAGACGACCAAATAATAATAAGAGATAGTAAGTATGAGTCTGAAATTAAAAGAAAAGTAATGATATGAAACAAAGCGACTGGGACCAAAATGACTTCATTAGCAGCCATATGTCAAGAAAAGCACGTCTGGCTGTGTATGAAGGTTTGTTGGTCCTATGGACTACGATTGACAAATAAAATTTATAAGGCAAACGTAAAGCCGCAAATCAGTAGATGATGGATGTATTTGACATACTTGGATCAAATAAGAGATATCCTGAAGCAAGTAAAAGAAAAAGTGGTCGTAACTGAGGAGTGTGCATAAAAATCTTAATGCAAGTCGAAGAAACATATGATATTTAGCTTAAAAAAATAAAAGCGTTAAATAAAATTTTAAAAACTATCTCATCATTGGTTTAAAGACAATTAGTATTACTTTATTGACAGACTTATTTCAAAAGAAATAAAAATCAATGAAAAAAAAATATAAAAATGATACAATCGATAAAATTGTTATAATTAGTCGTAAAAACAACGCGCACAATAACATATCACAAGAAAAGACAACTCACTGCGGTTACTGGTTATCGCTTAAACTTAGTCTAAGAGAAAACACATTTTAAAACTTAAGTCGTCAAGTAGATGGTAAGAAAAACATTTATTTTAAAGTTACAGTCGATAAGGTCGGATGGTGCTTCGAGTTGAACGGTAAGACGTTCGCTCTATAAAAATAGTTGACTATCAAATGCTATTCACACACGATATTTAAAATGTGTGCATCCAAATTATATTTATTATATTTGTTTTTCCTGTTATGTAAACTTGACAGTGTAAACATGATTTGTGTTGTCACTACAAAAGGAATATAATTAAGACCTTCCGTTATCTCCCAGAAACATGTACGTCTAACACATTTTTAAGGGTCTCATAATTGATAAGTTTACGAGGACTTGCGGGTCAGCTTATTCCCTCGTAACTTTTAATTAACCACACTTTCAGAAACTAACATTTCTGGATGTCTTTAGGCTGAAACGCTTCCATAATCGCCTACCCTTCAATCTATTATATAAATTTAGGTAAGGTGCCTACTTTTTTAATCAATTACAAAATAAGTTGAACAATTTTTTCAATCATTATTTAATAATCAAATCATGGTATTATCACAGTTCCTTTTTTAATAATTCAGTGATATTTCTTACTTAATTCATTTCAGAATAGATGGATGTCCGGTGACATCTATCCAGTATATTATAAAAGCAAACGGGACTGACATTGCGAACGTCAAATATTCGTAGGCCGTAGAGAAAGTTAGAAGGAACGTCAAGTTCGGAATGAGCGTCGTCGCGCGTCGTAGCGTTGCGGGGAGACACGGTGTGCGGGGAGTGCGGGGAGTGGAGGTCACGGATCAGCTGGGCGGCGGCGGCAGCGGCCATATTGATTCCCGGCCTGTTTGATCGGCGCCGCGTGGCTCGCGCACCCCCGCTCGCCCGCACTCACGCTGCTCCATGGATTAATAGACGAGAACAACTTTTATGATTTCAACTCAAACAGAGCGATGCCCAGTATTGGTATAAAGTTACCGGGAAGTAAGGTTTCTTATACCTTCGAAATCAAATAAAGAACTGATAATAAGTCAGGCTTCAAACACTGCCACCATTTATTATGTACTATCTCAAGTAGCTGTGTAAAATTCTCATTAAGGAAAGCACTGGTCTTTCTTTAACTTTTAGATAGTGCGTAGCATATTTAGTGCGAGAAAATAATTACATGCATAAAAAAATAATAACGCTCCAAAATAAAATAAAATTAAAATAATAGATACAATAAAATTCTCTTATAAATGAAATGAATGAATGCATGAAATTGAAAAATAATATTCATAGCTATTCGGTTTGGCTCCAATTTACTCTATAGGAGTAGAGCTAATAGGTGTAGGTCCAGAAATTAGCATAACTTTCTCGAGGAGAACCAAGAAAGAAACTTGAAAGATGAAGTATTTCGTGTTAATTTAAAAACGTTTTTAAAAGTATATTCTTAAACATACATACAATACTATTGTTTTGTTTACATTAAATATTTTATTTTTTTACAGCATATTTGACATAATGCTCGTTTCTTCTTACAACCAAACGATGCCATTTGTAATTTCGAATGTAAATAGAAGTGAAGCTTCTATTTACATTCGTTCCCAAAATAATTGTCATCTAGTTACCTTTGTAAAATCGTAATTTTTGTATTTATATATCTATCTGAATATACAATACCGAATCTCATAGGTAACCAATTTTTAAGTATTTATTTTGCTAACGTCATTTTTATAAAAAGAGTGCGCTGTATGCCTTCCGTATAGCAAATCAGATAACTTCAAAATTTAGTCCTATTGACATATTGTCTCATTTCGATATTTGAATATTTGCAAAATTTCTCCGAAACATTATTACAGGTTGTATTATAGTCGAGAAGGTTAATTAATAGCTCGAGAAGTTGTGACAAAATGCTGTAAGCCGGCTTAAGTGGGGTGTACGTACAAAGCGATGCGACATTATTAACACAAGCGCACTGTTTACGATTTTCCAATCCGATTACTACAGGCCCCGATTCATATCGATTCCGTGAGATCTAGCCTTTGATCGTCTAACCCTGGCCTTAATGGGGAGTTTCGCAGAATTTATAGCGTAATAATGTACTATGCAGTTCAAATTGAAACTGAAATATTATATCAGACTTCACAAAGAGCCTATAAAGGGCAGTATCCGTAGACTTTTAATATTCAATGCTTGATATATATTTGATACTCTTGCGTCACTTAATAGTTTTGTTAATAATATTAATAACATAAAGATACTTACGTGGTCTATCAAAAAACTACACCTGCGATGAACATTTTGACAAAATATTTACTAAAAGCCTCGGCACACGCTGAATCTATTCAATATTTCATTTCACAAAGTTAAGCAAAATTCAAAAAATCAAGTTTGCTAGTTAATATATTTTTATAATAAAACAATTCGTTCTATGGAACGTTCCGTTCCGAAATTCAAAGCAAGGATTCATCGAGACGTGACTAGTCAACTCGACCGCTCAAATTGAACGGCCTAAAGTAAGTAGCGAGGGAGCGGCGTAGACGAATTTCGAGTGTTTCTTTTACGGTGAAGTGAGCGGGCGTGCACGAGAGCTATGCTCAATACCGCCCGTAACGTTAAGGATCGTGTGAGGAACCGGTAGGCTGGACGGAGCTACATGTAGCTATATATTCTTTAATTTCCAACAAAGCCTTCCTTCATTTTAGCAATATCTAAATCGTATAATTAATTTTGTAAAGCAAAACTACACTAGATTCACAATTGCATTCGGATCCCCATTAAAAAAAAGAGACGTCTTACTGATGTTGAAACGACAAAATTCCATAGCTTTTTACAATAAAGTTCCACAAAATGTTACTGATTTGCCGTTTTGCAGATTTAAATCAATTGTCATAAATACTCTTAGGATTACTTAAATGATAACAATGTTGAGGTTATTTTAGTGTCTCAATAGTTACGTTGCCAAATATTTTGACAAAAGTAAATAATACAATGAAACGTTATAAATATAGCCTTTAGCTGCATTTTTCATTTTGCAGATAAAGACTAAACCCAGCGTGGAGTGTCCACGCACATCATAAAATTTTGCTTAAATGGTCTCTACGCGTTGGATCTGTATCCCCGCGCACGCCTTATAAAGGACAGTGTTTTATAAAGACGCGTGATATAAACGACAATAATAATAATAACTTTATTTCACTGCCACAGAACACACACACAAAGCAAACGGAAGTAACAAAGACTTGACATTAAACAAAAGCAGTAAACACACAACATAAACACATAGATACACCATATATAATATACAACATAAAAACGCAGCATAGAGCAAACATAGCAACACAAGCGCTGATGTATGTGAGCGCCACAGCAGATGAAATAAGGCGACACAGCTCAGCATAATATTTGCTTGCAGTTAACAAACAAATTTCTGATTTTCAGCTGTAACCTTAGTATTTAATAAGTTTATTCTCAGTGTGCTCAAATTGTGGATCACCTACATAACAGCAAATAACAATAAAATTAAAATGAATATTTAAAATATGTTCGTTAAAATAGTACAAAGAATTTTATACTGTTGATTTGATAATATAATGATTGGAAATGTTATAAATATATTGTGAACTTATTTAAACTTGTAAAGGAAGTTCAAACTATTTATCTGAGGCCATCATCTAATTGATGACTCCGTAAAGTTCTTTCCAGTACAAGATCTGCCGCCGTAAGCTTGTGAACCAATAGCGTAGCATCTGTAATTGTCGACGTAAAATTATTAATAATGAATAAAAATAATAAATAAATTAAAAATATATAAAAATAAGGAATATATATATATATATATATATTACGTAGCTCTTCGTGTCCTCTCATTTATATATATGTTTGATGTCAATAAGTATCTATGCTAAATAAAGATTATTTTGATTTCATATTAATTACACCATATCACAAAATAGTGTTGATGGTGATGTTAATTCTTTTTTTTTCTAGTTTTGCACAGTACCTACACATTAATAAAAATTAACCAATAATATAGAAGTATGTAAACTTCACCACGCTGCTATTTTTATTTCACTACTCACGTAATTGCTTGTGAAAGCTATAAATTCGACGCTGTTGACTACCTAATAGTTCAGATTATTCCCGACGGCAGCAAATTATAAATTTATTACAATGTACGAACAATAAAGTTTGTTGGAGGCGTAGTTTGAATGCTTAAGTAAAATCGAGCTTTTAAAGGAGGTACCTAGCTAATGAAGCGAGATCTTTGTAATGATGAAATTGCGAACTTAAGTTATGCATAGGCTTAAACGGATTTCATTTAATAAGTTTCGATGGATTCAAGTTTCCTTGTAAATTGTGTTTCTTTGAACCGATTCCTCGTTTTTAGATTTCAAAATTAGAGTAGAAATATATTTCATAACCAGTTAAAATTTACTATAGTGAACCCACTATAGTAAACTTTACCTATATATAGATAGGCTGTGCTTAGTGTAGTTACCCACTACAGTGCAAACAAAGCTACATAGAAATGCAAATAAATAAAAATAAACAGACAACGGGACAGACAGACAACAAACAAACGGAAAATGAAATGCATCAAATAATATATAGTTATTTATATGAACGATGTTAGTGTGTATGCGAGCTGAAGTTGTATGCGAGCTAAAGTTGTATAAAAATTGGGAGTTTTAACAGGTCTAAAATAGAAAACAAATAAATATTGCTTACACTTATACAATTTTTTATAATTAATACTCTGCAGTAATAAGAAGCCACCTCAAAGTTATGTGGGACTCCTATATTAGGTTATCTACGTAAATAAACATTTTGTACACTTGACGCATCTATAATGCCGCCGTATATGAAGAAGCGCGTAAGCGCAGTCATTTACGCGGCTTACTAGTCCGGCACTTACACTAATTAGCCTAGCCCAAATTAAGCACTAAGGATCTAGAGTGATATTACGTATTCATACATAGATAAATATTTTTAATAGAAATATGTGTATAAGGAGTCATGCCTAAGTCACAAACCTATAGAAAATGCACTTTTACGTCAGATGGACTGAAAACTCTTAATTGTTAAAACGTTAAAAACGAAACAGCGATTGGTATGTAATGGCAGGAAAACATATTCAACAGTGTAAATTATGAGTAGTATATTTGCTATTAGTAACAAGTATAAAAGTAACAAGCAGCGAAAACAATCTTAGTTCTCAATTCAAAACTAATATTAAGGTCGCATTAAGAAAAATATATTTCTAGGTAAGAAAACATTTTTTTTAGTAATTAGCATAAAAACATATTTATTTGCAATATTTATTTAGACCACAGATTCCTTACTTTGTATAAATATCTGTCTTGAATACAAGGTAAGATTACTGAAATGCTTGAACTGCATAAGATGCATTGAAGTTATTAATATCTTTTGTCACAAATAAATCAGCTTGAAATGTGTAGTTGCGCAACACAGCTGCTATGGGCATATTACGTCACCGACACCGCTGCAGACATTAATTGTCTTCACTTAATAATTTTCCGAGTCATTTCCTATACTTACGATGAGTCAGTCTACTGTGTAATTGTTAACCAACTTATCGCCTTATCTCAGTCGGGATGCGAGAGGGTGTGTTCGGCCACATTTAGTAATGGTGGTTTGTTATTCCAGTTCATCAAGTAAATTATTAACATCTGAAGAGTTTATATTTATTTTATATTGTTACTTAAAATGATTTTACATTATAAAAAAATGACAATGCTCTACATCGGTTCAAAATTGGAAGAATTTAATCTCTGTAGTATTACATAATCCGCTGATATTATTTGAACTTCAAGGATTAGTCGCTAGTGATAATAATATATGCAACCACTAATTGTATGGTAATTTTGCAGTAGTGACTTTCTTATTACGATTCTATTTCTGTTTGCAGTAAAAACATTTAATGTAATGTAAACGGATAGCACGTATGCATTTTGTATATCACTTGGCATACTGCTTGATATTGAAATATGTCTTAACATATAATGTTAACTTATAATCTCATCTTAACTTATAATCTATCTCAACTTCATAATAAGTTTTACTCATTAAATGTGTTAAACAGTGTGAGTCCTTGCTTTGTGTGACTCTATTGGCTAACCTGCATATGAAGACGTAGATGATATTGCATTGTATATCGATTACCATTTTAACGTTCAACATTTCGAGTAAAAATAAGATTCAAGTCTCGCCCGGATCATACGTTTTAGTTTCCTTTTTTTTTCATTTCAAGAAATCTGAATACATTGCTAAATTGGATGTTAAAACGAATTTATGAGGGAACAATAAAGTTTACTTTACCTTGACAAATTAAAAGGTGAAAAATTCTGATGAAATCTCGCCCTCACGATTTGCCTTCGCCTTCACGTTTGCCTATATGGTTTTAGAACCCTAGGGCCGGTGGTAGCTTCCTCGAGGGCTCCCCTCAAGAAAGGGGGCGGAGGCTGGGGGTTCCTGGAAGTGGCCTTTGTGTTCCGGGGGCTCCCTACATGCCTGAGGAAGCCATCCCTGAGGTTTTTAGTGGGTAGGCCTCCCCCTTCTTGGGAGGAGAAGCCCCACATAACCCCGGCTCGCACAGCGGGGTATGCAATTAATGCATTTTCCTCAGGGGAACAAAAAAAAAAAAAAAAAAAAAAAAAGAAGGCCAGGCTGAGTTTAGTCGGTAGGTCACGTGGCTGGACCGTTCCGGTCGCGTGGAGTCCGACATAACCTCCGTGACACTTGCCGCTGCGGGGGTATCCTGGGTACGTTTCGTACTCCTTGTGAGGATTCCCAGCCTTCCTCTCCTGAGGAAAAAAAAAATGATGAAATATTCGACTGAAATGGCTAGTGTTCGATGGCCAAATAGTTAAGGGGCAACACGATTTGTTGAAAACTCGTGTTCTAGTTCCGCCCGTACGGACTAAGCAATAAAAAGCTCCCTTACTACCTTTTGCCGTTCAAATACGGTTATCAACTGTAATGGTCAAATATAGTTGATAACCGGTTTTTTATTTGACGCAGGCTGGCAGCCACCCCGGTCTCGGGACACTCGGACCATGCATTTGGCATTATGCCAGAAGCACCACTAATTCGTCGAGTTTGTTACATAATTACTACGTTTTTGCTGCGCCCCAGCGTACAGTATCGTGTGAGGCATGCACGTTATAGCTCGCTGTCCAATTAGATAATGTTATGGACACAATTTCAGCGGAACAGCCATATAAAGTCAATTCCTGTTTCATTTAAACTCATTTAAGTTTACACTGGTGTTTTTGCTTTTCACAGAAAGTAATATTATAGCTGTTAGCGAATGCGAAAATAAAGCCGAGTATGTAGTGATCTTTGCACCCGTGGTTCAGACGACGTTTTCAATATATTTATGTAAAAAAGAACTTCATGACATTAACTATAATAATAATCTCTATTTTCATTCTTATAATAATGGAGCATGATGCAGCACGGTTATAGGTGCCTGTCATACAAATTATTAGGCTCTCACCACTTCCGTTCAACAGATGTGTTTATAGACAATAAACAAAATATAATAATGTACCTAACTAAAAAAATTAAGTAATAACATAAAATAATACTAGACAATATATAAAATGTATAATTTAGTTTAAATATGTATTATTAATCTGACTTGTACATTAACTTAATAAAATAATAAAAGAATCAATAAATTACATTGTATGTGTTCGTGTGATATGTTCATACGTTTAATTATTATTATCATACCTTTAATTATTGAAAACTGACCCTGCTTTGCACCTTCATATTTATTATTAATCTTTAACGAAATGAGTATTTAATGAAACAGATCAGAAAGTATTGGACAAAAAGAGAAATCATTGCGTTAGCCAAACAGAATCGAAGAGAGGAAGGTCGATTCGACACATACATATTTTATTGTACAAATAAAGCTTACCTACATGAAGACTTCTATTTATCTTGCGTCTCGGACTCTTAAGTGTCTTAAATCACTTTTAAGTGAAGGACATTTATTTAACACTAGCGGACCCGACAGACTTCGTCCGTCAAAAAGATTTGTAAAGTGATAGTTTTGTGTTCCTACTTATTTTATAGATAAGGAAATTTTTCCAGAATTTTCTTTGCTATAAAGCTCGTGGAGCCCACCTTTCCAACGAATTCAAAACCGTGGAAATCGGTTCGTGCGTTCTGAAGTTATTGCGTCAGGAAGGAAAACCCGACTTATTTTTATATAGTAGATTATGATTTGAATAAGAGTTGATTTAAATACAGCATCAATGCTACGTTTATAGATTAGGCAGTTCATCAAATATAGCATAAATATTGTGAGACGTGTCTTTTAGTTTAATCATTTGCACGGTGAAAACTTTGCCTGGAATAAGCAAGATCAGTCACTGTAGCGATGTTTTTAATGCGATGCTGAAAGCCATTATTATTATTAAATTAATAGACATTGATCAGATAAAATAGTCCACTCACATATATCAACTGATATTATTATGTTGGATGCAATTGCACGATCACGCATACCTACTATTCTAGAAACTCTTTCAGCATTATTGTATTTTTAGTCAAATATCTCTTCATCTTCTGTAATTACCAACCTTAGACCCATGTGTTATGAACACAAGGGTCTACGGTAGGAGACCTTGTACTGTAATGAAACAGCAATAAAAGCAACGCGCTATTTTTTCCCCCAATATTTTTTCAAGATTGTGAATTGGAATAAGGAATTGTTAGATAAATAGTCTAAGCGAAAGTCCCTTTACAAAAGAAAAAAGTATATTTTTCATTATGTTAATTGATTATTTAAATAATCCTTAAGAGTACACATAAGATGGCAGAAATGTATTGAAATTAAAAGTAAATAGATTAATAAATATTGTTTACATTATAAGAAACAAAAGTTTTCATAAAAAAAATCTTATTTCATCTATTAATCCTAATAATATTATCAACGCAAAAAGGACATGGACAAAAAGTGGGCCTCAATCATGTGCAGAGACGTAAGATATATCAATCGATAGGTAATTTTATTTTCATCAATTTACAATTTATTATATTTTTTTTAATTCCCCCGTTTGTCTGTATATGATGTTTGAAAGTACCTAGATATTCAAGTAAACACATCCCAAAACGTGGTTAAAATGTTTTAATGAAGTATATAAAATAATAATTTATTTAAATCTTATTGCTAAATGGTTATATAGTTAACAAAAGAAATGTAATTTAGTAATTATAAATTCACGAAGTTCTAGATATGTTGTGTTACTGACCACCCTGAATGTACATTGTCTGTGATCAATGATGACACTCGTCCGCTGTCAATGCGACTTTGACAGCATGTCTTGCGCAAATTAATAAAAAGAAAAAAAAAACTAAAAAAAAAGATTCCATCAACTTGCTAGTATTAAATAATTTAAATTATTAATAACAAAAAAACGGGAGATATTTAAAATCTAATCTTTATCCAGATGATCTACAATAATTTATATTCTTCTCTGGTAAAGTCGTCGCTGCATTACTCAGGCCCACCTTCCATACAAATTTTGACCATCACCTTTGTATCGATGAATATTTGTTATTCTTTCACATAAAAACTACTAAATGGATGTTAATGAAACTTTACAATAATATAGCTTACACATCAGAATAACACAGACTAAAATTTATAAAGACATACACTACAAGCTACTCGAAAGAATAATCCTGCGCAGACGAAACCGTGGGCACCAACTAGTATATCATTAGATCTTTAGAAAGTACCTGCCAAAGTTATATATGTTTAATAAAGATTTTCTATTATGATTTTGGACTTGGTTTTTGGTGAACACTGTTTTGCTGGAAATATGCATTTCTTAAAAACAATGTCACAATTTCTTTAACATTTTACAAAAATAATACATAATATATTGACACAATTGGAGGTAGAAATGAGCACTATCAAACAGCTAAATGGAATGAACGTTTTTCAGTCTGTAGTCAACGACGGCGATTTTGCGGAAATTGAAACACGCGTTGTAGCTAGAATTCGAGTTTTCAGGCTTATTCACGTGGCGCAAAGATAACTTTTTCTATACCTTTTAAATAAACCGAATGTATTAAAGAGTAATCTTCTTGAAAAGAACAGACAAGATGCTAATAAAAAGTCAAACTTTTTTCTTTACAAATAACAACATTACAATAACAATTAATTTACATGATTTACAACTGTGAAACACTTAAGTTAGTATTTGGTACAATACACAAAATGTCAATCGCATGTCAAGCAGCCAAGGGAGGTTTATCGTTGCAGCTACAAGAAATTGGTCTTAGGAGACTATCCATAATTTTTCAAAAAAATTTCATTCCCATTCACAGATTTTCATAAAAATGTACGGTTAGCAAGAAAATTTGCATTTTTCAAAAAAACTTTTTTGATGCTAATCGATCCTGTTTCGTATGTTGATCAAAAAGTTCTATGGGACCAACTGATGTTTCAGTACTAGAAAAGTCATAAAACAAAAAAAAAACTGGCCCCATTGAAATTTCCACTCTATATAGTTATTATACTATAGTTAAGTTCCTGTAGGTATTTTTATATTTGCCGCCATCTCTGTGGATGCAGGTTCTAATCCCAGTAAGGATTGATATGTGTATATATATACGAGTGTATATATATATATACTCGTATATATATATATATATACATATACACACATACACTCTAGGTTAATGAATGTAAGTGCATATAATATTTTCTTTTTTTGCATTTAAAACAAGAACGTGTATTTTTCTAGTTTATACACTTATCATACTCCAAAATCAAGTTCACACAGAGACAAGAGCGAACAAAAACTATTCAGCTTAATTAGCAGTTATTAAGTGCGCGAAAAAAACTACTTTAGACGCACTTACATGCTATCCTATGATAGGATGAAAATTAAATTTATTCCATACCTTTTTAACTATATTGAGAATAGAATTGAAAATAAATTTCCTATGTTAAAATTGGAATTCATAATATTTTTGTGCTATCAACTAGGACTACTCGTATCAACCTCATCTATTTAAACAGTATTTTACTTCATCTCGATTAACTAAT
Source organism: Scirpophaga incertulas (assembly GCA_036419045.1). NCBI lineage: Eukaryota > Metazoa > Arthropoda > Insecta > Lepidoptera > Crambidae > Scirpophaga > Scirpophaga incertulas. The sequence continues at coordinate 16,659,617 of CM071633.1, forward strand.
CAAACTTGAAATCTAAATAGAAACGCAGCCCAAATATTTTTCCTTCATCAAAGATAATGTTATACTTAGTAACACCACTGCTTCGCTAGCGGTATATTAATTGTTCCGTTAGAATTCTATAATTTCTATACATTATTTATCGAAATTATAGATTTCTCACTAATTGTTTTCTAATATTTTATATTTAAAAATAATCTGAAATAAGAATCCTACCCATAAGTTTTTAGAGAGCTAGCAGACATACTTTATTTGACAACTATTTAGCTCTTAAATGTATTTGATCGCACACGGGTTCGGGTTACTTAGTTCTCAATTTATTTGTAAGAATGTAAAACTATCTGTAACCTATTATTTAACATACTTAATACATTAAGTCATAAAATAGGATAAATTATTCATTATTCCATGCAATATCCTTCCTATAGTAATAATTATTAACATCTTTTATACAACCAGAACCAAAATACTCATTAGGCAGCTAAACAAAAGATCGTGATTCATTAAACGGCACACGAGCTTCGCAATATGTAACTCGAAATGATGCAACAAAATATGAGCTCATAATTATACGCAACAATACTATGTCTTCGACCCTACATGAGACCTCAGTGTTGGTAGCCTAACAAAAAGCATATTAATTTCGCCTCTCTAATTATAACGAGCAACTTTGGGCAACTCAGCTTGGGTTACGGGCTACCAACTTTATTTCTAGAAATTTCTTTCAAAGCCTTTCGAAGCATTCCACGGTAGAAAAATTATAGCGGATGAACTTACTTATACAACTTTGTCCAGGATATTCTACACTAGAAACACACTATCTCCAGGTATGGGGGGGGCATATTATCATGATATCTCTTTACCCCAATAACCCTTTATAAATACAGTATGTATTGCTACTGCCAGATTGATCGAATCATGTTATAACGTGTGTTTATATTCATATGTGGTGTTGTGACATTAAATATTAGCGATATCCTGAAAATACCACAGTTATAAGTGTTACGGTCACAAAAAAGTCACAGTGCTCCAGTCTGTGGAGTAATTATAAAAATATATTTTGCCATTTGCTCCATTTGTGTAGAAAATTCTGGATTAAGTTTTATCTTATAATAAATTACGGTTTTGGATATTTGTAATTTATAATTATCTATCCGTAAAGAAAATATATGGAAATACAAATATTATATACTTACACCAATTAGCCTAGCCCAAACTAAGCTCTATAAGGTTTGTGCTATGGGATCTAGGGTAACGGATAGACATACATATATTATACGTATATAAATATTTTTTATACAAATATATATCAACAACCATGACTATGGTACAAATGCTAGCATTCATCACACAAACATCTGCCCCCACCGGGATTCGAACCCAGGACCTCAGAGATGGCGAAACCGGTGTACTATCCACTCGACTATGGAGGTCGTCAATATATATATTATAAATAGTGAACGAAGCTTTATAAAAGGTATCTACATTTGTAATTTTTTGAGCTTTTCTTTTCATAACTTCGTTTAACCATTTTGTTAATAAGATGGAAGTAACAAATTAGTAAAACCATTACCATGACTAATCAGAGTAAATGTACGTACTCGGTTAGAGTAATTGAAAGAGAGTAGAAAAATATAGGCTATCAGTCCATGTAATCAATTGGTGCTCTATAAATAACACTGTTCAATGTTCGACGTCTGTGACAACGAAGCCATGAAGTTTAAATTAACAATCAAGCAATGGGCTGTCCTATGCCGTAAAGGTATGTAAACGGTGGGCACTAGAGATTCTCTTATTATGATGATTTGAGACACAGCAAGAACTATGTATTTGTAAATTATAACAAAACTTTATTAAAGTTATAACCTACATTCTAGGCAAGGCAAGAGTTATAACAAGTTATTATTTATGGTTGGCCATAATAACTATTTATTCACTGGTAGATACTCGTACAATACAAGATAGAAAAAATCGGGTGGGGCTGTGCCGGGGCACACGGCCGTTGGGTTTAACGTGAAACGTCGTATGTTAGGGAATCGCTTTTAAAGTAAAAGATTGAAATAAAAACAAGATTGATGGTGTTTTAAGTATTTTATTAAAACACTCAATGTTATAACAGCGAGCTGACTATATAAGTGAAATATTCACACCACATTTTTGTTTCTAAAACTAATAGTTGTTTAATTATTAAGGTACGATGATATAGACCTTTTCGTTACGGTCCACTTTTTAAACCTGGTACCCGTATGTTTCGGTGCGATTTTAAAGACGTTTCACGTCAAAAAATTATTTGCTGTGATTGTTATTGAATGTCTACGGAACACTAGGGTCGGGGATCTTCGCGACAAAGTCTCGGAACATGGTAGTATACTATTTCCGTTTCCATTGTATATTTCTGTGTTATCTTATTTATATAGTATTATGTCTAATGTCAATTGTATGTGGCCTTGTAAATATATCATTCTTCTGTTTTTCTTTTTAACGGGCTACCACATACAGTGCAGTGAAAAAGTAAATACTGTTCAAAAAATATGTGTTTTCAAAATATTAGAAAAATTTATAATATTCAATAATTAATGAAGTTCGATATAAAAGTATTTATTGTCACAGTAGTGTAACACTCTGTTATGATAACAAGCCTACAATAATTTTTGACTGTTGCAAATCAAATTTATTTTACGACCAATTTATTTATACATAATTATACTACTTTATGAAGTCAATACTCAATAAAGTAAAGAATCTCTATTAAACAATCATATCCGTTCAAGCTCACAAATATTTTCTACATACATACATACACTTACGCCTTTTTCCCACGGGGGTAGGCAGAGATTACGTCCTTCCACTTGCTACGGTCCTTACATATCTCTTTCGCTTCATCTACTTTCATAACATTCCTCATACATGCTCGACGATTGCGGGTACTTCTGACCTGGCCTTTTTTGAGGACACATTTTCTATGATGCCAAATATGGAAACTATCGAATGTATTTCACCGAGGTCAAATTTTAGTTAACGAGAGTTGCACAAATTTATGCAACCATTAATAAAACATGAGGGCTGATGCCACTACTCATTTTTAAGGCGCACTTCTGCCCACAGATTGTACTCTACTGATTAGCTTTTTAAAGTACTATATGTACGTAAAGTATTATATTATATGTATGTATATACCATAGGTGTTGTATAGGTTAAATATATATAAAAAAAAACAAATAATACAGAGTCCAAATATACTCGTTGAAAAATATTTTAACTCTGATATTTGGTTGTGTTCTGATTTTCTATATTAGCAAACTTTACTCCGTGAAAGAATGTTAAAATTTTTGCAAGAATTATATGTTTCATATAAAGATAAAATATAGTTCGTCTCAAAGAGCAAACTGTCTCAAACACAAAAACGCTGCATTAAGGCTTATAGCCCCAGACTCATCATGCAGAGAATACTTTCATGAATATATCTGTATAATTTTATATACTTAACTGTAAGTTTATTTCTAATTTATCTGTAGAATGAAAGGATTATTACCCAAAGAATAATAAATATCATAAAAGGCTTATCATCATTTCACACCTAGGACTATCCTTATACTCGTACCTGTGCACGCCTCATAGAGGACCGTGTCTTATAGATGCGTGAGATAAAGCAATAATAATATTATAGAAATAGCATCTTGCGAATAGCGTGTACTTGCAAAGACAACCTAGTAGGTAGGATCATCCCTCAGTATTTTGCCCTTCGATATGGTGTTGTAGAGTTTGAGACGCCATACTATAAAACACATCAGTGCCAGTTCTTGAAGTAGTCGTAGTCGCTGTGCTGTATTTTTTATCATTTCAAACAAAACAAACTCAAAAAGTACTTTGACTTAGCATAAGAAGTAATCGTGTAGGTGTTACATTAAACGATCTATTCCTACAGTTGTTTTTGCGAAAGGCTTTATAGACAGAATTTCGATCAAGATCGTAACGAATTTTCTCATGACGGGTGGATCAAAGCATGGCTACAGAAAAAGGTTTTCAAGGCACCTAATGTCAACAGTAACTACTTGAATCTTAGCGGTATACTAGGTTTATGTTTCTCATAGTATTTATAGTTTTATATACACAGAGTCATTCAGGACAGGCGAAATAATATATATTGGTGTGTATCCATTAGATGTGAAGTTTCTGTAGAAAAAAAGTTACCAAACTATGCAATCCTGACAAACTTAATTATTTTCGATAATCCTACAGCAACGTATGAGGAATACTACACAATAATCTATTGATGCATTGCATTTACATGTCATGTCAATTTTGCGTTCATTTTAAAGTAGGTTAACTCGAAAAGTATTAGTTTTTCAGGTCTTAGATTTAGCATCTATTTCCCGCCTAATATCTAACTGTAATACCCCTTTAAACTAACCTAAAACTGCCTGTATATGTAGAAAATACTGAAATTTATATTTTTAAATTGAATTATGAAATCATTTTCTAGCCGAGAGATTCTGGTATTTTATTGCCATATTTTTGTTGTAATACTGTAGTAGTTCCCAGCATGACGATAGATCAAGAGGTAGCTCTTCCCTACAATGAATCCCGATAAAAGTTAGTAGATATGGTCACATGGCGACACTTTCATAAACTGGGTTTTTTGCTTCTGCTCCTCTTAATTCTTGCCGCCTGTGCCGTAAGATTTCGTCACTGGCTACAAGAGTTAAGAGGAGTAGGAAGAGGAGAGAGTAGATACTCTACTGAACGTTTCATTCTCGTCTTGAGTGGAACTCTGAAAGAGAGTGTTGAAGTCGCACTTTTATAGTCTAAATTCCAATCTCATTCGGCATAATAGGGACCACGGTACTTGCCGAGCTACATCGGACAATGATGTGTGTAAAGAAATTTTTCAGTTATAGACGTTATGGCCGCTAAACTTTGGTAACGTATTGCAAACGTGGCGTCTCTATCGTTTAAGGAAATCTGGTTAGTGTCACCCATAAGAATGAATTCTTTGGTGAACCTTGGTTAGGTTGACCAAGGAATTCATTCCTTATGCAAAGATTCATTATGATTACTCTGAAATGAACCAAGAGTTCTTGCCTTCTTCTTTCTGCTCTGTTCTTTTGCCGAGCGTTCGGTGAAGATCATGTCTTCTTCCATTTGGAAGTTTTAGAGGAGCCAAGTGATCTTACCACACCACGACGCCCCATCTAACCATCAAATTGCCAGCTTCTTTTTCCAGTTAATCTAGATAGGCGTTAAAGGCATCCTAGTTCCGATCTATTCTTATTTTGGGCTAGGGCCTCACCGTTCAGCGTCCGCCAGTGTAGTCCTTATGTAGAGTAAAAAAATCACACATTTTACTTAATAGGAATACTTTTTATACTTTTATATACTTATTATATAGTGCCTAATATTGTGTAGAATTTTCACGCCAAATAACTTCCATTTTTTTTCTTAGAAGGTTGGTTAAAGAATAAAAATTTGAAAGAATAGCCGGGGACACCGTGAATAGCACCCGGGGCGCGTGCTCTTGCCAAGATTAATAATTGTGACCAAAGCGGCTAGTCAAGTCAAGCTTGTATGAAAAGCGGGTTACCCTTTTGTGTTATCAGTAATTTTAAATACAATTTGCTTATAATATAATTCAGGTACGTGATATTGTAAGCGAATGATACATCGACCGACTCGAATCGATATACTTTGTGCTAGATTATATCGCATATTTCAAATTATAATTTTCAATATGAATGGAAGCAATCATTTTTTTGATCATAATAATGCAATTAATTCACAAGTCTACGACTGGTGATTTTACACAAACAGCCCACAAGAAAACCGACAAGAGCTATTTTTGTTTTTTATCTATGTAATGGTACAGATTTTTTACCGTGTATGTGAATGATTTAGCCAATGTTTCTATGAGGAAAGCTGAAGTCTTCTGTTACACGGATGACATAATGTATAATATTTCAAGATGAGACCTGGGCTCCGGTTGCTGATATGGCGGAACACGGTCTTCGTTCGATAACGAGCTTATTTCGTGACTACCTCCTTACCCTTAATATGTCGAAGACTAAATTCATCTGTTTTCACAAGACCAAAGTTTTGGCCCATTCTGACCTTCCCGATATCAGAATGCACAGTTATAGGTAATTTTACCTTCTTGTCCCTGCAAAGTCATCAACAGAGTCGACGAAAGACTGGATTACGAACAATATATCAAAGACATAACAGGACATATCTGTAAAAATATTTATGTGTTTAAGAATCTAAGTGGTGCAGCAGACAGGGACTTACTAAGATCTGTATACATCAGCATCTGCCAATTTATTTTCACATACTGCATTGTAACCTGAAGAGGGGCAGCGAGAACGAGTTTGATTATTTTAGAAAGAGCACCTGTTCTTAATACAAATCTAAATAAAAAATAAGGTAATCCTCAGCGTACATGTTCTATTCATTATGAGAGTTGTTGCAAAGACACAAGCAGATGTGCTAAAGTCTCACTACTCCAATTAACTCTAAAAACGAATTTTTATAGTCCCGGTATCAAGAAGCTTTTGGTAAAAGATGCAGTTCCTATCTCCACCCCCTAATTTACAATGCAGTCAACTACAGACTACATCTAAAAAAATCTTAACATATGATGCTACTGAATAACTTTTGAAAAGATTCTAACTCCCACGCAACACAGATACATACACACACACACACTCACACTCTCACGTACATACACGTATACTAAGATCTGACAAAGAAAGTATGATAAAACTATCTGGCTCCCAGCTGGTAGTTATTTTACTGTAAGTAAAATAACTACTATTACTGTCTTTACTACTAACTTACCAAACTTGGCTATCCCCGGTGAAATATAATAAAATATAGTTTTGGTCTTTGGATAATGGTTTCCGACGGAACAGGCTCAACCTAATATAGGAACTAAAGAAACTAAATTGTTAATTATTACTGATATATATATATATATATATATATATATATAATATATATATAATAAATGGAAAAGTATTAAATATATAAATAGTACATCTGAAAACTAATAAATAGAAAATTGAATAGATTCAATGCACAATTAGAAGCTAACCTGCTAAAATTGCCTACATCTGCAAATTTTCTTCAAAAAATAACTTACATTAAACAAAGTAAACAATTAAATTACGAATAGCTAGTTTAAAAATGAAAAGAAAGTCAACTATTCATCTTTACCAAGAAAAACCTCTCTCAGATACTGTAGGTACTTCAGGTCTTCCTTTTTCAATTTTTGATGTGCCCACATCCCCATTTCGTGCAGTGCGAGTAAACTGAAGAAAAATCAACAATCTCCAACATCGTGTAAGAATCACTATAGTTAACCTATTTCGTATCGGTGAAATCCATTGTCAATCATCAGATTGCCAACAGACGTGATGATATTGCGCTGATATGATATCAGTAGAACCTTAAGTAACGGAATCATAATTCCTCCTAACATTTTGAAACGAACGATGAAAATCAAGCAATGGTCGTACATAAAGAAAAATGGTTACACTACCAACCATTAATACACTTATCTCCAATATAATAAACAACTGGCGCGTCATTAGGGTACTTTTCGGAACTTGTGGGACTGCATCGCAATTTGTAGAAATCTTATTTAAAAATAATTACAATGTTTAAAGAATTGCTTATTTCAGGTTATGTCATTTATATGTAAGTGATTTAATTTAAGGTCAAGTCAATTAATTCATTCTACATAGTAATTCTAAAATATCTCGAACGTATTTCGATTTTCGATTAATTGATAAAACCCATTCTTTGTTTCTCCTCAAGCGCAACTTCCATTACAAAATTAGATAAATGCTAGATCTCAATAAAAGATGTAGACTTACGTTGTGATCTCAATATTTGTATAATAATAAGTATCTATTTTACCTACTTATCTACACTAATATAATAATGAGGAAAGATTTGTATTTTGTATGTAACGAATAAACTCAAAAAGTATTGGACCGATTTTAAAATTTCTTTTTTCATTAAAAAGCTACATTATCACTGAGTAACATAGGCTATATTTAGTACTAGATTACTATAGAAATAAAGCAATGCAAATCGTCCGCAGGTAAAACCGCGGGATACAGCTAGTCACGAATATTTTTATTTAAAAAATTAGCATGTTTAACAAATTAATTTTATTTACACTATTTTATATACACCTTAGTTAGTATTAAGGGGTTCAATAAAAAATCGCATAGATCGTTTAATCTATTAAATTAAATATTAATAACTTCTATAATATAATACTAAAAAGTGTAATCTCTTATTCATATTTTTCACGAAAATTGTGATAGTTAACACTATATACCACATTATAGGTTAGATATCGCGGGGCTCGACACGGCCCTCTAATAACTTCAGCGGAAGAAGACACTATATCGTTTCAAAAATATATGAGTACCGACTATACTCTCGTTGGTTTTATACATAGGTGAGTACTAAGTGCGGGATTATAGGTTAACGTGATGTACACAGATTTAAGATAGCACTTTGCAATACTGATATTATAACTAGTGCTCGGAATAGGAAGTTTAATTTTATGTACTTGCGATTTTGTGACATCAATAGTATGGTATATAAAAATATTATATTGAACTTTCAAAATTGTATTTCATTTATTCTTATTGTTGTAAAATAATAAGTTGTAAACATAAAATTTTACAATAAAACCGTAAAGAAACGAATAACAAATAAAAACAGAAAAAAATGGATTATGAATATGAAAAGAAATTCCTTGACACCCAGTAATGCCGAGAAAATCATAGTATTATTTTATAATAAACATGACGATGATGATTATGTTGGCGATCTTCAATTCGAAGACTAATTACACCATCGAAACAACACTATGTAGGTACTTTAATGTAAATATAATTATATGTTTATTTTTAAATTTGATTTATATTGTAACTTGCAATAAATATCTGTAATATCTGAACATGTTTTTTTTTCCTTCTACTCACTCCTACAAACCTACAAATAAACAATAAGTGTAATTTTCATGATTATATAAAATGATATAAGTTCCATTGCATTGCATTATTTAAGGACCCGGAAATCACGCTGATTTTAGGTTTATCCATGTTACGCTTACATTGACTTTGTTTCTGCAAGTACATAAAATTAAACTACCTAAACCGAGCACTTATTATAATATACAAATAAATAGTTTATTTTATCAGTGAGCGATTATATTTTTAATTTATATTTTTTAAGATTAGTAGGTTTTTAAGGTCTGCACACAAGCAAACATTATCGTGCCTTGCAGTGGTGCTAACTATTTTTTCACGTGATTCTTTCTTTTGTGTACTAAAAGTGTTATTCAATAATGCAATTGAAGATTTTTCACATATGTGTTATTTATATTGTTATATTTTTATTGTTTCTGACTACAGGAACTAAATATTAAAATGAATTCACAATTGTCGCCCATTACACTGACTTATGTTACTGTAACTCTTTCCGAAAAAAGACCAAGCAATTGTTATTGATGACATAGAAAATGTTCAGATCAAAGATCATGCAATCGGTAAAAATTATTGATCTAACAAATATAAGATTTTTATCCAGAATCTCAAACAATCATCATACAATATGCATATACTTAGCCTCAAAGGTGCTTGCTTTCCTCTTTTTCTCTCCTCAAAGATGATATTATAGAAATTTATTGCAATACAGATACAAACATTATATTTATTTAAATTATATTAAATATGATTAGAACTGCTAAAAGATAGTCACTTCAAGTGCAATTTTATGGCATAAAATGAAATGGGTCAAAGGCCAAGGCACCGCTAGGTAACAGGGTTTTTTGGGTGATGAGGAAGCTCAAGCTTTTCTTTCCGGCTTAACGCCAAATTTTGTAAGCCTTCAACCACGCAAAATTAATAATACAGATACGTCAGTTTACGTTATCAGAGCTAAATGCTGTTCTGAAGAAAAAACACACATCCGCAGGTTTAGATATTATAGTATACTCCATGATTTACAACCTACCATCAGATGTCAAAATTATATTACTACATGTGTTCAATCTTATTTATTTTTCTGGCGCAAAATTCCTAAGCAAAATAGCAATACTTGTAGATTTCTTCTCGTATCTTTGTTAATATACAAAGTGTTTAACCTTATGGTTATAAAAAGACTATAATTCTTTTTCGACGTCGTGGTTTCTCGTATATTGATAACCTATCTCGTTCGTAATCGACACTGAAATAGCACTTCGTAATAAGGAATATTCGCTTTTGTGATATAACAGATGGATATAACAATATTTCTATTAAGTTAACATTGGCTTTGATCATTTTTATATATATTCACGAATTTCTAAAAGCGAGACATTTATTTTTGTTTCTTCAAAATGGAGAATTTATATCAAGACTTTGCAGGCAAGGTCAAGGTTTATTTATTTATATAACATCATCACAATCAATATTAGTATTTACTAGATTACATTTGGTAAAAATATCACAATACGCTGACGATTTTGCTTTCTAATACAATAGAAGCAAAGATATCAAAGTCAAAGTCAAAGTCAAAGTCAAAATATTTATTTCAAGTAGGCAATTAGATATGCTCTTTTGAATAGTCCAAATTTTTTTTTCCCTACTACCATCAATCACTATGTCACGGTTGTAGAAAAAACCCTTAACGTGTTTTAAACATTTTTGAAGTTAATAGCTAGCTAGATTTTTCTTATTAACAAAAATAAAGATTTGTCAAGAAACAGAAACAAACAAAATATCTTATTACACCCGTATGTATTATGATAAATGGCGTGAAAATAGATGTTGCTAAATGTATAAAATTTCTAGGTATGTGGATAGATAGTCGATTTACGAGTAATTGGTCTAAATACATTAACGAGTTAGCTGGCAAATATCTACCATATTTTAACATATTACGATATTTAAGTAATTATGATCTTCATCCTATACAAATAAGAAAACTATACAGTGCCTTAGTCCAATCTAGATTAGACTATGGCAATTTCCTTTACAGCAGTGCCAGTTCTGGTTTTTAAAAAAAGTTAGAACGCATTTGATATTGGTTTTATAAAAACTACCCCTATCCACGTAATGCAATCTGAATGGAATATTGTACCACTGGAATATAAAACACAATATCTTTGTCAAAAATATATGGTAAAGGGTTGGTGGAGGTTGGAGGACTATCTATTTGTACGCATTGATATTTTTTCTGAATTGTTGGCGGACGAACTAAGTTGGCGTAGAAATAATAAATTGATTATAGTTAGTGCATATGACAAAATTGAGAAATATTATATGTATCAATATACGGTTGCGTTACCAGCTACCTTTTCTCGTAACTGAATTGCCACTTGAAGATTTTATTTCTACACAAGTAAAACCATAACAGCCTCTAAAAAACGTACCAGTCACAGCGAATGTAATAAAGCTGTTGAATCTATGTTATGTAATGAATATGAAAGTTACATACAAATTTACACCGCACGCATCTTAGGATAGCATTAATTCAGACTATTCTTTTTATGATCATAGTATATCTTTCAAAGTCAAATTTAATGTAGATCATAAATTACCCAAAGCTTTGCCAATATAAGCAAATACTTTTACTAAACAATTCCTTGTCATCGTTGCAACATCTGTTAAATGTATTATTAAATGTATTTGGAAATTAATACGTAATAGTGCTCAAGTCAGGATACAAAGGCTCTCTTCGCATGTAGGAATCTGCAGCAATGAGGTGGCTGACTCAACGGCCAAGCAAACCGTAAATGATAATATTGAACTAACATTGCCTTTTCATCATACAGATCACTTGGGGCAACAAATTCGTAAAGATATATATGATATGTGGAAAATATCATTTGACCAAATTTCCATAAATAAAGGTATCGGGTACAAAACTTTTGTGAGTAAATCACCTCATAAATGAGAACAAATATAATAAAAAGAAAAATATGTGGTTCATAAATGAAAACAAATTAATACGACGAGAACTCGTTGTATAAGAATTAGAGCTGGGCATATTACATTCAATGCGTTTAAATTGTTGATGGAAAAAAGGAATAATTCGTACTGTGACACTTGTACAAACGTCAAAAAAGATTTATTTCGCCTTTTAATGGAGTGTGCCCGCAACGAAAGAGACAGAGTAGAATTAATGAAAGAAATTAGATGTAGTAGGCAAGAACTGTTTTTGCTATTCATAAATGTTTAAGTTTTAGTAGTAAAAGTACTAGAATTATAAGTTTTCTCCTTTGTTCAATAGAATGGACAACGGAATAGTCAATACTAAAAATGTGAATGAGAAACATTTACATGTAAGGTACTTAATATATCTTATGAATAGACCTTTAATGACAAGCAAATAATCAGTGCTCAAAATATAAGAAATTTAAAAGTAAGTATACTCCAAACTACTACGACTAAAAAATAACAAATGACTAAAAATCTACATTCTGTTGAGCAAATTAAACTAATTTAAATTCAGCATTAACAAACTAGACCATTTTTTATTTTTGTTAAAAGACGAATTACTAGTCAAGATATCACTAGGTTAGTGCAATTACAAAATCTCGAAATCTCAAAATCTTACATGTAAGTACATACGTCCAAACCCAAACAAAATTCTGCAAGTGATATAAAATATTTCTCCCGTGCGGAAATCGAACCCGGGACCCGTTGCGCGGTAACTGATCACTCGACAACAAACTCGACGACAACACATTAATTTATAAGCAAAATCTATCTAAATACGACCACGATCAATTTCAAAACTGAAGAAAGCCAAGGAACGACAATTTGCAGCAGCTTCACTAGCGTTGACAGACTACATGAAAAGTAGTTTTAACTCTATCACAAAGTGTGTAAATCATTGTTTCATAGTATTAAACAGCTATATCATCTTATCTATGTCTCTATATTAGGTATCATAATATATTTAAATCTCAATATAAGAACGATACATTTATTAAAACTTATTGTAACAATCAAAATAATATCATTTCATTTTATTTAAAATATATTAAGCGTATAACAAAATCAATTTAATTAATAATATATTAAGTGTTAATTAAATCTAAAAAAATTAAATTAAATAAACTATTAATAGAGTATATTCTAAGCTTAAAACTACTTAACGACTAAAAATTACTACAAATAACATATACAAAGTTACCCAAAATCGAATATATTTTAATTAATAAATTTTTGAATAAGTTTTATTTATTTGTACATTTTAAATTAGAAATGGTAGTAGAGATTAATTTTATAATTATTTGTAGCATCTATTAAATAGAGTAATTCAACTCTATTTAATAGATGCTACTGTATATGTGTTATCCTATGTATATTTTTATAAGTGAATAAGCGGACAAACAGCATTTATTTTTTCTCCATTTGTTTTGAGTATAAATTAAGCTTCATTATGCTTAGGTAACATTAAGTTATTTAAAATAAATTCGTCTAATTTTGTAAATTATAATAATAAAAGCTACTTATTCAATTATTATATACAAGTCATGTTATGTTACTTATATAATATTATTATATACAAGTTCACTAGTTATGCAGTCCAACGTGTCTTTATGTATATTAAATTTTTCCAATGCGCATATAGGTCGCTGCAAGTAGGTCAGAAAGGCACGCTGTCACCCCAACACCACGCACCTAAATATATTTAGAAGGCCAATTTACGACCTACTTTTATTTAGAAGAAAGATTAAGTCGAGCTTTACTTACACATGGTTAATAGACCCAACACTATTTGATTGACGCGGATAGAAGATTGAAACGGGTAGTACGAGTATATGTAAGTAGATTGTCTTTTATAGAAAGTTGAAAGCAAAATCTAACAACTCTTTCGTTAAATTTGGGTATACCTAAGAAGTTATGTATAACGATTTTATCATACATTGTTTCATTATTGTGCTGTCTATGTTGGATTTTTAATCAATAATTTGAATAAAGGTCAAAATAATACTGTGCATCAAGTTAAGTCAAGGATAAGTTGATTTTTCATGTCGTAAAAACTGTGTTACAATAAATCTGATATTAATTAAACATTTTGCTTTTCTTATTGATTATCAAAGTGGTTATAGACCCACGAAGACAGATAAAGAAAAGTAGAGAGCAAATAATTAGGAAATCGGTCAGTACAAAAGGAGATCATTTAGTAATAAAATGGAAATTGCACAAATTGTAAATAAATGTTATAAGATAAAACCAAATGCTAATTATTGCAATGGTAAATGCATTTAGAGCTTAAAACATGTATTCAATTGAACGTTGTTTTAGAAATAATTATAAAAAAAGAGTTAATTTACTAACAAAAATATAAGTAAGGATCAAATAAAATTGTTATTCGTCGTTATTGAGTAGACTTTGTAATTCGGATATCCGTACATTCTAATCCGGATAAGAAATTCTTTATTACCCGACTTATTTGAATAGTTCGAAAATCAGATATTCCTGCGCAAAGAGCGACTTTTTGGGCCAGAGGAGCAAGGCAGAGAATACTCACAATGCCAGCATATCCGCGCTTCCCATTGGATACCCACGCTATGATAAGCCGGACTCTTACTCTGTCAAAGCCTAATTGGGTTTTGGAGTTCCGTGTTCGCCCTAAACAACGACGAGATAGAAAATGTTCTAGTGGGTATGTCCTGCGTGAACGTGTGTAGACGTGTGTAGGAAACACGTCTGACCAGCCATCGTCAGATGAACAAAAGCTTTCCCTTTCGTGAAAAATCTTTATTGACCTTGAAGGCTATTCCGATGGTGAATCTTCTGTCTCTTATGAGAGAAAGTGATGCAGCGACGCCCACAGTAGAAAATAAGTCTGGCAGTCGCGGTCGTCGTCGAAATACGCTTATAGGAAGCCAAATTCGATAAAAATTGCTTAACTACAAATCGTTGTTTAGCAACCATTCACAAGCAAGTCAACGTTATTCTTTTGATCTACGGTATAAATAATAGTATGTTATATTTTATAAGATATTTCCTAGTGTAAGTGATTTATCGTCATTAAATCTACTCTCTATGAAATATAACCATATGTTCAATATTAAAATGAATGCAACCTTGTATCTTGTTTGCCTTATTATAAAAACCATTAATCTATCTATAGTTTAAAAGCAACCCTAAATTTACTATTATAAATATTATACAATTATAAATATATTGAAATAATAGAAGTCATAATATAATAGAAACTCTCTTGTAAGGATTTTTAGTAATTCCAATTATTTATTAAAAAAATATGTTTTAATTTTTTTTTTATCATTGAGTATAATGTTGGAACAAGGTTTAATAAAATTTCCTGTCTGCCTGTTAATCAATTTGAAAAACTCAAACGTAGTAGTTATAATACAGACATTACCCTGGTGATTTAAAAGGAAAAATGTTATATAATCTGTGAAGCTTGTGCATTCCTTTATTTACTACATAATATTGAAGTTAACGCAGCGTTTTTAGTGCTGTAAAATAATAATTGACAAACGTGGTTTAATATTCTTGTCAAAATAGAAAACTACATTAAGCAAATGTAATGGAATTATACTACAAAATGGCAATGTTGAGAGATTTAAGGCGAGATTATGTGTAAGAGGCTTTTCAGAAATACAAGGAGTTGATTATAAGGTGTTATTTTCTGCTAACCTGAGTTAATTTAACAGAAATTCTGAATAGTCTCTCAAATAGCGCGCTCCTAGGTTGAGGTCCACTGCCCAGCAAGCGGTTAACAGAAGCCATTTCCCTCGGGTATTTCTGTCACTCTGTCTTCCTATTCCCCTCACCAATATATTTTTTTAATGTCATCACCATACGGTTCGGGCGTTGAAGCTTGCTGAAGACATTATTTACACTTCATATCTTAAGAAACGACTTTTTTTACCACTTACGAGCGAAAATTTGTATCCGAAATACAAGCATTACTTTACGGTTGAACCATGTATTGTTCACATTTTTAGTCACGACTTCACCACTGACTATAGTGGTGATATGTTTTCCTGGAGCTAAAAAGGTGTATGGTGACCTAAGAGTAACTTCATATATCCAGATTACTGGATATACAGTAATATCGTATTTTTTCATTATAAGTGTATGATTGCAACCACACAAATTATATAAAAATATCTTTATAATTTGCAATAATTATAAGCACATCCTAGACATTATTACCAGTTGTTTAAATAAAGAATATGTTGTTATTGCAATGCTAAAAACAAGATTAGGATGATTTGATGCAATAAAATGTTGTAAAAATAAGACGCTCCCCGCTCAAAATCAAATCACCAATACGATGGGAAACAAATTACGAGGCCTTCGCTGCTATGATATTGTGTATCACATTCAGAAGCATCAGTACGTCAGATTTATTTGTTGTATTAATGCCTATTTTCTTGCAGTTAGGTGGTTTTAGTATAAGTGCTGATAAACTAAACCAGTTTTATCACAAATTTAACGATTTCCACATTTGATTCAATTAAAATATAATCATTAGGTTAGTTATTGATATTTGGCCACACAAATAATAAACTTAACTTGGCTAATTGCCAAGTTCTTAATTAATTGCAATGAATAAGTCAAAATACATGTTCTGGATACTTGTAAAATTATTTTGTTTCAAAAATACAGGTTTAATTACGGAAAAAAAGAATGTTGATATCGAGAAGTGCAGATTTACAAAATGCATGACCATAGATCGTATTGGAAATTTCTAAGTTCTTGGACTTGCAATACATTTATTGTTTTTCAAAATTTCACTCTCATGATTCATTCAAGGCTCATAAAACGTGCACAACATAAGTGCAAGAAGGCAGGCCTGAGCTGAAATGGAGAAAAGTCCTTCTTATTTAAAGAATACAAGTACACACCATTAGGATTGTTAATATGAGGACGTCCTATCGTAGTGAAAAAGGATATAACTTCGTAACGCTTTCGTAAAAAAATTCTGATACTTTGAACACTCAAATATTCTAACACAAAGCTCACTCTTTTGGTCTTCAAGCGAAACAGTTGTGTATAATGTCACACTTTTCCGAAAAAATATGAAACTCTTTTTACAATTTTTTTATATTTTTGTCTGAAATTGCCGACAATATCCATTTTGCCGACTGACTTATTTAAGATGACTCAAAGCAATATATACAGGTTTCATCATCAATTTTAAACAACCAATGACTGAATTCCATCAATTTTGGCATTTTAAGGCATAAATCGACATTTAGTAGCTACTGGTATTCCGTGAAATCATACGATATTTTGCATTTGACTGGACAGTATGAATTTGCTGACGGGTAAATATTTTGTCGGCAATGTACATATATACCCAACAACAATCATAGCGTCCCTCAGCATGATCTGGCGAACGTTTCAGATCACGTAAAAAATCTTCCATTTATCTTAAATAAATAACACAATTATTATAGTACAGTAGTTAGTCATATATTATCAACAATTGTGAAAATATCAAAACTAATTCCCTGCTTATTTTTTTATTTTGCTGAATACAGGTGTGACATTATTTCTTTATATATGCGAATCATCATCATAAGCGTTCACTATCACCATTTATGTACTCCGTACTGTTTTTAATAGTTTTTATTGTTAGATGATACATTCATAAAATTTAGATTTATACATTCATAAAATATATAAAATTAACTCCAAAAATCGATAATAACATTAACAAAACTGATATTTAGTGCAAATAATATAATTGTAACAGTATTTTAAGCGCCCTTCAGTTTCCAGCTGTTTACCTTACAAAAGCTTGGGTGTCGCAGCAAATTTTCGGATACCTTGTGCAAGTGTAAGTAATTACTTAAGCACTGAATAATGTGAGAGGCCTGATTCAGAGCTTTTGTTCCCTTTGTCTCGTATCGCACGCGGTACTATTATTATACGGTAGTATACAAATTAACATCTCAAATCAGGGCTGCGACGTTTTTAGTATTGTGTAGTTTCCTCTTTGCACATAGTTTGAATTTTTAAACGGAAATTATATTAGAAATATACAGTACTACAATTATTTATTTAGATATAAATTGATGAGCGGGTATTTCTTATGTGTATCTTTCAGAATATTCACGTAAAGATGTTAGCAGTACAGGACTGATTGGTGTAGAGATACATAGGAGAGGCATGTACGGGTCTCTTGCTGAAATAATGATGATGAGACCTACGAATGGTGAAATTGTAAAATAATTTAAATATGTGTACGTAGCAGAAGAAGCAAACATAAATAAGACTAAACATATATAAAGAATATAACAATATGAATAACAGCAACACATATAAGTGCTCGTACATGTGTTAAAATGTGTTACACACATATTACATTTTAACATTTTATTTCAATATTTAAAATTTATATTTTATTTGGATAGACCTTGTTTTATGATATAAGACAATTTAATTAATTGAAGCTCCGCATTGATCTGAAAACTATTTGAGATATGGACCACTTTTAATGGTACTTTTCGTAGCGTAAGTGTAAATGTAAATATGGTGCCCGGTGTACCTCGACAGGCCTCTGTTTAACCTGAAGAATTTACTAGTACAGTATTTATACTAATTGTAAAATTATTATATACCCTTATGATAATCGTACAATAAATAATAATATAAACAAATGAGTTTTGTCAGTTGAAAGCTTAGGTATCTATTTATTAAAACAATGAAGTTCAATGTCCACATAGTTTTCTAATAGTAGTTGTTGCTGTGTTACAGCATTTTTTTAAATGGCACAAGTTGCTCTTAGCAATATAACGTTCGCGTGAACGAATATAATAGTTGCCTTAGAATAAAATAATAAATCAAAACTGTACTTCTTTCGGAAATACAAGCATAATAATTAATACAATAATAAAAAATAAAGAGTTCCAAGTTATCGAATGACACTAATTCAGCAAACAGCTGGTAATGGGGAAATTCGGTGAGAGTCACTGCTAGGAAGGACTGGCGAAATCATTGCGGGCGCCTGCTAGCGCATGCGCGTTCTTCGCGCCTGCGCAAAGACTTAACCTCAATCCCTAGCGTGTTTTTGAATGAATCTCTGTGCCACCGGCCCACTATCGCATTAACGCCGCTTTCGCATTATGGGTGAAAGCGTAGTTTCTTGTAGCATTTATTTTATAACTCCACTGTTTATGTTATAAAAGAATTAATAAAAATGTAAAGTTAATAAAAATAATAAACTTTAAGTTTTGGGAATTTTATTAGGTTATGTCCAAATAATAGTGATTACAGTTTTGAGAAGTAAAATCGACATTCCTAAAATTGTACAATTATGAAAGTATGTCTGATTGCAATCAGATTGCTATTACTTGAGTAATAAACAACATGATTATTTTATTTTTATATGCATAGCAATGAATAGTTAATCACACTAGTAATTTGTCATACGTTTCGACGAAAATATTTGGTATGATATAAAATAAGACTAACATAAATTGTACAAGATGAAAATTGAAAATTCAAATAGAAACTTTCTTTAGTACGTTTTACCAATCCATGTTCAATGAGACCAAGAACCGGCTTCTGGTTATAACTTCTCCAAGATTTGCAAAGATCTTTCTCAAGACTTTTTGTCATGAGATGGAAATTGAGCAATCAGTCCTCCGCGCACTGTAAAGGATTCCGGTCACAGCTTCGCTATCTATCGCTCAGATATAAATTTTACTATTTATTTATTTATTATTACGTCCGTTTTCGAATTATGCACGGAACTTGTTCTACAAGTTCTCGAAATCCCACACTAAACAATAAAAGATTATAGATTATAGAAAGAATTAATCATAATTTAGAATTTTAGGGCAGTTAAATTATTAAGAGAGACACTTATAGGCATTACATGACTGGACTACTAAATATTCAGTTACGTATAAAATCTCGTCTCATATAAACACATTTATATAACAACATGTTGACATGTACGTCTATACTGCAACTTATTTTTAAACATTTCCAATAAAGACTAGTAGAAAATATCTCATGTACAACCATATAAAAATGAGTCCACCTTTAGCTCTGATCTTCCAGCTGTAGTCTTGCGTAATCTCAATGTAGACGGAAGCTTCAAAAACACCGTTTTATTATGAAACCACAACCTACAAATAAAATCAAAACAATAAAGGAAGTGTTGCATATATTCACACCAAAACGTGAAATTACTGCACTAATGCTTGATAAATAGTAAAAAATATAATAATAATTGAATAAATTATTTTTTTGTAAAATATTCTGTATACCTTTGTAGGAATTTAGTGAGCTGTCAACAAAAACACCGTCGGGAAATAAATCTATACTATATTTTTTTGACGTTCGACCTACCTAAACACATGTAAATATTGAAATTCATTTTCGAATTATTATATTATATAGTTTCATATGAAAGACCACGATCAATTCATTTTTTTCACAATTTCCACTTAGTCAAGTTACAAGTAATGTCGTACTATCTTGCAAGATAACAAGTAATTGCGAAAAATACATTATTACGAAATCCGTAACTAAGATAAATTTAATCTCCATAAGAGAGACAAATATCCTTTCATTTCGATTTGTTTAAGCACACATAATTTTGATACAGATAACAATGCGTGTAATACTTATAGGTAGTTATAATATCCGCTTGTTAATTTGTCTTATAAGAGTAATTAGATGCCAATGTAAATGGAAATAACAAAAATGAGGCTCAAACTCAAATCTTTCGAGTACTTTTAGAAAGAGATGGCGCTATGTGGGTTCAAAAACAACATCCCTTTCTAACTGAACTCAAAAAGAGATATGAATTACTTTTTTAGAATACGATCCTTAGTATTGTCATAAATACTGTTTTAACAAAATCCTTTAATAGAAATTTTATTTTTGTTGCATAAAACATTTATTTTGTTTGATATGTATTAAATGATACAATAACAAAATATATTAAAAATATATGAATCTTATTAGCAATATTCTTCATTGGCTGCAACACATTCCTTTAAGCATCAAGGGTAGTTATTGATAGGAGCACGCATCCTTTCATGGGACTGTTCTACGCTGCCTATGTTATGACTTGCTTTATGGGCTCCGAATTATTAAAGCTGTTAAGAGGAAGTCATATTCTCTAAAAATGTTCACGTAATATGTAAACCATAATCCATCAGGACTAAATGACAGCCAGTCTTCAGTTCTGATCAACTCCGATACATTCGTTTCCAATATTTATTATAATTTAATTTAACTGTAAAATAAAAGTGTATGACACGGCACTCCTATAGGCATGTTTTCAAATTATATTTTTATTAATTGTATTTCCTATATTATGTAATGGAAAGTGGCTTCATGAATTATCAATATTGAAGTCATTTTCCGGCTCGGCTCTGTATCTATTTAATACAGGGGAAAAAACAGCCCTTACTGAGTTTCTTGCCGGTCCTTCTCAGTACAAGGTCTCCCGCCGTCGATTTGCGAACCGATGGCGTAGCTTTTCGACTTTCTCAAGTGCTTGTAACAGCCTAGACTGAATAAATGATTTTGAATTTGAATACGGTACTGTTTACCTGAAAGTACCTTGGTAGTAAAGTTCTTGGTTATGTACATGATGTTGTTAAAGGGCTTAATCACCTACTCAAGAATGGTATCTCGAAACATTTGTGCCGATGTTTTTTTACCGTTTTCACAAAAATAAGAATTTTGACATTCATAGTTAACACTCCATACAAAAGTCGGGTAATTTTATATTGTATTTCATTGACTGATCGGGAATCTTTTTTAAAACTTTGAGCACGGTCATTCTGCTTGATAAAATATTGTTCAATTCTGAAAATTCTCATTTATAAAAAACATTGTTTTTAATCTATTGCAACAGAGTAAGAAAAAGAAACTTCATTGTACCTATCAAAAGCAGTACCTATCAAAAATATAATTCAGTTTATCTATTATGTGTTATTATATATATTACGTGTATATTATGAACACTGAATTTTGACGTGTGCGTGTAGTCAGTTACTTAATGTTATTTACTTAATGTATCTAAGAATATAAATCTTTCAGAGAATATATTAAAAAACAGGATGTCCTCATTGTTCAACTTAGTACATTTTAGGAAAAACATAGGAAAAATAAAATTAAAATTTTCCATATGAATCTATTTTTTATTTTCACTATATTCTTGGTATAATACACAATTAAATAATAAATAGTTAATTTAATAGTAACCAGTTGTTGTATGTTGCGTTTTATTACTTATTTTTATATTGTAAACGCTTTTAGCATAAACTTTATTCATTCACTAATCAATCACAAAATGTCATGAAAATTTTAATATAATTTTCAGGCTATTTAGACTTGAATTAAAAATACCCTACTAAATGCTTTTTATTTTAACAATGTATTTTAAAGTCTAAAAAAATGTCTTCAAATTATTTATTCAAATTGTTTAATGTTCTAGAATATATGTATATGATTCAATATTTAACCTTTTATTAACGTATAGAGACCTACTAACCAATTTAATAATGCAGCGAGAAAAACGCCGCGGGGAGCAATTTAAACCAATAACTGTTGTTAACACAGGATGTCACAACACTCAATATTGATTATATGATTTTACGCTACACGTACTGATGCATACACATGTTATGTGATGCATCACAGAGCTAATGAAATGTAGACATGCGTCAGTTAATCTGACTTAAGCTTAAGCTAGAATTTTTAAGTTATTTAATCAACATTTTGAATTAAAGTTCACTCAACAAATATAACGGCTTAAATAGCAAAACACGGGAATAGGCAGACAATGATAAAACTTTTACTAATGTTTCTACAACCACAGCGAAACAAATAATGATTCAATTTAGTTCTCACAGAACTGTAATCTATACTAATATTATAAAGAAAATTTGTTTGTGTAATGAATAGCGGCTCAAATATGGACCGATTCAAATCTTTCACTTTTGGAAAGCTACATTATCCGAGTCATATAGGCATTTATCCAAATCGACAGATCACGGGTGAAATTCTCAAATATTAGCTTTATATCAATAATAAGTGATTCTGAGCAAGTTTTGCGTATTATCTCGAGAAAACGATATTCCATGAACGCGATAAAACCTTGATAAACGACTTAGTGCATATGTAGCCGTGGCAAAAGCTATGATTAACCCTCTATAGACCCAATCCCGAATCACGCAGCTAGCGGGGAACTATTTTTATAATACTTAAAACTTAAGCATATTTTGATGGCGTTGAATGATCAAAATAACTAAGCAATATCAAATTTTATATGTACCGCAAGTTAGATTTAAATCTTGACAATGCTAGTAATTTAATATGGAACAAAAACAAAATTGAGCGAATCAAACTCAATAGAGCTATTTTGTAGTGACAAACAGTTTTCACATCTGTATCCGCGGTGACATTTCAAATTAGCTTTATATAAATAAGTAATATCTGCTAGCGTAATACACAGACTACGTAGTATGAACAACTAGTATGTACGTAGTCTGTGTATGTGCAGATTATAGCCCTAAAGATTTCATAGCTAGATTGGATATTATATGTCATTTACTTTGATTATGGTTGTGGAATATCAAATAACTACATATGAAATCTTAGGTGAAGCGAAAGTCAGATATGTATGACATGTGCAATGAGTTTGTGCTTACAGAACAACACGTCATGAGTCAAATTACGTTACCTTGTGAAACAACCAAGGAACACCAATGTAATCAATAGTTAAAACAACCATGCGATATAAAACTCTTTACGCACATAGGTACATTAGTTACTATACGATTTCTCGACATAAATTCAACAAAGATACTTATAAAAGTAACACTGTACGCTAATGAACAACGAATGATATATTATGAATAAAAAGTGGTGGATATCTGCCTGACATTCAAGTATTTAATGATCACATTAGTATATATATATATATATATTCAGATTATTTCGCTTAAAAGATTTTTATAATTTAGCCTGTATATGGTTGCAGAATTTTAGGGTTCCGTAGCCGAATGGCAAAAAACGGAACCCTTATGGATTCGTCATGTCTGTATATATATATATTTAATAAATACGTCCTTCTCCTATGAATCAATCTCTCCTACCTCCTACTTGAATAAATAATTCAGTACTTTCCGTGTTGATTAAGGAATAGAACATTTCTTGAGTTAAAAATATTAATTCTTTATGATTAATTATAAAATAGAGTTAATTTGATGTTATACCTATACTAAATTATAATTATGATATATATACTATATAGCTATAAATAAATAAAATATAATTAATCATGGTATTATGTCTTAAGTTATCAAGATTAGATAACATTTCAATAACCAAAGAATAGTTCATGAGAATACAAATGAAATCTTTTACATGCGTTCGAAAAAATGTCATAGTTAATGCTCGTACCCTAATTTCGAGTAGAGGTCGAGCATATCTTTAATTAGAGTAAGAGTATATTAAACATTTTTTAATTAAAGCAGCTTATAACGATGCAAAAAAATACGAGAGTATGGTGGTTTCACCACCTACAGATAAGTTCTACTTTATTTAGCTAACAAATATTTTGACAATATTCACACATAAAATTGTAATCTAATATTATGGTATATTAATATTATTCAGATAATTTAACTACAACTTTTTTGGGTCTAGGTCTAAAATTCAATTAATAAAGCGGAATGTTGAATTTGGACACACAATTGATTTAATAAATTGATTAAAAAGAGTTATTATTTGAGAAATTCGTGACATAAAATTGGTGATCATTAAAAATAATAGTGCACCTACTTTTCAGTAGTTACATAGTTGAATATAATGTGTTTTTCTGTCAAACTAAATAATACCTCAATGTATAATTATATTTTCTATATTCAATATCGGCGGCCACGGCCGTGATCAATCAATCAGTCTGTTTACATAAGCGTTTTCCAAACATTTTTACTTTTATGTGAATAAACGGATGATCTATCAATAATATTAAACTTTATTCTTTGGACCTATTTGTTTTTAAATGAAGATAATGACAGACCAGATAATGACAGACAATAGCAGAATCAATTGGTACAAGAAAAAAATGAAATCATGTTATGCTGTTGTTTTCAGGTGATAGTTCAACTTACTTCATTCCTCAATATTTTGGTATTGTTTGTGTGATTCATTATTTGGAAGTCATGCTTTCAGTATAACTCATGATACTCGTATTCTTTGAGTACTATTTATAAATATACATTACTTTCATTCAATGTCAGTATGGACTGGACTTTATAAAAAAATATATAAGGTTGTCATTAAAAATTTGCCTTAATATAATAGTTATCGATGTTATTATTACCAAAACTACACCGAGTTATCATCGAAGTGGGTTGAGCTAAAAGATCCATTATTCGTGTAGATGAAAGGCGACCACGAGCTGTCGTTAACATCTACAGCCAAATTAATAGATCCGCCATCCATCACATTGCCTGCCACTCAGCCTCCTCACGCCACTCGCCATCTCCTCACTACGTTTAGGTTAAGAAACGTGACTTGCCCAAGTGGATCGATACACGCATATAATCGCCAAACCACGGAGGAACGGGTCACGCGGAGTTCCCGTGATCCTCTTTGTCACTCTGCCCAACCACAGAAAATCTTCGGGCCAATTACTCAAAATATGTTGCTACTTCGATTTAATAGGATGGAATATACTTCCACTATATAAAAATGTAGTTTATTATTATATCTAAAACCAAAGTTATTATTATATCTATACAATGCCTCGAAAAGTTGATGGACTCTATTAAGTCAACACCTACTGTCATCAAGTAGCTCCCAATAACATCAACACTATAGGATCCCAATGTGTAGGATTTATCTTAGGAAATCACTATACAACCACGAGAAACGTAAACGTGAGATGCTATATTGCCGCGCATTGCGTCGCCTATGGTGTCACTCACCTGGCACTCGTGACACGTGTGTACGGAGTAGGACTGGTCACAGTCGTAACGATCGAGAATGTCGACGAAGTCGCAGTGCACGCGCGCGACCATCCCGTCCAAGCCAAGGAGGTCGTGCAGCGTGCGCTCGCAGCGCTCTCCGCCGGCGAGGACGTCGGCGCGCGCGCCGCGGTCCAGCGCGGAGGCGGGCGAGCGCTCGCAGCAGGCGCGCAACCGTAGCTCGGCGAGGCGGCGCGCGCGTGCACCGGCCCCCAGCGCGCACAGGTGCGGCACGTCGCGCCCCGTCAGCACTTCGGCCGCGCCGCCGCCGCCGCCGCACGCCGCGCCCCCGCACTCGCGCACGCCGCCCGCGCCCTCCTCCTCCAGGTCGCACGCGCTCAGCCAGGGGTTGAGGCGCGCGAGCGGACTCACGGCCAGGCCCGCGGCCGCCATCAGCAGCAGCAGCAGCAGCGGCGGCGCTCGCATGGCGGGGGCGGCGCCGCTAGCGGGGGCCGGCCCGCCGGGCGCGGCGCTGCCTCATACCGCATCGCGCATGGCGACCTACTCGCGCGGCCCGGGCCGCGGGGCCGCCGCGCGGGGTGGGCGCGCCGCCATGTCGCTCGCTCGCCGCTCGACTGACTCCCCCCGGGCGCGCATCGATCGCCCCGCGCCCCGCACCCGCCGGTGCGCGCGCCCTGCCAGCCTCCGTTGCCGTTATATAACAGTGCGCGCGCACCCCCGAACCCCGCCCGCCGTCGCACCCGCCCTCTACTTCATGGCAAACTTTTACTATCCGCCCAAGCACGGTTTGCAAAACGAAGCAAACCGTGATTGCCGATTGTGAAAGTTCCGTGTTTGCCGGATAGGTAGCGTTTTTTACATGTTTCTATATATTTCTGATATGGTCTGACAGGACTTCAACACCGGTATAATGTGTAAGATTTGGTAAGAATATAATAGCAATATATTGGGGACTCTGGGTATGAATAATTTTAAGACATTGATTTTAACTATCATCGCTATCTACGGGAAAATCAAAAGCAATAGGTAAAGTTTTGTTGGCAGTAATTTAGTAATTACGTTACATGGTACATGGTAATATTGATATATTCCAGTCATTATATTTCACTCTCATTTGCCTTATTGCTCTTACAAAATCCACGGGAACGATATCACTTATGTTCTTACTCCGTCACTGCAGGGATATGGTTACCAGATAAAGTCATGCAAGCTCTTTATAGCACTTCCGAGATCTAATTGAACTCTGTTCGCCTATTGTGAGACCATTTCCTACAATCCTAAACGGGTCTCGGTCTGTATCGTCACCTTCATACAGAAGAAGTTCACAGCATCCTACGTTCTTTATTATATCGCTTTCTTCATTTTGATGCAAACAAAAAATTTTTCACCGTCTGTTGTCTGTAACGTAACCTGTAACCTGATGCTGAATAAAAAGTGGTGTAAGTAACTTATGGGTACTAAGAAAATTACGTAATAATATTATAACACACTTACTATATTACTTATATATTAACAATTAGCAAGGTACCATCATTTGTTGTGTATTGTGGGAGGTCTCCCTTTCCGTAAAAGTATTGTGTTGTATCGTTTTCCTATAACAACGGAGACAGTGAAGGATATCAATATGAGATGATCAAAAATTTCATAACACAGATCTACTATATTTTCTTTATAACAGATCATTTTTGACATATAAGCTATGGGGATGACACATGTTAAGCATCATCATCATTTAGGTCCTTTCTCCCCTAGCTGGGGCAGAGGGCGTCCACAGTGAGTCTCCATCCCGCACGGTCGCCTGTTAAGCCTGCCTTCTTAAATTGTGAAGACTAATACATTTCTAAACAATATATAAATAATGTTTTAAGATTTATTTTTACTTTCAAATATTAACTCTTCAGATAAAATCAATAACATCCTGATAATTTCCATACAATTTATTTTAATTGATACGATTACCGCAGCGATTGATTGATCGGATACTTCGCAACAGGTCACGGGATCGATTCCCGTACCGCACGCAACAAGTATTTTCTATGACCTGCAGAAGTTTATTTTGATTTAAGCGTATATGCATATGAGTTGCCATGTTTGTAACTGTACCCATGAAATAGATAAGAAAGTTCTGGAATGAGTCGTTGTTTAAGTGTTTAAAAATAAAAAGTAAGGTATTTTTACGGTTTATTAAAGTTTATTAGTCAGTGGGAAGGTACCTTGCAACTAACATTATACGTTGTATTTGGAAACGCATAATTTACCTTACCTTTTAGCTCCTGGTTTCAACAAGTACAATTCACATTCAACTGAGAAATAATTTATATTTTGCCAAAATATTAGAAATGATTTACATTCATGCATACATATTCTTTACATTTTAGTATACTTATAGGTTTTTCTAAATTGACCTAGTTTCATTAACTACATCTTATTAAATTCATATGTTTATCAACATGAGCGAGCCGTGCCATTGTAAACTACTAAACAAAGAACCATAAATACTGAACGCGCGTGTCTGTATAATCTGGCAAGTGACATTGCTGCCAATCACAGACTTACCACAAATAGACTTATTATTTTATGATTGAGACGCCAAATTATACTACATTATGGGAATGACAAGGACGGATATAATTATTTTTATTCTTATCGGCGTATCCACCTTTTGTGTGGCCCGTTGTCAGAAATCAGTCAGTTGTAGGTTAAACAAAACTAGAGCAATCTTAATAGACATTTTAATTTAAGTATAAAAAACTATGGGACAGCGATTGGGTAAATAACAATACTAGTGCTTTATTTGAAATAAGAAAATCTGTATTTGTAAGAAAACATATAGGTACAATTTAACAATAGAAGTGACCAACTTTTGTTAAATATAAGACCACACAAATTTAACCCACATACACCTTATAACAAAAGAAAATAGACACTAAACGTATAAAATGTAATACCGATTTAACTGTAAAGCACTTCCATGTAAAATGTCTATTCTTCAATCAAGGTAGAATTAAAGTAAATTTCACAAAAAAATTAAATCAATATCTAAATGAATACAAATAAGAAGAATAATGAAATACATTTAAGTTTCTTAAGTTAATTGATTATTATAAAGAAATACAAGTAGTTCTGAACTGTGGTCACTAATGACATTCGATGATTGAATTTAAAAAAGAAACTAGAGCAGGATGAATTCAGTGGTATGTTTATAATAAGTGTTCTTCCTAAGCTTCATTATTTATAATAATATATATATTATAAAACACATCTATACTTTTACGCTTTTGTTACATATTTTTGTTAATTCTCTTTTAATGAAATATACTATTTTGTTCTGGTCACATTGAGACAAACATTTTTGAATTATTGTTTCCAATAAACCTAATATCGTGGTAGTCGATCGTAGTCGATCGTAGTAGTCGTCGGTACAAAGTTCGGCGACATGGCCGTCCATTATAACGAGATTCTGGTGAAAGATGAGAAGGACAAAGTGAGAGAGTACCTCTGATTTGGCCGCAAAATAATCGCCATGTGGCATGTTGAATCGACGATCATTGTTCTAATAGTTGTGTCGGTAAATGGCCTGATAACGAAGAATTTCGAACAATATCATAAAAGGCTTTCGCTTGATAGATGTTCAATACTCTGCCAAGAAAGAATTGAAACGTTTTTATTAGTGCGTCATAGTGGAAAATTAAGAGCTTTCTTCAATATTCAAAAAATGTATATATGACTACAATCTGGCTAATATGAGTGCCAAGTTTACATAACTTTTGATACGAACGCTACCAAAGTTTTATTGTTCTAAACTTAAACATTTTTTTTAATTCCCATCTATCGATAACTTACGTTATGAGACATTATTGCACAAAAACTATTTTTAAAATATTCAGCCAGTAAGCGCCTAGAAATACCAGTCAGTCACCCAAGGGTGTTCCTTTTTAAGTTAAGACAACTTAGAGCATACCGATAGCTTAGGATTCTGATTAATGACTAGATATAAAATCGATATATTTATTGATTTTCAACTCATGCATATTTGTATTCGCTGAAACCACAGCACAGTACATGTATCTTTAATTTTTTTTTTATTAAGAAGAAGTCGCAGAAGGCTACTTGGTCCAGGCTGTAAGGCGGATGCGTCGTCAGTTTCATATTTGAAGATTTTATAAAGGCTTCTGTTCCCTTAGCGAATGTGAGGATACATTATCATGATGAAGGTGGACATTGCTTCGAGGACGCTTTTCGGGAACTTCTTCTAAAATTCTGAGCAAAATAAATTTGCTGCCAAATTGCCATGCCAATTTGCAGCCAGATCTTCAAACGATATTGTAGTACTCGTATAATGTCCACACTTGCCAAAAAATAAGCAACCTTTTGTTACCTAAGCTTCGTCTTTTCTTAAACTTCGTCGGCAAATCTTCAAAAGGAAAAAACCACTCTATTGCCTTTTTCTTTGCGCTTACAGCAGTTTCAACACACAGGTTTTGTCACTTTTCTTCATAATATACACAACGTCTTTCGATTTGTTTATTAACTTTTTTATCATTTTACGGCACCACTGGACAAGTAGTCTTTTCTGGTCCTTCAGATACACGTCTAAAATATGTTGCATTTGGTTCATTATAATATTCAAATATGCCGACAAGTTATCTTTTCATCAGTTTTATTAAGTTATCGTATGTTATTAATATACGAAGGAATCTGTTACCGCAACTACTCACCAAGCATCATGTACCTACCTCGTCATGAAGATGGTCACGTATACATAAAGTTACGACACGGTGCTTCATCACTAGATGCCAATTCTATGGTCTCTCTAGGAACTCTCTTATTGACTTAAACCATAATGAAAGTTATAAAAAATTATTAAATGAAAATGTTCACGGGTTGAATTTTGATAGTGACATGCAATTATCGAAAGGACACCACAGTAAAAATAATCCTCCCAAAAAGTAGAATTTTCGAAATCCATAATTGTTTTATCATTATTTTAATGTAGATGGTCAGATCCAGAAACTATTAATATGACCCACGTAATGGCAGACTTGTATCATAACATTGATAATACTATTTATTAAGATAACAATTATATTACATCTATTCTGCTGTATCAGAATTTCCTTAGAAGAAAAGAAAACTCATTATATAATTTGAACAATCCAAAACGTGAAGGGTTTTTTCGACTAGCCAGTCTGTTCTAGTTTTTGCACAAATAACTAACCGATTTATCTAAACTAATAATAAAATCTATGGGTTGTAGGTATATGATATTATTCTATATAATAGTAATATAAATTATATATAAGAATACTTGTGATTTACAGAACTGGAAAACATCTTTCATTGTTGAAAAGCAATAATATTAAAATATAGGCATTTCAATTAGAACGCTTTTCATTGTTAATTAATATTGTAATTAGGCAACGTTGGTAAACACCGGAGCATTATGATTACGTGACGTCTAATAGTTGCGTCCCTCTTGCACACAAAGGTTTACGTCAGAACTCTTGCTCTCTTTCACGTGACGTAATGCTCCCGCGCACTGGTCTGTGCATTCATTCGCAGTGTAAACAGCGCGAGATAGTAACGTAACTTAACATTTCACCATAAAGTTGTTGCAGTTATCGTATTTTAGGTAATGTTTCCAAGTTTAACATTATTTCGCAATCGTTATTACTAGCCAGTCAAAGTGACATGCGTTGAACATTATTGATGTGGAAATCAGACATCTAAGTGAAGGTTAAAGTTTTGAAATGGACGCAACAAGTAAGTTAACTGGTTTATCATTTAGTTAAATTATGATATTTCGTTATAAACTAGAATAAAAAATTGATTAGAGAATATATAGACAAAAGAAAATTAGCCAAAATATAAGTTTTAAAAATTTTATACATTATAAACTACATACTTAACAAAACAAACATTAAAATAACACTTTGATATATGACCCCATGACACAATCTAATTAATATATAAAATTTTACAATAAATATATAAATTATTAAGCCTAAATATTTATCACTTACAAATTATACCTTAGTAGACTCAATTTATATTAATCATGGTAGGTAGTTTGGTATTTGTACATTGTTGTACTCAGATTGAAAGTAAATTGCAAATTAGCTATTTAAAGCTTAAAATTTGTTCATTAATTTTACAAAATATACATAGTTGATTGTTATTAAAAAGGTAAAAAGTTTTAATAAACCTACTTAAATTTTTACCCAAAAGGTGCTCTAGCTTTGGATAATCTCTAAAATACAATAATAAGGCATCATCCACTCCATCACTTTCAATTCTGGTAAAACCTTGCTAGTCACGCCCTAATTACATCGTAATATTCCGACACGTCTACGACTAGGCCAATCAAAAATATTTTTTTTAGAAACTCGTTTACCTTTAATCGTTAAAACTTATAAATAGTAATGAATTTATGCAATTAATAATATCTTATTTTATAATATATGGTTTAAAATTTTATAGAAAAAATATCCAGAATAAAACCATGGGTGCCCGAAAATGAAACAATCAACTATCAAATTTCTTTAAATTGTCAAAAATGTTTTTATATCTTTTAATAGCTATATCGATTAACCATTTAGCATTCAAAACTAAAATAGCAACTGACGAATAACATTGCTTCCTGAAATTTGATATATCCTGATTTTAATAGCTTGTGCCAAGTATGAATTAGAATATTCTCAACATTTTTTATCCTAGGAATATCCTTACGTTAGGATCAAAGGCTTTATCATAATCCACAAAAACCAAGCACAGTGGCAGATTAAACTCTTCGGTCTTCTGTATAACGTGCTGCACAGCATTTGTATGTTGTCGCCAAGGCCAAGGTCGTTAGATTGGGCGATTGATGTATGCCATCGACACGTTCTGCAGTACCGCCGGGCACTTGGAGCCTACCCTGTATAGAAAATAACTTAAGGAGGCTTTTGAGCTGTCTCCCACCACCTTCGCCCGGTGCCCGGTTAGTAAGGAATTTGCGGTCATACATATTAAAATGTAATTAAATGCAACCAACATCCCAATATACATATAAGCTACTACAAAAAAAGCAAACCTTTATGATATTTTTTATTTGTAAGTTGGAGTCCCAACACTTACGTACTCTCACCATTTTAATCACTTGAAAGTGCTCAAATCAAACGAGTATTAAGAAATACACTGTTACTGTCGCGAAAGATTGTAATTCTAAACAATAAAATAGTAGATAAAATAGACAAATCTTTAATTTCTTCTTAGTAACACTTAACATTCTTATTGTCTACTTGCTTCCGCCCGCGGCTTCGCCCGCGTGAAATTAGTTTTTGTCAACTATGAGACCTACGTACCAAGATTCATGGTCTTATCTTCAATTCAACCTCTAATTCAGCCCAATTTCAAAATGCTAGAACAAACGACTTTTTGTTTCTTATGACGTGATATTTGACGAACTTGCATACTAATTTTCAACCCTTATTTCACCCCCTAGCTGGCCGAAATTTCAAAAATGCATGAACAAATGTTTAATGATTTCTTATCAAGTGCTTAAATATAAAGTTTCATGGTTTTATCTTTTAAAATTAAGAAATCCCATACAAACTTTCAACCTCTATTTCAACCCCTGCATCCCTTTTTTTCGAAGTAAAAAGTGTATGTTCTGTCTCAAGGTCTAAAGATTGCCTGTACCAAATTTCATTAAAATCGGTTGCGAGGTTTAAGCGGGAAAGCGTAACAGACAGACAGACAGAGTTACTTTCGCATTTATAATATTAGTTGGGATAGAATGGGCCTTTTGTACATGTTTTGGGATAGAGAAATAGGTAGAGTATTTTTAAATGGCGATACCTACTCATTATAAGAAGCTGTTGCGAAGAAATAACATTAACGAAATATGAGTAAAGAGTAAGAGTTAGGTGAGTTCTCTGTGTTATACTATAAGAACTTGACCGTAAAGTAAAAGTGATTAAGTGAGACTATAAGAAAGTACTCGTAATATGTAATTAAGCTGATAATAATGGTGGCTTGGGAAGGACTGTGAGGGGTAAAATGGTGGGAATCCTTAAGGGGATATAGTTTTCCCTTGTATAATATACATATATATATATAGAATCCCCCTATATGTGAATAGAATGTCTATATGACAATAAGGTTTCCTTGTGTAAACATATAAGTAGAATTCCTCTGTATGTGAATAGAATGTAGATATGAGAATAAGGTTTCTTTAATATACAGGCATATAGGTAGAATATTCTTATGTGTTAATAGAATGAATAAGTATGCGAAGTAGAATAATGTTACTCCATATGATTGTTGTATATATTAGAAACATTTGTCGTCCCATTTATATTAGAATACACTTGTACCACATAAACTTGTACCACAGGTTAACATATATATAACGACAGTTACCTCTTATTCTAACACTACTCCGGTTGATTGGCTATCGGTTCTCTGTATCGTAATATTTGTAACGGGAGACGCGAGCTGCTGGACATAGCCCACTAACAAGGATCTTCATACTGATATGTCCTGTACTGCTCGTGTATTGCTAGTTCATCTGGAAGATCTAATAGCGCTGCAATTTTCAGCTTATGAGTGCCACTCCAGGTTCGCAATGCTTAGGTGTATATATAGGCCCTGGTTATTCTGCGTATTTCTGATTCAAGCACTCACAGAAACTCTGCGTAGAGCACTCTTCATTGACGTTTTACGTAGTTTTGATACTCCTTACAAGACCCTTAATAAGTAGCCAGATTTCAGTCCGACATATCATCACTGGCAATACAGACGAATCAAAGACGTTTATCTTGACTAAACTATGTACGTAAATAATTATTACATATATGTAATATATGTAATATTGAAGCTTTGGCAAACAAACCTAGTTCAGCGGCTTACGCAGTAAAAAAGATTAGACTTTTAACTAATGTTGAAACGGCAAGAATTGTTTATTTCAGCTACTTTCATAGTATTATGTCCTATGAACTGCTGCTATGGGGATCAGCGGCTAACATTGAGAGTATTTTCCTTTTACAAAAAAGAGCGATTCGTGCTATCTACTGTTTACGGGCTAGAGTATCCCTAAAAGAATTATTCAAAGAAATTAAATTTTAACTGTAGCTAGTCAATATATATATATGATAATTTCGTTTTTGTATATAGAAACTATAATAATTTTAACAAAAAACAGTGATCTACATAATGTGAATACTAGAAACAAAAATAAACATGCCGTGCCGTTCAGACTCCATAAAACTAGCTGTTCGTTCTTGGGGAAATGTATATTCTACGTTTAACAAGCTTCCGCAAAGTGTCATTGATCACTTTATATAAATTTAAAATCCATATCAAAAAGATACACATGAGTAAAGATATTATAAAGTAAGTGACTATCTAAATGATCACGTGTTTGATAACAACATTATTTATAATATTGTATTATTTTTATATGTGTATGTAAACATACATACGACTGTAATCGTATTAGGTATGATTGTATCTTAATTTTGTATTATTATATTATATTATTATAATGATTAAAATTGAAAACAGGAGATAAAAAATAGACCTTCCGAGTTTCTTGCCTGTTCTTCTCGAGAAGGCTCTCCCAATTTCCGAATAGGTGTAGAGTCAATATATTTTCTCCTTGTTCGTACGTACGCACAAGGTTTTTTTTAGCTTTTCTTTTTTTGGCTTTGTTTGTTTTGATGTCAAAAAGTGCCTGTAAAGGTATATGTTGAATAAAGATTATTTTGATTTGAATAACTTCTTTTCAGTGGAAAACAAAATAGGGATGCCGCCGCCATATCAGCCGACTATGCCGAATCCGGTACCTCCTCCACCTTACTTCGGTAACGACCCTCCGCCTCCACCGGGCTTCACCGCACCACCATCTGCACCGCGAACAGCTGTTATCACAACCCCTCCGCCAGTAGAGAGAGTCAAGATGGGACCAGGACCTACGGGAACCATTTGCTCGATCTGCCACAAATCGATTGTCACACGAGTCGACTATGTATCTAACAATCGCACACACATATTTTCTGCAGCCCTCTGTATTGTCGCTGGGTACGTAATAAATTAGAATTATAAATTGGATATAAAATTTAGAAGGACTAAGAGAAATTCATGTTTTAAACTGAAACATTTGAATATCACGAAAATCTTACCTGATGGCAAGTAATTTATTTATTTATTTATTAAAAACACAAACAGATGGTTATCAATACATATAAAATAAGATATACAGCAGTTTTGTACAAGATACCATCCCAAAGTAGTGTTTACAGCACGACAAAAGAAACACAGCTTACTAACAAACTCTTAACAAGAGTTCACACAATTATCAAAACAGTACTACTATACACACTATATAAAAGTAATATACAACAATATATACAAATATACATACCAAGACCAAAACAAGAACAGGACAAGGCACAGCCGCGAAGCATCGCAGCAAGACCCATCGTCATTAATATTTCGAAAAATTACGAAGCATCACCCAACACCATCCGCCGCAACTGTGCCTTAAACACTGTGTACTTATAAAAAATGTCTAACTCGCTGCATTTGCAACACAGTTCATTATAGTCCCGACACACTCGATATAGGGGGTTGTGGAATGCTCTTCGCGTGTCACATATAGGTACAACAAACACCACTTCTCTTCTGGCTTGCCTACCTCGTATGGTAGGAACTTTTAAGTTGATAGATGAGAGCAATGTAGATTTTGTCACATTGTTCAAGATTTTATGTAACGATAACAAGCTCAGGTAGTCTCTGCGTTTCTCAAGCGTAGGGACCCTGTAATACCTTAATCTATCATCATAGGATCTAAGTTGATATTTAAGTTTAAAACGATAACTAACATGTCTCAAAAAATTTGACTGAACTTTCTCTAAAGTTTGTATGTGTACTTTATAAAATGGGTTCCAGATCATCGATGCATATTCAAGTTTACTACGAATCAAACTATTAAAAAGAATGAAATAAGATTTGAAATTTCTGAAATGTTTACATGTTCGAAGCAGAAAACCCAGAATCTTATTACAAGACGTCGACATATTATTGTAATATTGTTTAAAGTTTAATTTTTTATCAAAACATACTCCCAAGTCTCTAATCGATTCTGTTAATGCTAGATCTTGGCCACCGATGTGGTATTGATAAGGGTTTGAGTCTTTAACTTTGGTGTAGAACATCATAACGAAACATTTGGCTACATTGAGGAAGATACAATTACTCTTACACCACTTTTCAAGGCAGTCAAGATCACGTTGAATATTTACCATATTATTATCTTCATTTGATGAGATAGAATTATAAATCTATAGATCGTCGGCATACAGCAAACACCTACATCTCAGCTACTATCTTACATTTTACAATTTCAGTATAGCATGATTCTTATATTTAGAGAAAACACATATTCTACCGTTATACATTAATATTTTAATTGCTGCAACTGACTGGAAATCTAAAGCTGAGTCTTGGTAAACTTAGCACGAATCATTGACGTAGGTAACAACATGCAATACGAGGCGGCGACGGTTCTGGGCGGTCCCCCCCTTTCGAGATCCTGGCCGACATGTACGCGGTGATGTACAACGCACCGCGACATGTCGGTCGGGGGGCGACGGGGGGAGTCCCCGGCACCAGCGCACGGAATGCACAGCGGGAGTTGGCACCGACGGGCCGAGAGGGCCTGGCGTGCGCAGCTAGAGCGTGGGGGCTGCGTGCGTCAGCGCGCCGTCGGTGCGGTACTCCCGCACTTCGAAGCTTGGCTCTGCGGGAGGGCGGAAGTCACCTACCGCTTGACTCAGATACTCACCGGACATGGTTGTTTCGGTGAGTATCTGAGTCGAATAGGGAGGGAGGACACGACACGATGCCACCATTGCGCATCCGACCTCGACTCGGCCCAGCACACGCTGGCGGAGTGCCCCGCTTGGGACTCCGAACGCCGAGTCTTGGTCGAAGAGATCGGGCAAGATCTGTCTCCGCCAGCGTTGATTGCGGCAATGCTGGCGGATGAGGGAGGTTGGAGGGCTGTGGCCTCCTTCTGTGAAGCGGTGATGCTCCAGAAGGTCGATCCCGCTCGAAGAAGGCGGCGTCGGGCCAGATAGCCTGGCCTGAGGCGCCGCCACGGGTCGCTGGCGGGCGCGACGCAGTTCGTGCCCGTGGAGGCGACCCGGGAGGGACCTCACCCCGGATGGTCGGGGGATGACGTCGTAGGAGGTTGGAGGGGAGGAGGCGGCAAGATCACTCCTCCCCGAGAAGGGCTCCCCTAATGCACCCAGGGGTGCAAAGGCCAGGGGTCCTCAGATGCGATACTTGATCCTGAGGGCCCCCTACAACGCCAGAGGATGGCCATCGCTGAGGTTTTTAGTGGGTAGGCCTCCCCCTTCTGGGGAGGAGAGCCCCACATAACCACCGGCTCTCCGCAGCCGGGGTATGCAATTCAATGCATTTTCCTCAGCGTAACAAAAAAAAAAAAAAAAAAAAGGTACACATGCAAGTAATGTCAATAGACATTTCAATTGACGGTCATTCCGTGCATGTTTAATACAAAGTTTGATGGTCTGATGCATATTCCGATCTTACTTTGCACATTGAATGAGTGAAACGAAAACAATATATTATAATAGTGTAGGTATTAAAATTGTTAATCTGGATAGTATAATCGTATTTTATGCAATCGTTGTAGGTACATATTAGAAAGGTTAAACACTAATCGCAAAAATCTAATAAAAAATGTGTAAAGAGAATAATTTAATTAATGGAAACTTAAAATCATTCCATTTGTTTGACAGATTGTCTCTAGTACAAGTACTTTTTTTCAATTACTTAACCGACTAATGGCTTCTGTGTGTATAATATGCTTTACCTTTAATTTGACATTTATTAATTATCTAGTTATGAGTTAAGTCTAGTAAATAAGTTATCTATTATATATAATATA
Organism: Scirpophaga incertulas; assembly: GCA_036419045.1. NCBI lineage: Eukaryota > Metazoa > Arthropoda > Insecta > Lepidoptera > Crambidae > Scirpophaga > Scirpophaga incertulas. Next base: position 16,698,535 of record CM071633.1, read on the forward strand.
GGCCGCTTGATTTAGTTGTTTCTTAAGTCGGAAATTATGTTGTAAAGTTATTATTAATCGTGAAAACGTCAACTTATGTGCTCCCACAATATTAATCTAAATATCTCTGTTAACTACATAATTGTCCTAATGACACATCTTGATGACATTACGTTGTAACAAGTAATGTTGTGAGAACTTTTATAAAGTCATATTAAGAATATTGTTTTAATAGTGTATTCTTTTAATATCCATTTAAAAGGCATTCAAGTATAAGAGTAAATAGATTAAATCCTTACTAATATGTATTGTAAATCGGAAAGTGAGTTTGTTTGTTTGTTTATTTGTTCCGCTTTACGCCGTAACTACTGAACCGATTGCTTTGAAATTTTGCAGACGTAAAGATAAAAGTCCTTTTGTGTGTGTGTCAGCCTAGCTTATTTACGTTGACAGATAGACATACTTTGAATTCTGACCGAGAAACCAAAATTATAAACGAAAGAAATAAAACCGGCCAGGATTCCTAATATCATAGACAATGAGTACTAACCATAGGCAACATAAGGCATGTAACAGCTGCACTCTTAAAAACTGTGAAGCTCATAAGTAAAATTATTTCTTTTTACAGATGCTGTTGTGGATGTCTTGTACCGTACTGCATGCGCTCGTGCAAGACCGCGAACCACTACTGCCCAGAATGCAACGCCTACGTGGGCACTTACATACCTTCCTAAACTTAGCCTCTGTGATCTTAGTTTAAACTGTTAGTTTTTTTCTTATTTGTAATGCGTTGCTTGAGTACCATCTCAATATGATATGTTTATTTATATAAGGTCATTACCTATGAAATTGACGTTTTAAATAGAGGTTTATATCGAAATTGCTTTTTCTATACTAACTTTTTTATTATTATATTAACAACGGAAGCTAACCAAAAAAATATATAAAACGTTTACATGCATCAATAGATATTAATCCTAACTAATAGCATAGTTATTTTAGACAAAACGGTTATTTTAATTATATTACGATCTATAAAGTACTCGTACATACAAATTTCTATAACGAAAAATTATAGTTTACAAAAACAGATTTTTTTTTCAAATTAAATTAACAAAAAATTTCTGGTTTCATTGTTAAGCTACATCAAATAACTACCTTAAGTCATCGTTTATTATAAACTTAGATCAACAGGAAACTAACAAGTTTTTTAGGTACAAATCAAATATACTTACAGTAAGAAATTGTGATTTTCATATATAGCTTAGTATTTGTGACTGCGGTAGTAGGTTTAATTATACTCTTATTATCAGTTATTTCATCTCTATTGCATATTTCCAATTTATTGCAGACTCTTTGTGATATATTTATGTTTACGCAGAATCGCCTAGTCTTAATGTATTAGCAATATCTCTCAACAACGGCCCTGGCGTTGCTATTATGTTTTATAATGGTTTATAGTATTTATTTTTCTACCTACGTTTTTGTACACTTGTTCGGCGTAGGACAGAATTTGTATACCCTTTTTTACTTTTATTAATATACTCTTTTTTTACGTTCACGGGCTAGCTAGTCGTTTTAATGTAATAAATCCCAAAAATAATACCTGGACCAATCCGCCACAATATAGTTATAATATAAATGTATTTTTTTAATATTTACTAAAATACAAACAGTTTGTGTTGAATCAGTACATATTATAGCAATGTTAAGGTCAATATAAATAAGTTAAATATTATGCTGATGCTTTTTACATACATTTATTTATTAAGTCGTCGGAGATGGATGTACATCAAAACATTACAATTTGTTTACAAATCAGTTTTTTGTTATAAGAATTTATTGTAAATAGTAATGAAACATATATTTTAAATAGACAAATATATTAAGCAGACATTTTAAAAAACAACAAAAAATACTGACACGGAATCAGTCAAAGATTATTCGTGCAGCCAGTACTACAACATACAACACGCCTCTTAATCTTGAATGACTTCCAGCATGTCACTAACAAACAACTTATGCTTACAGTTGAGTAACGCCTAGTAAGAGCGTCAGCAATCATTTGCTCAGTAGGCATATACATTAGCTCAATGACTTATTATCAATGGCCTCTCGTATATAGTGATATCTAATGTCCACATGCTTGGACCGCTTGTGGAACACTGGATTAACGGCAAGTTTCGCAGCTGACTGGTTATCACTATACAGTGTTGCAATATTACTCTGCCCTGACAGTTCATAAAGAATTGCACGGACGTATACCGCTTCTTTAGCTGCTTCAGATAAAGCTATGTACTCCGCCTCGGTAGACTAAAGTGCAACGCAAGTTTGCTTATACAACCCAGGAAATAACATTTCCTCCTAACTTTAAATATACCCCGTATATATTTGCGATCAGCCCATTAGCCCAATTGGTAAACCATAACACGGAATTTGTCATGCTCAATACTTTTCTTATATACAAGACCTAAATTAATTGTGCCTTTTAAGTAACGCAATATGCCGTTGGCCGCTGTAAAATGTTCCTCTATGTAGCAGTTATTATATTGACTAAGAAAGCTTACTGGCAAATGAAATGTCAGGTCTTGTAGTAACAGATAAGTACATCAGGCAACCTATCAACTCCTGATATGGTAATCTACTATCATAAGAATTACTATAAGAAAACTTCAGACCTACGTCTAGGCGTTTTAGCAACTTTACAGTCATTCATACCGAACGTTTAAGCAATTTTTCAATATAGACTTTCTGATTAAGCTTCAATTCAGTACTATTTCGCTGAACTGTAATCCCTAACATATGTTTAACTTCACCTAACTCCTTAAAATAAAGTTAGACTCAAGTGATTTTTTTAACTTCTAAGCAAAAGCATCAAAATTGTAAAAAAACTAAAAAATCATCAATATATAATGCATTATATATGATTTTCTTACCCGCTCGGCGACTAAAAATACAGCTCTCATGTTTGCTTTTGTTTTTGCTCTCATGTTTTTTTGTAGTTCACTGCGAGTAAAAGCTCCTTTACCTTGTCAAACCAAGCACGAGACGCCTGTTTCAACCCGTACACGGCCTTTTTGAGTTTGTACACTTTATGCTCTTCCCCTTGTTTCATAAAACCTTCTGGTTGTGACATATAATTTTCCTCACCCAAGTTGCCATTCAAAAAAGCAGTTTTAACATCGAGATGATGTAGTTTTAAATCTAATTCGACTGCAAGAGATAGTAATATCCTCAAGGAGCTATGTCGTACAACTGGAGAGTACGTATCCATGTAGTCAATTCCGAATACCTGGGTAAACCCTTTGGCAACCAATCGTGCCCTATAACATGCTATTTTACCATTAGCATCACGTTTAATTTTAAAAATCCATCGATTCTTTACAATATTTTTATCTATCGGTCTGTCAACTAGTACCCAGGCCTCGTGATTATTGAACGAATCGATTTCGTCTTGCATAGTTATTCTCCACAGCTTGCTATCACTCGATTGTAAAGCTTCTTTGACAGTTCTCGGCTCGTTCAACTCTACCTCAAGCGCAGACATCGTCTTTGGTAATCTCGATCTTAAATTATAGGCTGGTCCATCAACATGTGGATCCCGTGGTAAACAGCCAGTATCAGTGGATGAGCTAGGCATTGCCTCCACAAATTCGATTTCAGGCATTGTCGTAATCTCACCACCACCCTGACTATTGACAGTTAGTAAAGAAGGAATCTCCGCCTCAATCTCACCGTCAGGCTCATTTCCAGCGTGACACTCATCGGTGACTGCGTTATCACAAACTGGAAAGAAGATCTCCACAGTCCGTTTGCCATGGATACCTGGAAAAATAGTTTTGTTAAAAACAACATTACGACTTCTAAATACTTTCTTTTCCATTAAATCATACAGCCTATAGCCATTATTTTCATAACTAAGAAATACACATTGCTTACTTTTTGGTTCAAGCTTATTTCGCCTTACTTTGTCAATGTGTGCAAAAGCTTCGCAACCAAACACACGTAAATGTTTCAAACTAACCTTTTTGCCTGTCCAAGCCTCCTCAGGTGTTTTCCCCGAGAACCTTTTCAAAGGTGAAACATTTATTAAATATGCAGCTGTATTGGCAGCCTCTCCCCAAAATCTATGGTCTAACCTTGATGTGTAATGTGTCCGATTCAGTCTTTTCGAGCAACCATTCTGTTGAGGGCTGTACGGCACAGTTACCTGGTGAATAATCCCCTTATCTCTCAAAAAAAAGTTAAAGGTCCTCTGTTCATGTATTCAGTACCATTGTCCGACCTCAAAATTTTAACTTTTTTATCGGTTTGTGTCTCAACAAAATTAATAATTTTTTTTGTGTATTTACTCAGCTCGCTTTTATATTCCAGGAAATAAACAAACACCTTCCTTGTATGATCATCTAAAAAAGTTAGTATGTACTTTTTGCCTCCTAGCGATTTCACCGGCAGCGGACCACACAAATCGGTATGAACTAGATCCAACCGCTTTGCCACCACAGACTTCTCAGGGTTGCAAGGGAATGGAAATCGAGCCTGTTTTCCCTTTAAACAAACATCACACGCAACGTCCTTGCAAGGGTTATCCTGGAAACTAATATCATTAGCATGTACCTGCCTCAAAAGCTTCATATTGCTGGGACTCAAATGACCAAGTCTCTGATGCCAAGTTGCACTGCTAACAGTTAGATTCGCCCTTAGACTGCATGTCTGAAGTTTATATGCACCACCTACGTCATTTGCCTTAATTAATACATCGCTTAGAGTAGAAATTGTACAACCATTAGTATCAAAACTTACAAAAAAAACCGTTCTTAATTAACCGCGGCACAGATATAAGATTTACAGATGATTTAGGTATATACAACACGTTAGTTAACATCATGTTATTGGACAACTAAACATTACCTGATCCTGTACACTGTAGTTTATCTCCACTAGCAATAGTAATTGAACCACCATGTGATTCAAAATCTACCATTAATTCACGTATGCTAGTCATATGGTTTGTTGCTCCTGAGTCTACATACCATGAAGATACCGAGCTCTTTCCAGTACTGTACGCAGACCATACACAGTTCGCTGAAGACTTCTCCTCATTTTGACAGTCCTTCTTCAGATGTCCTTTCTGTCTGCATTTCCAGCACCACGGCTCCCACTTGCCACTAGAGTCCTTGGCTTTTAAGTCTAATTTGTGATGCTGCGCTTTTCTCGTTCCAAGCATTCACTTGTGTCTCTACGAGCAGTCCAATTTTGATCCTTTAGCAGTTTTGATTTAACCAGATCATCTGTAATGGCAGCTCCAGATTGCTCTAGTGCCATGATCATGGACTCGTACTCCATCGGTAAACCTTTGAGCATAAGTGCACCAAGAAACTCGTCATCAACTGGTTTGTTCATATTAGCCAATTGTTGGGCCAGCGACAAAACTTCATTGATATAAGCTTCCATGTTAGCAAAGTTCTCAAGTTTGACGGCGCACAGGTTCTGAAGAGTACGTACTTTAGAACCGAGTCCTCTATCATCATATGCACGTTCGAGTGCCATCTAGGTATCTTTGGCTGTTTCAGCCGACGTCAAATGTGAAAAACATGACGTTTCGACGCTCAAACAAATTTTTGATTTAGCAATTTCTCTATACCTCACTTCGGAAGATGTTGTATCATTCTCACCATAACCGCAAATACAGATCCATAAATTGTCGTGAATCAGTGCATTTTTCATCACAAATTTCCATTCCACGTAATTTTCACGTCCGCGTAATTTTTCATGAGAAAAATACTAATTTTTATTATCCGACATATTTACAACGTTTAATATTATTCTAGGCCCATAACCTATTGTAAATAGTAATGAAACATATATTTTAAATAGAAAAATATATTAAGCAGACATTTTAAAACACAAGACAAAACAATAATGACAAATCAAATACAGACGTTCAAAAAATACTGACATGGAATCATTCAAAGATTATTCGTGCAGCCAGTACTACAACATACAACAGAATTTTTATCATGGAGTACCTATTTTACATACGCTTACAGTAACCCACCTACATTTCATAATGTTGACATTATAAATAGTCAGCTCAGTGTTTTGATTCACAGCAGACCAAGTATTAAGTCGCAAACATAATGAGGGATTGAACTAAGTCCGCCAGAGTAAAAATAATTTTACGAGCAAATAAAAAACACTTCATACTATATAAGAAGTATTTTACCTAATTCCCCTCTATAACAAAAACACAAAACATTCTCAAAAATGACATATTATTGATTTGGTCCTTAAATGATTTGAACTGCATTCCAAATTTAAATGTTAGAGACAATCAGGCCGCTTAGAAAATGCATTTATCGAGAGCATGTCAGTTTCTTATACCAGGTTTAATTAAAATTAATTATAATCGTGTTTTGGATAATCAAATTATCCCATGTATGTAAATGATTGGAGCACTTGTCAGATACCCGACTCTCTTATCATTTGCATTTGCCACTATTTTACTTAATATTATTTTAATATTCCTATGCTTTTACCATGTCTAAATAACAGACTTTTATCAAATGACTTATAAAATTTCCTTGGTTTTGTTGTTGTGTTCATACTTTTCATCGACTTATTATTTTATATCGCGATTCTTATCTAGTAAACATAACAGCATCGATATGCAATTATGTTTACCAGAGTTAGTGCAGTACATTGTCATTATCAAATAATTCGGTCAAATGCAAATCGGAATTGTACGACAAGGTTCCCAAAATAAGTTCAAAAACAAATACAAATTTACGATTTTCGATTTTTTTTCTTTATTTCTGCTTAACACTTACTTACTTGTAATATAATATTTTTGCATACCAAATTTTATAATTTTAGATCAACGGCAAATATCTTATAGGTGTTTATTCTCTTGCTCTCTTGCTCTCTTGCGAAATTCAAAACGAAGTATAAAAAGTCATATATTTTGTTTGCGTCTATTTAATATTTTTATTTTTAATGATCTAAGTATTTGATATTAATTTCAACTTAATAACTCCAAGCTACATATAATCATGAGTACTTATAACAAGTTTTAAAAAAAGACCTACAATCAAGCTCATAATTTATTTATACAAGTAAGATTCTGCTCAACTTGTTATGGTATTACATTAAATAGATAGGAGTAGTGGAGAAGCTTACTACGTATATGTACAAAAACTACAAAATTATTTAAATGGGGACAATCAAACAAAAGCCCGCACTACGAGTTGGTGGAGGAAATATAATTATACTAGGTATTAGAAACTCACACCGAATTAGAGAATGGGCTAGACAGAGAAGTTTCAGCTTTTACGCTAATCATAATTTTATTTGTCAAATGATTTCGTGTGTCTTCTTGTACAATTCTATTGTCATAGATGGCTTAATTTACGAAATAATTTTTCATGTCAAATAATGGTCTTCCTAATATAAGATCCAATAAATCTTCCACAATTTGAACAATAATGATCGACGTTTTTCCATCTTTTCACGAAATATGGAACAATGCAACAGCACAACCACCTGAAAACCAAATTATCTATTCTGAATCCAAAATTAACATAATATTTTTTTTTCTCTTTATCTCCAGTTTTGTCATCACGAGGATTTAGTCAGTATGTTGATGTTCGCCCATTATTTGCAAAACATACCTTTTTTTTTGTTCCGCTGAGGAAAATGTATTGAATGCAAAATATACCTGACAGGACCGGTCTACCCACTAAAACCCCCCTGAGTTCTCTAAGCCCACGCGGGGCACATGGCGGGGTGCCGGCGCCGCAGCTGTGCTACCGAGCCCTGCGCCGCCTCCTTCGAGCGGGATCGGCCATCTCCCGACCCCGCTCGGCGGCCTGCTTCTGGAGCATCGCTGCTTCACAGAAGAAGGCCACAGTCCTCCAACATCCCTCGTCCGCCAGCATTGCCGCAATCAATGTCGGATGACTATTATTCCCTATATACGTATTAGAATCTGTTTCCTTAGTTCAAAAGCATATCTTGACATGCTGCTGACTGCACACAAATTCATCAATATTTACAGTTTACTCTGCCAAAACTTGTCTTACTATTATGCATGAGTACACATTTGAGTTAAACTTTCCTGGTGATATATATAGATTAACGCCGAATGCGGCTTACATGAAGTAGAACATTTATTTTATTTTATATATTTTATTCAATAAAATCGTATTCACTCTCACCTTGAAAATATCTATGTCATAGTGTGGTGGAAACTACGTGAAAACAAAGCGGCAAAGAACCCCATTCCTTCACTGTCCGTAATATTAAAGTAGAAACTAAATTTTTGGTAAAGAGATGTGGAACTACTAAAACGATGGGTCTCTGTGTGCTCCAGTGATAAAAAGGACTCTCCATTTCGTAGTATCGACGAAATAAACAATAAATATATTATTTAATTAATAAACTCACCAAAATAATATAGCGAACATAACAGCTACGAAATGTGTAGTACTACTGTTTCTATACGTAGCGTTGGTCATCACATCCTCCTGACAATGTGGACATCGAATACCAACTGGCTCTGACCCCACTTGAAGTACATCCATCTCAATTTCCGTACTCTGCTGAATTTGACGATATGTATTGGGTTCCACTAAAAAGTTTTTAAGCAATATTGTTATAGCAGCAACATCTTTGTAAAATCTTCCGTTGTCTATTTATATCCCTTAAATTTTGCTAGCTTGTCTAATTTGTTAAGGTGGAAGCACCAATTATTGCATTTTGAATGTGTGTCGTAATATGGTTAAATTAGGTTTAAATATCTAAATTCATCAATAGTAAAATTAACATTACACAAGTTTCAGTATTTCTATAGATCATTGTCATGTTTTTCGGTTTTGGTTAGACCCCCTACTTACCTGATATTGAATGCCTACATGTTACAATAAAAAAAAAATTATCACATAATAGCTTTTTTACTTCATAGGTTCTTCAATAAATACTGTATATGTCTTTATATTAGAAGATAGTATAATGTAAATAAATAAGTACTATCAATATTTGTTGAGATCCATTATCGTGGACCCCCATTTTCATTTCATCCGCACCCATACTTACCATAGACCCCTAGGGGTCGATATAGACCACTTTGGGAATTATTGGTATAGATACTAATAATTCCTACTATATCCAATGGAGCCCTTTACTTACCCAAATAGATTAAAAATTGCTTCCATCCACGCTTGCCCAGTGCCGATTGGCCAACTTCATATTCATTTATAATGTTTTACATCACTGTATGTCGGATTTATGTACATAGGAAAATGGAAAACACATTCATCAAACTCTGAACAAATACATTTGGACGGAGCCATAAAACTGACTAGGCATCTTTACAATAAGTTTATTTTCGTTTTCTTTGACTGTGCTGTGCTAATAATTTCATTGTGTTATCGATTATTTAGAATTGTTTGTCGTATATTAAACACTTTTTATTACGTATTTACAGTATGTATTCAAACCACGAACCACCCGATTAGAAAGCCAGTGCCAAGATTACCTACTGAAGCATTATTCTAATTAAAATATTATACTCAATACTCAATACTTTATTGCAATCCATCGGTACAAACATGTTAATATAAATAAATGAGCATCTCTATGGACCCTGTCGGGCACAGCAATATTGGAAAGAACAAATGTTTTATTCTATTATTTATGTAATATTATATCAAATTATTATTCTTATATTATTATTATTATTTATTTATTGATTTACATTTCAGATAAAATTTGTATTTTGAGATGATTTAGTTTCAATTTTATTTATTGTTTTTGATATATAAAGGAAAAGCTATCTTAAATGTTTAATACATACTTACTTTTTTATTCTCAATGGCTTTAACTATCCGCTGAGAGATTATTTCTTCATATACGAGTATACGTTAATCGATCTATAAACTGCTTTAAATATAACTACTTCAACACGTACAAAAATAAATAAATAATGAACAATAGGTAAAGACATGTAATAGATCCAACAGTGCTATGTGCAGTGTTTTTGTTAACTACTCATAAAACAGAGTTACTGCGATATCACAGAACTGCCGATATCTGATATTTATCGGAGAGATAACACTTGCCATAAATTTTATTAAAGAGTAAATTTACAATCTAATATGATAAGAGATAGTTCTAGCCCTTTGTTTGTGTTATCCAAATTCCATAAATTTTATGGCAAATTTAGTAATCAAAATGTATCTAGCTTTGCTATATAAATATCAAGGGCATCAAAGATGCATCACATAAACAAGGATTGTGCACCGTGTAAAAAACGTGACAATAAAAATTATGTGACAATAATAACGATATTACCTCTCTTTTTAAGTATGTTACCCCAGGAGGGTTCCAACTGCGCTAGCGTTGGAGAGTCCGTCTCTGGACGTCCACGTTCAGAATATACCGCATCTGAACGTGGAGGCCCAGGCCGCCCCGCGTATTTTGGGGAGGGGGGGGCAAAACCGCGCTCCATAATGCTCAAGGCAAGAGCAAACGCTCCACAACATCCCTCACCACATTGGCCGTGGACTTTTGCAATATCAGGGGATTACACACCAATCTCAATGCTGTTCACCAACACCTTGAAACAGCTATCGTCTCCATCTTACGGCTTCGTGTAGATAGCGATGACCATCCGCGCGTCTATGCCTGCCTCTATAGGTCCCACAGCGGTGACATCAAGTCCGACCGATTAATGGAACACGTCCAAATGGTTGCAGACTCCGTACAGCGGCAGATCCCTTCCGCGTAAATTGTTTTGCTTGGCTACTTTAACGCCCACCATGTTGAATGGCTCCAATCCAGCAAGACCAATGTGTTCGGATCTGTTCACGACTTAGCTTTGGCTTATGGCCTGACACAACTGGTCTCCTCGCCGACGCAAATCCCAGATATTGAAAGCCAGAATCCTTCACTGTTAGACCTTCTGCTGACTTCTCATCCAGATGGCTACCGCGTATCCGTCAGCGCTCCACTCGGCTCCTCAGACCATTGCCTTGTCCGTAGCGCGGTGCCTCTTGGCTGCTCGCCACGATCACGAATTGTAGGCAGCCGACGTGTATGGCACTACAAGTCAGCGGATTGGGATGGAATACGGTCCTTTTTTGCGTCCTACCCATGGGGACAAGTTTGCTTCACGCAAGTTAACCTCGATGACGTGGCTACTAGGGATCCGGGTCGAGCGGGCCCGATGGAATTTTGGATACCTTGAGGTTTACCAGCTGGTTAGTGACTATCAGTATGGCTTCCGTAGAGGTTGTTCAGCTCGTGATCTCTTGGTATGCCTCACACATCGTTGGGCACAGGCGATTGAGAGTAAGGGAGAAGCACTGGCGGTTAATTAGGACATAGCGTAGGCCTTCGATCGGGTGTGGCACAAAGCGCTTCTTTCGAAGCTTCCTTCCTACGGGCTTCCTGAGAAATTGTGCAAATGGGTCACTAGTTTTTTATCAGACAGAAGCATTAAGGTCGTAGTCGACGGTAAATGCTCTGACGTATTGTCGGTAAATACTTGTGGTCCCTCAAGTGCTATCGCCTACACTGTTCCTTCTGCATATCAATCACATGTTCCAAATCAGCAACATTCATTGTTATGCGGATGACAGCACGGGGGATACTTTTTACATCAGTCATGCAAAATATGTCTCGGGAAAACGTCATTGAGAGTCGTAATAAACTTTTGTCTCAAATTGATACTTTTTTAAAGAAAGTCTTAGATTGGGGTAGACTTGATCTGGTCCAATTTAACCCCACTATAAGACACAAGTTTTCGCGTTTACCGTAAAAAATCGCTATCGTTTATCGCATCACCTCGATTTGTAAGCTTTCCCTTAACTGCCTCAGCCAGTATTGGAATTCTCGGTGTCGACATATCGAGCGAAGTACAGTTCCGCGGACACCTAGAGGGTAAGGCTAAAATAGCCTCAAAGAAGCTTGGTGTGCTCATTAGATCGAGGCGGTATTTCACACCGGCCTACCGAATGCAGGTCTATAAGGCGCAAGTTCGGTCACATATGGAATACTCTTCTAATCTTTGGGCAGGGGCTCCCCAGTACCAGCTTCTCCCTCTGGACCGCATCCAACTGAGAGCGACCCGAATCGTCGACTGCCCGGATATTTCATGTCGGCTCGACACCTTGGCGTTGCGTAGAGATGTAGCTTCGCTATGTATTCTCTATCGCATATATTACGGGGAGTGCTGGATTAATTCCTGCTGTAAGTTTCCGTCACCATTCTACGCGACACAACATTCATCCTCATCACCGAGACGCTTGGCAGTCCACCACAGTGCGTTTTTCCAGGAAATTTCTGCCACGCACTACTAAACTGTGGAATGAATTGTCACCTGCAATATTTCCGAACCGATGGGATATCGAAACCGAAAAAGAGCATATTCGCATTTAAAAGGCCGGCATCGCATCTGTGACTCCTCTGGTATTGCGGATGTCCATGGACAACGGTTATCGCTTACCATCAGGTGATCCGTTTCCTCGTTTACTGCCCTATCCTATAAAAAAAAATATTACAAATTACATAATATCTAATCACAGCTCGAGTATGATCATGCCCTAAGTTAGTGCGATTAAGCCTCAGTCAAATGCAAATTGATCGACTGCAGATTGAAACTTTGATTTCTTACCTTCTATTATTCTCCGTAGAGGCATCATATAAATGTGCATGTGATATTTAAAAAATGAAAAACATATTGATACGAGTGCATAACACGATCACTCGACCACTGCGCAAACCGTGTCGACAAAAACTAATAAGCAAATGGCGTGTATTGGATCAGAAGAACTCTGAAAACGCTCGTCGGCTGCTCAAGAACCAGATCTTGATGTCACCAACTCGTGACATATGCCGAAATAATACAGAAAAATTTAAAAAGCCAAGCAACAAACTAAAGGCTCTTTGGCACCTTTAGCTCGATGAACACTTGGCGAAATGACTCCAGCTATATTTTTTTTTCCTCAGGAGAGGAGGCTGAGAATCCTCATGGATACCAACGCAACAGGCAAGCAGGGATGCGTTGATTATGTCGGACTCCTGGTGAATCGAGGCGGCTCGACCCAGCAGACCTACCGACTAAACTCAGCCTAGCCTTGGCCCTAGTGGCCCTACGGCTTGAACGGAGCCAGCTATATGTGAGCATATTTATTATATACTGACTTATAAAGTAGCAACGAAAAAGAAAAATCGAAATAGATAATATAGACAAGACCATTCATGTACACAACAAGAACAAGGAAAATATTACAAATCCTGAGCTTGTGATTTAATATAGTTCAATTATTGGATATATTTAATTATGATTAGGTGTGCAGTAACTGAGTCTAATTCCTCGAATGTACTATAATCCTCTACAGTAACTTCGTCATTTCATATGTAAGTACGTCATAAGTAAGTTCAAATATAGTTTTAGGAGTTAAAAAGAAAGAATAGTTCTGTCATTATTAGATTATATTACAAAATGAAGTGACGTTTGGAGTTTTTAGGAGCTTGTTTTATAGGATAGTTATTTGATAAAGTTTTAGAATAATGTAATTGAGTGATTGAAATATATTGTGTGAGAGTAATGGTGTTATTTATTTTGTAAATCATAAATTTTCACTTCAATATCTTCAAAGTAACAGTGTAAGCATTGTCTGTCTTCAATCAAAATTGTAAATCAGCCTAGTTGTCACCTATAAAAATTATAATACGCTTTATAACGAAGCTCAAAATGACCCCAAGAGCTATAAAGAGGGAGAGAGAGAACGTTGTTCGGAATTTTCCTGCATGATTTAAATAATATTAGGTATTATATTATTCAATTAGTAAACATATGTATGTATTACAGGACACCTAGACAAGAAAGAAAAAGCCCTTTGTATATTTCTTGACCTTAAAAAGGCATTTGACACCGTCTCTAGTTCCACTCTTCTCTGTAAACTCTACAGGATCGGAGTAAGAGGCAGTTTTCACAATTTGCTAACTGATTACCTTCAAGAGCGAACACAGGTTGTCAAACTTAATAATACACTTTAAGCGAGACCAACGACACGAATCACTATGGTGTCCCTCAAGGTAGCGTCTTAGGGCCTACCTTATTCCTCATATATATTAATGACCTGACAAATTTGAAACTTGAAAACGGACGCGTTTTCTCATATGCGGATGACACTGCCTCCTTTTCCATGGTCGAGACTGGCCCAATGTGTTTGCTGAGGCAGAGTCTGGATTGACTAGGGTGATAAGTTGGTTAAATTCTAACCTATTTTCTCTCAATATGTCAAAGACCAATTATATTACGTTTTCAATTCGTGACTCTATGCAACCAGACATCAATCTATCTATATTGGCTCACACATGTAATAAATTTGACAATATAAACACATGTAGTTGCTATAAAATTGAACGTGTTGTGCATACAAGATACCTTGGTGTCATATTGGACCAAAAATTATCCTGGTACCCCACATCTTGACATGGTTGCAAACCGAGCACGAAAACTTACATGGCTTTTTGGCCATATGCGTGATGTAGCTGATAGAGAATTAATTGTATATATTTACAAGAGTCTCGTTCAGTCTATTTTACTATATTGTATAAAAGTTTGGGGCGGTACATACAAAACTACATTTATAAATATCGAGCGCGCACAAAGACTTGTTCTAAAGGTAATGTTACGGAAAAACAAATTATTTAGTACAAATCTATTATATGCAGAGGCAGGTGTTTTAACCGTAAGGCAGTTGTATATTCAGCAATGCGTTCTAAGCGTCCATAAAAGCTATCCTTATGACCCATTAGTGTTAAGAAAGCGTAAAACTAACACAGTAATTCCCGATAGGATTACCAGGACAATATTTGCTCAAAAACAATTCCCAGCACAGTCAAAATCAATATATAATAAAATAAACAAAATTTTAAATATTTACTCACTAACGTACCACGCGTGTAAAAAAGAGGGTAACGTTGTGGTTAAAATTACAAAGCTACGATGATATTGAAAGTTTTTTAAATAACCCTTGGTGATGCAATAGCATGTATATTTGGATATTTGTTATATATTATGTTTTATATTTGTTTTATATTATGTGCGTATAGCATAATAACAACAATATAACTTATTAATTAAATTTAACATGTAAATAAAATTACAAAACCAAAATAAATAACATTAAAATAGTATCATCTTACATACCCACTAACAACCACCACACACAAAGGTTCTATAAAGTCGGACTACACGAATTAAATGTATAATCATAATAATAATCTTTAATTTAATGTAATACTTTTTTATTTGAATTATATAAAAAAGAATGTATTATTTTGTAAATGGCTATATTTTCTAAATGTAACTACAGTAAAAATTATGGCATAGTACTAAGAGAGGGGCCTCTTCTAATACAGGTTTTATAAACTTAAAAGAAGAGACCCACATATTGTAAAGAAATTTCTTGTAGTTAACAATAAAGATATTTTTGATTTTTTTTTGATTTTTTGTTAAGATACAATATATTATCTGTGGTGCACACAAGGTTTTACGCCTTTATTAATCTGTCAACTGATTCTTTCTCTAGAAAATTACTACGATCTAACCTATTGTGTGTAATGTGATTATCTCTAAAAATAAAACCAAACTAATACTTCCAAGTAGGGATGGCGATTCTTTTCGAAAAGATCGATTTTTAGATCGATTCGAATCGTCACCTAAAGAATCGATTCACAAAAAATCGAGGTTTATAGATCGATTTCCGATAAATCGATCTTTTTTTTTCAAGTTTTTGTTTATATTGTAATACTAGCTTTTGCCCGCGACTTCGTTCGCGTGGACTTCAGGTTCGTCCCGTCTAGAAAAAAAAACTCAAAAATTGTAGCCTGTGTGTTATTCTGATGTATAAAGCTATATTGTGGTAAAGTTTCATTCAAATCCATTCAGTAGTTTTTACGTGAAAGAGTAAAAACATCCATACTTACAAACTTTCGCCTTTATAATAGTAGTTAGATAGATTTTAAGCTGCGATTATACTGCCCGTTCTGCCGGGCCGGTGAGCAGGGTCCTTAGTCAGGACATAGAGCGGTCGGGAAGCCACGATCGCCCTTAGTCAGGACCCTTACTGCCTTAGTGCGATTAGACTTGCCGTTTTGAGCTCCCTACCCTAAATCGGGCCTGGTCGGCCGGGCAATGTAATCGCTGCATTATTAAAAGCAAGGTACAATATTATAATTTAACGATCTCTTATCAGTAAAATCAGGTAATTCGATAATAAAAAATATTTCATAACACAGTCATGTCAAACAAACAGATATAGTAAAATAAGACATTTATTTTCTACATTTAGCGCTGTTATGCTTTTGGCGCGATTTGGAACGCACTGGAGTCTTTGACTTTTTGTTTTTTTATTCACGTAACTTTTTTATTCACGAGATGCGAAGGAAACTAAACATACAGCCATCTCGCGAGTTTTTTGAATAATTAATTCTTTAACGCGGCAGCACTCTTATAATACGGATACATTCAATTAATTGTAAATAGTTTTATTGGTTTATACAAAAAAAATCGAATGTCGATTTTCAAGGGTGAATATCGATTCACCGAATCGATTCAGTATAAATATCGATTTAAAAAATCGATCTTGGTGGCCCAAAAAATCGATTCTCGATTAATCGATTTCAGATCGCCTGCCTACTTCCAAGTCGTTTATTTATTGTTCAGCTTCATCCCTGCGCAACCCTACGGCCCATAGGTTATGGGCCCAGGCACGATGATGGAAAAGATGGAAAATGTAATTATTACAAAATTGGAAGGTTCGAGTAATTGGAGTCCGTGGAAATTCAAAGTAAGAGTTATACTAAATGGTTTGGGATTGTGGGAGATCGTAAATGGAACAATCACAAAGCCAGAGAAAAGTGACGAAGCTTCTGTATGGTTGAAAAACGATGCCAAGGCGCAATCGGTTTTAGTAACTAGGTTGGCCGAGAATGTGATATTGCATGTCATGAATTGCAATACATCTGCAGAAATATGGCAGAAACTCTTAAGCATTTACGAATTAAAAACTGCCAGTAGTCTTCATCTTGTTCAACAAAAGTTCTTTGCATACACTATATCTGGCAAAAGCATAAGTGAGCACATTTCAACATTACAAGATCTGGCAAACAAAATGCACGAATTAGGTCAAAAGGTAGATGACAGAATGCTAATAACAAAAATATTGATGTCATTGCCAGAAGAATACAAGCATTTTATTAGTGCATGGGAATCAGTCGATGAGAATAAACAGAATATAAATGATTTGACCGCTCGATTACTCATGGAGGAAGAAAGATTAAAAAATAAAGGAAACAACAAACAATATAGCATTTATGTCAAAATCAAATTATAAATAAATAAAAAATGTTACTTGTGAAAAGTGTGGAAAGACGGGGCATACAGAGAAGCAGTGCTATGCCAAATTAAATACTACACACAGATCAAATAAGTGTCATTATTGCAAAAAAACAGGACACATCATTCGTGACTGTCGCTACAGATTGAAAAAAAGAAACAATAAAATCTGAAATGCATTTGTTGTAAATGCTATGTATGACCAAGATGGGTATGACAAATGTGTTACTTGGTACCTGGATAGCGGTGCATCTGAGCATATGACAGGTCAAAAAGATCATTTCAAAACATACACAGAACTGTCAAATCCTAGAAGTATTGTCATAGGAGATGGAACTAATATGATAGCATTGGGCACAGGTGTGGTAGAAGTAGAAGCCTTTGATGGTCAAAATGGATACAGTCTATTATAAATATAATGTCCTTTATGTGCCTGACATTCAAGTAAATTTATTCTCTTTGTCAAGTGTCATGGACAGAGGTTATACATTGACTTCAAATTCTGAAGAATGCAAACTGTTTAATAAATTGGGCAAGACAGCTGCAATTGCTAAGAGACAAAATAAGATGTTTGTCATGATGTTCAGAACAACGTCAAAAGCCTCCTATATTAGTAATAAATTGGATTTACATGAGTGGCATAGAAAAATGGCTCATCAAAATTTTGATCAAGTTAAGAAAGTGCTAAAGAAAAATGAAATAAAATTATAAGTTACAAATAATGATACTTGTACAGACTGTTTTAAGGGAAAGCAACACATATTACCTTTTAACTCGAGCAAGACAAAGACATACAAGCCATGTGATTTAGTCCATGTAGATTTGTGTGGTCCAATGGAGGAAATTTCATTAGGTGGTGCTAAATATTATCTACTAATAAAAGATGATTATTCTCATTATAGAAAAGTTTATTTCATAAAAGAAAAATGTGAAGTCTACAGTAAAATAAAACATTTTCTAACATTTTCAAAGAAGGAAACTGGAAATGATGTCAAGGTGTTGCGATCTGATCAAGGCACTGAATTTCTGAAATTAAAGAATTTATTTGATGAAATGGGAATAAAGCATGAAACATCGGTCAGTTATACACCACAGCAAAATGGCAAGATTGAACGAGAAATGAGAACAATAACCGAGTCGGCACGTACTATGCTGCAAGGAAAATCTTTGCCTAAAACATTTTGGGCGAAGCTGTGAACACAGCAGTGTATACAATAAATCGCACTGGTACAAGCTCAGTTGAGGGTTGCACCCCATATGAGTTGTGGTCTAAGAAAAAGTATGATATTACACAATTAAAAGAATTTGGATGTGATGTATTTGTGCATGTTCCTTCTCAGTTAAGAAAAAAGTGGGATGCGAAAGGAGAACATGGTTTATTTATGGGCTATGGAGAAACAACAAAAGGCTACCGTGTATATTTGACTGATAGAAAAAAAGTAGAAATAAAAAGAGATGTTGTATTTGTAAATAAGGGGCTGGCTTGTTTACCTGCTCCTGAGCCTGTAATTAGTAATAGTATGTTTGAGAATCTGGAAATAAACACAACATTATCAAATAGTAATAAAGAATCAGAAAAAGAACCACAGGAGACTATTTCAGTTAATTTAGAAGAAAGTGTAGAAAATATTGACAGTGAAGGAGACATAGAGCGAATAGGTACAGAAAGTACTAAAAGCACAGATGTGATTGAAGAGTCAAACATGGAAACAAAGAGAAACAGGAAGAAACCTGGTTGGTTAGAGGACTATGAGTATAATTTTATGACAATAAGTACAGATCCTGATACCTACGAGCAAGCGATGAAGAGTGAAGAAGCAGAAATGTGGAAGCGTGCCATTCAAATAGAATTGGAGGGATTGAAAGAAAATAATACCTGGACAGAATGTACCCTACCTGAAGGTAAGAAAGCCATTAGTAGCAAAATAGTTTTCAAGAAAAAGACAGATGAGTTTGGAAATATTAAATATAAATGTAGATTAGTAGCTAGAGGTTTTGAGCAGGATTATAATAGTGTTTTGAGTGATTTGTATGCTCCTGTAGCTAAATTACCGACTGTACGTACCTTTGTTGCCGTAGCTAATAAATTGAACTTGCCGATATACCAAATGGATGTATGTAGTGCATTTTTAAATGGAAATATCAATGAGGAGGTGTATATGAAATTACCTAAAGATTATCCTTCAAATAAAGATGTTGTGTATAAGCTAAATAAGTCAATCTATGGTTTGAAAAGGTCACCAAAATATTGGAATGAAAAGTTTAATAGTGTGATAAAACAGGAAGGATTCATTCAGTCAGAAAATGATTATTGTCTCTATATCAAGCATGATGGTCAAAGTAAAACATATTTATTACTTTTCGTTGATGATATTTTAGCATTTAGTAACTCGCAAAATAGTATTAATAACCTTAAATTACTGTTGTCAAAAAATTTTAAAATGAAAGACATGGGTCTGGTATCTGAGTATATTGGTATTAGTATTTCACAAAACATTAAAAAAGGAGTTACTGTAATAAATCAAAGTAAGTATTTAAAGCAACTTTTAGATAAATATAATATGTTTAATTGTAAACCAGTTTCTACACCAATTGATGTAAATTTTAAATTTGAGATGTTACAAAAAGACAAGTCAGAGAGTCCTGATATTGAAAGGAAGTGTAGGATGTTAATTGGAAGCCTTATGTATGCCGTTCTTGGCAGTAGACCAGACTTATGCGCTACTGTTACTCTATTAAGTAGATTCCAACATTGTGCAAGTGAATTATTGTACAAAATGCTCATACATGTGTTAAGATATATTAAAGGAACTATTAATTTAAGTTTAGTATATAGAAATGATATTGCCACTGAAGCTTTAGAGGGCTATGTCGATGCAAATTGGGGAGGAGATGTAATAGATAGAAAGTCTACGTCAGGTTATTGCTTTTTTGTATTTGGCTGTCCAGTTATATGGTGTTCAAAAAAACAACAATCAGTGGCACTATCATCTACTGAATCTGAATATTTGGCTATTAGTATGGCAGTTACCGAAGCCTGTTGGATAAGAAAATTGCTTATTGATTTTAACTTAAGTGTTGATTTAGGTAAATTTATTTTGTTTGAAGATAACCAATCTGCTTTGCAGATAATAAAATGTCCAGAAAATAATAGACGGTTAAAGCATGTAAATATAAGACATCATTTCATTAAAGAAAAAATAGAAGAGGGATTAATTAATTTAAAGTATGTGTGCACCAATAATCAGTTGGCTGATTTATTTACAAAAACTTTGGGAAAGCAATCTTTTGTAAAATTAAGAGATAAGTTACTAAAGGATACTAGGTAATATTATATAATGATTAATAAATAAATTCAGAGTATGAAAAAAAATACCTATATATATGTTTTTTTTGTTTTTCTTGTCGAAACTTGAAATTGTTATTTTTTAATAACCCATGTAAGGAATATATAAATTAATATATTGGGGAGGAGTGTTAAGATACAATATATTATCTGTGGTGCACACAAGGTTTTACCGCCTTTATTAATCTGTCAACTTGATTCTCTCTAGAAAATTACTACGATCTAACCTATTGTGTGTAATGTGATTATCTCTAAAAATAAAAAACTAATACTTCCAAGTCGTTTATTTATTGTTCAGCTTCATCCCTGCGCAACCCTACGGCCCATATTTTTTGATGATGTTGGACACCGCAGCCTCATATGTTAACTGACGATTTAGTGAAGATCACAGAAAGTCTTACAATTTATTAAAATAGCTACTAACTACTAAATTACAAACCAATAGAAACAAACTGTCTCAATGGTAAGTTTAAGTTTACTGGAAACTTAAAGCACAATTTGCAGAACAAACGTGAAACTAAAGAGTTGGCAGTATGAACGTAACCTCTGTCTTATTGAAAAACAACTAGCCCAAAAAATGTTTGCTATAAGGGGAAAAAAAAAAAAAAAAAAAATTGTATGGTCCGCAACTCCGCAATATAAATATACCTATCAAACTATACATTTTGAACACGAA